>OU343222.1:80286762-80722056 GCA_910596185.1 Chrysanthemum makinoi
TCACTGGCATCGAAAATTCAATGGGAAATGCTGATCACATCACAACCATTAAACACTTTGGTAAACACATCATCCACGCATTCACGGCGGCAATTGTATTGACCACAAGGTGAAGTAAACCCAATATACAAAATTTGAACATGAAATGGAATTCCCCATATTGCTACTTAAAGCTTGTACTAATTCTGGTGAAAAAGAAACGGTGTACCCAATGTATAGCCAAGTCTTTATCACACTCTATAAATGCCCAAACAAGTCATCTTAGGTAGGTAGAAAGAAACTGAGAAATAAGTAAGCAGCCGGAAAATCTCACTGCAAATCAATGAGAAATATCATACACACAACCCCGTAGTCATTCATGATCAATCATCAATTCAAGCCGCAACATAATATTTTCCTTGAAAATTAATAGACCAAAGTACCCAACAACTATCATCATTAAATCTCATACTTAAATTTTATGTCTCAAGTAACATCATAACTCAACAATTCTCAATCATTCGTCTCATTGACAACTCTCATAAAATCTCAGATTATCACGTTACAACTCGTATTCCAAATTTATCATAACCATAATTACAAATTCACGAACATGTAGCAATATCCAACAAAGGCCCGGTCCGAATCATTAAAGATCTTGATGAAGCCCATATAAAATGCATACTACCCGATCCGGATATTCAAATATTCAGCGCTAGCTCATTGAGAACATATATACTACCACAATTGTATATAACCACCCAAATATATATCAACCTGATCCAATTCTATTTGATACTATGTCCATATACGAATATGGTTTCAACATATTTGCACTATCAAAGCCCTTTATGACCCAATATTAGGCCAAGAAAAATTAAACAGCAATACAAATGATAATAATACGTAAGCCCATATTCTAATCACACACGGCCCAAGTGATGCAGTTTTAAACATGAAGCCCACACTTTCCAACAACAACTGATTGGACCAAGTGATATCCAAAAAGGAGGCAAACAACCTAATATCATGGTATAAAGCATACCCATAAGTACACTACCCTAATCTTTCTCACATATAAAAGGCGCCTCCCAATCTCAGTCACCAAACCCTAATTATTCTCACAAAAAAATGATCTGCCTCACACATATGCTAATCTGCTTCTCATCTTTACATGCTCCCAACTTGGTAAACACCACCTCTCATATCAATCGAATCCTCATCACACATTATCCAAGTAACTTCTTTGATACCATTTAGACTTTGCCAGGGGATGGTTAAAAGATCTTCATGACCATAGTGATGTATAGAACCTTCACATCAAGGTCACATGGATGGTCTCGGGTAGGTATGTATTAAATGATATGTTGTTGATTAGTCTTGAACGAACAAGGATGGCCAAGGTTAACATAATTGTTAAACTCATTTCCAATTTAAGTATAACATCATGATTGGAATAATGATGAAGTTGAAACTCATGAGTTTTTGATTTTCACTTAAATGTTTGGATATAACAAATACATTTTGGATGCGTGATGATATTCCATTGTGGTGGCATGGATCGAAGTGGTCATAGAAAGCTTTAAACCCACAAAAGGTCTGGGATCTTTAATAGTTTTACCCTTTTCTTTTCGGTTTCAAGATGGATAGCGATATTAATCTTTATGGAATGTTGGCTTTGGTGATTATGAAAACAAAAATAGATATAAATCACGAGATCTTGAATGTTTTCATATTTTTGAATTGGTTGTATGAGTCAAGATCAATGATGAGTGGTACCCTTCAATAATAGACTTATCTAAGTCTTGATTGGTGTTCAATATTTAATTTGGTACCAAGGATCCTAATATTGTTCTAGATCGCGATTTTCTGTTGGGTTGATAAATACCCAAACCCCTTAATCTAGGATTTGAATAGAAAATATCCTAAGTGTTTGAACCATTAAACACTAACATGTCACTGAGTGCATAGTCTCGGTGAGCCATCTTCGAGGATACTTCGGTAAGAGAAGAAGTCTCTCCACTTTCGGTAAGGAACTTATAGGGTGAAGACTAAGTCAAGAAGAAGATGGTGGATTCAGTGAGTGATGACAATAACTCACTGAATCCTAAACTCCTCTCCAGCTACTTACACTGAAGACAAACTAAAAGTAGAGAAGGATATGAGAAGAATGGCCGGGATAAAGCGGGATAAGTTTGAATCGAGATAAGACAGAAGTCATATCAACCAAAGTGATCAACTTTCCCTGAATGGCAAACTATCAGGCTCTGTGTCATCACTGACCTTTGGAAATGTTGGATATTGGATTTCATAAACACATAACAAACAATAATATGGAATTAAATTCAATAAGGTTTAGAGAGAGAAAGTAAGGCCTTTCTAGAGAAAGTGAAACATAGAAGGTTTGTTAGGTCACCATATTATCACAACAATATGTATTTCTAGAGAGCGAAAGTTATAGAGAGAGAAAGTGGAAGGAACTAATGAATGATTAGTGAAAATGATAATTGCAATTAGAACCAACAACCCTCTCCCTTCTAGGAAGGGGGTATTTATAGTGTTTACATAAGTAGGGGTGTTTTCCCTTGGTTCTAGAAGAACCTTCTATCACAGCTCATGGGCTTACTACATGAGCTGTGAAATAATACAAACATTTATATACCATAATTATTAACGACCTATTACAAATGAAATGACCTACACTTGATAATAAAACATGTTCCTAACAATCTCCCCTAAGGGTTGGTCATCATTTGTTGTCTTGCTTAGGTCGTTTGACGTCTTGAACTTCTTTGGCGTTCATAGCTTGAGACGTCTTTGATTCTTTGCATCTTTGTTCTTTGTTCTTGTTGTTGTGATCAGTTGTGAAATCTGCCTTTTATCAACATCTTTGTTGTTAGTGATGAAAGTCATTTCCAGCATGCTCATACTTCTGATGAAGTTTGTGATTCATATATTTGAAGCTCATTCTTTAACTTTAATCTTTATCTCATAACTTTGCAGATTCTTTGACTTTGATGTAGAATCTTTCTGAAATTTTCTTTGCTTCTTTATGTTGGTATGAGTGTGGAAATGTAATGCTGCACGATCTTTTCCATCCGTGAGCATCCATAAGAAGAAAAACATAAAACATGGGTTAGAAATAATCCAGCGCCTACAAGTTTGAACTTCGAAAGTGTTAACAGCATAGTGTGAAAACACATCTCTAATTCTCACAAAGGCTGTTCCTGAACTGGAGTCCCATAAGTGAGATAACACGATGTACCGAAATACACCTACAGTTCAGGTGAGTCGCTGAGGTACACCGAAGTATCACCCCACGACTGTAGACCGTTTGAGACACACTAAGCGTAACCCACAAGGTTACAAGTGACCTGCTGTCAGGGCTGTTTGATGTTGACCCTGGCAGGAGTTTCCATTCAATCAGAGGATCACAATTGTGAATCCCCTCATAAATGTTTTGGCAGATTGCTAAGATCTGCGTAGGACTCTGGAAAAGTGTCACTTGTGTTCTTATTGTTTGAACAACAAGTGATGAAATATTTAAGTGTTCCTAAGAGATCTTTTGATGAATCTCATGGCTCTAGACTCGATTAGTGCGCTTTGATTTTCCTAAGCGGAGACTAGGGAGAGGGTCTCCTTCTTCAATACCAACAATCTCTAAGAGAAGGTCGATATATTGCGTAGGGTTACTTGTGAGAATGAAACAAGCTCTTTTAAGAGAACTTGAGTGGTAAAGAAGGTTTAGTGCATTGCATCACTGGGTACATGACGACTTTGTCTTCAATACCGGTGTCATCTTGTGACAACCGTAGCATATGAACCCGGTGTCTGCTCTAGGTTGAATAATTTGGAGGGCTATTTCTTTTCACCCTTTTCTTTAACTTTTCTTTTTAATTCTTCAACTCCTTCTTTCTCCGATTCTCATTTTCTCCTTTTTAAATCATACCTAAGGACTTCTAAATACTAACTATTTGTGATGTCCTTGGGTAGATCCCTCCGGCTCTGGCGGATCATAGGACGTTTATTCCTAAACTTAGTCACCTTTTAACTCCATGACTATCCTATGTTGCCACAAAACCTTTTCTTGAAAATCTCTCAAGATGTTTATGATGAAAAACATGTTTTGGTAACACCTTGAGAGTTTTTGGTTTTAGAATACTCCCCCTCACATGTGCTTATGAGTTTTGACTGAAATCTGCAGAGAGGGAAAGCTCGCACTTTTGAATTGATCGACTCTTGATAGACAATTCCCCGAGAGACACGGTTACGTTGTATAGTTAAAGAGTTCCATTATCAGCTTTTAGGTGACAACTAGCTCTAATAACTACCTTGAAGATGTAAACTCTCCTTGAAAAGGAGGTTAGACCCGTCAAAGTTCATGTCAATCAAGAGTGTCTCGGATGGTACATTCTACTAAGATACGTCTTGGAAGACAAATCTTTTCGATTACTGACATTCAAAGATCGTCAATTCATTGGTGATATCTGAGTCGAGCACGTTATGAGATTCCATAACTTCCTGATCAACAATTTTAATCACATTTCTCCCCCTCAAAAATAGCATATGAATGTTGTTTTTGAAAAACATGATTAAAATATGCGTTTTGAGGTGTTTGAAATTGCTTTGGAAAGAAATGGATTTCAAGAACATTTGATTTTGAACAAAGATTTTGTGTTGCAAAACAGTTAAGAAGCTTTCGCTCCTTTAATTAGGATTGAGGCACTGAAGCGTACCACAGGGTCCTTTCGTGGAATAAGATTTTGTTTTCGTTGAACAAAAGTACTCCCCCTCAAATACAGAAACATATTCGAGAGATAGCCTTCTTGAGCCGAATTTGAAACAGTTTATTACAGGTTGTAAAAAAAAACATATTATCAGATTTGTTGTGCTTGTGAAAAAATTCGAGCTCAAGGTTTAACAGAAAAAACATAATCAATTAAGATAAGCATACGAATGAAAGTAAAGAGTTAGAGTTATTACAGACAGATGTTTAAATGTTCCAAATAAACTAACTAACTGCAGTACTTCATTCAGGTCGACGAAACGTCAAGATATTCGGAACCCTTGCTCTTCCTCCAACATAGCCTTCAAGTCGTCGCATATGAACTCGGAACTTGAGTCGTGAATCAATTTTCTTGACAAACTTTTCAGCTTGCAACATCGCTCTCTTCATGTCATGTTCCGCAACCAACGTTGTTTTCTGCCCGCATTCAGATCTTCAAGAATGTTGACAAGCTCAACCTTTACCTGTTTCAACGTATCGTCACTGAACTTGTGGATTTCTTCATATCTCATGTATTTGACGATGTTGTTCCGGATGAAGTGTAATCCAAATGGTGTTGTGGTGAATGTATACGGTTGCTGGTCATAAATGTCGGGTGGTTGGAGATCAGGTTTGGTAAGATTCAGACGTTTCTGATAACTTTCAACACCAAGATGAAGATCTTCAACTCTTGACTTAATGACAAGACTGCGGATAAAAATGAGGATTGAGTTGAAGATATCATATTGTAAGCTTCCAGGAAGATGCTCAAGTTTTCCTTGAACTTTGAGAAGATACATATCTTCGATATCGTTGAGATTCAGAAACCTGTAGTCAGCTTCGTTGAAAGTGTACTCGTTGTCGTCAGCTCTGCGAACCTTGATGTTAGTTAAAAAGTTGTACCTGTATTTATCCATAATCTCTGCACTTTTAATGGACAAGATCCGGTGGTTATAACACACTTTGTGTTTGGAGGTGAATGTGAGCCGCCATTTGTAAAACCATTTACGCATATTAGGCCAGTGGAAGATGCCAAGTTCTGCCTCATCATTATAATTAACAACCGAAGAACTAAACAAGTCAGCAACTTCTTCCTCCATTCCCTCTTGAGTGTAAACCGCAGCATGAAACTTAGACAATGATGTTGCATACCGTTTCTCTGGATCTGTGTTTCCATACATTAGATATTCTAGATCATGATTAAAAAATAAGGTGTGGGTACCTTGAGATTGTGAGTATGACCCATGAGTGGTAAAGGTTGAGAATAGTCATGAAACTTGAATGTTTTGGGAGCACTGGAGGGCAGCGAAACATCCCAAGTAATGTTCTCAGACATTGCTCGTGCAACTTCCTCAAGATTGTATTCAAATTGAAGCCTGGAAGTTGTGGAAGTCTTGTGTAAACCCTGCTCGACGAATAGTGGCAATGTGAGACAACTGAAGTTTCTGCACCTTCATGATCTTTTTCAAATTCTTTGTGAAACCCACAATGGAAGCTTCATTAGGAAGATCATCTTCTGGATGAGCATCAACCATATCTTCAAACCAGTCAAACTGAGTCGTGGAAGAGTCAATCCATTCTGGAGCATCATCTTGTTGCATGTTGAATGGTGGCTGGGATATGACTTGAGAGACAGTCTGTTGTGGAGGTTGATTGGAAGATTGTGGTTGAATTTCATCTTCAGGTGAAATATCATGAGAAGTGGTTTGAAAAACTGAAGATGACGGTGCAGTGAATTTGGAACGTTTGTCGCGTGGGCGTGACTCATCATCTTTATCATCGGGTCTGCGTTTACGAGGCGGGATATCCTTGCACGATGCAGATGCACTTTTCTTATCAGCCCTCTTCATGGATTTGAGTAGAGCGTCTCGAAGTTCCACTTCTTCATCATCATCAATTATCTTCTCCAGAAGTTGACTTTTGAGATCAACGACAGGCAACGTTGAAGGTTTTGTTTCAAGGGTTATCGGGTGTGTTTGAAGATGAGTGGCTACAGCACCTTGAAGCTTGTTTTTAACATATGTACGTAAGGCCGATGGTAGAACTTCATTAATGCAACTCTTGACCTCTGTAGGAAGAACCTGTTTAAGGATTTCCTCAATCTGCTCTGGTAATGGAAACTTCTGAATTTGTTGATGTTGTTCTTGAAGTTGCTTTTGTTGTGTCTGAACTTGGGTTTGAAGAGAAGTGAGCTGTGCTTGAATGTCTTGAAATTTATCTTTCTCAGTTGCTTCAGATGTTTGTCGAGAAGGGAGCCTGATCTTAAAGGTGGTTTTGGAAGGAACATTCGTCTTTGACTGTTGATCTGAGGATGCTGGAGGTGGTTGTATTAGTGATTGTTGGTTATGAGCGTCACCTTGCAAATGTGGTTTCTACGAAAACATCATCAGAATCATCATTCTCAGATTCATCATTGTTGACAGATTCTTCATTATCAGAATGAATGAATTGATCAGATTCATCTTTGGATGAAGAGTGTGCTGCAGAAATTGAGTTATCCTCTTTGGAAGATTCTGATTCATTCATGGGTTGTTGAAGTGGTTCAGAAATCATCTTAGAACCTGATCCTGCACCCTTCTTCTGCAACCTTTCAAGATCAGCTTGGTGATGACGTTTGGTGATAGCCAAGGTTTTCTTCAAAATTGCTTGGTCTTGTTTGTGAGTGCGAGGAGATTGAAGTAGTAGAGTTTGACTACTGATGGTTTTACCACGTTGTCTTGCAGCTTTTTCTTGTTTCACTTGGAATTCTTTGAGTTTTTGTAGGGTTAGCATCTTCGTCGTGAGGATGAACTTGTTCTTCTTCAGCAACATGTTCTGATTTGGACAAATCTTCATCAATCAGTGAGGTTTGCTTGTGTTTTGCAGTGGATTTCCTTCTTCTACCTTTAGAAATAATGCCAACTGTTCCTGCTTTTTCAGCTTGATCATAGTCCCTGTAAGCGGTAGTCAGCTTGATGCCATCATTAAAGAGACGATCAGGAATTCTTAAGCCTTTGTTTGTTGTGCTAGTGCTTTGAACTTTAACAGTTTTAAGCACATGATCCATGTGAGGTATGATCTGATCACACTTGCTATTCGTTTGTTGATGCTTGGATCTACTTGCATGAAGTATTCAATAAGAAGCTTGGTGTAACGAGCAAATGGAATTTTATACCCTTTCTTATTGGTAAACTGCCGTGCTTGATATATCATCCAGATTAGCTGTGCATAGTCAAGGTGTTGTGTATTAATGATACCCCAGAAGATTTGAAGTAGTTCCAAGCGAGGGTGTTCATGGCCAGTAGCTTTTCCCGTAACACAATGACTGAGTATGGTAAACAATGATAACCATGGTTGGGGAATGAATTTGCGATTTACATCAGAACTGGTTGACAGCGGTTGAGAAGACTCATCATAACCCATTTTCGAAGAGATAATGCAATTTGTGAAAACGATGGAGATGGTATGAATGAAGTGTTGGTCTTTGTTTCTTCAAGAGGAAGATGAAGAACATGACGAAGAATGCTAACATCAAATTCAACTGGAGTTCTGTCAATCTGAACTGTCATGATGGTGGAATCGTTACTTATCTTGAGTGAATGCCAGAATTGATGCAAGTAGATCCAGGGACACTTGAGATAAAGTCAGAAGATGCCAACAGAAGTGCTTCTTAAGAATTTCCACTATAATCTGACACGTGGGATGGCATAGAAGTTGTTCGAAATCAATGCGAGAGTTTGAAAGCGCAATATTGCGTTCATCGTCAATGGGATACATGTCTTTCTTTGTGAGAGATCCTTGAGACATGTTTAGACCTGAAACAAAGCATTTACCAAGATATCCAAGAATTGGTAATGACATGTTAGAGATAACATATGATCCTAACATACAAACAATGCAAACACACAAAATCATTTATGAGTGAAACTCTCAAAATTAACTAAGTCATACTTGCTAAGACTTAATTGAAACACACTAGAAACATCAAATTCTTGAAGAATAACAAGCATACAAACTCGCCAAAATTTATTAAGGGAATCCTAAATGCTCATTAAACTCTATTATGAAACCTTAAACGCACAAACTTGCAAAAATTTTCAAATCGTACAAATGCACAACATGTCCTTAAACCTTGAACCAATGACAAACTTGCAATCATAGGAAGGTAGAAACTTGCCATTATTCAATCACACAACAAGAAACTCGCAAGCAACACAAACTCGCCAAAATCTAAAGCTAAAGTTGCAAGTTATTGTGTGGAGGACAAACTCGCCAAAATCTGAACTAAGAGAAACTCGCCAAACAAACAACCATGCTAATATTCAAACTCGCCACTCTATAGATCTACTCTCCAATTTGTTAAAAACTAAACAAACTCGCCAAATCTAATCCTAATAGCAAACTCGCCAAAGTTTCACACACACAACCTAGCAAACTGGCAAAGAAAACTCGCCACATTCATAGATAGACAAACTCGCCAAATACAAACTGAAGAGAACTTCCAAAGTTCACACGTAGACGGCAAACTCGCCAAAAATTCATAAGAAATATGGTAACTCGCCAAAATTTAAATAGCGGCAAACTCGCCAAAATTCATGGAGATGGCAAACTCGCCAAAAACTTAAATAAATGGCAAACTCGCCAAAATTTAAAGAACTGGCAAACTCGCCAAAATTCATAAAAGAAATGGCAAACTCGCCAAAAACAAATGGCAAACTCGCTAAAAATTCATAAGGAAATGGCAAACTCGCCAAAATTTAAATAAATGGCAAACTCGCCAAAAATTCATAAGGAAATGGAAACTCGCAAACATTTAAATAAATGGCAAACTCGCCAAAATTCAATTTGGACAAAAACTCGCGAAAAATCACAATTATTGCAAACTCGCCAAAATTCATAAATCCATGAAACTCGCCAAAAGCATAATTTTATAGCAAACTCGGCAATAATCAAATCTAGTGAGAAAATAAATCCGCAAGCACTCATTAACTTTGGCAAACTCGCCAACATTCATAAAAAACATTGCAAACTCGCCAAAAATCATAAGTTCATACTAAACTCGCCAATATTCATAACTTTACAAAAACTAGTGAACGCACCAATCATTCATATAAATCAAGAACCCTAAATTCATCAAGCTCATTGATTAGCCGATTCTAACCTAAGATCAGATCCGCATAACCTAAGTTCCGCATAACCTAAGATCGATTATGTCAATAACGAGAAGAGAACCCCAATTAAACATACTTAACATAACAATTAGTTAATGATACTTACAATTGATTTGGAATAAAAAAAAAACTTGATATGGATCGAATGGGACCAAAGATAATGCAGCAGGATGTTTGTATATTTGAGAATGAAGGGTATATGAAGAGTGAATAAAAACTAAGGTTTTTAAGGGGTGGAATGAGAAAATGACACTTTTAGTCCCTAGAGTATTAAAACGTTTTTTTTTTTGAAAAATGAAAAATAAAAAATCGTTTTGGGTTTTGTATAGATTTTATATTGTTGTATTTTTATTTTGAAATATGTATTTACAAAGAAATGTTTTTGGTGTTTGACGTTTTAAGAACGTTTGATTAACTTTTCCAGATCTTCTGGAGTCAAACATCGCATACCAATTTGATGGACAAGCTCAGTAAACCTTGCGGGTGGCAAGGCTTTGGTGAACAGATCCGCCAATTGGTATTGAGTACCCACAAAGTATAGTTCAATTGTACCCTGTTCAACATGCTCTTTGATGAAATGATATCGGAGAGCGATATGCTTTGACTTGGAATGCTGAACCGTGTTGCAGGAGATTGCAATGGCACTCTTGGAGTCACAGTACATCGGAATCTTGTCGAATACAAAACCGTAGTCCATCAGTTGTGATCTCATCCAAATTATCTGAGCACAGCATGCTGACATGGCAACGTATTCTGCTTCTGTTGATGACATAGATGTACAGTCTTGTTTCTTTGACTGCCAAGATACCAGTTTATCTCCGAGAAATTGAACACCACCAGATGTACTTTTGCGTGTATCTAAACACCCATGCGTGATCAGCATCTGAAAAAGCTATTAGTGCAAAACCAGAATCCTTCGGATACCAGATTCCCAAGTGAATGGTTCCCTTTACGTAGCGAAGGATTCTTTTAGCCTCATTGAGGTGTCTTTCAGTTGGTCTTGACTGATAACGGGAGCAAAGATATACAGCAAATACAATGTCAGGTCTGCTGGCTGTTAGATACATGAGAAACCCAATAATACTTCGGTATTTTGTAGGGTCAATAATTTTCCCATGTAAATCAGCATCCAGCTTTGGTGAGGTTGCAGACATAGGTGTGTTATAAGTATCACAACTGGTCATTCCATGTTTCTTCAAGATTTCAAGAGCATATTTGGATTGATTTAGAAATATGCCACGGGGAGATTGATGAACCTGAAGTCCTAAGAAGAACTTTAGTTCACCCATCATGGACATTTCAAAATTTTGTTTCATTAATTTTGCAAAAGCGTTTGAATACTTTTTATGTGTTGAACCAAAAATGATATCATCAACATAAATTTGAACAATCAAAATATCCTCCCCATGACGTTGAATGAAAAATGTTGGATCAACAGTTCCTTTGGTAAACTGATTAGCGAGAAAAAATTTTGACAGTTTGTCGTACCAGGCCCGTGGAGCTTGTTTAAGACCATAAAGAGCCTTTTTGAGCTTGTACACGTAGTTAGGATGATCTGAATCAACGAACCCGCCCGGTTGACCCACATAAACTTCTTTACGGAGTTGACCATTCAGAAATGCCGTTTTTACATCCATCTGATAAACCGTGATATTCTTGTGTGCAGCATATGCCAGAAATATCCGTACAACTTCAAGTCGAGCCACTGGTGCAAACGATTCTTCATAATCGATTCCTTCTTCTTGAGAATACCCTTTAGCCACAAGACGAGATTTGTTGCGAATAACATTGCCTTCAACATCTAGTTTGTTTTTTCCAGATCCACTTGAGTCCAATGACATAAATCCCATCTGGTCTTGGAATAAGTTCCCAGACTTCGAGACGTTTGAACTGATTCAACTCTTCTTGCATTGATTCAATCCAATTGTCATATGTCATAGCTTCTTTGATGTTTCGTGGTTCATCATGACAAACAGTGAGTGCATAAACACAAGTTTCAGCATCGGTATGAAGTCGTTGTCTCGTCATAACTGGGTTAGAAGGATCGCCAATCACATTTACTAAGGGATGATCTTTCGTCCATTTATGTGTCGAAGGGTGGTGATTGAATGTTGCATGCATATTAGACGGTTCCAAATTGCGTGAAGACGACTCGCCAATGTCTGGAATGGTTGGAGCCGGAGCAAATGGATTGAAGAAAGCATTTCCGTCATAATCTGCGGGTACGGGTACTTCTTGATTTTGTGATTCATCAGCTGTGTCAGTGTTGGATGCAATGTGTTCTTCTGTTGATTGAGAATCATGCAGCGGTGCATCTGGTGCAACAGTTGTTGTTGTTGTTGGAGCAGGTGTATCGGGTATTGGAATATGATCAGGGTGTGCAGCGGAAACAGTCGATACATCTGGAGCACTACTTTCAGAAATCTCATCAAACATAGGAGCAAACAATGTTTCCAATTGTTGACGAGTGAATTCCATGGGTGGAACAGCTGATGAAGAAGGAAAGTTTAGACGGTTGGATTCGGGTCCTAAGCGGTTTTGCTCGAAGCCATTTCGTAAGCTCATCAAAGTTAACATGAACGGTTTCCATCATTTGTCGAGTTCGACGATTCCAAATTTTAAATCCTTTCGAATTTTCACAGTAACCAATGAACACTCCAATGTCAGCTTTCGGCTGAAGTTTACCAATATCATCACGATCATTTTTGGATAGCACAGTGCAAACATGAAAGTATCTGATATCTGGTTTGCGGTTGTGAACAATCTCATATGGAGTTTTATTATGGCGTGTATGAATGATGGAACGGTTTTGAGTAAAGCATGCAGTTGAGACAGCTTCAGCCCACAAATCCGGTAATGTGAGAAAATCAACATCGTTCGAGCAGCCTCCACTAACGTTCGGTTGTGTCTTTCAACAACACCATTTTGTTCAGGAGTACGAGCAATTGAGGTTTGATGTGTGATTCCAACTTTCTCAAAATAAGCACGAAGTGTTTGATTTTTGAATTCAGTTCCATTGTCTGTTCTTATAATGCGGACAGTGTTTCTGAGTTGAACCTGAATCTTTGTGAGAAAGGTGATAATCATTGTTGGAGCTTGATCTTTAGTGCGGAGAAAATAGACCCAAGTCCATCGTGAATAATCATCAACAATAACCAGAATGTAACGTTTTCCATTCACACTTTGTACACGCATAGGGCCACATAAATCCATATGAAGTAAGTTAAGAACATGTTGAGAACTTGGTTCGGGTTTTGAGGGAAAGTTAGATCTCTTGCTCTTGCCTTGTTCACAAGCCGAACATAAATGATCTTTGGTGTATCGGAACCTTGGAAGACCATCAACTAACTTATGACGAGCGAGTTCAGTCATGGTTTTGAAGTTTAAATGAGAAAGCCTTTTGTGCCATAACCATGATTTAGTCGAAGTTGCTTTGGAGAGAAGACAAATCGGTGAAGATGCAATCATATCGGACATAGGAATCGTATAAAGATTTGTGCTCTGATTGCCGGTGAGTAAATCATGTCCATCCAAGTCACGTACGTAACATGTTTTGGAAGCAAAACTTCCAAATCATCATTACAGAATTGTCCAACAGAGAAAAGATTGTGTCCAAGACCTTCAACATAATAAACCCGACTGATCTCGATGTTTCCATTGACATAATCTCCATATCCCATTATTGCAACAAAATGATCATTCCCGAATCTGACAGTACCGATGAACTTTGAAACAAAGTTTATTAACAGCTTTAGATTTCCTGTCATATGTCGGGTACATCCGCTATCAACAATCCACAGAACGTGTTGAATCACCTGCAACACACGAAGACAACGAGGGTGGTATGATAGAAGCAGTGGAACCCAAAGAATTAGTGGGTTCCATTATGTTAGTGTTACACACATTTGCACATTTAGGAATCCATTTAAAACTTGAGGTACAACCATTGTTGCCATAACCAATTATGTTTCGCTTTGGTCTTAGTGAAGTCACTAGGTGAGTACATTTGCTTAGGAGATGTTTTTGCAGCAATGGGTGTGTCTACAAATTTCTCAGAAACTACATTGTGCACCTTCCCTAAATTCGATTTTGCAACTAGTGAGGACCTAGAGGGAGAGCCAATTATAGATTTCTTAGAACGAGCTAACAGAGATTTTGCAACACATTTATCATGATTACCAGACATCATACTTTTACGACAAAACACACAGGAAGCATTAACGTTTGAAACGTTTACAGACCTATCATTCGTTACACTGACATTAGAATTACAAGTTGCCAAATTTGAATCTAAAGCAGATGCAACATGATTTTTATTCGATTTCCTAAGATGAACTTCTACTTCTGATGTCGGACGAGTGCTCTTCCTATGTTGCGAGATCCTAGTATTTTCTTGGTGTCTCTTATGCTCGGATCTTCTAACATTAGTAGACGCAACTATTCCTGTAGAAGTGGAAGAAAGCAAATTAGTTCCCTGAGGTTTATCAATTATATATATACCAGGAGCAATCACTTTTGTGTTACTAGACTTGCTAGATTCTTGTTTAGCTAGCTTTTCTTTAAGCTCAATGATGATGTGTTTTTGATCCTGAATTATGGAATTTAATCTTCCTTGTTCACCCAACATTTGTCGAGTGTATTCAACATGGTGATCAAGTTCTTTTGAAGCTTCAGAACGAACAGTTTTAAGAGAATCAAAAATCGTTTTATATTCCTTTTTGACTTGTGCAATCTCTTGTTCATATTTGAAAATTTGACATTTTAACGATGCATTTTCATCATCAAGAAATTCGACTTTTGAAATTCGCGACTGATCCAAAGACACCTTTTCCATGTGATTTTGCAAAGCAAGTTCAGATTCAATTGTCTTAGACTGACACCATTGAAGTCTTCGTTTAAGTTCAGAAATCTCCATTGAAAGTTTAGATTTGACATCATCATTTTGTGAAAACTTTTTTTTTTTCCTCTTTTAATTCCTCAATTTCATGCCTTAACATCTGATTGTCCATTTCCAACGTTTGAACCACATTGAGATTCTCAGCAGTTAACACATTTTCATTCACAGAAGCAAATTCACAATATATAACCACAGAAGCAATATTAGCAGAAAGAGCATCTTCTAACAATCGATCAAGGGCATTTTGAAGATCTTGGTTTTTGCATTGTTCTTGTGAAACTGAGTTTTCAAGTGTGTTAAAAGCTTCAATCATTGAAGTCACCTCTTGTTGAAGTTCCCTTTCCCAGTGTGTTGCACACAGACACAGATGTGCGACATGAGGTGATATTTGGGTTTGAAACATTTGTCTTTGCTCTCTTGCATAAGCAGATTGAAAATTAGATGCTTTTAACTCAGAATTTTTCTCAATTGCCGTTTCTAAAATGAAATATCTTCCATAAACGTTTGAAAGTATCGTAATACTAAACAAGATTTAGGAGTTTTTGGCAATGAGTTGCTTTTGCAAGAGGACGGTAAAGGACCATTTAATTGTGCAACACTGTGAACGGGAGCTTCTACACAAGATGCCTCAGTTTTTTCAGAAAGATTATACGTTGGTGTTGAAATGACATTCAGTTTGTAAGAAGCATTTTCTCTTGTGTAATCATATGGTAAAAATCCATTTTGTCGCATGTTTAGCGACTCGATCATCTTAGTCCATTGTTCCTCACAATCAAATACAACAAGTTGCATGTTTGGATCTAAAAGACATTGAGCACTATACAATTTGGGCATTTCCTTGAGAAATTTTGTGAAGAAGCGTGGGTGATTATACCCAAGAGCAAAACGTTTTGAGTGTGAGGACTCGGAAGTAAAGTTGACATTTCAATCTGTTTAGCGAGTGGCCAATCTTATATGGCGTACAAAATCTTTTAACCATCTTTCCAATCGAAGAATTTCCTCGATTTGATCATCAATGCGCTTCTTAGATTTCTTCTTGAATCCAGAAAAATTTGACCGACTTGTTGAAAAATCTTTTTTAGTATTTGAAAGTTCCGTTTGAAGATTTGTGATGTGTTTACTGAAGTTAGACTTTTCTCGTTCAATTTTAGAAATCTTTTAGTTATTTGTCGCAACATTTCATGCATTTGATGTGTGAAGATTTTGTTCGTTAGCGTAAGATTTTGAAAATAACTTCAAAACTTGTTTCTCGGGTGTTTTGGTTTCAAAATCATTTATCCGTTTCGACAACTCGAGTTAGTCGAGGTAATCTCAGCCCTAAGGTTATGATTTATTTCATTACATTTCGCATTTGAGCTTGAAATGGCGAAGTAATGAATTGAGATAATAGAATCGGACCATGATTACTTCACTTTCGTTCAATATGCTCATTATTTTCATCATCTGAAGTCATCAAGTAACCCGCGGGGTTAATTTGATCAACTTCATATGATCATGATGATTCATGTTGACAGTTGAACATCGATCTGGATCGCAGACACAATGCATTTATGAGACATATATCAGTGTATCAGGTACCTGAGAGATAGACCATCGTGTCATAGACTGGCCCATTCTCTGTTTGACTGATGTGATGTTCTTGCATATTTGCCATCAAAATAACTGCAGCATTTGCTTCAAGTCTTCATATTCATCATCAGAGAGAGTATCTACCATAAAACCTTGCTGAGTTTCACTGAGTTCCTCTGCTGTCCTTGTATGCCATCGGCATGACTTGCTTATAGTAATCTCCTCCTCTTGTTCGATGGTTCGGACAAGCATTAGCAAGATCCTTGCTAACTTTGCTGCTTGCAGCGAATAGTAGATCCTGAAGCCGGTGAATCCCACGTGTTTCCACAACTGAACATTTCTCTTGAAAGTATTACCCGATCCCCTGGCGATGTTTGACCATTTCGAATTACCAGAATACCCACTTGTAATCAAGCGGCGACCACTAGTTCTGTTATGAACCTCAACTTTGCCACCTTGTATAACAGCATGACTTTTGGGATTTGATGATGAGCGAAGAGCGATTGTTTGGTAGAGTAGAGAACTTGGAGAAGGCTTTAGCAATAAAGGCCATTCCATGATTTAGTGCTTCAAAGGCATCAACTTGATCATCATTGAGTTGAGCGAGTAGCGTGTTAAGTCACTGGCGGGTGTGAGTTGATGAGAAGGTGTAGGTGGAGCATAACTAAAGTGGCGTTGTTGTTGATCCAGCATGATTTGACTTTGGGTAAGGAGTTGGATAACCATGTGCCATGAGAGCAATTTGATCAGCAATTGGTGGTGTAGGGAAACCATGTGTGTGCCGAGCTTCTTTATCTTTGATAACTTCATATTGATGATGTTTCGGATAATCATACAATAATCCATGCTTGACTTCATGAAGATCCTTGACTTGTCGAACAAGCGTAACATACCCATGCCAATCCGGTCCTAATGAGTTTAGAAACTTGGTGTTAATAACAATTGTTGGAAGATCAATCTTATGTCGATGCAAATCATTGACCACATTAGTAAACTTGATGATAATATGATTCAATTGATTCCCCAGGCTCAATGGTAAACACATCAAAGATGTGATATAACGAACTCCATGTCGATCTTATTCAGTTGATTGCCTTCCATTAAAAGATGAATTTGTTCCCACATAGCTTTTGCGGTTATCATGTGCATCAATACTTTTGTAAATCGGATTAGGAATTCCTAGAAGTATTTGTTGCATAGCAAGCTCATCAGCTTCAAGATGAAGTAGTTGTTCTGGTGTTAAACGACTAAGTGGAACAATTGTGATAGTATCGGTTCTCGGTGGAACAGCTGTAGGATCGCCGAGGAGCAGTTTCAGTTGGCATTTGAAGCGGTCCTTCTAATATCACCTTCTTTAGATACTTACCATGAGGTTTCTTAAGTTCCATATACCTTAGAAATCGACTTGACCATTGCACATAATTTCCAGGTGTAAGCATTGGAGGGCGAGTATCGAACCCGACTTCATGAATCGATTGTTGACTAGTAACAGCCACATTTGAGAGAACCAAGTTTGGTGTTGAGGGATTTGTGGAACCATTGACGTTCGTTGTGGTCCTTGTTGAGGATGGTTTGGAGTATATTGTTGATTAAATTGTTGTTGATAAATTGCTTGTTGTTGATTCCATTGTTGATGTTGTGGACTTAGTTGTTGTTGTTGTGGTTGATTATGAGTGTAAGAAAAATAGTTGGATGATGGTGGTTGAGACATATTTGTGAAGTGATGTTGATCGTTAAGGATAATTGGGTTGAGGTTGTTTAGACTTAAGTAGATGAGTAGAAGAAAAACAAAGTTGCAAATCAAGCGTTACTAGCAAACTTCGCGAGACGAAGCTTCATTGAGAACTCAAACTTCATGAGGAAGAAACTGCATTAAGCATTGCAAACTCGCAGAATTGACGAACTCGCCAACCGATTTTGCAAACTTCATAAAATCGAATGACTTCGCCAATTTTACAAACTCGCAAGAAATCAGACGAGAAACTTCGCCAATTCTGCAAACTCGCAGAAATTCGACAGAAACTTCGCCAATTTTGCAAACTCTTAAAGTTTAAACAGACAAACTTCGCCAATTTTGCAAACTTCATAAAGAAATCAGAACTGACTAGCCAATTTTGCCAAATGAAACTGCAAACTCAGAAATTCAGAAGAAACTCGCCAATGTTTGCAAACTCGCATAAGAAATCGAGAGAAGAAACTAAGCTAATCTTCAAGTAGAAACTTCATTGAGAATTCATGGCTAACTGTCGCAAAACTCATAAAATGTCAGAAACTTCCTTGCTCGTTATTAGGTCAAAAATCCATAAATTTCAATCTAAATACACGTTTTAAACAATTTCTATTAAATCTTGTCAATATTAACCTAAACTATCCCTTGGCTCTTGATACCACTTGTTAGGTCACCATCTTGTCACAACAATATGTATTTCTAGAGAGAGAAAGTTATAGAGAGAGAGAGTGGAAGGAACTAGTGAATGATTAGTGAAAATGATAATTGTAATTAGAACCAACAACCCTCTCCCTTCTAGGGAGGGTATTTATAGTGTTTACATAAGTAGGGGTGTTTCCCCTTGGTTCTAGAAGAACCTTCTATCACTCATGGGCTTACTGGTGTGAAACTAATACAAACATTTATAAACCATAATTATTAACGACCTATTTCAAATGAAATGACCTACACTTGATAATAAAACATGTTCCTAACAAAAAGACTAATTCTTTTTCTTTAGGTTGGTTAGATCTTGTGGTGAGTCATTTGTTGAGGATGAACCATTTGAGATAGGTTTTGCTAAACAACAAGATCGGATACTAATCTGTGCGGATATCCTAGAGTTTGATTGTGGTATTTTGGATGGTGGAAGTACAAAGGTTTGGATATCATGATTGTTTGTACTAGATGATTCTCTAAAGGGTTTTGGATGACATGATGATGTGTGTTTGTGAGTAGGAGATGGAGTATGCAAGCATTTTGGGAGTTCTATATATAGAAAAACAAAGCATTGTAATGAATGCTTGACCCAAAATGTGGATTAAAATCTAATGATTAGATATGAATTCAAGGCATGTGATCATGAGAACACAAGCATTAAAGAGCATACTCCCAAAAATGAAACAAATGTGGATTTTCATCCAAAGTGAAAAAATAGAAGTTGAAAGCAGACTTATGTTCCGCGAATCCCGGATCCTTCCCGGGGATAGTCCGACATAAAGTGGGATCCGTGGGTGCGGTGATCGAGGCGACACAAAATTTTCTTTTGGAAACATTTTGCCTAGTGTGTGCCTATATGCAAACTATTTGGAGTTTTAGTTATCTCGACCCCTAAAAGAAATAGAAAATAAACTAGAAGTATAAAAACATCCTATTGAGATAACCCGAAAACACATATTTAGTACATGAGTGCGTAATTTTGTGTTATCAATGCTCCTAATTCATTGTTGCTTAAATGAATGTACCGGAAAACACATATTAGTTATGTGTCCCCTTTAGCATTCAAAAGACATGAGATGCAATGAAAGCGGGTTTTTACTTTGTATTAATAATGAAAAAGCGATTTGTCCTAGGCGTGAGAAATTGCTTTTGTGAAATTGATATCGGGGAAGGTATCATCTTTTAGAAAACATTGTGAAAGTAGGCTTTCTTTGAAAATGTAAAAAAATAAAGAAAACTATAAGTGTAAAACTCATCTTGGGTTATGAAAATTCCCGTATTGTTTGTGAGTTGTGCGTGAAATAGAAATCCTAGACTCGGAAAGAAGAAGGCTAGTGTTTACATACCTTGTAGAGTCAATTAAGTTAGGACGTTTGTTCCATTAGACCAAGACCAAGGCAAGTAGGTTGAATTGTTCCGCTTCAAGCGGTTTGGTGAGGGCGTCGGCTATGTTGTCTTCGGATGCTACCTTCTCAATAGAGATGTTCCCCTTTTGAACATTGTCTCTTAGGAAGTGATGCCGAATCTCTATATGCTTTGTCTTGAGAATGCAATACCGAATTCTTGCTTAAGTCGATGGCACCTTTGTTGTCACATAGGATGGCTATGTAGCTTAGATGGATGTCGTAGTCTACTAACGCTTGTTTCATCCATAGTGCTTGTTGGCATGCTTTGCGTGAGGAGATGTACTTCGGCCGGTTGTTGATATTGCAAGTGCCGTTTGTTTCTTAGAAAACCGTGATGTTAAACAACATCCCATAAAAGTACATACCCCACTTGTACTTTTTCTATCAACGTAATCTGCATGGTCGAATCGCATACAATTGTTTCTACTCCAGTGCCCTTAGGATACCATAATCCTAATTGTGTTGTACCCTTAATATATCTAAATATCCTTTTACGGCTTCTAGGTGTGATATTTTAGGGTCTTCTTGAAACCTAGCACATAAGCAAACACTAAACATGATATCCGGCCTACTTGCCGTGAGGTAGAAGAGACTACCTATCATGCCACGATATTTAGTATTATCTACAGATTCTCCGTCTTCATCTTTTGTGAGTTTGGTGTAGGATGACATTGGAGTCCTAATTGGTTTTGACTCTTCTAGACCGAATTTCTTTAACATCTCCTTGATGTATTTAGATTGATTGAAGAAGATACCATCTTCTACTTGTTTTATTTGTAGACCAAGAAAGAAACTAAGTTCTCCCATCATACTCATCTCGAACTTCGTCATGCATGATTTTAGAGAAATCATCACACATGTCTGACAAGTGGATCGAATATAATATCATTTACGTATATTTGTACTATGATTATATGTGACTCTCTTTTCTTAGTAAAAGTGTGTTGTCAACTAACCCCATGGTGTAGTTGTGTTTAACTAGAAATGACTTGAGTCTATCATACCAAGCTTTTGGAGCTTGTTTAAGACCATAAAGGGCTTTCTTTAATTTATACACATGTTTGGGTTTTCAAAATCAATGAAGCCTGGAGGTTGAGCTACATATACTTCTTCATTTATGAAACCATTTAGAAAAGCTCTTTTGACATCCATTTGATAAAGCTTTAGATCATTAGCACAAGCATACGCATGAAGTATTCTTATAGACTCTAATCTAGCCGCGAGGCGTAGGTCTCATCAAAGTCTTCCCTCTTGTTGGTTATACCCTTGAGCAACGAGTCTAGCCTTGTTCCTAGACACTACTCCGTTTGCATCTAATTTGTTTTATAAACCCATTTGGTTCCTATTATGGTTTGATTACTAGGTGGAGGGACAAGTGTCCAAACATCATTAGAAACAAATTGATTTAGTTCTTCTTGCATAGCCATTACCCAACTTTCATCTTTTATGGCTTCTTGTGTATTCTTAGGTTCTAAGGTTGAAGCGAAACAAAACAAGCTACTTTGGTTTTGAACTTGAGACCTTAATGTTAGTTCGTTTAGTTTTCCTATGACTTTATCTCGGGGTGATCTTTGGACTCTTTAATGTTTATTATTTCATCACTTAGAGGTTCTTCTTCTTCACTTATCTTTTTCTTTATTACTATGGCTTCACTTTCTATAATCTTGTCATCGACAAGAGGTGGAGAGGGTTTGGGTGGACTTTCATCAAATTTTATATTTAATGACTCTTCTACCTTCATTGTTTCTTTGTTTAATATGACGTAAGCTTTGCTATTTGGCGAATAACCTAAAAGATACCTTCGGTTGATTTAGGATCAAATTTTGTAAGGTAATCTTTAGTGTTAAGAATAAAACATTTACCAAAGACTCTAAAAGTGATTTAGCGTAGGCTTTTGCCTCGAAGTAACTCATATGGAGATTTTCCTAAGATTGGTCTAATCAAGACTCGATTGAGTATATACGTTGAAGTATCAGCGGCATTACACCAAAACTTTTGAGGTATGGATTGTTCATTAAGCATGGTTTGACTCATTTCTTGTAGAGTTCTATTCTTTCTTTCTACTACCCATTCGATTGTGGAGTCGTTGGAGAAGTTGTGAGTAATACCATTAGTGTCACTAAAAGCTCCGAATTGCACTTCATTATCGAATTCCCTACCATGATCCGTCCTAATAGACACTATGGGACTTCCTAGTTGTCTTTGGATCTTTTGCTAATATTTCAAAATAGTTAAAGGTTTCCGTTTTGTTCTTTAAAATTTTGTCCATGTATACCTAGAGTAGTCATCCACTATTACCAAAGTGTAGTAGTTGCCTCCATAACTTTGGATAGCGGATGGACCAAATAAATCCATATGTAGTAATTCTAGACACTAGTTATGGACACCATGTTTTTAGCTTTATGACTAGAATGAGCTTGTTTTCCTACATTACAAGCATCACAAAAATGATGTTCATATTTTAACTTAGGTAGATCTCTTACTAGATCTTTGGATGATAGCGATTGAAGAAGTCGGCATGTTGGTGACCCAATCTTGATGCCATAAGGTCGAATTATCATCCATAGAGGTAAGACATAGTTTGTCTTTAGGTTCATTACCTATTTTAATGACATAGACTCCATGTTTCCTAATTCCTCTTCCTATGGTTATGCCATTTTAAGTATCTTACTACGGTTTTATTGAAAAGTACATTGCACTTTATATCACATATTTGTCCTATACTTAAGAGGTTAAAGTTTAGGTTTTCATGTGACACACATCGTTAATGGTTAGAGATTTGTTAGAAATCGTACCTTTACGATGATTCTACTTTGCTATTTCCAAACACCACACACCTCCATTAATGGATTCATATGTGGAGAATAGATCCTATTTCGGTCATGTGCCGTGCACCCGCTATCCTTGACCCATTCATGAGGTAGGAGTCGACCTAAGCACTAACCAATAATAAACTCAAATTTTTGGTCCCCATTTGTTCATGGGTCCATTAGTGTTAAACATTCCATTCATGTTAGACATGTATGGATAAGATGAGTATGCATTCCATGGAGCAAAGTTTTGAAAAGGAAAACCGTTTTGCATGTTTTGATTCCATCCCATTTGATGGTTACTTTTGGGTAAACATTATTAGGTCTCCTAAATGAATTAGGTTTTGAAAAAGATGGAGCTTTGTTTCTTGCAAAGGTAGGATTATATTTTGGAGGTGGTTGTCTAGTGGTGACATGATTTGGTTTCTTCCTATTAACTATGACAAACTCAGTTCTAGATGAAGAAGCTACATTATTATTAATGTTTGCTTCTGACAATCACGGATCCCTTTTTCTACACTAGGTTCCCTTTTTGGGATCCGTGGGATCCGCCACAACGATGTTGTTTTCTAGTTCTTTAAAAAATTTTGTTTCTTTACTTTCACTAGTTGATGGATCAAGTTGTTGACTACCTAGACCCTTTTGATTGTTACCGGTTTAACACTGCTCTAGTATTGTATCTAAAGTTTTCGTGCTCATTCTAGCAATTTTAGAATCTAAGTGATCCACTAGTGTTTGAAGTTGAGCATAAAGTTCACATTCACAACTTGCTATTTTACCTTTCTCTAAGCGTTTTAGTTTTGCTTTTAATTCTATGACTTCTTTATCTAAACGTTTATTTTGACTCTTTAAAAGCTTGTTTTGTTAACTAGTTTTAAGCTAATATTGCATAGTTTATCATATTCATTATGCTGATGAGTGGTCATCAAGTGATGAGCTACTATAGTATTTGAGACATACCTCGTCATTTGCCATGAGACAAATTTCTTCATCCTCCTAAGTCGCTCATTCCCCACGTGCAGCTCCGACCTTTTGATCATCCCGTTTGGGACACTTACTAATAAAGTGGTTTGGGTCCCCACATTTAAAAGCAAGAATCCGATCATCCCTTTGGCTTCCGTCCTCTGCTTTTAAGCCTTTCTTATAAGCCATAGCGTTACTCTTCGTCGTCACTACTTTCGAAGATGAGTTCTCCTCATCGCTCGAAGCCTTTTGGCTTTAAGGGCAAGAGATTTGTGTTTCTCTTTCACCTTTGAGGCTTGAGAATCTTTAGCAAGGACAAGCTCGTAGACTTTTAGGTTGCCTATGAGTTCATCGAGGGTGAGGATTGTCAAATCTTTTGACTCTTCGATTCCTGTCACCTTGGATCTCCACTTCGATGGAAGTGCCCTTAGATATCTCCTAACATGGTTACTGCTAGAAAAAGATTCATCAAGTGCTTGTAAAGATGTAATAATAGTATTAAAGTTAGCAAATGAATGATCTGGTTTCTATCCGATATTGAAAAAATTGTTCATATTGTTGAACAAATAAATCAATTTTATTATTTTTAACTTGTTGGTTGCCTTGATGAGTTACAACTAAAGAATTCCAAATTTCTTTAGAGGTTTTAAGCATAGAAATTCTTTGAAATTCCTTTTTCGGTAAATCATTATATAAAACCATTTTTGCTTCACTATTTTTAGAAAGCTTTTTCTTCATTTCATCATTTAGTTTATCATGAGGTATGTGAACTAAATTTCCTTTATCATCATTTGAGGTAGCCTCAAAATCACCTTCAACAATAATGTACCAAAGATCAATATCTTTAGACTTCACATATGTTTGGAATCTATTTTTCCAATATATAAAACCATTAGTTTCAAGTAGTGGTGGTCGTTGCATAGATTGCCCTTCCTTATAATTTTGAGAACCCATAGTGATCGAAAAGTTTTAAAATACAATTTTACTTTAAAACTTTTATAAACTTAGCTCTTGATGCCAATTGTGGAAAACTAGAAGGGGGTTGAATAGTTTTGCCGATTTTAAGTTGATTTCAAAAACTTTAGATTCGATATTATGTGAAATCGTTATGGATGTTGAGAACGTATAGATCTAATGATAATGCAAGCAAATAAATAAAGTTAAGGGATAGAAATGACACAACCGATTTATAGTGGTTCGGCTACAAGTTCACCTTCCTTGCCCTACTCACTCCAGAGTCACCTATCGAGAGTTCAAGCACTATGTCAACAAACTCCTTCACTTGGCGCCTTCAGCGTTGCTTACACTTGGTACAAAGCTGAATCTAGAAGTCCGTAGCGGTTGGACCAAACCAACACAACTATTACACAACAAATATGTGAAATATCAAATACAAGATCTTACTTCTGAGAAATCTTGCGGTGTGACAAATCAATCAAGGACCCCTTGCTTGGATGACTTGTAGAATGCTGGTGATCTACCTTAGAAAGGACCTATATGAGGATCACAAATAGAAAGAGAAAAGAACAACTCTCTAGATCAAGTGATCTATATGTTAGAAGAGAATGAGAATGTATGAGAGATTTAGTAAGAAGAGGGGTGAGTTAGAATGAAAAATGGCTCTCTTTATAGGCAAATTTCTTACGTTCCACGGATCCCTCAGCTTTGGATCCGGCTAGTGTAATCCTAGGGATCCGTGGTCATCTCTTTGCCCATGGGTATTTTGGTTATGGGTCATGGGTTATGGGTTGGTCCATGGGTTTTCTTTAGATTCAATGTATCTAAGTATACATTGTATCAAGTCTTCTGTGGTATGGGTTAAGATCCATGGGTTATGGTCCATGGGTTATGGTTTTACCCATCCTAATAAACTATTACAACAAATGCTTAATTATTACATTTTGTATTTAAATGGCTATATGTAAATGCTTTACAAAAATAACATGTATCCTTATAATTATACTTAAGATAACATTACATTTGTTATCAACAAAACACAAAGAGATGCAAAATATTAATAAGCGTTTTCTGGTTTATTTGTATTAACAAAGTTTATGAAGAAGGCTGGAAAGGCATAGACTTCAAACCAAAGCAATTAATCGCTTGACAAATCAAAATGAATGCTTCAATTGTCAAAATAGGACATTTTGCAGGGAATGCATGTTTGCTAAGTATCAAACAACGGGATGGTATGAAACAAAGCTCGAGTTGAAAGAAATTCCTATACGAGCAAAGCTTTGGTTGCTTTCGAATCTATCGAGAGGTTAGTGGAGTCTTTGATTTGATGATGAACCCGGTAACCTACCATGGTAGGCGTGGAGGATTAGATGGAAGAATTTGGTAGAACCACGACTTTGATGAGTTGGACATCTTGCTATGGAGTCTAAAGATGGTTTTGGAAGTTTTGATTGGAGCATGGAAGATGATCCTGTTCTACTTGCTATGATGGCTACTTCACCAAGTTCACCTCTCATCTCACGAGGTATGTTCAATTGTCATGACTTTTATCAAAAGTACTTGAATAGTTATGTGGCTAAAAGAATGCGTATAAGGCTAGGTCTCGAGGTAGAAGGTTATCAAATAACTTTAGAGTCAGATGGAAGCAATTATAACACATGAAAATATTGAAATGGCTTGAAGAGAGCTGAACAAGGACTATCGGTTGAAATTAAGTGAATGGAAGTTAAGCGTAAAGATCTCTGAAATTGAGAAAGTAACTAAGGAGAGAGATGAATTACTAGAAATTTTAATGCTTGGGGACAATCGGTCTTTACCATGTACACATGTTGAAAAGCAGAGAAGAGCTTACATTAAGCGGCTAGGTTTTGGTATGGATTTTAATAACATAGAAAACCCACCTAGTGATCCGGATGAATGTGACTTTGAGGATATAACCACTAGTGATGATGAACTCATTAATTATGTAGACACATCTAGTAATGAGAATCGGTTAATGAACCTTTCACACGTGTTTAAGAAAACAATACCTATCATGCGATCCCTCATCCCACTGGTAGTCATCAACCTCTTAGGCCTAAAATCTCAAAAGAAACTGTTGAAACACCTAAGGTAGATGATGTTCAAAGCCAAAACACTTTAGCCCCAAAGAATCTTGCTACACCTTCCTTGATATCTTTAAAACCTTTTCAACATCTTGCTAAACCTTTTGGGGATAATTTTTGTCAAAACAGTTTTCATCATTCACCTAGAAGACAAGATAGGTTTAGTCATACACATAGAAGAAGCAACTTTGGAATTATAAATCAAAAACATTGTTTTGTTTGTTTTAGTCCTCTCATTTGATCAGGGCGTAACTTACATTCAGTATAGCAAGAAAGTTTCCAAGCAAGGCCGACAATCCAAAAACCAAAGGAGACTAGACCAGCTTGGAATTATTCACATATGGTTAACCATAGAAACTTCTCACCGGTATAGGTACCCTCACGAGAAGACCCTTTTCAAAACCTCGATTTTCAAATACTTTCCAAGTCTGATGGTCTAGAACCGTCAAGTTTAATCACCAAGCTAACCACATGAATGGCTAACGTAATAAACTTAAAAGCTGCTTTCGAAACCAATCAATGAAGATCGGAGAATATAATGGATTCCGGGTTGGTTAAGTCAGGAGAACTTCGATGGTGTTTCAAAACATTGAGCGATAGAATGATCACTAGGGATAGTGATCAATAAAGATTTGATGGATTATTACACTCTTGATTGATTGGAATGATATTGGATCTGAAATTGGAAAGAACAACAATGAGATAAAACAAGCGTAAATCAATGCGTTTATAATGCATAGCGTACAAAATAAAAGTGAGATCTAAGAAATAAAGACCTGAAAATATGAAATGATATTTTGAAATCCTAAAAATAAAATAAAATTATTAGAAAAAGAAAATTAATTTTATAACTATTTAATTAATTATTATTAATTAAAACTATTCCCTAACTATTTAATAATACTTTAAATTAAAAGAGAATATGAAATAAGGCTAGAAAAATAAAATTATGATTTAGAAAAATCTAAAATATTATAAAACTTATTTTAAAATTGAAAATATATTTTTTACTCTTTTTATCTATTTATTACTAATTAGTATTATTTAAAATACACGTAAATACTAGAAAATATAAAATTAACCTGGAAAAATGAAATTTTAACTTATAAAAATCTAAAATATGATAAAACTAATTTTAGAACTGAAAAGATATTTTTTATGCTTTTTAATTATTTATTACTAATTATTTAAGACTTTTAACTATTTAAAATTATAATAAATACTAAACAAGCTAAGAAAATTATGAAACTTTTTCTAAAATAACTTAGGTGACAGAAGGTTGAAAAATATAAAAATAGAATTTGCTAATAATAAGCTAAAAGAAAAATCTAAAAGCTAATTAATATTAAATAAAATTATCACTATTTTTAAAATGATGTTTTGTAGATTTTTCTTTTGAAAACTATTAACTACTTAAAATATGAAACTTTAATGAGGCAAATTTTAACAACAATAATAATTTGTTTGAGAGCTTAAAGCCAAACCGATTGAGCATGAGCTTATTTGATGTTTTAAGCTCAAGCAGACTTATAAATTGGAACAAAATTTGAAAATAAGCTACAAACAAGCTAATGCTACTTATATTAAGCTAGAAAACAGGATAAGCATCTTGAAAAGCTACTAATAAGCAAATAAGCACTTATGATCTTATTGTTAAAAGCGAAATGGGACAAGGTTTAAACTTATTGCGACTAGCAAACAAGCTACAAAATGGAATTTTAAGCTTGAGACCTCAGATAATGGGTCGACTTTCAGAGGCTCAAGATTCACAAGCTTTGACCAACTAATAAACTCACATTATTGAGCTTATCAAATAGACCTCAAGCGTACGGGGCACCATTTTTTTAGACAAGGGTCCAAAAAGAATTGAGAAATAAGCGAATAAGCTAGCGAGATGAACTATTATTTTTCTAATTAAGTTATGACTAAAATTTAATATATCAAAGCTTATAAGCTAAATCTCAATATTAAACACACATAAAATTATCTATTTTATTAGCGACCAAATTTATTTTTGACTTTTTGAAAACACTAAGGTTGACTTATATGAACTTTGAATCAATACTACTTACTGATTATGTAATATTAAGTTTGTTGGGTCTATTATAGATTTGATAATACAAAACAAGAAGAATGAAACATGAAGGACTTAAAGTGACAAGAGGGAAACTACAAAAAGATGGAGGATTTGGAAGATTCCAGAAGATATGCTTAAAAGAATATTTAGTTTCCTAATTGTATTGTTTCCTAATTATATTATGATTCCTCTTGTAAACCCTAGTTGTCTCTAGTATATAAAGAGACATAGGGTCATTAGTTTAGAGCGTCTTTGTTACAAGATGTAGGCGTCTAAAGGTGTGTGTGGGAACCTAGAAGTGAGAGCATGGGGTTTATTAGTTAGTGTTAGATCAAGTCTTTGATCTTTATTATAGTTAGTTAGTTTATGATAATGAGTTGTTCATTATAGCGTTAATTCTTATTGAATATTAAAGCTTATTATGTGTTCCTAGATATAATATTAGACCTCGTCTAGGCTTATAGCGATCTTCATGTGGTATATTAAGATCGTTTTATAACTTCGACTAGGGATCAATAACAAAGATTATTAATAACATCGTGCACTGTGAATAATCAAAACAATACTTTGTTGAACAAGGTTTTCATTCACCTTAACTAATCATAGCAGTTTATAGGATCCGTCTAGAATGCATACGTTCTAAAAACTAATGACCCTATGTCTCTTTATATACTAGAGACAACTATAGGGTTTACAAGAAAGTCATAATAATATAATTGGAAACAATACAATTAGGAAACTAAATATTCTTTTAAGCATATCTTCTAGAATCTTACAAATCCTCCATCTTTTTGTAGTTTCCTTCTTGTCACTTTTAGTCCTTCATGTTTCATTCTTAACGTTTTGTATATCAAATCTATAATAGACAATACTATTTGATGATGACAAAACAAACACCGGTTCTTATCACGAACTTCTCTAGACAAAGTAGCAGAAGTTGAGATAATATTAAATCTCACCATGAATGAAACAAACTTCCCACTGACTTAAACATGTCCTCAAACATCTCTTCCCACTTTTTGTTATTATCCAAATAGGGAGCATTATAGCAAATAATGATCTTGACCACCATGAACCAATATCATACTTCCAATGCTTCAAATGCGCCCACCATTAAGCATCATAAGAAAATGGATCCAAAGCGTGAAAACTTCAACTGCGGTAGTAATAATGATTAACAATAGTAAAAATCAACACTTCCCCTTAGTGATGCATGTGAAATAGTTCATTTAACAATAAGCTTCTCCTAAAAAACCCATATGTTAACCATCTTCTTGATTCTTTCAAAATCACGTAGCTCCTTTATATGATCACTTGTGAAGAAAACCGAGTATAACAAATTTGATGAAGAAGTAGAATTTCCCAAAACTTATGTCTTAATCTTTTACTATCTACAGAACTCCATACTTATACCCTGAATATAAGTAGACCGCAATCCACTTGAAAAGAATCCTCGACTAGTATGAGACAGACACTTCTGATGTAACTCATGATGATATTAATGTGCATAAGAGCATCATGGAAAAAATCACACATGCTAGATTCAACAAGCTAGATGATAAGAACACAAACCAAGCCATTCCACTTGATCTTCAAATAAGTGATAAATAATCCTCTTAAGTAATCAATTCTTGATAAATCTCCAAAAGCAGGCCTTTTAAATCTTTTAGAACAAATAACTTCTTATTGTGTGAACAATAACACATTATTATTAAGTCAAAAACCATAACAATAATATCTTTCGACTTCCCCTAATTCAAAAACCATATGAGAAATAGTACTTTCAATAAAAGCGATTACTTTGAAGAGCGATACTTTCATCAATCACAGTACTTTGAACAAAAGCGGTACTTTATAACATCTGATTACCTTTTAGCGATTACTGCAACGTACTCATCTAAGCGTCTTAGCGAGGTACTTTGACAATTCCAGGAAATCATAAGCGTTACTTTAAAATAATGGCGGTACTTTCATTATTAAGTATCGGTACTTTTTCCATAAGCAATAGTCAATACCCGAAAGTGCTCAATACTCTTTCAACCAATGCGACATACATAAAATCCTTTTCTTCAAAGCGGTACTTTGAATTACGGGCAGTACTTTCAGCAGTACTTTCACATAAAACCTCGGATGGAAAATCCCTTTGGTGGAAAAGTTAGATTTATGCTAGAACATCCACCAAAAATTTAGTTCTGATCCAGCGGTTAACGAAAAAGTTATGATCGTTTCAAAGCAGTCTTTATTTGTAACCTTACGAAAAATGACGGCGGAACCGGACCTTATATCTTTTGATTGAGGGCTCCGATTGACAATCCTTGGTGAGATTAAAATAGATATACCAAAGAAGTTCCAGTTCAAATTTAGCCCGATCAACGGTTCAATAAAAGTTATGCCTTCTGAGCAGTCTTGCCAGTATTACAGATACGGCGACTTGAATTTTCTTCCTTCTGAAAACCTTGTAGATCCCTAGATATCACGAGCCCCAGACTCACGATACCACATGTGAAGATCGTTCTAAGCTCTTAAGCGGTATAATATTATATCTAGGAACACATAATGCTAACAAAGCGGAATATTGATAAAATTAACGTTATAATGAACAAGGTTTTTCATTATCATAAACTAACTAACTAACTATAATAAAGATCAAAGACTTGATCTAACACTAACTAACTAAACCCTAGGCGTTTTCCCTACGCCCTAGGTTCCCAATACACTTTAGGCGTCTACATCTTATCATTACCTAAAAAGCATGACCACTATGTCTCTTTATATACTAGAGATATCTAGGGTTTACAAGAAGAATCATAATACAATTAGGAAACTAAATATTCTTTTAAGCATATCTTCTAGAATCTTCCAAATCCTCCATCTTTTTGTAGTTTCCCTTCTTGTCACTTTAAGTCCTTCATGTTTCATTCTTCTTGTTTTGTATCATCAAATCTATAATAGACCCAACAATTATATTAAGACTAATTTAAGCTAGTTTAACAAGTTTTAAGCTAATATGATGAATTTGACAAACTAAAACCTTAACAGTTAACTAGCAAGTGAGATTTAAAGATGATTTTGACTATTTCACAAATGAGGATTGGTTTTCTTTCTTGAGATTAGTTATTTAGACCAAGTTGTGAACAGACAACCAAAAGCAATAACACAAACACTCTTAAAAACAGTTAGACTAGCAAATCCAAACAACCTTTATAAGCACATTAATGAAGCCTTTTAAAGGATTTCACAGATTCAGTCCATGCATTTGATTAATAACCATATATTATTATATACTAAAGCTAAATAAACATTGAACAACATCAATAACAACATAGAACGATGAGGTACCAAAATTTAGCAAAAAGCTTACAAACTGGATTCAAGTGAAAAATGAGAACCAAGGATGAGACCATAACCTATAGCTTCCCAAAGCTCTAAACCAAGACCATCCAATATCAACCACGATCCACTTAACCTTCACTTCCATGAACTTTTTTATTTTTAACTAATTTATTTGTATTTTTGGTGAATTTTGAGTTTGACCTCTAAACTGATTTTAAATGTTTCTAAAAGCTTAAATAAGCTTTCTGAGGAGCTTATATGGCTTGGTCAAAGTAACAACTAATAACAACATTAAATTCACATGAGATTTTGAACTTTGAAAATGCATAAACGAAATTTAAGCGAACAACGAAATTTATTATTGAAAAGGATTCAAAATACACTTGAAATACTTAGAAGGTACTTAAAATCTTTAAAATACACTGGAAACTTGAAATTAACTAAAACGACATATATTAAACTAAGTTACACTAGATATGTTGCTACAATGCTTCTCTCCTCTTTATAATCATCTTTTCCACTCTTGTCGACATCTCAGACATATCCTTCATTCCACCATTGGATTGGTCAAATCATCATAATCGTCCATTTGGATATTTTGGCCAAAAGTCTATAAGCGGGTTCCAATCAATTAAAGCTTCTTGGATGATTGTGGTAGTGGAGGGACAAGGTAAGTGTGGTAAGGTGATTGGAGTAAGTGGAATTGAAAACCATGGTGGTTTGAGGAGTCCCTTTGTTTTGGCGTTAATGTGAAGATGCAGTGCATCTGGTTTTGACTTTTGCGACGAGTGGTATTAATAGTGGAGGGTCAAAATGGGGGTCAAGGGATAAATGGCGAGTCTATTGTTTTGTTTGGGGTTCTAAATACAAAAGTCCTTTTGGATTTATTAGTAACACAGGACCAAATTTGCTCTCCAAACTTTGAGGGACTAAACATGACACTTTTCCAAAGATATCAAAAGGACCAATCTTGACAAACTTTAATAGTACAAGGATAATATTTGATCATTTTCCATTTTAAATATCCAGGACTAATTTTTTGACATTTTTCAAACTTGAGGGACCTTTTCTGCCATTTGACCAAAGAATCATTCAAGGATCATTTTTGACAATTTAGAATATTTCAGGGACCTTGAATGATAACTCCACATTTTGGATTCGGGGACTAGATTTGACAACTTTTGAAACTTGGGGACTAAACTGCCTATTTTGCAAACTTGATACGTTTTCATCGATTTTGATATTTTTGCGTTTAAAACACATAAAACACTTATTTGTGATATTTTCATCATTTTGATGCATTTGGAGTGTTTTAGGATGATTTTGCAGTTTAAAAGGTACAAAAATGATGAGTATTTAGACACTCATCAATCCCCACACTAAGATATTGCTAGTCCCTAGCAATGTTTTGAAACTTTAATGGATTTTAAAGAACTCTTTACCAAAAGCCATTACTTACGGAGTAGCCAATTGTTTAAATTCAAGTAAGAACCTTGGTACAATGATAACCAAATGATTTTGAGCAAATCATAAGCACGTAAGCGGATTTGATTTGTCTTTACCAAGCCGTTTATACGGACTAGCCAACTCTTAGATCAATTATCAATATTATCTTTGGTGAGTCGATTACCAATTATGGTTTTCCATTGCCTTTACCACAAGCCATAAACTTGCGGGCTAGCCAACTCTTTACTTTTTAGGATATGGTGAGTGAATTTGACACCATACAATTTTAGGCAAATTGCAAGCCATATAAACGGATTTGAGAAATCTTTACCAAGAGCCGTTTGCTCTTGGATTAGCCAATCCTTATGTGGGTTAGACATGGCGGTTGATTACCATTTCTGAGTAAGTGAAAAACACTTACTCCAAAAAAAATTTGGCCAAAATGGGGGAATTAGGTGGTATAATTACATGATAAAATTCGTGAGAATTCCCCCCACACTAGAAATGAATATTGCCCTCAATTTTCAAAGCACGGCGGTTATGCGAAACAAAAGAACGTAAAGGGAAATACTACGGCCATTATTTTATTTTTGATTTTTTTTTTTTTTTTTTAAGACTTATATACAATAGCGTGGGATACTCCCACACTAGGAGTGGTACTCATGGGTGAAAACCCATGTGGTGCTACTGTTTTTTATTATCGAGTCACTAGCTTGACTCGATCCCCGCATTCATTGGTTCATGGGAAATGTTTGTAAATCTAGGACAATCACAGGTGGAATGTCCTCTCCAAAGTAATGTTTCAATCGATGTCCATTTACTTTAAAATTTGGACCATCAGGTTGAGATAACTCAATAGTACCATAAGGATAAACCTTAGCAATAGTAAATGGACCAGGCCAACGGGACTTAAGCTTTCCCGAGAATATCTTCAATCTTGAATTGAAAAGAAGGACTCGATCACCGAGCGTTGAAAAGCGGTTCTTGATTTTGGAGTCATGAATCTTCTTTGTCTTTTGTTTGTAGATCAAAGAGTTCTCGTATGCTTGATCACGGAGTTCATTTAATTCATTCATTTGAACTTTTCTGTGATCACCAGCTGTCTGAATATCGAAATTTGCATGTTTTAAGGCCCAGTAAGCTTTGTGCTCAAGCTCAATCGGTAGATGACATGCCTTTCCGTACACTAGCTTGTATGGAGTACACCCGATGGGTGTTTTATAAGCTGTACTGGAAGGCCCAGTCGTCATCAGTTTATCCGACCAGGATGCACGATTTTTCTGTCCTTTCAAGAATGCTTTTAATACCACGGTTGGAAACTTCCACTTGCCCACTTGTTTGGGGGTGGTATGCGATAGAGGCGGTGGGTTACACCATACTTTTGCATGACTTTTTCAAATTGGTCATTGCAAAAATGTACCACGATCACGATTATAGCTCTCGGAGTTCCAAATCTAGCAAAAAGAGATTTCAAAAATTTCACAACTACTCGGGCATCATTGGTAGGTAAAGCTTTTGCTTCAACCCATTTTGACAAATAGTCAACAGCCACGAGTATGTATTTGTTTCCTCGAGAAGATGGAAATGGCCCATAAAGTCAATGCCCGATGTCAAGTATCTCACACTTGAATGGCATTTTGCGGCATTTCATTTCTTTGAGATATTTCCGTGGCGTTGACAAGCGTCACATGTTTTGACCAAATCGTGGGCATCCTTATAAATTGTGGGCCAATAAAACCCAGAATCAAACACCTTCTTGGCGGTGTATTTGGGGCTATGATGTCCCCGATAGGTCGAATGGCAAGCCTTGAGAATGTCGTTGGCTTCCGACCATACACACATCGCTGGTGACTTGATCCGCGCAAATTTTTGAATAAGTAGGGGTGCGTCCAGAAGTAATGTTTAACATCCTTGAATAATTTGTTCTTCTGTTGGGTCGACATCCCTTTCACTATGAAGTTACCCGCATGGTAATTTGCGAAGTCAGCAAACCATGGGGTAGTAGAGTTTCCACGAAAAGAAATCGCATTGAGTGTCTCGAGAGGAAATGTTTCATTTATTTCCTTTTTCTCGAAAACATCTTGGTGAGGGTTTTCTAATCTGGACAGGATCGGCTGACTAGATTCTCAGCTCCTTTTTATCACGTATAATGATATCAAATTCTTGCAGGAGGAGAATCCAACGGAGCAATCTCGACTTTGCATCTTGTTTTGCAAAGAGATATTTGAGAGCCGAGTGATCCGTATACACCACGCATTTGGTCAAGATTAAGTACGGCGAAACTTCTCAAATGCATACACCACGGCTAATAGCTCTTTTCCTGTGGTGGTGTAATGAGTTTGAGCTTGAGATCATAGTTTTGCTTGCGTAGTGGATAGGCTGAAAATGCTTGCTTCTACGTTGCCCTCGGACTGCACCGATAGCAAAATCACTTGCATCGCACATGAGCTCAAAGGGTAAATCGGTCGGAACAGCGAGAATGGGTGCTTCAGTAAGCTTTTTCTTTAGTGTTTCAAAAGCTTCGATGCACTCAGGTGACAAGATAAAAGGAGCATCTTTTTCAAGAAGATGAGTCATAGGCCGGGCGATTTTAGAAAAATCTTGTATGAATCTGCGATAGAAACCGGCATGACCTAGAAAACTTCTAATACCTTTGACGGTAGTAGGATGAGGTAATTTAGCAATAACATCGACTTTTGCTCTATCAACCTCAATCCCGTTTTTGGAAATCTTATGGCCAAGGACTATGCCTTCTTTGACCATAAAGTGGCTCTTCTCCCAATTTAGACCAAGATTGGTGTCTTCACACCGTTGAAGCATTTTTTCTAAATGGGAGAGACATGTTTGAAATGAGTCCCCAATGACCGAGAAGTCATCCATAAACACCTCCATTGTTTCCCCGATCATGTCGTGGAATATGGCCATCATACATCGTTGGAACGTGCCGGGAGCATTACATAAGCCAAAAGGCATACGTCTATAGGCGAAAGTTCCGTATGGGCAGGTGAATGTAGTCTTTTCTTGATCCTGTGGATCAATGGGGATCTGAAATAACAGAAACCATCAAGGAAACAATAGTATTCGTTCCCCGCTAATCTCTCAAGCATTTGGTCCATGAAGGGTAGAGGAAAATGGTCTTTACGAGTGGCGTCATTCAACTAACGATAGTCAATGCAAACACGCCATCCCGTAACCAGCCGAGTTGGAATTAACTCGTTATCTTCATTTGTGACAACGGTTATGCCACCCTTTTTCGGAACACAATGAATTGGGCTAACCCAAGGACTATCTGAGATTGGGTAAATCAATCCTGCATCAAGAAGTTTGATAACCTCCTGTTTGATAACATCATGGATCTTAGGATTTACTCTTCTCACGATGTTGAGCTGCTGGTTTGAAGTCATCCTCCATCAAGATTTTGTGAGTACAAAATTCAGGGGTTGATACCCTTTATGTCGGAGAGTTTCCAAGCAATTGCTTGCTTGTGTGACTTCAAGATCTTTATGAGAGCAGTCTTTTCATCTTTACTCAAATCTCGAGCAATAATGACTGGTAATTTATCATCACCTTCAAGAAATGCATACTCGAGATGAGGTGGTAAGTCCTTAAGTTCGACTTCAAGAAATTCTTCAGTTTTCTCAACTGACTTGACTTCCTTGTTATGAAGCTTGACGGGAGAGAGAGGAGGAGAAGTGTCCTGATTTAACAACTTCTCAAGAAGAATATCTCCCTCCAGATTAATCTTATCAGGAATTGAATCACTAGTGTGAGGGGTTGATGATGGATCATCATTAAGCAACTTCTCAATGAGAAGTATGTCCCCTCAATGTCAATTGGAGCGTGATCAATTTCCCATGGAACAGAATCACTAGCCAAGTATGCTTCAATCTCTTCCAAGATGAAGTCTCTTCCTCAAAAGGAGATAGAAGGAGTAGAATTGGCAATGATGGGTTGAAATGAATGAGTGAGATTATCACTCGAAGAATTATGAACATAACCAAGAACTTCTTGAGAGTACTCTTCAGAAGCAACATCAATGATATCTATTCGGTTAACCGACTCGGAATCATAGTTTGCGGAGTACCTCGAAGTTTGATCAAGGTTAAAGGTGACAGCTTCATTACCACACGTAATGTGATTTCTTGCTCAAATACATCAATGAGAGCACGGCCCGTTCTCAGGAATCCTCGTCCAACAATGAGAGGAACCCGCGGATCTGCATCGAAATCAACAACTACAAAGTCAGCTGGAAAATGGAACTTTCCTACTTTCACGAATACGTCCTTGGCAATGCCAAGAGGACGGGATATTGTACGATCTGCAAGCTCGAGAGTCATGCATGTAGGAGTAAGTTCAGGAAGAAAGTTTCTTCCATACCGAATAAGGCATCAGATTGATGCTTGCACCAAGATCTGCTAAGGCAAAGCATTCAACCATTCTGGGAAATACACAAGGTAAGAGAATTTTCAGGATCTCCAAGCTTTTCGGAAGCTTCTTCAGGATAACTGCAGGCGAGTTCTCGTTCAGAAGGAGTTTTAGCCATTTCAAACAACTTTTCCTTGTTGCTTAACATGTGTTTGAGAGTTGATGCAAACTTGGGCATCAGCATGATAGCATCCGCAAAGCTTATGTCAAAATGTAGCTCTTGGAAAATTTGAAAAAATTTTTGCATTTGATGAATGGCTTTTTGCGAGCTTTTGCTCATTCAAACGTGATGGGTAAGGAATAGAAGATTTGGATTTGGTGTTCTCAATAGGAGCTACAGGAGGCTCAAAACAACTCTGGATTTGATTTGGGTTTCGGACAACTTGAGGTTGGACTACCGAAGGGGGGACGTGTGCGGTACTTCGTGGGCTTGAAAAATGCACCTTGTCCGTTGTATCCTTGGTAGCTTGACTCATTGCTCCTAGTGGAGGAGGCATTGGAGTCGAAGGTCCATTGTGTGTCTTAGGTTCACTTTCTATTACCTTAGGGAGAGAAGAAGAAGAGGTAGTAGGAATAGCAGGTCCATCATATGAAACACCACTTCTGGTTGTGATCGCCTTTGCATCGCCCCTCGGGTTAGCGATCGTGTTGCTCGGAAGTTTTCTGAGCCCGAGGGTTGATCATTTAAAGACTTCTTTAGATCAGCGATCTGCCTGACCAACAACCTGTTCATTTCATCTTGGGATTTCATGAATTGCTTCAATAGCTCATCGGATGATGGTCCAGTTGGAACAATGGCTTGAGTTTGATTAGGAAAATTCTGGCCTCTAATGTTGGGATTAGGGCCTTGATTTTGAAAATTTCCTTGATTAGGATTCATATTCCCATGAAATTGATTCCCTCGATTGAAATTGTTTTGATTAAGGTTCCCTTGATGTTGGAAACCTTGATTGGGTCCGGGATAGAAATTACCTTGGTTTTGATAACCTTGGTTCATTCTAGGTTGGTTCGATTCGGTTTTGTATGTTAGGATTCTGGTTAAAACCGGGTGGTGCCTGATTAGTGTTAGCACGGTAGTGTGGTTCATTTGGAGGACGGTATTGATTACCTCCCTGATGTGAAGTACCGGCTAGAGCATTGGCTTCAAATGGACTACCATCGGTGGCGATACGGTTGTAGTATGCATGAAGACCACCACAAGTAACACAAACTTCAACTTTCTTCACTTCACCATGTGATGGTGTTTGTGTGAAAGTGACTTTCTTTAGTTAGAAAGAACCAAAGCCTGAACAATATCCGTGAGTTTGTCAATCTTAGCATCGGTGCTAGATGTACTCACGGAAGATGAAGTAGAAGGTCCAACATTAGGCTGAGTCGATATGTCTTTGTTCTGAAAGGGCGGACCTGGGACTTGTTTTCAATGATTTGCAAGGCTTCTTTGGTGGTCTTGCTCAGGAAATTACCTCCCTCGGAGGCATTTAAAGAGTCTTGATTAGCTTGGTTCAAACCATTGTAGAAAGTATCCATTTGCATTAACTAGGTAAAACCATGATGCGGACACTTGCGGAGCAACTCTTTGTAACGATCCCATGCCTCCCCGAATGATTCATCAAATCTTTGAGAAAATTTCATTATCTCATTCTTAAGACTTGTAGTTCGGGATGGAGGATAGAATTCGTTAACAAATTTGGTGACTAAATCTTCCCATGTCTCAATGGAACGAGGGGTTGTTTCTCAAGCTATTAGGGCTTGTCCCTCTAGAGTGAATGGGAACAGAAGAAGCTTAATTGCTTCATGTGGGACATTCTTGTATTTGATGGTAGATGCAATCTTGTTAAACCATCGAATGTGTGCATGAGGATCATCCCGCTCAAAACCATAGAATTGGCTTTGGGTTACAAGATTAAGCAACCGGTTTTGAGCTCAAAGGTATCAGCCACGATGGCTAGAACAACAATGGCATCTCCGTAACCCTCGATGGGTGCTTGGAGAAGCTCATTCATCGGCTTGTCTTCGCCATTTCGACGAGGGGTGGTGGTACTAGGCGTTCCTCATCCGCTGAAGGAGCGAAACGTCCTCTACGCCTAAGAGGAATATTTGCAAGCTCAGAAAGTGGACTTGAAGAGCTGGAAGAACGAGTGCGCATGCACTAAGTTTAAAAATCAATTTTCAAAACAAATGCAAGGCAAAACGACAAGTGAACTTAACCAATAATCACAAATGAAATGGCTTCTTTGAAAAAGGTATACCAAATCACAAGGACACAAAGGCAAGTTTTAAATCTGTTGTTCGGGAACTTATTATGGTCACACCCCCAGTTGGTAGGTGTACTGCCTTGATTTGCGGTGGTTGATTTTTATGTATTTAAGTACCACTGAAAAGACGTAGGTATAGATTTGTGCAAAGGGTTTAAAAACTTTTGGACAATATTTTTGGTATCGTCTCGTTTACCCAAATCGTATCTCTTTAAGAATCACCTTAAAGGAAACACAAGCTAGAAAACGTTACGATTGTTTTGTTGTTTTATATTTTGTTTGGTGTTGTTAACACTTTAGGAAAAGTGTTAATGAACTTTTTGATTTATGATAACTTTACAAAAAACTTTTTACAAAAGATGGTATATGTGCAAGAATGAGTCTGAAAAAGGGTTAACACACGCTAAAGCCTCCCCGGCAGCGGCGCCAAAATTTGATTGGTCCTGAACCGTCAAGTTTAATCACACAAGCTAACCACTTGTGAATGGCTAACCGTAATAAACTTAAAACTGCTCAGAAACCAATGCAATGAAGATCTGGAGAATATAGAGGATTCCCGGGTCGTTAAGTCCCACGGAGACTCAATGGTGTTTCAAAACATTCAGACGATAGAATGATCACTAAGGATAGTGATCAATAAAGATTTTGATGGATTATTACACTACTGATTGATTGGAATGATATTGGATACAGAATTGGAAAGAACAACAATCAGATAAAACAAACGTAAATACGTACGTTTATAAATTACGTAAACGTACAAAATAAAAAGTGAGATCTAAGAAATAAAAGACCTGAAAATATGAAAATGATATTTTTGAAATCCTAAAAATAAAATAAAATTATTAGAAAAATAAAATTATTTTTATAACTATTTATTTAATTATTATTAATTAAAAACTATTCCTAACTATTTAATAATACTTTAAATTAAAAGAAAATATGAAATAAGGCTAGCAAAATAAAATTATGATTTAGAAAAATCTAAAATATTATAAAACTTATTTTAAAATTGAAAATATATTTTTTTACACTTTTTATCTATTTATTACTAATTAATTATTATTTAAAATACACTTATATACTAGAAAATATAAAATTAACCTGAAAAAATGAAATTTTAACTTATAAAAATCTAAAATATGATAAAACTAATTTTAGAACTGAAAAGATATTTTTTATGCTTTTTAATTATTTATTACTAATTATTTAAGACTTTTAACTATTTAAAATTATAATAAATACTAAACAAACAGAGAAAATTATGAAACTTTTTCTAAAAATAACTTAAGGTGACAGAAGGTTAAGAAAAATATAAAAACAGAATTTGCTTAACAATAAGCTAAAAAGAAAAATCTAAAAGCTAATTAATATTAAATAAATGCTATCACTATTTTTAAAATGATGTTTATGTGGATTTTCTTTTTGAAAACTATTTAACTACTTAAAATATGAAACTTTAATGAAGACAGAATTTTAACAACTTAATAATAAGCTGTTTGAGAGCTTAAAAACCCAACAGTTGAGCTTATGAGCTTATTTGATGTTTTAAGCTCAAACAGGCTTATAAATTGGAACCAAAGCTGAAATAAGCTACAAACAAGCTAATGATACTTATATTAAGCTAGAAAACACAGATAAGCATACTGAAAAGCTACTAATAAGCAAATAAGCACTTATGATCTTATTGTTAAAAGACAGAAATGGGACAAGGTTTAAGCTTATTGCAGCCCTAGCAAACAAGCTACAAAATGGAATTTTAAGCTTGAGACCTCAAGATGGCTAGGTCAGCTTTCCAAAGAACCAAGATTCACAAGATTTGACCAACTAATAAGCTCTGTGTGAGCTTATCAAATTGGACTACTCAACTGTGCACAGGGCACCATTTTCAGGCAAGGGTCCAAAAGATGTTGAGAAATAAGCACTGAATAAGCTAAGCAGAGATGAACTATTATTTTTCTAATTAAGTTAAGCAGCTAAAATTTAATATACCAAAAGCTTATAAGCTAAATCTCAATATTAAACACACACTAAAATTATCTATTTTATTCAAAAATGACCAAATTGAAAATTTTGACTTTTTAAGAAAAACACTAAGGTTGACTTATATGAACTTTGAATCAATACTACTTACTGATTAGGTAATATTAAGTTATATTAAGACTAATTTAAGCTAGTTTAACAAGTTTTAAGCTAATCTGATGAATTTGACAAACTAAAACCTTAACAGTTAACTAGCAAGTGAGATTTAAAGATGATTTTGACTATTTCACAAATGAGGACTGGTTTTCTTTGCTGAGATTAGTTATTTAGACCAAGTGTGAAACATAACAACCAAAAGCAATAACACAAACACTCTTAAAAACAGTTAGACTAGCAAATCCAAACAACCTTTATAAGCCTGTTAATGAAGCCTTTCAAAGGATTTCACAGATTCAGTCCATGCATTTGATTAATAACCATATATTATTATATACTAAAGCTAAATAAACATTGAACAACATCAATAACAACATAGAACAGTGAGGTACCAAAATTTAGCAAAAAGCTTACAAACTGGATTCCAAGTGAAAAATGAGAACCAAGGACTGAGACCATAACCTATAGCTTCCCAAGAAGCTCTAAACCAAGGCCATCCAATATCAACCCTGCTCCAGCTTTAACCTTCACTTCCATGAACTTTTTTTTTTATTTTTATCTAATTTATTTGTATTTTTGGTGAATTTTGAGTTTGACCTCTAAACTGATTTTAAATGTTTCTAAAAGCTTAAATAAGCTTTCTGAGGAGCTTATATGGCTTATTCAGTCCAAAGTAACAACTAATAACAACATTAAATTCACATGAGATTTTGAACTTTGAAAATGCATAAACTGAAATTTAAGCTTGAACACTGAAATTTATTATTGAAAAGGATTCAAAATACACTGAGAATACTTAAGAAGGTACTTAAAATCTTTAAAATACACTGGAAACTTGAAATTAACTAAAACGACATATATTAAACTAAGTTACACTAGATATGTTGCTACAATGCTTCTCTCCTCTTTATAATCATCTTTTCCACTCTTGTCGACATCTCTGAACATATCCCACTTCATTCCAACCATTGGATTGGTCAAAATCATCATAATCGTCCATTTGGATATTTTGGCGCCAAAAGTCTATAAGCAGGTTTCAATCAATTAAAGCTTCTTGGATGATTGTGGTAGTGGAGGGGGACAAGGTAAGGTGGTGGTAAGGTGATTGGAGCAAGTGGAATTGAAAACCATGGTGGTTTGAGGAGTCACTGGTTTTGGCGCGTTAATGTGAGGGAGATGCACAGTGCATCTGGTTTTGACTTTTGCTGACCGAGTGGTATTAATAGTGGAGGGGTCAAAATGGGGGGGGGTCAAGGGATAAATGGCAGGGGTCTATTGTTTTGGCTGGGGTTCTAAATACAAAAGGGGTCCGTTTGGATTTAGTAGTAACACAAGGACCAAATTTGCAACTTCTCCAAACTTTGAGGGACTGAACATGACACTTTTCCAAAGATATCAAAAGGACCAATCTTGACAAACTTTAATAGTACAAGGATAATATTTGATCATTTTCCATTTTAAAATATCCAAGGACTAATTTTTTGACATTTTTCAAACTTGAGGGACCTTTTCTGCCATTTGACCAAAGAATCATTCAAGGATCATTTTTGACAATTTAGAATATTTCAGGGACCTTGAATGATAAAACTCCACATTTTTGGATTCCAGGGACTAGATTTGACAACTTTTGAAACATGGGGGACTAAAACTGCCTATTTTGCAAACTTGATACGTTTTTCATCTGATTTTGATATTTTTGCATTTAAAACACATAAAACACTTATTTGTGATATTTTCATCATTTTGATGCATTTCTGAGTGTTTTCAGATGATTTTGCAGTTTAGATGGTACAAAAATGATGAGTATTTAGACACTCATCATAAGCCAAGACCAGTACTTTCTCAAAGTACTGCTCAGTTTTCACCAAACACCTCTTGGAATAAGAACCCTAGGAGATCTAACTACTATCAATCTAGAAGGCGTTACAACTTCAAGAAAGTATTTAGATCTAGAGACTCTTCACCAGAAGTTAAAACTCAATGGGTTAAGAAAGAAAGTACTAAAGATGAACAAACAGTACTTTCAACAAGTACTGCTGAAACAGTGATTTTTGATACAGATGATTTTGTTGAAAATAAAAAGGAGGTTTTTGTTGAAAAAGAAACTTTTGCTGAAAATCCACCACAAGTTTTGAAACAAAAGATAATGCTTGATTCTGTCTACAAAAACTATGAAGATTACATACTCAAGGAATTTGAGTATGTTACTCCACAAGGGGAACACAAGTCAGTAATGGCTTGGGTTCCTAAAAGACACTAATTTATTCATCTTTGTGTAGGGCAACCCAGAAGAGGATCTTAAAGATCATCTTATTGTGGATAGTGGTTGCTCTGGAAGCATGACAGGAGACAAGGAGATTCTGTCAGATTTTAGGCCATATTGTGGAGGAAGAGTTGCATTTGGGAATGATGCTAGTGGAGGAAGAATAAGTGGAAAAGGAACCATCAAGACAGGAAGCATAGATTTTGAGAATGTTAGATATGTGAAGGAGCTCAAGTTCAACCTTTTGTTAGTCTCTCAAATCTGTGACAAAAAGCATCCTGTGTTATTCACTGACACCGAATGCCTCATACTTTCAACTGAATTCAAGCTTAATGATGATAACTTGGTGATACTTAAAGTACCAAGAACCAATGATGTGTACAGTTTGGATATGAAGAGTCTTCACTCTTCTGAAAGAGCTACATGTTTAGTAGCAACGGTATCACTTGAAGAAGCACATCAGTGGCATAGAAGATTGGGTCATGTGAATTACAAGAATATCAACAAATTGGTAAAAGGTAATTTAGTTAGAGGTTTACCTTCAAAGACTTACAAGAATGATCACTTCTGTTTGGCATGTAAGAAGGGTAAACAACATAAAGCTTCTTGCAAGAAGCTTGAGGAAAGGACTATTAGAGAACCATTGGAGCTGTTACATATGTATCTATTTGGTCCTGTATCTGTTACAAGTTTAAACAAGAAGAAGTACTGCTTAGTAGTGACAGATGATTGCAGTAGATTCAGTTGGGTATTTTTCTTAGGATTTAAGGATGATACTTTTGATGCTATTCATGATCTTATAATAGCACTTGAAAACCAACTAAGACTGAAAGTTAGAGGTATTAGATGTGACAATGGAACTAAATTCAAGAACAAGCTTATGGATTAATTTTCTAACTGGGTCACCGATTAGTTATGCGCTTTTAGTAGAACCAGATATCATTGAGCCCTGGATTCAACAATTTTGGGAAACTGCTAGGGTTCATATGGAAAACGATGATTCGTATATTCAAGCTACAGTTGCTGGGAGAACTGTGAAGATCACTGAAGCCTCAATTCGTGAAGATTTATTGTTTGATGATGAAGAAGGGGCTGTTCATTTTGATAAGCAATTGATTTGGGATACATTTAGGGACATTGGTTATGAAGGGTCCTTAACTGAACAAACATTCAAGAAACCCTTATTTTGTCCTCACTGGAAGTTTTTGGTTCATGTATTACTTCATTGTATTAGTGCTAAAAGCACATCATGGGAGAATTTAGGTCTAACATAGCATCTGCTATAGTGGGATTGGCTACAAATCGTATTTTCAACTTTTCAAGGCTAATTGTAGATGGAATGCTCTCACACATCACTCATGGTTCAATATGGTTAATGTATCCAAGGTTTATTCAAGTGTTCCTCAATAAACAAATTTCTGATGTACCAAAGCCTACAAGTCTTTTACCTGTAGTGGTACAACAAGCCAAGAATTTCACTTTCATGGCTAGGAAACGTGATTTATTCACTGGAAGAGACACTCCATTAACTACTTCTATGATGGAGGTTGTTCAAGCTGTCAGAGCTGATGCTGCAGAGGATGATGACAGAGAAGGTACTGCTTCTACACAGGGTACTACTTCTCAAGGTACTGCATCACAGAGTACTGCTTCCCAATGTACTGAAGTTCAAGAAGATGTTGCAGTTTCACCTCCACCATCTCCACAAATCTCTGTTCCTATTTCACCTCCATCAGAAGAACATTCACCAATTAGAGAAGATGAAGACGTTATGGAGCCTGAAGATACAACTCTAAACAATTATGCTTTATCTAGAGAATTGACAAGATTGAAGAAATCTTTTGAAGATCAGGCTATTCAAATTAAGAAGTTGAAGCTTAAGTTTAGAAGACTCAAGAATTTTGTCTGGCCATTGGTTCAACATCATCGTCTATGGCTCAAGTCTCAACGAAAGCAAGGCAAGCCTGTTAGGCAATTTCAGAAGAAAACAAAAGGCAAGAAGGTTCAACAACAATCATCCTCATTCCAATTGGGGAGGAATTTGGACGATAAGAATTTGAATGAAGAATCTGAAGTTGAACCTCAAGGTACAAATATTCAAACTCAAGATACTGAAGAACAAGTTATTGAAAGTACTGAGGAAGAAATCAAAGTTCAAGGTACTGAGGAGCAAGTTATTGATGTTCAAGTTCAAAGTACTGATGATCAAGGTACTACTGATCAAAGTATTGCTTTTCAAGGAACTTACATACAAGGGTTAATTTCACCAAGGTTGATAGATTTTGAAGAGGAAGCTGGTCCTTCAACTGTTTTAACTGAAGAAGAAGCTGGTCCTTCAACTGTCATACTAGAAAAGGAAGCTGATACACCCAAACCTATACATACTGCAAGTGATGATGAAACCATTGCTGAAATTTTGCATGATTTATCAAGACCAAGGGGTGTTAGCATTCCAGGAGTTATAGAAGAATAACCAAGAGCTTCTCAACCTGTTATTGATCCAAAAGATAAAGGAAAAGTCAAATTGGTAGAGACAAAGAAGAAAAAGAAACTTACTTTAGCACATATAAGGGCTGCTCAAGTTGCTATGAATGAGGAAGCAGCTAGAAAGATTCAAGCTGAATTAAATGCTAAGGATAGAGAAGCTGCTGAAATTGAAGAAGCTCAGAATAGAGAGGCAGCTAAGAAATTACAAGAGGAATTGAATGTTGAAGATACTAAAGTATTAGAGTCACCTATTCCTATTTCCTCTCTACCAAGAAGACCAAATCTTGCTAAGGAAAGGAATGCAATGATGGCTTATCTAAAGAAGCAAGGATATATTGGATTGAATAAGTAAAAGTATATTGGAATGAAAGAGTTGTATAATGCTGTCAGAGAATATTATCAGAAACAAGTTGATAGTATCAAAGATTATAAAGATGATGATGCTTACAAAGAAGAAGAAAGAAAAGAAAGCTTAAAAAGAAAAAGAATAAATGGAGTTAAAGATCAAAAGTCATCAAAGAAAGTTGAATTAAGATCTGAAACAAATGATGAACTGAAGAATTACTTAAGGATTGTAGATTTTGAGTGTTCTAAAGATGATGCTGAATTGAAGATGAACAAATCTACAATAACTACTTTTGAAGTTGTTGAGTCAAAAGATGGAAATTATCTGATGTTTCACAAAGAAGATGAAAGTTTCAAGGTGTTCAATATGCTATGGGATTTATTGCATAATTGATAGAGTGGATTTATTTCATTTATATCATGTGGTGAAAGAATATTTTGAACACAATCCATCAGAAGGATTTGGTTTAGTCTTGCTTGGAGATCTCATAACTGTTTGGGAAACTGAAGAAACAAGTGCTGCTGAGATCTGGAAAAACCAAGAAGATTGGAAGATTACTTGCTGGAGATTCTTTGAAGAATCTTGAGTACATGTTCTAGAGCTTGAAGATGGGACAATGATTCACATGTTAGCTGATAGAAGATATCCTCTTACATCAGATCTCATGAGGAGGATGCTGGAGCATGGAATGGAAGTTGAAGAAGACAATGAAACAGCACTAATGGTCATCAAATTGTTTATCAGATGGACAGATATAGCTGATGATGATGATGATGAATAACAGGTATGAATCTTAATTGATTAAATTTTTGATATATCAGTACTTTATTCAAAGTACTGCTGATCAAACAGTACTTTAATCAAAGTACTGCTTGCAGTTTTTAAAACCAGATACTGATTTTGAAAAACTTTTGTTAAGTAATAAATGTTTTGAAACAAAGGTTAAAAGAAATAAATGGTTTTTGAGATGGTAACACCAATAGGTTATCAATCCACCATGGTTACAAAAGGATTGGCTAATCCATGAGCAAACGGCTCTGGTAAAGATATCTCAAATCCATTTTATAGTTGACAACTTGCTAATAAGTTGTATGGTAATCAACTCGCCATATCAGTAATGTTAAGAGTTGGCTAGCCCACAAGAAAATGTCTTGTCGTAAAGGCTGTGGAAAAACCATTATATGGTAATTAGTTCACCATGATGAAAGAACTAACTAGTCCAAAAGGGTACAGCTTTTGGTAAAGACAACTCAAATCTATTGATAGCTGATGATTTGCTAAAAATCATATGGTTATCAGTGTACCATGATCTTACACATCAAAACATTTGGCTACTCCAGAGTTAATGGCTTTGGTAAAGAGACATCAAATCCATTAAATTTTCAATGATTCACCTCTCACAGGAGTTTACACACCTGGAAGTGATGAGAATAGACTGGAACTTAACTGAATTAAATGTACAAATTGTCTTATGTTATTGAAAAGATGGAGCTTGCTGAATGTTGCTGTAAAGAAAGAAGATTGCTGCTTGATGCTGAAAAGAATTATACAAATAAAGACTACTTTGATGATGATATAAGCATAGAATCTACAAAGATAAAATTTGAAGATAAAGTCACAATTCCTCTTTGAAGACAAAGATGTTAAAGTCAAATATACAAAGGAACTTGAAATCAAACAAGTAGAATTCAAGTTAGGGGAGGATTGTTGGGATATAGAAAGTTAAAGTACTGAAGAGGACAAAGTACTGCAATAAGTAAAAGTACTGCTAAGTAAAAGTCAAAGTACTGCTTATTCATCAAAGTACTGCAATGATTAAAGTCGATTGTAATTGATTAAAGATAGAAAGTAATGTTTATCTAGAACTTTCTAAGTATTGTTTACTTGATGTACAAGGATAAGAATTGTAAACCGATTAGGGTTATCCTTGACCCTATAAAAGGACCCCTAGATTGGTATTAGAAATATATGTTCTTACAATACGATTATTAGAGAGTTCGTACGATCATTATTAGAGTTTTAGAGTTGTTAAAGAATCTACATAATAAGCAGTTTTAGAGTTATTAATAAAGTTATATTCTTCTTAGCTTTGTTAAGTAAATTCCGCATACTTGATAAAGATTAATCAGTGTTTCATTGTTAATAACTAAGGATTTATCCGAGGTTATTAAACCCTTAACAAGCTATTTAAGTTAGTTTGGTTAGAGTACATCGATCCAACAGTTATGATTGTCACGTATCAAACCAACAAGAGAAGAAATATAAGAACAATCAAGTATCAAGACATTCATCATTATTCTAATCAAACACAAAATCTCAATAATCATATCAATAACAAACATCTTTAAATATAAAAGTAACAAGGTTTACCCAAAGTATGAATTACAATAGGCAAAGATGAAGGATTATAGCACTCCCTTAAGCCTCCAATTGACTACAATAGTTCTACCAAGCCAGAAAATCATATCCAAACGCCTTCAGCAACACATGAGCATTAATTCTAGAAATGGTAGAGGTTGGTCATCTTTTGGGGAAGATAAGTTAGTGGAAATTTGTCCTTAATGGTGGAGGATCAAATTTCACACAAGTTGGGATAGGATAGTTGGTGGAAATTCGACCTTAAGGGTGGAGGCTTGAATTTCACACCTTTAGGAAAGGTAAGTTGAGAGAGGGATGTTGTAATAGGTGGAAATTCATCCTTAAGGGTGGAGGCTTGAATTTCACACCTAGAGATGGAGTGGTGGGTGAAAGGGATGAGAGGTATGGAGAAGGGATGATGAAATGAGGTTGCAAAGGCCTCTATTTATACTACTTCCAAGGCTAGGGGTATTCAATGCTCAACTTGGCCTCCAAGGAGCTTAGAAGGGACTAGAAACTGAGTGGTAAGGACCTTGAATCGTTTGGCACAAGTTTGGAGTCTTAGTGATGAAGAAATGGCTGCCCAGGGCTTCCCAACCGATTTGGTTGGGCTCCAACCGTTTCGTCTTGTCTTGCAACCTTTTTGGTTGCGGGCTCCAACCGAAATGGTTGGAGTCTTTTGAGAGAAAATAGTAATCTCCAAAGTTGTAGATCTTTCTCTTAGCTTTCCGTGGCTATGAACCGGGGGTCAAACGGAGTCTATATGCAAAAGTTATGGCCAAAATGGTGAAGGTGTGTCGGGAACAAAGATTCTTCCAATATGTCTTCGGGTTTACCTAAGGCTTTACTACATCTGATCGGGTTCTCTGCCCGTTAGTATGTGTCTATCCTAAGTTATCTAAGTTTTACTACATTTGATCGGGTTCTCTGCCCGTTAGCAGGAAGAAATAGCGCATCAGCTTTTTGGCGCCGTTGCCGGGGAGCAGTTAATGAAAGATCTAAGGTATATCATATTCATCTCATTAAGAGATTTGAGCACTTTCATAAGGTGCAAACAACCCCGCCAATTGGTTTAGGTTTCTAGCATATGATGATGCTGGAATTAGGCAATTGTGCCTTGATGAGTTCGAGAAATTAAGGAGGAAGGATATTAGTCAACCGGAAGCGCTTGATTTTAATGTATTTGATAGTTTGGAAAACGGGAAAGCTAGTAGGAAGTTGAGGAAGTTTTGTGTTGATCCCAGTTGAGCAAACGATCTAATATAGAAACTGACTTAGAATAAATGCTTATTAAGTATTACGCGGAATTTAACACTTAATCTTAAGAGGAAGAACAGTTAACATTCAACACCTCAATATTATTTATTAATACAAATACTCTTACAGTATTAGGGTTTTGCAACCTTGAAGTGTATCGACCTTAGATATAAAACTTACGTATATCTAATCTAACCTAGGACCTCCTTTTATAGACTAAGGAGTCCTTTACATAATACAATACGTAACCTACAAGATAAATATCTTTTCCATATTTATCTAATACAATAAACTAAACCGACTATACAAGACTAGCAGTGGTTACGATATATTGTCTGTGGTTACACACTACTACTAGTCGTGGTTTGTCTTCATCAGTGGTTCCATCCTTCGGTCCGTGGTTATATCAACTCGTCCGTGGTTCCGATTACTTAGAGTAATTCTTAATCCAAGGAACCAAAAACCCAACAATCCTCCCCTAAACTTGATACATTCCAACATAATTCTCAAGTTTCCTTTAAGCACAAAACATCTGAATTGGAGGATGTAGACAAACACTTATGTGATTTAAGAATTTTCTCATATTTCATCAACAAATCATAAGCTTGACCATCATAGGGTAACTTGACATCTTGATAATACCAGGCTTCAACATCGAGCAATAATTCACGGAGACTTATTCAACTGAGGATATTCACCTTCTACAAGCATGTGAATAACTTTTCCGGAAACAGTTAAAACATGAACTCCACAAGTTTGATATAAAAACCATCTTGGTACAGTACCATTGTAGAGTCCTTTCCACTCAGGTTCATCATGAGTTGGTTCAAATAAAATTTTCAAATTATAATAGACCAGTCTCTCATGATAATCATTTGGATGTACTTCACCAAACTTATTCATGTAAAGTCTCCAAAGATTCATCAAATCATCTCTTTCAAAGTACCGAAGCATTTGTGAAAATTTATTATACTCATAAACTTCATTGTTGAGTCTTTGAATTTTCCAAACTCCTTCACTTCCATCATTAAGGTGAAACTCATAAGAAACAATTTGATTAACATCTTCAACTTCTTTCAATCTTTTAGAATCAGGTGTCTCTTGAATCTCAGATTTTCTCTTTCTTTTACTTTGAATCCACTCATCATCTTTCTTAATCCACTCTTCATCCTTCTTAGAATTCATTGGACAATAATCATCATGATTAATCTTCATACATCTTTCATAAATCTCAAGAATTCTTTCAAATGAACATTTATTAAGATTTTTAGAAATGTGAATGCCTGAATTATTAATAATTTTCATTAGTACATTCCTCATCTGTGCAAGTGAAGGAGGTTTCTTTCTTATAACTTGTTTCCTTTCTTTACTGACCTTCCTTGCCCATTCACCCAAAAGCCTAGCTTTTTCCTCATCATCTAACAAATTCCATTCTTGTGCAGTATATTCATCATGTATTTGTTGAGAAACTTCAAGAAAGATTTGTGATTCATACCATGTAGCTAACATTCTCTGACTAGCTTCCTCTTCTTTCTGCTTTCTTATCTCTAAAGTCGCTTGTTCTTCACTACCATGTTCTTTGCATACTCTGCGTCATAAGCTTCTTGTTCGCTTTAGATTTAAACTTCACTCTGATCGCAACCCCTTTACCTTTACCAATATCAGATTGAACCACTTTCTTCTTCAAAGGTTCACCAATAACTAAACTTTTTCCTTTGGGTTTGGGTTTAGTTCGTAGATTGAACAGATAAAACAGGTGCAATGATAGGTGTAGAAATAGATGAGGTTTTGCTTAGATTTATCAATGTACTTGCAGCTTCTTTCTCAACTTCTTTAGACTTAGGTGGTGATACAGAGAGAGTTGTGACAACAGTGGAAGTGGTTATGATAGCAGTGGGTATGATAGTAGTGGGTATAATTGCCATATCTGAAACTTCAGCATTGGTTACAAGAGTACTAACCGTGGATTCAGACATACCATTAGTGTTTGTGTCCTGCACTACGTCTTCTACAACATTCTTCACATTTTCAAGAACTGCCTCATTCCCATCTTTATCAGATACCAAAAATTCTTGATCTCCACTATTTTCTTCCATAGTTCCATCAGACCTCCCTGAATTTATGCCTTCACTCCTCCCTGTTTGGATAAATCCTCCATATTCGGTGGAGAGAGTCCACCTTCTTTTCTTTCTTCTCATAGCTTTCAAAACAGCAACCCGTGTCGTCTTACTTTTCCAAAACCAACACTCGGTGCTTCAATCTCCTAATATCCTTTCCATGAAACACGCCAACTCTTTAGATTCGAGATTGTCTCCTCCATCTTGGTACATATAGCCGTCAATTCATTTAATCGTTCAAGAATATCCTCCCCACTTCGACTGTATGAGGTCCGGGTTAGAGGTGGTTCATTGGAAAAGTCATCATGTACAAACTCAGAATCCGTCAATTCATGTTCATGTTCCAAATGATCCTCATCACTTCGAGCTGTGTTAACTGCTCCGAGAGGTGAATCCTTGGATATAGTAAACATAGCATCAGACCTAGCCTAAACAACTATGCACCCTGTAGTAGCCAAGTGGCTAGGGTTTCCTCCACCTGTGTTAAGTTCCAAGGAACTCTCCACATTAGGAGTTGCCAAAGGTTGGGTCTTATTGATGTTTCCACTATCCTGATCAGCATCTAAGCATGAAGCAATAGTGGAAGCCCTTCCAATCATGTCACCTCCACCACCTGTGACAGCCTCATTAGCAACATCACTAGCACTGGCCTGAGGTAGCGTAGTGCCCTTCAGTCTCCTAGTCCATACAATAGGTGTAACAGTGGTTTGAGTTTGACTAGAAGTGGGTTGAGATACACTATCAGTGTTTACAAGTGTCCTATCAGGGTTTGGAGGTGCATCGTGATGGTTTCAGTTAGTGCATGACTATAGGTTGAGATTCAGAATCCTCATCAAACTCACGATCAGTAGGCAAAGTAAGCATATGAGGAAATAAAGGAACATCTAGAATTTGTACATTTTGTGGCTGATTCCTCATATGTGCAAAAACCTTAGGAAGTATATGATGTACTTCATACTCCTGAGTATCCTCAACAGGCTCCTCTATTTGACTTTCCACTATCAGTTGAACAAACCTAGGATATAAATAGTATTTACCCTTCTTCCTAATGTTTTGTACTAAACCCTGTGGTCTTATTACTCATACACATGAATAAGGTATGAATAAGAAACTTCCATTGTTTTGAAAACAAACTCTTAAAATATTGTACCTTATCACCTCTGTGGATATAACCTAACCTTTCCAAACCAGCAATAATCTCAACATCTGAAAGATTATCAACACCATCAGCATCATCAAACTTTAAAACATCCCTAATGATCTCCTCAGTAACAGAAATAGCATGCTCATCCACAATAGTGCTAAAAACTTCAATTCCATCAACCTTTTCAAGCTTAGCATTCCTCCGAGGCTGATGTATGTAAGCTTTAAAAATGGTTGGTGTGACGGATAAGGCATCTTGAATAGGACTATGAACAAGGAAATCAATCATTTGATGAAACCCTTGGATCGATCATTCTTTTTCAGAATAGCAACAAGGTTATGTGTAGTGGAATACTTATCAGCCATTGTGATTAATGATGGTTATGAGGTGGGATTTGTGAATTATGCAAAGATAAGTGATTGGGGTTAATGTTGAGCGCCAATTGAAGTGTTTTGAAGACCAAATAAATGATCCATCTGTGATTTGGGGGAAATTATAAACTTTTGCAAAAGTTACCAATCAGCCCCTGTAGTATCCACCACTAATCAAAATGCTATCTGCGGTTTCGAGCGTACCGTCCGCGTTTAGACATAAACCATCCGTGGATACATAGTAGCACTTCAACCAAACATCCAAGAATTATAGCAAGCAAATATGTGTCAGTATAAGAGAGATCTCACAAAAATATGAAGGATTACACAATCTTTCTCTTTTTTTTTTTTTTTTTTTTTTTTTTAAACAAACACAAGCAGCTAACATACCAGCTCATATGTACACAAATCCTTCATACCTGCAAGACAAAAACACAAAACAAACACATAGAAGAAGATTATTGTTATCAGTGGTTAGAGAATGCCAGAAGTGGTTCCAAATGAACTATCCGTGGTTTTGCACAAGTAAGTCAATATAGTCAATTTCCAGGATTAATATTAGTCCAACTCCCAAGATGTTAAGATTCCTCTTCCACGTATCTTTCCTCCCTTTGGATCATTGCCAAAAGCCACATATCCTCCATCAAAAGATTCAAAATCTTCCAGGTTGCTCCCATCCCAAGTCATGTGCCCAGAGCAACCACTATCAAAAACTCCTTTGTCTTTTAGCTCATCTTGTAGATTGCCACCGCACATGAAATTAAACAAGTTAGTTCCTTTTGTGGACCCAAGCCAATATCGACTTGGTGCATACCTGTGCATCAATATCATCAAATTTGTTTAGGTCCATTGATGCACAGTTGACATGATGTAAAACCTTGGTCTTAGGTTTCCATTGCCAACTAGTGAGGCCTTCTGAGCAGCATAAAAATGATTACCAACCACTGTATCAGTTATCACCTTTGGAATTTTTAAAACTTCTTTGTTATCTGTGGTGATTTATGGCTTAGCAGTGGTTTGATTTTTCTTAGCCGTGTTTACACTTTGCTTAGCAGTGATTGGAACCCATTTTGGAGAAGCAGTGACAATTGATTTTGTATTCATATTCCTCATTAACACTGCTCTAGGAATCATGTTTCTGTTAGGATGAGGGTTTGTTTTCTTTGAAAAGTTTTGGTGATTTACCCTCCTCCATTGATTCCAAACCTGTGGTCTGTTTTTATAACAATTTCTCTGTAAGTGCTCAAAACTACCACAGTTATAACAAGCTTTCTTGACACATTGAAACTCATTACCTAACCTGTTAGTTATTAGGCCATTAAAGTTTCTCTGATTACCCCTAGGTATATATCTTTTCATCTGTTCCCTAGGTACTTCCTTGTACTCTACCACTTTCTTAGTAATTTGAGCTCCAAATTTAGGCACAAGGTTGGCTAGCTTAGTATCAACTTTCTTAAGAGGTTCTAACTTTTCAGGCTGTGTTGATACTTTACTATCTTCCTCAGAATCTGATTCCCAATCTTCAATGATGGGAGCATCAGATGACTTATCAGAACCTATCTTAGGTGATTCATTCTTTTTAGTCTCACCTACAGGTTTGTTGAAACTAAATTCACTGCTAAATTGTGAAGTTTGATAGGACTCCATGAGATCGTTTTGAGCCTCTAGGGTTTAACAATAACAATGATTATAAACATTATACGCAGCGGAATTAAACAAACTTCATTATTATTGACACAAGGTTTTACTTTCACCCAATCTCCTCCAAATATTATTTGATCAGAATAATACGTGTTACCTAAGCATGTAGGGATCTAAGACACCGTAGATCTTGGAGGTAAACAACTAACCTAGACGTTTACAATAAACTACACGTCTAGGTTACACACACACACACCTTTAGACTACATTATGGAAGACTTATCTTTTAAAACCTACACCCCATGTCCTCTTTATATACTAGAGAATTAGGGTTTACAAATACTACGAAGGACTAAATAATAAATCTTCTTTTGCAAGCAAGTCCTTCCATCTTTTTGTAGGTTTCATCTCTTTCTCTTTAAGCCCTTGATCCTTCCATCTTTTTGTAGGTTTCATCTCTTTCTCTTTAAGCCCTTGATGTTTCATTCTTTTATTTATTTTGTCTCATCAAATCCAAGGAACCTAAAACCCAACAATCTTCCCCTATTTGATGATGACAAAACAAACAAAGTCGTGTACGAACTTCCCTAGACGAAGTAGCAGAAGTTGAGATGTAAACATCTCCGTGAATGAAACATTCTTGTCTTTCTTTGTCTTCCCCTTAATCCATGCCATCGCACTCCAATATCTCTTCCCCTTTTGTTATCAACAAATAGAGAATGTAAACATTAGAAACTTCCCTTGAGTGGTGCATGAAAATGATTCTTCAAATCAGTAAGCTCTATGTAATGATCACTTGTGAAGAAAACCAAGTATAACGAATTTGATGAAGAAGTAAAATAACCCAAACTTGTGTCTTATGTCTTGTACTATCCACGTGACTCCAAACTTATACTAACACCATATAAGTAGACCGCAATCTCTTGACAAAATCATCATCTTCAATGAGACACTGAGCACTACAATGTAACTCCTTTAAGTGATAGTTAACTAGGTCTTCATCCATCCACCCCTTAACCTATGAAAACTAGATTTTGCAAGTCTTCGTCAACATCCTTTAAGCACGAACAAGTTATCTTGAAAGTGTAACACCCACTTTGAGATATGATAAGAACACAAACCTGTGAAACTCAACTACAACATCAAATAAATGATATTTAACCTTCTTCGTAATCAATTTTACAAATAATTCAAAAACGAGCTTTTTAAAACCTTTAAGAACAAATACCAATCTTCTTGTGTGTGCGAACCAATAATCCATGTGTGTGTCACCAAAAATCTCAGTACCAAAACATGTACGACTTCCCCTCAATTCCAAAGCCTCATCACAGAAGCGAATACGCAAGAAACACCAGCGGTGGAATTGAGATAACACTAGCAGTGGTTTCGAGAAAACACTAGAGTGGTTTCGAAAAAAACACTAGAAGTGGTTTCAGAAAAACACTAGAAGTGGTTTCAGAAAAACACTAGAAGTGGTTTCAGAAAAACACTAGAAGTGGTTTCGAGAATACACTATCGGTGGTTTCGAGAATACACTATCAGTGGTTTCGAGAATACACTATCGCTGGTTTCAGAAGTGGTTTCAGAAAACACTATCAGTGGTTTCATAAAAACACTAGGAAAGCTGCTTCTAACCATGAATCATAAACACTACACAATGTATAAACAACCTCCATCAAGAATTAGAACAAGTAACACAAATTCAAGAAGTTGAATATGCATGAAAACCCAAAAATTCGAATTCTAAAACCAGTTTCTGCAGCCAACTTCGACATTGAATAACTTTTGATATAGAGCTCATATCGACAATCCCTTCTGTGAAAAGTTAGATGAATATATAGAGAACGTCCACCGAAAATTTCGTTATGATCCAACGGTTAACGAAAAAGTTATCGCGTTATTAAAACAGTGCTGCAGAAAAGTTGCGAATTCTGCATAAATCCGATTTTCTTCATTCTTTTTCGCCAAAAAACCTTGCGAATCCCTAGGTAACGAGCTCCCCAAGCTTTGATACCAATTGTGAAGTTTGATAGGACTCCATGAGATCGTTTTGAGCCTCTAGGGTTTAACAATAACAATGATTATAAACATTATACGCAGCGGAATTAAACAAACTTCATTATTATTGACACAAGGTTTTACTTTCACCCAATCTCCTCCAAATATTATTTGATCAGAATAATACGTGTTACCTAACTGTAACAGGGATCTAAGACACCTTAGATCTTGGAGGTAAACAACTAACCTAGACGTTTACAATAAACTACACGTCTAGGTTATACACACACACACCTTTAGACTACATTATGGAAGACTTATCTTTTAAAACCTACACCCCATGTCCTCTTTATATACTAGAGAATTAGGGTTTACAAAATACTACGAAGGACTAAATAATAAATCTTCTTTTGCAAGCAAGTCCTTCCATCTTTTTGTAGGTTTCATCTCTTTCTCTTTAAGCCCTTGATCCTTCCATCTTTTTGTAGGTTTCATCTCTTTCTCTTTAAGCCCTTGATGTTTCATTCTTTTATTTATTTTGTCTCATCAAATCCAAGGAACCTAAAACCCAACATAAATGAGAGCTCTTTTGGAGGTGGTGCATGTTGAATAAGGGTAGGTGGTGGCATATCATTGTAATCTAGGCCAGTTCCATCCTTGAACAATTTTTGACCTATTGGCTTATTTACTAGATCAGAAGCATATTGTGTTTTAGCAACCCTAACAACATGTTTTTCTTTTTCATCTAGGGCCTTTTGTTTTACACTCTCTGCCTCTGCTAGTTTCTCTTTAAGCATCTTAATCTCCCTATCCTTAAGATCAATTTCTCCACCTAGTATATTAATTTTATCAACATACTCAAACTCACATTTGATACAGTAATTAAGCCTCTCTTCCACACTTTCTAGACCAACTCTATAACCTAGGTTGTCCATAGACAGTCTTTCTACTTCTTTTCTTAAACTCTCAGTGATAGCTTTTTAAGATTCTAAGTTATCTTGACAAGACTTAAAAGAACAAGTAGACTCATTAGATACCTCGAATCGAACCGAAGAAGATGAAGCATAAACCATAAGAGCAAAGTTATGTTCTTTTGAAGCTTCACTAGCAAGAAAAGCTGCATTTGGTCCTTCTTCAATTTCATCACTCCAGTCATAATCACCAAGACCATCTTGAGCCACCAATGTTGAAGAAGGAACAGACTCTTCAGTGGTCTTCTTGATACCTTCAATTCTCTTAGGAGCTCGACATTCCCTTGCAAAGTGACCCTTCTTCTTGCAGTTAAAGCACTCCATCTTGCTTTTGTCGAACCCAGCTCTTCTTTTAGCATCATACTTGACATATCTTCCAGTCTTCCTTAGAAACTTCCTTGCTTGGAGAGTCAGCATTGTCATTTGCCATTGAAGATTAATCTCATCAAGATCATCAGGATCAATTTGATCTAGATCTTGATTCAAGACATCAACACTGGTGGTTAAATCAGACAGAAAAGGACAAATTGCACCATCACTGACAGTATCACTAACCATGGTATTGTTTGCAATAGCTGTGGTTATTCCATAGGCGTAGTGGATACATCATGTGAACTTTTGTGATTAGTTGAAACAAAAGCAATGTTCGATTAGCGAAGATGCACCGCAATGTTATTCTCATACTCATAGACTTTCAAGTTGTTATAGAGATTGTCCAGAGTCATCTTATCAAAGTCCACCTTATTTCTCCACACAATCGTATGAACAGCCCATTCTAGAGATAAACTTCTAATGAACTTCAAATTTATATCTTCTTGAATAACATTACAGTCCACTGACTTCAATTGGCTGATCAGTTTTTGAAGCCTGTTGTAAGTTCCATCAAGTTTTTCTCCACTAAGAGCAGTGAAGTTTGTGGAAAACTAGAAGGGGGGATTGAATAGTTTTACCAATTTAAAACTTCTTTTTAAATATTTAGATCGACTTATGTCAATCCATTTGATTGTTTATGTTGGACGTTGATAGATGGATATATAAACGTGAAATGAAATATAAAGAGTAAGAAGCACATCACCACAACACAAGTTATTTATAGTGGTTCGGCAATAAGGACACCTTCCTTGCCCTACTCCACTCCCCGAGTCACCTACTCGAGAGTTCGTAAGCACTACACCAACTCCTTGTGGCGGAGAAGCCTTCACAACGTCGCTTAACCTTTTTCCGGTACAAAGCTAAATACCGAGTTCTTTCACACCAAGGCGAACCACACCTAACACAACGTCGCCTACCCTTTATTCGGTGCTAGGCTAACCACCGAGTTCTTTCACACCTTAGGAGAACTAATCCTATCACAACGTCGCCTACCCTTTATTAGGTACTAGGCTAAGCACCTTAGTTCTTTCACACCTTAGGTGAACTACACCTTCACGACACAACACCTAATCTCAAGGAGATCTACTCCTTGTTACAACACCATCAAGGATATCACCATCCTTGTAGATAAACAAATACACATATGTATAACGATGCACCTCATCGATTATACGACCTAAGCATTCTCCCCAAATGCTACTTGATTTGATCCTTTGGCATCCTTCACTAATGCCTTTGACACAACGCTTGGCACCGTTCACTAATGCCTTCGTCTTGACACCTTTAGCATCCTTCACTAATGCTTTTGACACAATGTTTGGCACCCTTCACTAATGCCTTCGTCTTGACACCTTTAGCATCCTTCAATAATGCTTTGACACGGATGATGAGCACCTTTCACTAATGCTTTCATCTTGACACTTTCGACATTCTTCACTAATGCCTTCAACCCAACATCTATGGAGAAAGGAAGAACTATCAACAAGAGAACCTTAGTAGTCTTCATGATGACGAAGCATGGCAACTCATGGACTTGAGCTTGCACGTCTTCAAGAGGTGGTGATCTCTCCTTTAAGAGGAACCTAGTAGATCACACAAAACAAAAGACAAACTACATAGATCACTTAGATCTGAGGTTAGAGGGTTAGAATACTTTGGGGAAGTATGTGTGAAAAACCATGTGTAGAGAAAAAGAAATGGCTCTCTATTTATAGAGAAATTCTCTTCTATTCCCCGGATCCCACGGATCCCTACCACAAGGGATCCGGCTAGCACAAAGCTAGGGATCCGTGGTCATCCCTCTTTGCCCATGGGTTATTTTGGTTATGGGTCATGGGTCATGGGTTATGGGTTGATCCATGGTTTTCTTTCTAGATACAATGAACTTGGTTAAGTGGTATATATAAAACCATGGGTTATTGGTCAAAACCATTTGCTAGTATTTTACCCATTTAGTATATACTTGTATTTACCCATTTTAGCATACACTTAGTTTTTACCCATTTTAGTATACTTAGTTTAAGTATATGTTTAACCCAATATGTAAACACTAGTTGTTGTACATATGTATCTAAATCATAAAATCACTTTTACTTGTTTTAGTGTTTTATGTGACAACTTAATTGTGTTAGAAAACTATTAACTCAAACTATTTACGTACTCTATTTGTTTCGTTAAAATGATTTTACTTTTGTTATCGACAAAACATTAGAAGATCGTAAAATATAAATAAACGTTTTTACGGCTTATTTGTATTAACAAAGTTTTCAAGTTGATGCTTGAGCATATTCTTCCTTGATTTCTTTGTAGCTTCATTACCAGCAAACCTTGTCTCAAGAGCATCCAGTAACTCTTTAGCAGACTCATATTGTTCAAAATCCAAAGCATATTCATTAGGTATTCCCATAGAGAGAATACTATGAGCTTTTATCTCCATCTTTCTCTTAGCCTTATCAATCTCACTAACAATGGCTATTTCTTTGCCATCATCACCCTTCTTAGGAAGAGTATCACCTTTTTCCACAACATCCCAGAGCGCATAATCAATCATGCGAATGTATTGCCTTATTCGCATCCTCCAGATTTGGTACTCACCATGCTTGAGCATGGGCACCTTTGAAGTAGTAACCATGTGTGTTTAGTCAGACATCTTATCTTACTTTAGCAAAACTTAACTTGACCTCTTCTTGATTAAAGTTTCTAGATCACAAGCTCTGATACCACTTGTTGATCCTAGTTGAGCAAACGATCTAATATAGAAACTGACTTAGAATAAAAGCTTATTAAGTATTACGCGAAATTTAACACTTAATCTTAAGAAGAAGAACAGTTAACATTCAACACCTCAATATTATTTATTAATACGAATACTCTTACAGATTAGGGGTTTTGCAACCTTGAATTGTATCGACCTTAGATATAAAACTTATATATCTAATCTAACCTAGGACCTCCTTTTATAGACTAAGGAGTCCTTTACATAATACAATACGTAACCTACAAGATAAATATCTTTTCCATATTTATCTAATACAATAAACTAAACCGACTATACAAGACTAGCAGGTGGTTATAATATATTGTCCGTGGTTACACACTACTACTAGCCGTGGTTTGTCTTCATCAGTGGTTCCATCCTTCTGTCCGTGGTTATATCAACTCTGTCAGTGGTTCCAGTACTTAGAGTAATTCATGATCCAAGGAACCAAAAACCCAACATTTTGCAAAACTAAGTTTACGTGTACAGCAGGGGAGTTCACATGAAATGCGTGGTTGAGGCTTTTTAGGATCACAGAGCCGGTCATTCCGGAATATGTCCAGGAATTCCTTGCTAGTGTTGAGTTTCGTACTGATATTATGGATGATGATGAGGAGTCGATATTTTTCCAACTGGGAGGCGAGAGAAGAAGTTTGACTCTTAGGCAATTTACTGTGAGAATGGGCTTGTACACTGAAGAGGAAATGGAATCGGAAGCTTTTCGTCGGTTCTATAACACTTGTTGGAGAAGAAGGGATGAAACTCAAGACACTGCAGCCTATTTCAACCAGATTACTATCATGGATGGTTACGATTCAAAGCATCCGCCATCCTACGTGATGATGAGGAACCCCATTCGTCGACTGGTGCACCGCCTACTTGCTTGCTCTATTCGAGCAAGACACTCTGCCAAAGAAAAAAATGACTATGGATGATCTATACCTCATGCAGGGCATAGAAGGGGGAACAACATTGATGTTCCCTACTATTTGGCGAGGTTTATGGGTGTTGGTGCTAAGGGGTTTTCATCTAGGAGTCCTTTGCAAGGGGCTCATTTCATTGGAAGGTTGGCTAAAAGCTATGATCTTGTGACCAGTGCAACTTTGGCTCGGGTGTCCCGTGGTAGGGAGACTAGCTTGATTGGATTGAGTAAGCTAGTTGAGTTTGGGATTTGCGCCAAGGACATATATGGAGTGATTAAGCTAGCTAGGACTGCCCTGAGGAGAGAGGTCGGGGAAGGTAGTGGTGTTGGTGGTGAAGCCAAAGAGGATGTTGAGGAGCAGGTGCCCAGGGGACGAAGAAGGGTACATGTGAATGTAGGGGAAAGGTTACAGATCATCGACGAGAGGATCGAGGGAATGGCAACCCACTTCAACGAGGAGATTGAAAGCCTCGTAGTGGGTCTATATGGTCTTAGTAACCAATTTGAGGGTTTTGCAGGTACCATGGATCAAGTGCAGCAGCTCCAGCAAGACTTCTTTCACTGGAGTGCGGATCGGACTAGCCAAATGCTCCAGAGCATGCATTTGAGCCACCTTAGGTGGCAAGGTCCAGAGTATGTGTACCAGCCTGACATCCCTGACATTGGAGTCCAAGCAGGAGTGGCATTCATGCAGGCCGAGCCCACTCCTGGCAGCACCACAAGCACCCCGTTTGATCCTACCCAATTCCACTCCATGGATCAAGATCTTCCCAGGGACGATTGATTTCCCTGTTTGATGGAACAATTTGCAACAATTTGAAAAAATTTGATACTTATGTCTGTAATAACTAGATTATCTGGATATTTGTATGATCTATTATCTATTGTAACCGTAGGGTACAAAATTTTCCATGTATTCTGTGCAGTTTTTTGGTTCTGTGATGCACTTATGGCATAACCTTAGGGTTAGTTACGCCGTAACCCCTGCTGCAGTAGGAAAATTTTGAGGCAGCACAATAGTTTAGGCGTAGTCCCCGGAAACGATAAGCATTAGCCACCCCATGACCCACCTTCAACCTTTAGTGATACATCTTGGGCGAGCATTCAAGAGGGGAGTTTATTTCTTTCTTGATTATTTTTCATTTCTATTTTATTTTTCCTTTTTCTTCGTACAAATAGGACTTTGTACACTTCAAGTGAGGGGATAGGAATAGAAATGAAGTGTATGATTACTTAACTTACTTGCCCTAATTTTCTAGTTGGTTTCAAAATTTTAAGCTCATTTGAAAAAAATTTGTCATATTTTTAACCAATCTAGAATCACATAAAGCTGAGCACACTATAACCCTTATTGCCATTGGTGAGATTTAACCGTTCTGTTTTCCCATTTTACCCAAATCTACCATATATTGAGTGTGCCGATAGTATTGTAAACTTTAGAACTTGGCTTTTACATCACTTCGAGACCATAGATGAGTAGTGTACCAAATTAGCTAGGTGCATTTGGAAAAGGCAATTTGAAAAAACTAAATGTTTTAGGATTAAACCCAAATAGCCCATATGTGTTCACTTGTGTGCGTTTATCGATTAGTCACATTGGCTTTTCGACCACCTTGTTAACCCTTTTTGTTGCACTCACCTTTAGTGCAAGATACCATTAGTTACACCCTTTTTGAGCCTATCCTTTCATTTTCTAACCTTTATTTTTGTTACACCCTTACACCTTAGCCTACCGTGTAGTCTTACCTTTCTATCTTGAAGTCATTGTTCGCCCTAGTTCGAGGTTCAGAATAAAGTTTCGAGAGGAATACCTAATCATCTGAAGATCGTCAAAGACCCCCAAGTTATCTCCTTATGCTCAGTTCAAGTGGGGGGATTTATGTAAAAAAAAATCATAATTACTGCGCGATGAATTATAAGCACTATGTGAAGAAATTGGCATTGAGAATAATCTTCTCGATCACATTCGAAGGTTGGAAGAGTAGTTCAAGAAAGAATAATGGTGGATTCCAGTGACATATATTGATCATATAAACCTCGAATTAACGGTTTGGCGATGACGACTTGGTTTTAAGCTAAGACTATTTTTTTTGTTTTTCCTTTTCACCCATTAAAATATCTAATGCCTTACCTTACCCTTTTTGTCATGAAGCGTGTCTAGGTGATGCAGCGAGCAATCTTTGATGTCTTGGCCATGGATTTGGTCATGTATCATTGATTTTTTTCACTTCGCCGTGACACGTTAGTAATGACACCACCCCACAGCCTTTGAATCACCTCAACCCAACATTGCTTTCTAAAATTTGTTTTAACCTTAGCTCTAGTGGTGGAGCTGTGTGTAATTGCCAAGCTTATGATAGAATACTTACTATGTCCGTGCAATTGAGTGATCACCCCGAAATTAACAATTAGATTAGGATGAGAGTGAGAGTGTTTCGTTCCCATTTCGTGAGGTGTTCGGCTCTTATTATTATTCTAGCATGGAAATTATAACTGCGCATTCATTGAGGATGTATCTTTTGCAGTCTAAATTGGTCTACTTGAGGGCAAGTAGAGTTTAAGTGGGGGAATATTTGATAACATCAAATAGTCCTGATTTTCTAAGCGTTAATTCCCCCCTTTATCATCACATTTTGAGTAAAATACTTGTGAAAACATCCTTATTCCTTATTATTTCATTTCAGGACCTATTCGATATAAGGAAGATGCAACTGGACGTTTATTAGCCCTATGGATTGATTGTCTCTTAACTACGGCGTAACTAAGTGATGCAGCTACGACGTAACTAATGATTTTGAAGATTACGGCATAACCCTCATCTCAGATTACGCTGAATTGATGAAATGCTCAAGATTTACATAAGCTACGGCGTAATCACAACTAAGGTTACGTCGTATTATCGGATACGCACCTAATTAACAAAGACTACGGCATAACCCTCAACTCAGGCTACGCCGTAATAATGAAATACACATGATTTATGGAATCTACGGCATAACACCAGCTAAGGTTACGCTGTAGCCATGGATAAGCACAAATGATTGAAGAGGTTATGACGTAACTACCTAATAAGGTTACGCCGTAACCAGTTCGAAGCCTATAAATAGTCGAAGGTTTCACCAGTTCTAGGCATCTCTCCTTTCCCAAACCTTCTAGGGTTTGGGGAGATCAAAACACAGAAGAAGAAGCATTTTTTAGGAACACTGAATAACGAAGTCCTCTTCTACAATTTCCATTGTATTCGAGTTTGAATTCTTTTTATATTTTTCTAGGACTTATACTATGAATTCATATCATTAATTAAAGTTTGCATTTATGTTATTGTCATTCTCTTTAATTCTTTATAGACATTTGCTAGTCTTTTCATAGATCACTAGCCTTGGTAGTATTATAAGCTTGGTAGTATCTAAAGGGCTGGGAGATATGACCAACTAACCCCAGTCCGATAGATTGCAAAGTATGGGAGGAATTGGCCAAAGTACAACCACTCTTCGTGTGCGAACCGACCAAATGATCACCTATCAAGTGGAGGTATTTAACAGGTTAGGGGGAATCTAAGTTCCTAACGGTCGGGTTCTCACCGTCTAGATCTAGTAGATTTGGTGCTTAATGACTGCTATTAGGTTGCCAAATGATCCCGGGTGACCTGTTCATCTTGGTGAGGAATCTAAGAACCATAGGCCATGGAGAATTGACCAAAGGAGTCTGGTGATAAATAACCACAATATTGAACCTTCATATCGAGAATTAATTCATGCTTGTATTCTTTATTAAGCTTCGTTTATCTATCTCTTTTCCCTAAATTTATGGTGTCTGTGTGAGTAGAATAATAGCATATCGATGAATTATAGCAACCTTGTCATACCAATATATTATCTATATCACTTCTAATCATCTTAGTTCTTTCAAGGTAACAACTCTCTTGGGACGATACTCTGATTTACCTAAGGCTTTACTACATCTGATTGGGTTCTCTGCCCGTTATAATGTGTCTATCCTAAGTTATCTAAGTTTTATAAATATTAAAAGCAGGATGAAATAGCGCATTAGTGGGAGATTTCCGGCATACATAACCCACACAAATCCGGTTTAATTCTTCCTACTTCAATCCGTTTTTTCTCTAATCTATCCTTGGATTATTGATTTAACGTTTAAGTATAGATTTGTGTGGGTTGTTGATGTAGAGTAAATAACGAGATAACACAAACCGGACCTGTTGATTCACACGAATACCAGGAACGATCCTACCAATAATCGTTGATTCATACGAATGCCGATTATAGGGAATTCTTAGCAAAAGCTGCCAAAAATAGACTTTTGGTATTTCATAAAACCGATTATTCCACATTACAAACGAAGTCTTAAATAGGACTACAAAACGAAGCGGGCCCTAGAAGACAAACAGGCTGAAAGTTATTACATAAACAAAGTCCAAAAAAAACCCGAAAAAACCCTAAAATGCAAATAACTCATAAAATAGAGTGTTTCGGGGCTCGAAAGTTATGCCCATTTTAGTGAGGCCCCTTTTGTCACACGATCTTGGGCCTCCAGAAACATCATGGCCTGATCATCAACACTTGGGCCCACATCATTCCCCCTGGGTAGACTAAATTAGTCCTCGAATTCACGAAGATCATCATCGGAAGAATCACCATAGTAAGGCAACAAGTGTTTCACATTAAACACATCTGAACATTGGATATGGCTCGGTAACTTCAAACGGTAAGCATTGGAGTTAATTTTGTCAACAATTTCCAATGGGCCAATTTTCTTAGCGGACAATTTATTATACTCACCAACCGAGAAACGATCCTTAGTTAAAACAGCCCATACAAAGTCACCTACTTCAAAATCCACATGCCTCCGCTTTTGATCAGCATCTTGTTTGTACTTTAAGTTAGCTCGAACCAAGTTGTCATGAACAACTTTATGAACTTCATGTAACCCTTCAACAAAATCTTTTCTTTGGAATAGAACCAGAAATAGGAAGAGACATTAAATCAAGAGGTCCACATGGTTGTGCAGAATAAACCACCGGAGCGGACTAAACCCAGTTTCAGATTAACAACATGATTATGAGCAAACTCAGCTTGACATAACTTCTGATCCCATGCCTTCACATGATCACCTACTAAACACCTTAACAGATTACCAAGAGACGGTTAACAACTTCATGCCTATCAGGTTTGGGGATGATAAGCACTACTAAAATTGAGTTGAGTATTTACCATCTTCCACAAACTACGCCAAAAATGACTTAGAAACCGAGTGTCACGATCGGAAACAATAGATGAAGGCAAACCATGTAAACGATATACATCGCGAAAGAAAAGTTGGGCCACATTAACGCATGTTGTCTTCTTGCATGCAATAAAGTGTACCATCTTAGAGAAACGATCAACAACAACAAATATTGAGTCATTACCCTTTGAGTACGCAGGTAACCCCAACACAAAATCCATGCTTATATCAACCCATGGCTGAAAAGGAACCGGTAAAGGCATATAGAGTCCCGCATTAGTAGCTGTACCCTTTGAAACTTGGCAAATACGACACTGCTTGACATAATGCTCCACTTCTTTCCTCATAGTAGGCCAGAAATAAGAAGCTTGCACCAAGCGTAAAGTCGATCACGACCAACATGCCCTTCACCATGTAATTCCTTAATAATTTTCAAGCGAAGGCTAGAATTAGGAATACATAGTTGATTCCCTTTGAAAAGAAAACCATCATGTAGAAGGAAATCGGTTTTGGCCGATTGCACACCCTGCAGAACAAAGAAAAATATGGGTCAATGGTTAACGCTGCGAATGACATCCATCACGGTACATCAACACTCATAGATACAAGAAGATTACTCCTCCTGCTTAAGGCATCAGCGACCCGATTCGTAACACCAGTCTTGTGTTTGACCACAAAAGTAAATTTCTCAAGAAATGCCAACCAACGCCCATGCTTATGTGACACCTTATCTTGAGTGCGAATATGTCTTAAAGAATCATGATCTGTGAACAAAACAAACTCCTTATGAAACAGATAATGGCGCCAATGCTTTATAGCTTGAACAATAGCATAAAACTCCAAGTCATAAGTAGTGTACCTAGACTTTGGCTCTGTCAATTTCTCACTAAAGTAGGCAACAGGCCGACCACCTTGACTAAGAACCCCGCCAATTGCAACCTTTGAGGCATCAGTATGCAACTCAAAAACTTGAGAAAAGTCGAGGCAATACCGAATTGGTGTGTAGTAAGCTTTTCTTTGATAATCAAAAGCGAACTCTGCCTCCTCCGTCCACACAAATGATTTTCCCTTCATGCAATATGTCAATGGAGCCATAATGGAACTAAAATTTGGGATAAACCGCCTATAAAAAGAAGCAAGTCCATGAAAACTACGAACCGTGATGGTAGTTGGAGTTGGCCACCCTTGGACAATATGCTACTTTAGACTCATCCACTGTATTCCAACACCGAAATAACATACCCCAAAAACAGGGGTCATGAACACACATTTCTTTAAGGTGCATAGAAACTATCCTTGAAGTAATGTCAAGACCTTCTTCACATGGATGAGATGCTCACTGAAAGAAGTACTATAAATGAGAATATCATCAAAATAAACAACCACAAACTTCCCAATGAAACGCCTGAGCAATTGGTTCATCACACACATAAATGTACTAGGTGCGTTTGACAAACCAAAAGGCATCACCAACCACTCATAAAACCCTTCACGAGTCTTGAAGGCGCTTCCATTCATCACGGGTCTAAGATGGATCTAGTAATATCCACTCTTCAAATCTAACTTTGTGAAAATAGTGGCACCACTAATCTGATCAAGCAAATCATCAAACCGAGGGATAGGAAACCGTGCCTCACAGTAATCTTGTTGATGGCTCGACTATCAACACATATACGCCATGTTCCATCCTTCTTCGAGTCAATAAGGCAGCAGCACAAGGGCTCATACTCTCAACGTGACCCTTAGAAACAAGTTCCTCTACCTGCGTCGCAATTCCTCATGCTCTACCGGACTCATCCTGTAATGTGGCATGTTAGGCAATTGTGAACCAGGCTCTAAATCAATATGATGTTGGATGTCACGCAAAGGGGCAACCCGTCAGGGCAAATCATCGGGAAAAACATCGAAAATTCCTTGAGTAAAGGAATCATAGCTTCAGGAATTTCGCTATCTTCAACCACTTCCTTCCCTATTAGCACAAAAACTTCATCTCCTTGCTCTAACTCGTCCTCAAACTGGGAAAGGGTTAGTAAAGTACCAATGGGCTTGTTAACTAGCTCTTTGGGCTTATTCGGCATCAATGTTATCTTCACACCATCAAATAGGAAACTATAAGTATTAGTTCGCCCATTATGATTTGTGTTGCGATCATACTCCCAAGGTCTACCCAGTAATAAGTGACAAGCATCCATGGGCACCACATCACACCAAACATTATCTTTATAGGTTGTCCCAACAGAAAATTGAACAAGGACACGCTTGGAAACAGTAACCTCACCACCTTTCTTAAGCCACTGTAATTTGTAAGGTTTGGAACGGGTCTCTGTCTTCATCCCAACCGGACTGCCTTTTCGATATCAAATTATCACGACTACCCGGGTCAACCACAAAGGTGCACACCTTACCCGAGATAGTACAAGTCGAGTGAAAGATGTTGTGCTTTGAGCCAATCATCGCCGACTTTTGGTGTTAAGCAAGAGCGCCTTACCACCAAAGCTACCCCCACATCTCCATTTACAACTTCCTCTTCATACTCAACATCTTCATCAAAAATTGGGGCTTCTTCATAACCCTCATTAGCCACGTCATCAACTTCCCAAATATACATATTGCCATCGGGATCAGCAAATAGGTGCCTTTTCCCTGCCTTCTTACATTCGATGCGGTGACCGGGTTCACCACAGTTAAAACACTTCAAGGTACTACTTCCAACCCGTTTAGAAACCGGTCCAGTATTGCTACCACCTGTCTCGCCGATTAGGAACAAAACATGATGTTACGTTACCCGAACCAGAACTACCTCCTGTTGTAGCAGAATAAGAGGAACCTCCCACACGTCGGTTCTGTTTTTCAAAAGATAATGCACGTTGATATGCATCTGAAAGTGTCACTGGATCAAACATGTTAACAGAATCCATGATCTGGACTCTTAAACCACCAATGTAACGGGAGACTAGTTGTTCATCAGTCTCTTGAATATCATTCCTTGCAATTAATTGGTAAAATTAGGTTGTGTAATCTTCAACGATTTGGCCCCTGTTGGATTCTGTAACCGTTGGTACATCAACCGTTGGTAATTATGAGGAATAAAGTTGGCTCTCATGCACTTTTTCATCTTCCTCCAAGTCGTGACTCTTGGCTTTCCAACTCTCTCCCGTGTCAGTTTGATTCTTTGCCACCATGCGATGCCCTACCACGTAGCCGGTAGCGATCATGAAACCTTCTTGTTTTCAGGAATCTCTTTGAATTCAAACACTTCTTCAACCGCAACAAGCCAATCAATGAAACCCTCGGGATTCAAAGTATCCCCATCAAACTCGGGAATATTGACCCTGGTCCGATTCCCAACGCCTATTATCCTCCCTTTCATTTCGCCTTGGTCGCCTTTCTTGTTGTTCATCAGAAGATGAACCGTCACCATCACCGAACGGATTTTACATTGTTCGTCTTCACTTTCCCGACGGTTATGATTACGAGGCCTTCTTTGATTCATTAAGTTAGCCATCTGATCAGTTAATTGATCAACGAACTGACCCATTCGCTCCTCCATTCTTGCCATAAGCCGCTGCTCGAATTCTTGTTCATAGACGTCATTAGTATTCCTATTTCTCCTTGGAGGCATAATGATCAGGAATTTTATCTCTGATACCAACTGAAGTAGACTAAATAACAAGATAACACAAACCGGACCTATTGATTCACACAAATACCAGGAACGATCCTACCAATAATCGTTGATTCATACGAATGCCGATTATAGGGAATTCTTAGCAAAAGCTGCCAAAAATAGACTTTTGGTATTTCATAAAACCGATTATTCCACATTACAAAGGAAGTCTTAAATAGGACTACAAAACAGAAACGGGACATAGAAGACAAACGGGCTGAAAGTTATTACATAAACAAAGTCCAAAAAAAACCCGAAAAAACAATAAAATGCAAATAACTCATAAAATAGAGTGTTTCGGGGCTCAAAAGTTCTGGAAACCAGTCGGTTTCCCACCACGTGCTCCTCGTTCCAAGCTTTGATTTGACTGGTCATTCGCCTAAAACGGAGCCCCGTAGCCCAAGTTATGCCCATTTTAGTGAGGCCCCTTTTGTCACACGATCTTGGGCCTCCAGAAACATCATGGCCTGATCATCAACACTTGGGCCCACATCAGTTGTGCTCGGTTAAATCTTGTTTATATTCTATTAATCGCTGCCGGTTAGGCCGTTGCTATGAAACCCTAATTCCTTCCTGTGATCGAATTTATTCAAGATTGGTTGACATCTGATTTATCTTTCTTGATAATTAGATTTAGGCCTGTTTTTTTATTAGATCAGTTTTTCTTTAGGGTTCGTAGTATCGACTGATTTCTTGATCATATACCGTTTTTATATTCATCCAAATCGATTTGTTTCCAGGTCGTTTCTATATTAACTGGTATGATCATGTTGGTTTCTCGCATACTTATTGCCATATTCTTTTTTCGGTTCTGATCGACCTATTACGCATTATCGCTATAATAAATCTTATCGTTAGGGTTTCACTTTAACAGGTCCGATCTGTTTACATGGTTGGTTTACATCTGGTTTGTATTGCTATATGTTTTATGGGTATTTATTCATGGTGCTTAAATGAGGCCTTATTTAGGGTTTGATATTTAGCTGCTTGGAAGTACACCCTTATCTAGGGTTTGTCGGTTTCTTGCATGTTGATCTTTAAAGTTCAGATAAGTTGGTTGATCCTTGGTACATTGTTGTTTGTGGGTTACATAATAGAGATTGGTATGTTGAAGTTTAGGTGTGGTGACGGTGGTCTGAGTTGGATCATTGTTGCGTTGGTAAGTGCTGGCAAACTTCATGGTTTCTACTACAAATAGTTAAAGGTGTTGTCCACTTTGGGTGGTTCTAGGGTTCTTTCTCGAGTTAGTCAGCTTGATCGTGGTGCTATTATTGCTACCATGTTTCTTTCTTTTAGTGTCGAAGCATGAAGACGAGTGGAAGTTAGGGTTTTTGTTATCCCTATTCTTGGTGTTTGATTCGATCTGCTTTGTTATGGTTGATTTGAATCTAAATTTTATTGTGAGGTGAGGCATGTCCTAATGTTGTATGATTCATGCCATTTCCGTACTGGTTACGGTGAGACTTGGATCCTCGGTTGTCTTCATGAGCTTCATTCAGATTGTTTTGGAGATTGGTTCAAGGTTTCTTTGTTTTGGAAGTTAGAGTGAATGTACCATTTTCTCATGTTTAAGATCCGTTTTGCTTTGGAGTACATTCTTATTTTGTTATTATTGTTTTGCATTATGCGTAATAATAATAGCAGTCGCAATTGGGTTTGAATATCATTGTTAGCATCTATCATGGTGTTATGGTACGTTTGGAAGTGGTAGTTGGTGTTGCACTCGAGGGTTATGTATGGAAGATTATTGAAGTTTGAGTCGCTCACTACGGATGTGGTTCTTCGAACCTTGATTTAGTACATTTAGATTGTTTTGTTAATGTAACTGTTAGTTACAACGTTTAGTTGTGTAGTTAATTTGCTTTTTTTGCAGTTGTTATCGCCTATGTAACGGGCTGAGGGCATGGGATTCACCCATGACAATTATACTTCAATGTTTTTGGCCTAATGAATTTTACCAGGATGAAAAATCCCTTTTACCAAAAAAAACATAAATTTCTCTTATTGACTTAGTTCCTAAAACTAAGATAAAATATGCTCCCATTTTTAACTTATCATGTCTTGCTCAGTTGTGTACTGCAACTATAAATTTAGAATGTACAAACACGGTTTTGTCGAACCTAAATAAACCAACCACGCTAGAAAAGTAATATACGTATCAGGGGCGGCTCAACCTTCACCGAGGCCTAAATTGAAGCTTCAAAATGGGCCCATTTTATCAGAGTTATTAGCCGAGATATCGTTTACATAAAATTTACTTTTCTAGCATTTTTTTGATGCAAAATCTTTGATTAAGGTTTTAAAATCTATATGGTATAAAATTTCATTATCAATTGTTATGTGAAACAATCTATTTAGTCTTTCTTATGACATTTTTTATCTTAAATCATTTCTAATTAACTTTATTTTGAAAAAGCTCTTTTCAGCCGAAACAACTATCACTGGAACATTTAAAATGATTCCGTATGCAATATAAGCATTAGGGAAAGAATTTAGATTTATGATATAGTTATGTATATCGATAGGTGTATCATCCTTTACATGTGTAATTTCTCTAAAAAATCATTGTTCCGAAAATAAATCTATGCCGTTAATAACCGAACAGCTGTTATAACTTAAAGAACTTTCAATGTTAAGACAACAACCATTTAGCTTGTTATCATCAAGTGACTTTAGATTTTCAACATTTAATAGAAACTAAGAATACCTTCATATATTCTAAATTGATCAAATCTATTTTTAAGTGATGATATAGCCTTATCTATAATGTGAAAGAAATTATCGGTTCTAAAAATATCTTACGGGTTTTTTATAGTTTCATTTCAATATTATCATTATATTTTATGTTTCTACAAATTTTGGTTCTACATTCATTTCTTTAGCAATGTCTTTGGCTGAACAAGACCTTCTAATGGAGACTTGAAGTCTTAAAAGCAACTTTCGATTAAAGAATAATACAGGTGGATATGAGAGAAACTTAGAGAGTAAAAGTATGGTTGTGTAACACCTCAAAACCTGGTTTTTAAGTATTATTTTATGAGAATGCCTTGAGTAGGTTGACTAAGACTTTATATGTAGTTAGTCAATGTTTTTAAAGTTGGTAGTCAAACCAAATAGTCAAACACTAAGTCAAAATGTATGTAATATGAAAGTAGAAAGTATTATGTGGCCTAAGTATTAGAGAAAAGAACTTGAGGGACCTAAGTTGCCAGAATTCCAAATTAGTACTAAAACCAACTTGTTTAAGTACTAGAACTAACTTGTTTTAGTACTAAAACCACCTTGTTCTAGCCTGCAGAGACTACTTTTGCCGAGATAGCAAAGTAGTGACTAACTTAAGCAAGAAGAATTCCCTGGCTTCTAAAACATTCCGTATCAAATTCCGTGGCTTCTAAAACATTCCATATCATTCTTGTTTTTGTGTGTGTGGCGAGCCAAGACAAAAAGAAGAGGGAATACATGGACACTCTGGTGATTATTAGATGAAGAATTAAAAAGGTTTATTCAAACTTAAATGCTAACTAGCATCTCCTACAAGTAAGTAATATAATCTTGAGTTGACTTGGTGAACTTATGAGTTAGGGTTCTTGAGGTCTAAATTGAGATCTTGGGTAATTAGTGATTTAGATATTTTCATAATATGATTAGAGGCTGAATATGGGTTGTGTAAAGCCTCTTGATTTTAATTATGAAATTAATAACTATTATGTTGTAATAATCTTATTTAAGAATCAAGAGAAGAGATGTTGGTGATGTTCTTGGTAAATATAGCTTGGATTCAAGCTAAGTAACCAAGTTATATAATGTTATAATACTAAATGATCATGTGTTTATGTATATAGATTGTTGAGTGTTTAAGTGTTTGGTTATAGCGACTTGAATATGAAGATGGAACTAAGTTAGCTAGGTTCTAGTTAAGGTGAGCTCCTGGTTTGTTATGGAATTAAATAAGGTATGTGAACGTGTTATGATTTAATATGTTGTATTACTATCTTTGATGTGATTTTGATGTTTGTAAGCAAGTGATGGATAATTAGTATTGTAAGTATGCAAATGATGTGGGTGAATGGTTAACTGATTTAGTCTTGATTGATAAGTATGCATTTATTTCTATCATATATGATAATAGATTATTGCGGATTACTTACTAAGCGTTTTACTTAAGGTTTAGTTGTTTAACCATTGTGTAGGTTTATAAGCGTAGAAAGTATGGTCTTGACTAAAAGGCCTAGGATTTGGAAGCATGATTGAAAGTATTTGGCTTATGTGTATGATATTAGTGTTAGATGCCGAGCTTAAGTAAAGCTTGAACCCCAAGTGTCTTAAAATGGTTTGTAATGTTGGTTTGTAGAGTTAAAGTCCAGAATTTAAATGTGTAAATGAGCTATGCTCAAAGAAGGTTTGAAAGTTGGTCCAAACGGTTGTTTGGCAAACCCCTTAAAGTATGCTTTCACGGGTCATTTAGACATAGTATGTTCATGAAAATGATTTAAATGTTGTTTTGTGGTATTCTGGATGTTCTTATCTTGTTTCCGGATGTGGAAGTCGAGTTTTGGTTGTTATAATCAAGTATGAAAACGGGACAACAATTAGTGCAGAAAATTATGTTGTCTTTGAAGGATCATAGCGAATTAACCGTTCGTCGAATTAAGTTGAGATCAAAACCAAAATTGTTTTCCTCAGAGTCTTCTTTATGATGCAATTGGTTAGAGGTCCTAATTCCAAATTTAATTGGGTAAAATATGTAACATATTGGATTTCACAAACACATCACATAACAATATATGGTTCGAATTATGTAGAGTTTAGAGAGAGAAAGTGGGAACCTTTCTAGAGAGAGAAAGTGAAAGAAAACTTAGAAGGTTAGATTAAGATGAATGAAAGGTCCAACCCTCTACCATGGGAGGTAGAGGGTATTTATAGTTACAAACTAAACGTCCTCCTTCGGTTGTGGATCGTGCATACAGTGGGTAAATACCCGTCCTTCCTCCACGGTGTTACTCTAAACTAAATAACTAACTAATAAAACAGTAAATAACGATATTTCTACGAGCTAACTTATGCTAGATTATATTTGGGGTGACCGCTACTTCACTATGGAATTTTCTAATTCCTAACAATCTCCCCCTAAGGGAGGTCACCCCATGTTTTACATTTTGAATCCTAGCATTCTATTTTATCTTCAGTCTTGAGCTCGTAGACTTGAATTCTTCAACTTCTGCATCTTTGTGCTTTAGTAGTGACTCTTCATAGTCCGAGTGGTTTGTACTTTCAGTGGAGGTCTTTGAACTGATCCACATTATACATACCAAATATTCTTGAAATAGAGAAGAACAAAAAATTAGCTCAAATGAATTTTGTGAGAATCAACTGCTAAAGAAACACTCTCTGACTATCTTTATCAACCCATTCGTAGACAATTTGAAGTGACTACTGATGAAGAAAACCCGATGTACCAAACATTGAAACTGAAGTAGAATTCCCCGCATTTGTGTCTTAAGCTTGCACTTAAAGATGGAAGAACGGTGTCGAGAATCTATGTTCCAAGCAAATCTCCAAGTACTCAATACTCAACCAAAGTATAAGACATTAACACCTCTTGAGATTATCCACAACGACATAAGCGTGTGTCACTGAGTAAAACAACGTAACTCCTTGAAGTGATTGTTAACGGTCTTCAACCATCGGCCCGACTGCTGGTAATTAGATAAACCAAGTCTTCAACTTAAATTCAATCACGAGCAAGTTATCATTGAAAGTCATGCATCCAACCATCCCCGACTTCAAGATAAAATAAGAACACGCCTTTGTGAAGGTCAACTTCAATCTCAAATAAGTGATAAACGATTAACTCTGAAGTAATCAACTTATGTCAAATACCCAACACGTGAATAAACATACAATCGGATGTACATTCACCCACTGATTGAACCGGAACAAATGATGCCTCAACATCAATGCATTCTTCCTAAAAGTATACATGTAGTGACCGATCTGGAAGATTCACCAATAATGTCTTCGAGCGGATGAGGTAGTCATTTTCCTTAATGTTCATGTAGTTGATTTATAGCATGCACAATGAGGGGAACAATAATCCGTGAAGATTTGGCGAAGGAATACCAAAGAGCGGATCATTATTCATGAATAATAATCCGTGAAGATTTGGCAAAGGAATACCAACGAGCGGATCATTATTCATGAGTGCAACTGCAATATTATGATAGTCATTATCAACACCTTGAGGAATAACTGGAGATTGGGCTTCTTGAGTAGTCCGCAGTACTTCTTGGATGATCAACATTCCCTAGCGGTTGGAAATACTCATCAAACATATCTTTGAAGAACAATTCCCAAACAATGAATCACAGTTATCCTTAGTAAGTGAAGCATTAGGCCTTGGAGGAGTGTCATCAAAAATCAAGCAATGAATCATTGCTAAAGAATATGAACACGTCTAATTGGGGATTAAATTTTGGCTTTTCAATTTCCCCCAATTAGTGCTCTCCCCTAAACTGACGAAGATTTTCAAGTGTTCTTCTCAGCCCGGATTAAGAAGAAGTCTTTAGATCATCAAATGCAATTAGTCTTTAGTCTTCTAATCATGTAGCAAAAAATGTAGATTAGACTGTAGACTCGACCTTCTTCAAGATTGTCCGAATGGGGAAATAGACAGTTAACATCTTCTTCACACCAAAGGCATTCTGTTAAGTTGTAAATAGCAAATACCCTTTAAAATCCCTCCCAATCAAACAAGAACAGAAAGATGTTCATCAAAGAAATCAGCCCGACAACTAGAAGCACTTTGTCATTTAATCATATCGTACTGTGAAGATGTCAACCAACGGCTCTTAGAAGAAACTACATGTGAAGATGATCTGATAAGAAGAATCTCGGTTCTTACATGAGTTAGGAGCCGTTTGACCATATATTCTCAAATATCAATCAATCATGCAAAAAATTCACACTTCTTCTCCCCCTCAAGAATTGCATATGGAGATGCCATTCTTGATTTAACAAGTGATTATCATCCAAATGTATTCTATTTACACTTCTCCCCCGAAAAATTAGCACATGATGTCGCCATCTTAATTATATTGAGCAAGTGGAATAAGAGTAATTATCAGTAGTCCGATTCACTTGATTACTAAAGCGCATGGAAAAAGCATGAAGCATGTTGATGAAGAATGTCGATGAGAATGGTCATTATAAGAAGATTTCTCTTCTTCAGAAGATAAAGCGCACTGACACGTACACCTTTCTTTTCTTTGAAGTACGAGGCTTGAACTGAAGTATTCAAACGTCATAATGTTGAAGTACGAGGCCTGAACTGATGTGAACAGACGTCATAAGAAGATTTCTCTTCTTTCCAAGATAAAGCGCACTGAAACGTACACTTTTCTTTTCTTTAGAGTACGAGGCTTGAGCTGTTGTGTTCAAACGTCATAGCCGATTGAATATCAATGTTGAGTAACATGAACCCGTGAGTTATGAGATATCAATCCTTTTGTTATCCATACTTTAAGCGAGTCCATGTATTGAAGGATCGAAGTATCGCAGAGTAAGGACTACCTGTACTAATATTACAAACTTGATTGCATATATTATGGTTAGTGACATCAGTATCCAAATCCAAACCCTTTGGGGTTTCACGGTCAACATTGAGAATGCCATTGGTAAACATCTTTCCTGTAGGTATCCACCTAAGTCCGGCATCCTTAAAAGTTTTACGGATGGTATCCACTTATGGCAAGGTCTAGGATTGTAAGGCTTCTTATGCATAGTGAGACACTTATCCTTTTTCCTAGTTTCCAAAGATTTAGCAGTTGGTAACCATCTAGGTGAGGCTTTTGGTTTCATTTGCTTCATATGCACTGTGGATGACTTAGTGTAAATCCTAGACTTAACAGGTTGTACCATTGCATGAGCATTTACTTTCTTCAGGATTTTGTGAAACATTTATCATGATTAGCATTAAAGATACATTTGAGACACTTTGAGCAAACAGCTTGTTTGGATTCAGAAATAGATCTAGATTTCTTAGAGTGATCTTCTATGGGAATAGCTTTAATCAAAACGCAACTACTCTTAGATGTACGCCAATCCCTAGTCTTTAGATTAGTGTTCCTAGGTAATAGTTTAGAACTACTAGCAGTGCCTTGAAATCTAGAAGAATTCATCATCCTAGGTCTTGCACCTAAAATTCCGTCTTTACGATTATGTGCCTTCTTTCTAGCCATTTCAAGATAAGAGTTCTTATACAAGTCATTCATGTCAATTTTCCTAGGCAAGTGAGGTGAAGTGGTGGTTTTGTCAAAACTTGTTTAGCATCAACTTGGGAGGCAAACCGCGTTTTTGAAAATTTTGGTCGTTCAGGATCTAAGCGATTCGGTTGTCTAATAATTGGTTTCCCCAAGTTTGATGGTTTTCAAAACTTAGTGTTCACACTATTCCTGTTGTTTTAGCTCATTTTTAAAGCAACAATGGCGAAACTCTTTTACTGAAGTTGAGCTTTGAGTTCATCAATCTTTGCTATCAAAGGGTTTGTTTGTTCCATTGACTTAGTTCTAGCTTCTTTGACCGAGTCACTTAGTTCTATGTGATGCTTTCTCAAAGACTCATTTTCCTTTAGTAATTTAGCCACATAAATTGACAGTTCATTATTTCTTGTTATAGTAGCATCAATGTCTTGTGTATTCATGACTAAATTACTTTTCACATTCAAGACATAAATATGTTTCTTTAGATTGTAAATGGTTGAGTCTTTGTCTTGAAGCTGAGCTTTCAAAGTGTTAATTTCAAAAATTTCACGGAATTGGGGAGTTCCGGATTTTTACCTGGTTTGTTAAGTTGAAAACTTTCTTCTTTACTCTGTATCGCAATTTCAAGTGAAATGCAATGTTTTTCAAGATTTGAGAATTTGTTTGAGATTTCATCAAAAGCCTTTTTATCAACCGTATCTTTTGTTTTGAAACACTTAATCTCGGACTCGGCCTGGGTTATAGAACATTTATCAAAGACATGTTTGACATCATAATCAGTTTGTTTAAGAACTTTAGCAGATGCACTATGTTGAACAGTTAAGGGTACCTCATTGCATGACACTTGTTCAATTATCGATTCGATATCGCATCCATATCATGTGTGACAAGAGTCACTGGACCACTGGCTGTGTCAAGCTTATCTATCTCTGAGCCTCGTATTCGGTGTCAACAGATCCAACATCACGGTGCATTACCCACTCAACATTACAATCTTTTGATCGTGCCCGCCATTCATTACCATTTCGATTTAAGCATCTACTTCTTGTGTGTTAAGAGTAACGAAGAGCTGGTTACATCATTCTTTGTTGTTTCGATATTCTGCATTCACAACACCCGACCTTTCATATACATTACCCGACTTATCACAAATATCTCTCAACTGTACCCGACTCTCATCTACTTTCTCATCAACTTTTTCTTCTTTCTGAGTAACTTCCTCAATATACTTCTCCACATTATCCATGAGATGGATAAGTGTCTCCGTGAACACGCTAATTTCCATTCGAGTGTGTCTCTTGAAGGACATTTCAGTCATGTCTTGATCATAATCAGATGTGAATTCCCTTCTAATGAATGACTGAAATAGTTTGTAGATCACTTGAAGTGCAGTATTTGGAATTATCCTTATGAACCTTCTCTTTGTCAAGTTGTAGCTCCAATTGCTCTAGGTTTAACAGTGAGTTCTGTTAATGTGGATAAGTTCTGACGGAAGAGGGCAATACATGTTCGTTCCATTGATGTGGGTAGAAGTAACATGAGGTGAGAGTGAAGTTGTTGATAAGGTTCAATGTTGCTTTCCTTTTGCATGGCATTCAGCTTCAGGTGCAAATCTATCTCATTGGACTCGGAGCATGAAGAACACAAATCATCATTGATTGATTCCATCATCTGTAACCGTTCAGTATAGCTAATATTCTCATGGTTGTCTGACATCATACAGTTTGAGTACTTAAAATCACTGAATCGAGTGTAGGACATGATGTTGATGAATCCACAGGATTTTACAAGTCTATGATTTAAACCGAGAAATAGAATCTTTCGTGGGATTTTACAAAAATCAAGACCAAACCGTTAAGCAATGACCAATGGAACGTCTTAAGATGACTGATGGGTTGTCAAAATGATAGAGAATTGTGTGTTAGGACATATAATTGTTTGTAGGATTAGCAGAGATGTTGTTTGGTTGAGATTTGGATTGGTTTATGCACGATTTTCTCGAGAAATTTAGGTCTAAAACCATAAAAACCTCAATAACTTCGTTGAGAGCGGATTTAGCCCTCGAAGATTTACCTTTAGTTCATTCGGCGTGACATTCTCCTCGTTCTCACGGTCGTTTTGATGGGTAGAAGCGCTGAAAGCGATTCTGGATCAAAAGTTATAGCCATTTGAAGTTTTGTCGGAAAAGTCAACAAGTCGCTAAGAATTCTTGAACCAAGTCGCTAAGACCCAAGTCGCTAAGATAATCGCCAAGTAAGCTAACACCTAATTAAGCTACACCTCCAAGTCACTAAAGTCCCAAGTCGCTAGACAAATGCAAGTCGCTAAGTAGTAACTTGCTAACCCTCAAGTCGCTAGCAAAATTTTGGCACAATTACGCTACTCAAGTCGCTAAAACTTCAAGTCGCTAAAGAGCAACTAAGCTACGGACCAAGTCGCTACCACCAAGTAAGCTACCGTAGTGGAGAGTCCACTACTTGTATTGTTAATCGCTAGGTCTAAGTCGCTAGCTCCAAAACTGTAACTCGCTACAAAATTGTGAAGCAAGTCGCTAGGAACAAATCGCCACCAAACAACAGCAACTTCATTGATTTTTGAAGCAAATCGCTAGCAAGAAAGTTATACCGTGAACCAAGTCGCTAACTTGAAAAACTTCCAAAACACACTTTTCAATCCAAAACAACCCAACCACGATGATTCAAGCCTTCCAAATCACAACCTAAACACTTATGATGATCCTAAACACAAAAGTACAATCAAAATCCAAACTTTAACACAAGAAATCAACCAAATGATGCAAAACCACTAAACTTTCTCAAACTCAAAAACCACCTAAAACCACTAGAAATCCAAAGATATGTAAGAGATGATCTAACCATGGCTCTTGATACCAATTGTAACATATTGGATTTCACAAACACATCACATAACAATATATGGTTTGAATTATGTAGAGTTTAGAGAGAGAAAGTGGGAACCTTTCTAGAGAGAGAAAGTGAAAGAAAACTTAGAAGGTTAGATTAAGATGAATGAAAGGTCCAACCCTCTACCATGGGAGGTAGAGGGTATTTATAGTTACAAACTAAACGTCCTCCTTCGGATTGTGGATCGGGCATACAGATGGGTAAAGACCGTCCTTCCTCCACCGGTGTTACTCTAAACTAAATAACTAACTAATAAAACAGATAAATACTTGATATTTCTCTGAGCTAACTTATGCTAAATTATATTTGGGGTGACCGCTACTTCACTATGGAATTTTCTAATTCCTAACAATCTCCCCATAAAGGAGGTCACCCCATGTTTTACATTTTGAATCCTAGCAATCTATTTTATCTTGATCTTGAGCTCGTAGACTTGAATTCTTCAACTTCTACATCTTTATGCTTTAGCAGTGACTCTTCATAGTCCGAGTGGTTTTGTACTTTCGGTGGAGGTCTTTGAGGCGATCCACATCTTTGATGATCTTCGAGCTTTCTTTGAGATCATCAGCCACAATAAATCTCAGGATCACCCTTTATTGTGTTGCCATCATGTGAAGTTGTGACTTTTGGACCGACATGCTCACACTTTTGAATCATAACATCTTACCATCAGAGTAGCGGAAGCTTTTCTTGGTTCAAGATATTTGCGGCTGCCATCGGGAACATAGTATAAAATTATCGAGCCAGTTACGTAGATATGCGAGGTCATGATTTCTTCAATTTAAGTGTGGATCTTTGTGAGCATGCGGCTTTGGATTGACCGCTCAATTCGATCAGTACTGCAACGTCCAAATGTACCTGCTAACAACAGTTAGCAATAAAACACACGAAAGTGTCTTTGATCACTTTCGTGAATTGAGATACACGGCCCACGGTTCCCCGTTGATCGATGCAGGAATCACTGTGATCGGTAGGATTCGAAGAATCTCCTTGGACAGGGTTTTAGCATTTGTTCTAGCTTTGTTCTCAAACCGGAGCGTCTCAAGGAAGACAACAGGAGTGAGTGAACGGCCAATTAAGATTCGATTGATGAAAAATGATTTGAAAAACAATCGTGTATTGCTTGAAGAAATATTTTTGCAATACGACGAAGGTTTTATGAGAAAGATCAATTTTCAATCAAAATACTTTTTGTATTAGAGAATGAGTACACATTCGACGTGCTAGCGAAAAGAAGAGATTCGCACATCGAGCGGTTTTTCTAAAAGTATTTTTCAATCAGAGATACTTTTGAATTTGAAATGAATACACATTCGACGTGCTAGAGAAAGAAGGTTTGCACATGAGCGTTTTTTCCAAAATTATTCGTCAATTCCATTCTGGACCAAGATTGATTCAAGACTGAATAGCCCCATTGTTTCTATCCAGTTGTCACAAGTTTGATCTTACGAGAAGATCTCACATGTCACCCACCAAGAGCTTGTTTGATGTTGGCTCTAGAAGGATTTCCATCTACCGTGAATACACATACCACTCGGATGTTACGGCTATATCACAAGGATGTAGGACTCTTAATATATACTTACTTTCCACATTATGTGAAACAACAAGTCTTCATTAATTTAGTGTCCTAATGAGATATTGTGGATGATCTCTTGGCTCTAGACTCAATCGTGCACATTTGGTTCCTATGCGGAGACTAGGGAGAGGGTCTCCTTCTTCAATATCAACAATCTCTAAGAAAAGTCGATAGATAATGTGGTTCCCGTGAGAAATGAAACAAGCCCTTTTAAGAGGAACTTGAGTAGCTTGGGAAGTTTAGTGCGGTCGTCCTTTGGGTCCATGACGTCTTGTCTTCAATACTAGTGTTACCTTAGTAAACACCGGTAGCATATGTATTGAACCGATTATGCGCCCTAAGGTTGAATAATTGGAGGGCTATTTCTTTTCACCCCTTTTCACATTCAATTCTTTTTCATTCTTCAACCCCTTGAGTGCTTACCGAGACTTCATAACTAGAACCTTGTTGGTTTATTCCAGTACTAGCTCTGTCTCAGTCCGCACTCTTCCCATATCTCACTTTTCTCCTTTTTTTTCAATATACCTAAGGACTCTACACTATCTAGTGGATTGTCCTCAGGTAGATCCCTCCACTTTCTGGCGGGATCGTGGCAACAAATACCTAACCTAACCATCCTTATAACTCCATACATAAAGTAAAATGGTCGGTCTTTTGGTACAGTTCATTCTTCCTTGAAACCAATTGAAAAATCATTTGGAAAAACAATCAAGGTACTTGTGATATAAAATCAAAGCATTTTGTACCTTAATAGTTTTGATCATTTAGAAATGCTCCACCTCAACATGTGCATATGATATTGAAATTGTTTGGCACATGGAGGCAAGAGGTCTTTGAAATAATTTCTTTGAAATAATTTCTTGATCACAATTTCCTACGAAAAAGCCATTTGATATTCTTGGTAAAATTCTCCCCCTCAATATGTGCATAGGATAAGAGAAATCATTTTAACACATAGAGGCAAGAGTTCTTTTGAAGCACATCCACGAATCACAAAAGCCATTAAGAAAACCATTTGAAAACTCAATCAAGGTACTTTATAAGTCTCTTTAAAAAAACTTTTTGTACCTCGATAGTTTTGCTCCCCCTCAATATGTGCTTCGAGATTGAAGCGTTTAGCACATATGAGAGAGCAGCTGCACAATTAAATCAAAACGATCACCTTTTATCAAATTTCATTATTAAATCACAAATTCTCCCCGATCAAAAATATCAAACCCTTTGAGATTTTGGATCCCAAGTAATTTAATTAGGTTTAGAAAACATGGGAGAAAATGTGGCCTTGTTTAAATACTCATCGGGTTTTTGGATAAATCCTCCTCCTCAACATGTGCATTGTGTATTTGAAATCGTTTGGCACATGGAGGCAGGAGTGCCTTTGAAGGACTAAAACCAATTCCATTAAAACTGATTTGAGATTTAAATCACGATCTCTCCCGCGATCAATGTTATTAACTGTGAATTTGAACTTTTTGGTATTTTCCGAGGTGAAAAAAATCGAAAGCCTTTCTTTTAAGTTCCTCCCAGATACGTGGCTTACATACCCGACTCTTTTTTATTTTTGTGTTGGGGATAACTTTTTAAAAGAAGGTGTGTTTGACCATATCAGAATATAGCATTACTATTTATCGTATACCATTATAATTGACAACCCTTCTCATTTCATGTATAGATTTTACATTTTTCACCTAAATAAAACCGAATCAAAACAACAACTAACCCGAGCGTAGTTTATCCAGCCAATCAAAGTTCTTTTTTCCTCTATCTATCATTTGAAGATGGTACTTCGTGAATACTGGGTACGACGCCTACTTTGAGAAGACGAACCGCTAAAGTTTCCTTGGTGTAAACCTATAAGAAAATCAAAGATTTCGTGTGAGACAACTGTTATAGCACTGACAGTAACAGTTAAATGCATATGGTTGTATCCCAAAGGGCAACTATTACTAACCATCAAATATGCTTGCACCAACATCAAGCAAGGCACTGACATGAGGCGAAGATGTACCAGAGGGCTGCTCATTAGTTAGTGAAAGAAAACGTTCAGTTGACTGGTATATGTAAACACATATACCTTTTCTTGATCAAAACCCGACCAAAAAGACCAAAAACTAACCCCTAAAGCCATAAATATTTGTGTTTTTGTGTTTATGTATGTTCATGTAACAGATATTGCAAAATGGACAAAAACGAGCACGAGAATGGAAAGAGCGCAAAAATACAGGACCAATGTTATTTTAGTTAAAGCATCGAGGCAAAATTCGGAAATTTGAAAGACTAAATGAATCCCGAACAAAGATTATTAATTAATTATGTTGGTCTAATTATGTGATTCCGAAGCCCAAGACCAAGTATCAAAAAGCCACGAAGCCCAAGTGCAATTTTATCCCAGCGATCCAAGCCGAAGTGCAATTTTATCCGAGCAAAGTCCAAGCCCAGTGTGAATTGCATTTGATTGGTATTGTAAGTGGTATCTGCAGCTTATGTCACGTGGCCAAAGCTAAAATTCAAATGAATCTCTGTTGCAATTGAATCCAGCAAATGAGGCTCCCATCTGACCTCCTCATTTCATTTGATACAAAATTTGCAAAGTATATATGCTCTCCCTTTAAAACCGGTCAAAGCCAAATGAACCCTTTCACATTTGAACCCCCGGGCCACAATATACTTTTGACCCCAGCCATATAACAAATGACCCATTATCCCCTTTCAGTTTCCCCTTTAAACCAGTCCACCCATCTAATATTAATTTCCAGTCAAAATAAGTCAACCCGCTAAAAGTACCCATCCTTTACTGTTTATCTTCCCCAACTTTGATTTACCCTGCTCCAAGCATTTACCCAGCATATAACATCGTACTAAGAATCTCAAGGGAGCTTCTGGAAGCTGACATGCCATATGACAGCAAAGGAATGACAAGCTGGACAAATAGAGGCATCTCATTGGCTTAGACACATCACCACAATGATCCATGGCTGTGATTCTTTGAGTGGAGGGCAAGATAAGATCAATGGACAAGAATCAAGCTTTTGGGAGTGTTGGGATATAAAGCTAAAGTACTGAAGAAAGTCAAAGAACTGAAGAAAGTCAAAGTACTGCTTAATGAAAGTCAAAGTACTGCTCGTGTCAAAGTACTGCAAAGGCTAAAGGACTGCTATGCAAATCATTCAAGGATTACTATGTAATTCTAGAATATTCTTAGTTTAGAATTAGTATTACTTGTCATACAAGGATTGTAATTGTAAACCGACTAGGGTACTCCTTATGCCTATAAAAGGACCCCTAGATTGGCATTAGAGGTGCTCAACATTAGAGAATATTAGAGATACGACTTACATGCAAGTACGATATTAGAGTTATTAGGGTTTTTAGTGAATCTGTATAACAAGCAGGTTCAAAGTTTTAATATAATCATTGAAGTTTAAAGTTATTCTTCTTAGCTTTATTGAAGTAGTTTCCGCATACTCAATAGAGTAATATCAGTGTTTCATTGTTAGTAATTTAGGATTTATCCAAGGTTGCTAAACCCTTACAAGCTACATAGTTAGTTTGGTCAGAGTATATCAATCCAACAAGTGGTATCGAGGCTTGTGTGGAAACTCTGATTAAGAAGAAACCCTTAAAAACGATTTAACTACAAACCCTAAAAGATGTCATTTGCACCACCCTCATCCATCACCTCCTCGAATTCCTATCATCAAAAAAGGAGAATATGATCTCTGGAGCATGAAGATGAGGCAGTACATTGCAATTACTGACCATGCATTATGGGAAGTGATTGTCAATGGTAATGTCGTTCTTGAAGAACACGTAGAAGTTCTGGACAACCTAAACCACCTAAGCCTACCTTGCCCGTGACTACAAAAAGAAATCAAGAAAAGGCTCTCAACATACTATTGTGCGCTATTCACGATGGTCACTTACTAAAGTTCCATGATGCTAAGGATGCAAAACAACTATGGGCCGCTCTCAAGACAAGATTTGGAGGTAATGATGCTTCCAAGAAAATGCATAGAAATTTGTTGAAGCAACAGTTTGAAACATTCACTGTTGGTGAAAGAGAAGCTCTTGATGCTGCCTATGACAGATTCCAAAATCTTCTTAGTATGCTAGAGTTATACAATGCAGAGATATCTGTTGAAGATGCAAACCTAAAGTTCTTAAGAAGTTTGCCATCCGTATGACATGTGATTGCTACTATGATTAGAGGAAAACCTGGTTTGGAATCTATGGACTTTGATGATCTCTACAACCATTTAAAGGTATATGAGCACGAGATGAATGGCCAAACAAGTTCAAAATCTCACAGCATTGCTTTTGTGTCTTTTGAAAATAGAAGCAGTACTTCCACTAAAAGTACTTGCTTATCTGCTCAAAAGTCTTTGGTGATAAACAACATATTTACACAACCATGACTACCCCTACTTCATCACCAACAAACACCATCAACTCTGATGAAGTTGTATGTTCCTTCTTCGCTCAACAAGCCACTTTACATGTTACTTATGAAGAAGATTTGTCACAAATTGAAGAGGATGCTCTAGAAGAAATTTACATAAGATGGCATGTCGCCATGATCACAGCAAGGATCAAGAAGTTCATGAAGAAAATAGGACGAGGCATTGACTTCAAACCCAAGCAGGGTATCACGTTTGACAAATCCAAGATTGAATGCTTTAATTGTCAAAGGCCTGGACACTTTGCGAGAGAATGTAAATTTGCTAAATATCAGGCAAATAGAATGATTGAAAAACCCAAGCTTGAACTAAAGGAAATTCCTATTACTGAAACAAACCCAAAAGCTTTGGTTGCTCAAGAAAATCTATCAGATGTTGACTTGAGTGCTAAATTTGATGATGAACCAGTAACCTACTCTATGGTTACAATGGAAGAGTTTGATTGGAGCACAGCTTTTGATGAGGAACCAGGATTTGCTTCTTTGGAATCAAGAGATGGTCTTGGAAGCTTTGATTAGAGCATGGAGAGTGAAGAAGAACATGTTCTGCTTGCCATGGTAGCTACTTCACCAAGTTCACCCACTGTCTCTGAGGTATGTTACAAATGTAATAACTTTTATCAAAAAGTGCTTAAAGATTATGTGACTGAAAGAGATAATTATAGAAGGGCTAGGTCTGAGGTAGCTGGTTATCAATTGACTTTAGAGTCGATGGAAGCCAAAATAATCACTCATGAAAATAATGAAATGACTTTGGCAGAAAAATATGAGCAACAAGATTATCAATTAAAATTGAGTGAATGGAAGTTAGGATGTAAGGTTTCTGAACTTGAAAATATGACTAAAGAAAGAGATGAATTGTTAGAAAAATTTGATGCTTGGAATGAATCTGGTCTTTCACATGTTAGTTTTGTTGAAAAACAGAAAAGAGCACACATTAAAACTGGCCTAGGTTTTGGTATGGATTTTAGCAATACATAAGTAAACTCACCTAGTGATAAGGAACAAATTGATTCAGATGAGATAACAACTAGTGATGATGAACTCACTAGCTCAGAAGAAAACACATCTAGTAATGAGGAATCAATTAGTCAAACACCTCCTGAATTTAAGAAATACAAGGGTTATCATGCAGTTCCTCCACCAACTGGTAGTTTTCAACCACTTAGGACAGATGTTTCTTGTTTTGGAGTAGGCAATTTAGAGTTTAGGAAAAGCTTACTGGTCAATCTAATTCAGGTCCATCTATTTCTGAATCCCCAAAAGAAACAGTTGAGAAACCTAAGGATGATAATGTTAAGATTTCTGCAGTACCTTCAACCTAAAGTACTGCTAAACATTCAGCAGTACCTTCAAGAAAAACTTTTCAAAATACTGCTAAATCTTTTTAGGATAGTTTTGGTCAGGATAGTTTTCATCATTCACCAAAAAGTCAAGATAATTTTGGTCATAGAACTAAAGGAAGAAATTTTGGGAGTATGGGTCAAAAATTATGTTTTGTTTGTTATAGTCCTGATCATTTGATTATGGACTGTGACTTTCACTCAGAATATTTAAGCAAATTCCCAAAGACCACATCTACCAACCATAAGCCAAGGCAGAATAAACCAGTTTAGAATCATTCACATAGGGTAAACCATAGTAATTTCTCAAAACACTATAAGTACCCTCACAAGAAAAGACGTTTTTCCAAACCACCAGTACCCTCAAGCAACACTTTTCAAGGTACTGGTAAGACAAAGTTTTCTCAAGCAGTACCTTCTCCAAGTACTGTTAGGTTTTCACCCAATCAAGGTACTACTAACACTTTTTGAAATGAAAGCCCTAGGACATCCAATTACTATCAACCTAGAAGGCGTTACACCTCAAATAGAGTATCTAGATCAAAGAAATCTACATAAAAAGTTAAAACCAACTAGGTTAAGAAAGTAAGTACTGATGGGGAACAAACAGTACTTTCAGCAAGTAAGGGTGAAAAAGGAAATTTTGTTGAAAACAAAAAAGAGAATTTTGATGAAAAAGAAAGTTTTGTTGAAAAACCTACACTTGTTTTGGAACAAACGAAAATAATTGATCATGTTTTCAAAAACAGTGGAGATTACATACTTAAAGAATTTAAGTATGTCACTCCACAAGGGGAACACAAGTCAGTAATGGCTTGGGTTCCTAAAATTAACTAACTCTTTCTTCTTTGTGCAGGGCAACCCAGAAGAGGAGCTTAAAGATCATTTAATTGTTGATAGTGGTTGCTCTTGAAGCATGACAGGAGACAAAGAGATTCTGTCAGATTTTAGATCATATTTTGGAGGAGGAGTTTCATTTGGGAATGATCCTAGTGGAGGTAGAATTACTGGAAAATGAACCATCAACGAGGAAGCATAGATTTTGAGAATGTTCGTTATGTGAAGGAGCTCAAGTTCAACCTTTTGTTAGTATCTCAGATCTGTGACAAGAAGCACCCTGAGTTATTTACTGACACAAAATGTCTTATTCTTTCCCCTGAGTTCAAGCTTGTTGATGATCACTTGGTAACACTAAGAGTACCAAGAACCAATGATGTGTACAGTCTAGATATGAAGAATCTTAATTCTACTGAAAGAGAAACATGTTTAGTAGCAAAGGCAACACTTGAAGAAGCACATCTATGGCATAGAAGATTAGGTCATGTGAATTTCAAGAATATCAACAAGTTGGTTAAAGGCAATTTAGTTAGAGGTTTACCTTCTAAAACATACAAGAATGATCATTCATGTTTGGCATGCAAGAAGGGTAAACAACACAAAACTTCATGCAAGAAGATTGAGGAAAGAACTATTAGAGAACCTTTAGAGTTTTTGCACATGGATGCTTTTGGACTGTTTGTTGCAAGCTTAAACAAGAAGAAGTACAGCGTAGTTGTTGTCACACCCCAATTTACTGTTTTTTGCGCGGAATGGAATTCCTAGGGGATTGACTGTCATAGCACCACATCACAGTTATATTGAACGACCTAAAGTGTCGTTTTAAAAACACATCGTTGGATATTTCATAAAAACATTCAGAGTACAACATCGGGCCCAAAAGGTTTACAAAGTTTGCGAAGATACAAATATATTACAAGTCCAAACGATGTTTTTGAAATAAAGTGCCATAATGTACATAATGTAAGTCGACGCCGCGACTCAAAATGTAGGTCCCTAAACCATGTCATGATGATAATGCCTCGGTTACCTGAAAATACATTGCTAAAAGCGGTCAACAATAATGTTGGTGAGAAATCATAGGTTTATGTAAATGTTTTATACGACTACACAAGTATCTATCATGCATGACCATCAAGTCACGTAAAAATAATGTTACAATTGCTCTAAGCCCATGACCCCGAAACTAGACTGTTCAATCATGTATGCCCCTGCAGAGTGTTTGCGGACAACTCCGTAATGTGATCAAATGAAATGCATCCGTTTTCCTGGTTGGGATTCACCAACCAGGATGGAGGCGTCACCCTCGATAGATCTATCCACTCATCCTCGCTTCAAAGATTAACGGTTCATGTTCAAGTAATGGGGACTTTCAAATTGGCAAATGCGGTAACTTAAGCAATGTAATGAATTTAACATACTTGGTATCGTACTAAAAATGTAGTGCAATGTATTCTCCCCCGTGGGTTTGAAAATAATCGAAAGCATGTAAAACGGGGCTATGAAAACTCACTTGAATAAACTGGAATAATGGCAAAAGTGAGTACACCGAGGTTTAATGTGATCGTTAACGGGACCTATAATCAATGATATGATATGTCATGAGTTGCAATGTAATGTTATGCATGCACTTGATATGTTATTTATACCATTTACGAGTTTTGAAAATATTACTCGACGTCGAAAAATACTCTTTTGACGTCTTGACCAATCAAAAATCACTTTACATGTTTTTACGTCAAAATGTCATCCTACAATGGTTTTATAATGATTTTTGGTGAAATTACCACTTTTCGTCGCAAAACAATGTCGTCGGAAAAATCATGAAATTAACAAAAATGGCTTTGGAAAACTAGTCGTAAAACGGTGTACGTCGATCGTTAGAGAACGAACTCGACTGTTTTGGAAAGTTTGTATCGATATCTAAAAGTTTCAGTTCAGGAGTTTTCGTCCAAAAGGTCTCGATCATAAAGATAATAAGGGTTAAAGATGGTGGTTTTTGGCTAATTGTGTGCAGAAAATTAGTTACGGCAAGTTTATAAAAACGTGCATATATTCGTCGTTTCAAATCCGTTTTCTACGTTTTATACGTCCTTAGCTTCGTATCGAAGTAAACTAATATATTTTTGAGAAGTCGAAATAATTTGTGAAGCTTAAGGCTCGTTTTTGACCCGAACAAACTAAAAACTGCATGCTGAAATTTCAGAAAACATTTTATTTTGTCGTCAAACTTTAAAAATTCACCACGGCTTCGTTATAAGTCCGTTTTATTCCGTTCAAGCGGCCACGGATTCGTTTTAAAGTATATTTTCTAAAAATCAAGGCCAAAGTTTCGTACCAACAGTAGGTTTTTCCAGAAATTCGAATTAAGGACAGAACATAAATATATAGTTATCGAAAATAGTTTTTCTAGGACAAAACCTATTCTAATCCCTTCAAATCAACTCCAAAACTAATCTAATCCTACCATACACCTTCTTAGGGTGTCATGGGTTCCTAATCACCATCAAGACCAACCAATACCAAGGGAATAATTATAGGATGACCATATATATATATATACTCTAAAATCATGAAATAAAATGGTATAAATCACATATCATGCATAATATCTCCAAAAATGAAAAGAAACATATGAAAATGAAAAGGAAATATGAAAATGATAAAAACATGCTTACTAGTGATAATGAAGAGGTGAAAGTAACAAGGATTAGCCTAAATACTCTTGGTTTTTATTTCAAAACCTTATATAGAGTATATACTAGATTGATTATACACTTGAACTTGAAAATTTTGATCCCCTTTGATCTCTAGTTGTATGACCGGTTATGAAGCCCCAAAGAAGAGAGAAAATGATTTTTACTAACTTGTTGAATGAGGTGCATGAATGAAATAAGATGAGTGAAGACTTTTATGTAGAGTAAACTTTTATACAATCAAGAGCCATTCCATATTTATTACTACCCTCCCCTTGGTCGGCCAAGGGGGAGGGATTTGGTAGATATAATTTTTTTTTTTTTTTTTTTTATTATATGTATTTACTTGTATAATTGTAAGAAAATGTGTAAGTAAAATAATTTTAAGTTAAGGTAATTGGTAGTTTTTAGATACAAGTAAATTTTTAATAGATCAAATTAAAGTATAATGAGGTCATAAAAATTGTAAAAATACATTCCTTGTAAGATTTGAGTGATAAAATAATTACCGTATAATTTTTAAGAAAAGCGACGTAATAATTAAACTTTAACGATTAATATACCAAATAAATTTGAAACACTAGGAAAACTAAAAATATAGTTTTTATGAACTAATTGTAAGTTTAAAAATACCTCGGGATCATTTTTGAAAGTAACGGGATAAATGTTAAAATAATAACTCACGCGATAAAGATTATTAAATATAAAAATTACGCGTTGAAGGTGAAATGAAATGTCGTGAATGTACTAATGAGATGCAAATGATGTCAATGAAATGTAGACTAATCATAGTCCATATGAAATGTACGTGATGTCATGATCATGAATTCGCCGCTAAACCTCCAAGGTTACGCGAATTTGAAACAAGTAAACCAAGTTTACTATAAATGTTGAAATAATGAGACATGAATTGTGTCGAGAAATGACCTGAAAGTACGGATTGTCACATTCGCCCATCCAAAAAGGAATTCAGTCCCTGAATTCAATCATTGTTAGGTCTAACGGTGTCGGTGAAAAGATGAGGATACTTGCGTCGCATCTGGTCTTCCCGTTCCCAAGTAAACTCAGGACCTCTTCGAGAATTCCAACGAACTTTCACAATAGGAATACGACTCTGTTTCAACTGCTTGACCTCGCGGTCCATGATTTCTACAGGTTCCTCCACAAAATTGAGTTTGTCGTCAAGCTGAACTTCATCCAATGGAATAACGAGCGATTCGTCCGAAAGACACTTCTTCAAGTTTGAAACGTGAAACGTGTTGTGCACATGACTGAGTTCTGACGGAAGATCAAGACGATAAGCTACCGGACCAACTCTGCTCAAAATCTTGAATGGTCCAATGTATCTCGGGTTCAATTTCCCACGCTTTCCAAAACGTACCACGCCCTTCCAAGGCGATACTTTCAACATAACTTTGTCACCTACTTGAAATTCCAAATCCTTGCGCCTAACATCCGCATAACTTTTCTGTCGACTCCTGGCAGTTCTGAGTCTATCACGAATTTGAACAATCTTTTCCGTGGTTTCCGTACCATTTCGGACCAGATAAGTTGTGCGTCTCCTCCCTCGGCCCAACAAACAGGTGATCGGCACTTACGACCATAGAGTGCCTCAAATGGTGCCATCTTGATACTGGTGTGATAACTATTGTTGTACGAGAATTCTATCAATGGCAAATGGTTAGCCCAACCATTTCCAAAATCAATGACACATGCCCTCAGCATGTCTTCTAACGTTTGAATGGTCCTTTCACTTTGACCGTCGGTTTGTGGGTGATATGCTGTGCTCATCTCTAATCTGGTTCCGAATGAATCTTGCAATGAATTCCAAAAGTTTGAAGTGAATCGACTATCTCTGTCGGAAATGATAGAAATTGGTGCTCCGTGCCTCGAGACTATTTCCTTGACATAAAGTCTAGTGAGTTGCTCCATGGAATATGTCTCTCTAATCGGTATGAAATGGGCTGACTTGGTAAGGCGATCAACAATTACCCAAATAGCGTCGTAACCTCCCGATGTCTTAGGAAGTTTCGTAACAAAGTCCATTGTAATGCGTTCCCATTTCCATTGAGGAATTTCCGGTTGTTGGAGTAAACCTGAAGGCTTCGATATTCAACTTTTACCTTAGAGCAGGTAAGACATTTGCTAACGTGCGTGGCAATCTCCGCTTTCATGTTCGGCCACCAATAAAGCTTCTTAAGATCTTGATACATCTTATCCGATCCTGGATGAATAGAATACTTTGACTTATGCGACTCATGCATAATCAATTCTCGTATTCCGCCATACAATGGAACCCACATTCTATCCTTGAAACATAATACTCCATCTCTCTTACAAAACCATTTGCGCTCTCGGGCATACCATAAAGCTTTTCACTTGGTCGATTTTCCTCCTTAAGTGCTTCGATCTGAGCTTCGTGGATTTTCGATGGTAAAGGAGAAATAATCGTCATTCCCAATGATCGAACTCTTAAAGGTTTAGGCCTCTCTTTCCGACTAAGAGCATCAGCCACAACATTGGCTTTTCCAGGGTGATACTTGATTTCACAATCATAGTCGCTGAGTAACTCCAACCAACGACGTTGCCTCATATTAAGCTCCTTCGGATCAAGAATATATTGCAAACTCTTGTGGTCGGTAAACACTGTGCACTTTGTACCGTAGAGGTAGTGTCTCCAAATCTTGAGCGCAAAAACTACGGCTCCTAACTCGAGATCATGAGTTGTGTAATTCTTCTCATGAACCTTAAGTTGTCGAGAAGCATACGCTATCACCTTCTCGTTTTGCATTAAAACAACCCCAAGTCCTTTATGCGAAGCGTCGCAATATACAACAAAGTTCTCAATGCCTTCGGGTAGTGCCAAAATTGGCGCACTGCAAAGCTTTTGCTTCAACAACCGAAAAGCAACTTCTTGTATCTTTCCCCACTCGTACTTCTTGTTTTTCTGTGTCAACTTGGTCAAAGGTCTCGCTATCTTCGAAAAACCTTCAATGAACCTTCGGTAATACCCGGCTAGTCCTAGAAATTGTCGAATTTCTGTAGGATTCGTTGGAGTAGCCCAATCTTTCACGGCTTCAATCTTTGCGGGATCAACTTGTAGTCCATGACTATCAATGACGTGACCAAGAAATTGCACTTTGTGGTTCCAAAAATCACACTTCGAAAACTTGGCATACAACTTCTCATTCTTGAGTAGCCTTAAAATCGTCCTTAAATGCTCTTCGTGCTCTTCTTTGCTCTTGGAGTAGATCAAGATGTCGTCGATGAACACTATAACAAACTTGTCCAAATACGGCTTACAAACTCTATTCATGAGATCCATGAATACCGCCGGTGCATTAGTCAATCCAAACGGCATCACTTGAAACTCGTAATGACCGTAACGTGTTCTAAACGCCGTTTTCGGAATATCCTCTTCCGAACTCGTGATGATAACCCGAACGAAGATCAATCTTGGAATAAATACTAGAACCTTGCAACTGATCGAACAAGTCATCAATTCGGGGGAGTGGGTAACGATTCTTCACCGTTAACTTGTTCAATTCTCTATAATCTATGCACATTCGGAAGGATCCATCCTTCTTCTTCACAAACAAGACCGGTGCTCCCCAAGGAGAGGAACTCGGCCTAATGAATCCTTTGTCTAGAAGTTCTTGCAATTGACTAGACAATTCTTGCATTTCGGATGGTGCTAGACGGTACGGTGCTCGCGCAATCGGTGCAGCTCCCGGGCACTAAGTCAATATGAAATTCTACTTGACGTGCCGGTGGAAGTCGGTAAATCCTCTGGAAATACTTCAGAAAATTCACGAACAATAGGAACATCTTCAAGTCGCTTCTCCTCCGACTTTTCCTCGGTTACATGAGCTAAGAAAGCAAGACAACCTTTCTTAATGTACTTCTCCGCTTTGATGCACGATATGATACTAATTCTAGTTCCACTTCGTTCCCCACGAATAATCAAAGTTTCGCCTTGTAGGAAGATGAACAACTTTCTCATCACAAATGATCTTTGCACGATGCTTAGATAACCAGTCCATGCCTATGACGACGTCAAAACTACCAAGCTCTACGGGCATGAGGTCTATGTTGAAGGGATGATTAAGAAAATTGAATGTGCAACCGCGGACAATGGTGTTGGTGTTAACTACGCTACCATTAGCTAATTCGACGTTGTATGATATGTCTAATGTAGTTGGTTTAATGTTGAGCAAAGGTGCAAATGCATTGGACACAAAACTTTTATCGGCACCCGAATCAAATAAAACTGAAGCATAACGATTATTGAGAAGGAACGTACCCGTTATGACATTCGGGTCCTCCCTATCTTCTCCGCCTCCAATGACGTAAACCCTTCCGGGTGCCAAACCTCCTCGATTCGGATTTGCTTGATTCTTTCCTTTCTTACAATCCCTCTTGTAGTGTCCAGGTTCCCCGCAACCAAAACATGTAATTTGTGGCCACTTGCAATCCCTAGTACGGTGACCAACTTTCTTGCAATTTTCACACGGATCAGGACATCGACCCGATTGTGATGACTCAACCACTTATTACACTTCGGCAAAACCCCCGTATATCCTTTTCCTTCCTTCGGACCCGAAACATAAGCCTTAGCAACCTCTTGCCTTTTGGGTGGTGGTTGAGTAGCATTCCTACCCCTAGTGTTGTCCCACTTGCGCTTGTTATTGTTGCTATTGTTGTTGTAATTGCCTCGATTATTGTTGTTGAAACGGTTGTTGGGGTTGTTGTTGTTTCGGTTGGTGTTGGTGTACTTACCTCTCTTCACCACTTGTGCCATCAACTTCTGAGTCACTCGAATAGCTTCCTCAATTGTTTGTGGATCAAACGAAGTCACATCTCCTTGAACAACCTCGGGAAGTCCTCCAATAAAAGCCTCTAGCAACTTTTCATTATCCGATACCATTGACGGGCATAACGCGGCTAATTCCTGAAATCTCCGAATGTAAGTGTCGATATCATACCCAATGGTTACCAATTCATAGAACTCCGTCTCCAACTTTTTGATTTCCGTTCGAGGACAAAACTTCTTAGTCACCAAGCCCTTAAATTCCTCCCACGTAAGCTTAAAAGCATTCTCCATTCCAATCGGTTGAGCGTATGAATTCCACCATGACAACGCTCCATCGAGTAAAGTGCTCGTAGCAAATTTAACCTTACTGTCATCCGGACAGTTACAAAGCAAAACCACCGATTCCAATTTCTCAAACCATCGTACCATTGCAGTAGCTCCCTCGGTACCTCGAAACTTAGTGGGTTCACCACTCTTGAAATCTTTGTACGAACATTTCTTAACCCCAGATCCTCCGCATTACCAAGAGCAGTAGCTAGCCTAGCGCTTCAAAGCAGCACCACTGTTTCCCTTTCAACTCTTAGTGCATTAGCAATGCTATCATTCACCAACTTTTGAATTGCTGCTTGGGTCATTTCCGGTGTAGCTTTCTTAGGCGCCATAATTCTTCAAAATCACAAGATGAAACAATCATGAGAACTCGTAAGTAGAAACAACCATCATACAAATATATCCACAACCACATCATGCATAAAGATAAATGAAATCACAACGGAACAATAGCGAAATATCACAAATATAATCACAACACACGTGGATAATATACATGAAAATTTCGGCCTACATGGACCGATATCATAGATAATAATAACCATTCCTACATAGTAGAGTCAATACTTGATACATTTGTTTGTACAACAACCAAAATACAACAAGTTTTAAACTACGCACACACCTTGTGACTAGAATAATAATGGTCAAAACTATACAATGACAAAAGTCTACATAAGGCACCTCATGGTGCTCCGCCGGCCCTATCCTGAAGATCGCGAACCTGAGTCGACAAACTATCCACCAAACTCCTCAACTCATCAACCTGAACCTGCAAAGAAGCAATACTCTCCCTGTCCTCTAACCGCCTATTCTCAATACTCGATGTGACAAATCAATAGCAACCCTGCCTAACACTAGGCCCTCGACCTCCTCCGCAATGGGCTCAATCCTATCTACCGACAGTTCCTCCAACTGCGCGACAACCTATCTATCCGATCTGCTGACTATCAATACGGGCTCCTAACGCCTCGGTAGAAGGCTGTCGGCGCACCTTAGAGCTCTCGCCTAACTCGAACCTAACGGTGGCTCGGGCTCGATAGATGGTGGTGTAGGGATATCAAAACGAGCACGCTTTTTGGGCGGCAAGTCCGTCGTAGGCAAAGGATCTCTAAGAAAATATGATGAAGATGGTGATGATGGTGGTGATGGTGCTAGTAGTGGTGCTGGTGGATCGTGAGCTGGGCTAACGTGAGGAGTGGGTGCAACTTCGCCCTCCTCGAAGGGTTCGGTCTCAGTGTCGGTCATGATCAGTGGGAAGGCTGGAGTAGATCCAATGGAAGATACGATCTCAGTGGAATGTGATGCAACATCATCCATGATGGGGTTATCTGGAACATCATCCGAGCTAGAGTCCGATGATATGGTGATGGGATGTGAATCTGAAGACATGTCTGTGACAACCGAATGTGAAATAAAAGTAAATAATCTCGAATAAAGTGTAAGTGAATCCGCATGAAAAGTGAATATGTACTATGATGAAATGATGAGATGCTATGATAATGTAGCTATAGTCTAGGGTCAATGATGCAACCTAGTTCTTCTATAATCAGAGCTCGGTACCAATCTGCACACCCCATTTACTGTTTTGTGGAATGGAATTCTGGGGATTGACTGTTATAGCACCACAATCACAGTTATATTGAACGACCTAAAGTGTCGTTTAAAAACACATCGTTGGATATTTCATAAAAACATTCAGAGTACAACATCGGTCCCAAAAGGTTTACAAAGTTTGCGGAAATACAAATATATTACAAATCCAAACGATGATTTGAAATAAAGTGCCATAATGTACATAATGTAAGTCGACGCCGCGACTCAAAATGTAGGTCCCTAAACCATGTCATGATGATAATGCCTCACACGAAAATACATTGCTAATAACGGTCAACAATAATGTTGGTGAGAAATCATAGGTTTATGTAAATGTTTTATACGACTACACAAGTATCTATCATGCATGACCATCAAGTCACGTAAAAATAATGTTACAATTGCTCTAAGCCCATGACCCCAAAACTAGACTGTTCAATCATGTATGCCCTGCAGAGAGTGTTTGCCGACAACTCCGTAATGAACTCAAATGAAATGCATCCGTTTTCCTGGTTGGGATTCACCAACCCGGATGGAGGCGCCACCCTCGATAGATCTATCCACTCATCCTCGCTTCAAAGATTAACGGTTCATGTTCAAGTAATGGGAACTTTCAAATTGGCAAATGCGGTAACTTAAGCAATGTAATGAATTTAACATACTTGGTATCGCATAAAAATGTAGTGCAATGTATTCTCCCCGTGGGTTTGAAAATAATCGAAAGCATGTAAAACGGGGCTATGAAAACTCACTTGAATAAACTGGAATAATGGCAAAAGTGAGTACACCGAGGTTTAATGTGATGCTAAACCGGGACCTATTATAAATGATATGATATGTCATGAGTTGCAATGTAATGTTATGCATGCACTTGATATGTTATTTATACCATTTACGAAGTTTTGAAAATATTACTCGACGTCGAAAAATACTCTTTTGACGCCTTGACCAATCAAAAATCACTTTACATGTTTTACGCAAAATGTCATCCTAAAATGGTTTTATAATGATTTTTGGTGAAATTACCACTTTTCGTCGCAAAACAATGTCGTCGGAAAAATCATGAAATTAACAAAAATGGCTTTGGAAAACTAGTCGTAAAACGGTGTAATGCGCCGATCGTTAGAGAACGCACTCGACTGTTTTGGAAAGTTTGTATCGATATCTAAAAGTTTCAGTTCAGAGTTTTCGTCCAAAAGGTCTCGATCATAAAGATATTAAGGGTTAAAGATGGTGGTTTTGGCTAATTGTGTGCAGAAAATTAGTTACGGCAAGTTTATAAAAACGTGCATATATTCGTCGTTTCAAATCCGTTTTCTACGTTTTATACGTCCTTAGCTTCGTATCGAAGTAAACTAATATATTTTGAGAAGTCGAAATAATTTGTGAAGCTTAAGGCTCGTTTTTGACCAACAAACTAAAACTGCATGCTGAAATTTCAGAAAACATTTTATTTTGTCGTCAAACTTTAAAAATTCACCACGGCTTCGTTATAAGTCCGTTTTTATCCGTTCAAGCGGCCACGGATTCGTTTTAAAGTATATTTTCTAAAAATCAAGGCCAAAGTTTCGTACCAACAGTAGGTTTTTCCAGAAATTCGAATTAAGGACAGAACATAAATATATAGTTATCGAAAATAGTTTTTCTCGGACAAAACCTATTCTAATCCCTTCAAATCAACTCCAAAACTAATCTAATCCTACCATACACCTTCTTAGGGTGTCATGGGTTCCTAATCAACATCAAGACCAACCAATACCAAGGGGATAATTATAGGATGACCATATATATATATATACTCTAAAATCATGAAATAAAATGGTATAAATCACATATCATGCATAATATCTCCAAAAATGAAAAGAAACATATGAAAATGAAAAGGAAATATGAAAATGATAAAAACATGCTTACTAGTGATAATGAAGAGGTGAAAGTAACAAGGATTAGCCTAAATACCCTTGGTTTTTATTTCAAAACCTTATATAGAGTATATACTAGATTGATTATAACTTGAGCTTGAAAATTTTGATCCCCTTTGATCTCTAGTTGTATGACCGGTTATGAAGCCCCAAAGAAGAGAGAAAATGATTTTTACTAACTTGTTGAATGAGGTGCATGAATGAAATAAGATGAGTGAAGACTTTTATGTAGAGTAAACTTTTATACAATCAAGAGCCATTCCATATTTATTACTACCCTCCCCTTGGTCGGCCAAGGGGGAGGGATTTGATAGATATAAATTTTTTTTTTTTTTTTTTTTTTATTATATGTATTTACTTGTATAATTGTAAGAAAATGTGTAAGTAAAATAAATTCAAGTTAAGGTAATTGGTAGTTTTTAGATACAAGTAAATTTTTAATAGATCAATTTAAAGTATAATGAGGTCATAAAAATTGTAAAAATACATTCCTTGTAAGATTTGAGTGATAAAATAATTATCGTATAATTTTTAAGAAAAGCGACGTAATAATTAAACTTTAACGATTAATATACCAAATAAATTTGAAACACTAGGAAAACTAAAAATATAGTTTTTATGAACTAATTGTAAGTTTAAAAATACCTCGGGATCATTTTTGAAAGTAACGGGATAAATGTTAAAATAATAACTCACGCGATAACGATTATTAAATATAAAAATTACGCGTTGAAGGTGAAATGAAATGTCGTGAATGTACTAATGAGATGCAAATGATGTCAATGAAATGTAGACTAATCATAGTCCATATGAAATGTACGTGATGTCATGATCATGAATTCGCCGCTAAACCTCCAAGGTTACGCGAATTTGAAACAAGTAAACCAAGTTTACTATAAATGTTGAAATAATGAGACATGAATTGTGTCGAGAAATGACCTGAAAGTACGGATTGTCACAGTTGTAACAAATGATTGTAGTAGATTTAGTTGGCTCTTTTTCTTGGGATTTAAAGATGAAACCTTTGATGCTATTCATGATCTTATAATAGCCCTTTAAAATCAATTGAGACTCAAAGTAAGAGGTATTAGATGTCATAATAGGACTGAATTCAAAAACAAGTTTATGGATGAATTTTGTGCCAAGAAAGGGATTAAGATATTGATAAGACTTTGTTTATCAAGAAAGAAAAAAAGGATATCATGCTTGTTCAAGTATATGTGGATGATATTATCTTTGGAGCTACAAAACAGTCAATGGTGAAAGAATTTGAACAGCTCATGCAACAAGAATTTCAAATGAGTTCCATGGGTGAATTAACTTTCTTTGTGGGGCTTCAAGTTAAACAATCAAAGGTTGGAATCTTCATTAGTCAAGATAAGTATGTCACTGACATTCTTAAGAAGTTTAACTTCCATGCTATCAAGCCAGTCACCAGACCCATAAAAGCTATAAACTCATTAGGAAAGGATGAAGATGGACACGCTGTGGATGTCAAGCTTTACAGATCAATGATTGGTTGTCTTATGTACTTAACTGCATCTAGACCTGATATCATGTTTGTTGTCTATTTATGTGCAAGATATCAAGTCTCACCCAAGGTCTCTCATATGAATGCACAAGAGGATTTTTAGTTTTCTAAAACAACAACCTAAGTTAGGGTTGTGGTATCCTAAGGATTCACCTTTTCACTTGGAAGCTTTTTCAGACAGTGATTATGTAGGTGATAATTATGATAGAAGATCAACCACTGGAGGATGCCAATATCTTGGAAGAAGATTAGTTTCATGGCAATGTAAGAAACAAACCATTGCAACAACATCATCCACTGAAGCAGAATATGTTGTTGCTGCAAGCTATTATGGACAAGTACTGTGGATGCAGAATCAACTCTTGGATTATGGATTCAATTTTAAGAATACTCCTATCCACATTGACAATGAAAGTACAATTTGCATTGTGAAGAATCCTGTTTATCATTCCAAGACCAAGCATATTCAGATTAGGCATCACTTTATTCAAGATTGTTATGAGCATAGGCTCCATAATGTTGTCAAGGTCCACACAGATGATAATGTAGCTGATCTACTCACAAAGGGATTTGATGTTTCAAGATTCAATCATTTAGTGGTGAGTATTGGTATGATTAACTATTAAGCTGCAATTAAGGGGAGGACTTATTAGTTAGTTAGTTACTCCTATGCATTGTTTAAGGGGAGGCTATACAATGCTTTTTGAGGTTTTTGCTACTGTGAAGATGAGGATGGAAAGTACTGCTTTGAGTTTATCTGAAAGTACTGCTCTGAAAGTACTGCTTACGTGGAAAGCACTGCAGTCTTGTCAACGTACTGTTCCAACGGTCAAAATAAGGGGTAAAATTCAAACAACGGTAACTTTATTAATTGGGCTTTGATTTTTTAAATCTTACCTATAAATAACTACCCTCTGATTTTCCCTCTCACCTTTATTTGTATCCATCCATCTCTCACTTTTCTCATCATATTCACCTTTGCCGTTTCATCAACTCTTATATCAATTAACCAATGGCTAATCGTAACACTGTTAGTAAGCACAACATGGTTTCTAATTTAGACAAGACACCGTCTAATGTCACTTTTCATGACATAATTGATTTCCTAACTGGATCTTCAATCAATTATGCTCTTTTGGTCGAACCTGACATCATTGAACCCTGGATTCAATAATTTTGGGCTACTGCTAGATCTCATATGCAAGATGATGACTCCTATATTCAGGCTAAGGTTGCTGGAAAGATAGTTAGAGTTAGTGAAGCCATAATTAGGGAAGATTTATTGTCTAATGATGCAGAAGGGGCTATTCGTTTTGACAAACAAGTAGTTTGGGATACACTTAGAGATATAGGGTATGAAGGTTCACTCACTGAAACAATTTTTAAGAAACCCTTATTTAGTCCTCAATGGAAGTATCTAGTTCATGTTTTGCTTCATTGCTTAAGTCCCAAGAGTACTTCATGGGAACAATTTGGATCAAATATCGCCTCTGCTTTAGTGGGATTAGCTACCCATCACCTCTTTAACTTTTCAAGAATGATTCTGGATGGTATGCTATCTCACATATCCAATGGTTCACCATTCCTAATGTACCCTCGATTTGTTCAAGTCTTCTTGAACAAACAGCTTAAGCATGTCCCTAAACCTTCTAGCTTGCTACCTGTTGTAGTACTTCCACCAAAGGTATTTACTTTCATGGCTAGAAAGAGTGACAAGTTTTCTGGGAGGGATAAACCATTAACTGCTCACATGATGAAGGTCGTACAAGCTGTTAGAGATGAAGCTGCTTCCATTGAAGATCATGAGCTTTCAGTTTCAAGGGAAAGTACTGCATCTCTACAAGGTACTGTCCATGTTGATTCAGAACAAGCTGTCAACCCACCATCATCTCCCAATGATTATACTTCCACAAATGGGTGTCAAACATTTGGAAGAGATGAGGGAGTTATGGCTTCTAAACATAAGGTTCTGGATAACTATGCTTTGACAAGGGAACTATTGAGATTGAAGAAAGATAATGAAGCTCAAGCTGCACAACTTTTGAAGCTGACCACCAAGTTTAGACAATTGAAGAAATTTTTCTGGCTGTTAGTTCAACATCACAGATTGTGGTTCAAGTCTCCGAAGAAGAAAGGTAAGAATTTTACGAAGATCTCTAAAGGCAAGAAGCTTCACAAGCAGTCTTCATTCCAATTGGGGAGGAATTTGGAGCAAGAGAATTTGAATGAAGATGCTCAACCTTATGACGATGCTGAGTCTCAAGGTACTGAGCCTCAAGGAACTGGTGTACAAAGTACTAGTATTCAAAGTACTTGTGAACAAGGTACTGATGTTCAAAGTGCTGGTGATCAAGGTATTGCTCTGCAAGGAACTTTTAGACAAGAGCTTATAACACCACGAACCCTAAATTTTGATGAAGAAGTTGGGCCTTCAACAGTCTTACATGAAGAAGAAGCTAGTACCTCTAAAGTAGAACATACTGCTAGTGATGATGAGACAATTGCTCAGATAATGCTCAACATGTCAAGACCAAGAGGTATTAGCATTCCTGGAGTTGAAAAACCTCAACCTACTCTAGAGTTAGATCTAAAAGATAAAGGAAAAGGTAAAATGGTAGAGACAAAGAAAAAGAAGAAGCTCACTTTAGCAGAATTAAGAGCTATTGAAGTAGCTAAAAATGAAGAAGCTGCTAGAAAGCTACAAGCTGAATTAGATGCTGAGATTGTTCTACCAAAGAAGCAACCTGAACCTGTTATACCAAAAAGACCACAAAGTATTGCTAAAGAAAGAAATGCAATGATGGCTTATTTGAAGGGTAGAGGATATACTGGTTTACATAAGTTGAAATATATAGAGATGAAAGATTTGTATGATGTTGTTAGAGAAGCTTATCAAAAGGAAGTGGCTGGTATTATTCCTTTTGATGATGTAAAGCAGAATGAGGATGCAAGAAAAAGAAGTTTAAAGAGAAAGAGAACAACTGATGATGAACAGTTATCAAAGAAGATACAATTGACAACAGATACAGTTGATGAGCTGGGGAATTATCTAAGGGTTGTTGATTTTGAGCATCCTAAGTCAAAAGAATTTGCAGTAAAGAAGTCTAAGATGTCTACATTTGAAGTTGTAGAATCAAAGGAAGGACACTATCTTATGTTCCATAGAGAAGATGAAAGCTTTACAGTATTTAATTTGTTATGGGATGTACTGCATATGATAGATAGAGAAGATCTGTTTCATCTGTATCAACTAGTGCAAGAATATTTTGAGCATATTCCATCAACTGGAATTGGCTTAGTCTTGCTAGGAGATCTTATAACTATCTAGGAGACAGAAGAAACAAGCACTGATGCAATCTGGAACAATCAAGAAGTTTGGGAGATTACTAGCTGGAGATTCTTTAAAGAATCAGGAGTGCATGTTTTGGAGTTAGAAGATGGGACCATGATTCACATGCTAGCAGAAAGAAGATATCCAATGACAAGAGATCTTATGATCAAAATGCTAGATCATGGTATGGAGGTTGAGTAGGAGAATGAAACAGCTCTTATGGTAATTGAGTTGTTCATCAAATGGACAGAGTTAGCAGATGATGATGCATAATTACTGGTATGGTTTTTATAATATAAATCCTTTGAAAAATCAGTACTTTATTCAAAGTACTGCTGGACAAACAGTACTTTATCAAAGTACTGCTTGCAGCTCAAAACCAGTAAAAGTCTTTTAATAAAAATAAATAAGCAATTTTTGTAAAGTGCAAAATACTTTTTGAAGCACAAAATAAACAGTAACAAATTGTTTTGAGAATAACATCTGATGGTAATCAACTCACCATGCTTAATAAACAAGAAATATTTTGACTCATCATGAGGGTACGGCTCTGATGTGATTATCAAATCCGTTTTTAGTTGACAATTTACTAAAAATTGTATGGTTTTTAACTGACCATATCTGTAATAGTGAAGAGTTGGCTAGCCCACAAGAAAATGGCTTGTGGTAAAGGCTGTGGAAAAACCATTTATATGGTAATTAGTTCACCATGGTTGTAAGAACTAACTAGTCCAAAAGCAAACGGCTATTGGTAAATACTTAACAAATCCGTTGATAGCTGATGATTTGCTAAAAATCATATGGTTATCAATGTACCATGGTTTTACACACCTAAACATTGGCTACTCCAGAGTTAATGGCTTTGGTAAAGAAACATCAAAATCAATTAAATCTTCAATGATTCACCTCTCACAGGAGTTAACACACCTGGAAATGATGAGAATAGTCTGAAACTTTATGATCTGATGTACATTTTGCCATTTGTTACTGAGAAGCAGAAAAGATGAAGGTGGCTGATAATGATTGCTAAAAAGGATTGCTTATAAAGACTACTTTGATGATGATAATACAAGCACAGAGAGTACAAGACAAATCTGAAGATAAAGACACAATCTTTCCTTGAAGACAAAGATGTTAAAGTTAAAGATACAAAGGAACTTGAAATCAAGCAAGTAGAATTCAAGTTAAGGGAGGATTGTTGGGATATAAAGCTAAAGTACTGAAGAAATTCAAAGTACTGAAGAAAGTCAAAGTACTGCTCGTGTCAAAGTACTGCAAAGGCTAAAGGAATGCTATGCAAATCATTCAAGGATTACTATGTAATTCTAGATTGTTAGGATTCAGAAAATCCATAGTGAAGAGTCGGTCACCCCAACTATTATCTAGCATAATTTAGCTCGTAGACATATCGTTATTTACGTGTTTTTTAGTGTAGTTTAGTTTAGAGTATCACCGTGGAGGAAGGACGGGTCTTTACCCACTGTATGCCTGATCTATAGTCCGTCAGGAGGACGTATTTGCTGTAACTATAAATACCCCTTCCATCCTTGGAAGGGGTGGTGCTTCATTCTTAATCTAACCTTCTCTTTTTGTTTATCTCTCTAGAACCACCCTCTCCTCTCTTCATCTCTCTATAACCATGGCTTTCTTGTTTCATCACCATCCAAGGCCACCCGAATCATCATAACACAATACATGTAAAATCCTACAAATGGTACCAGAGCCAGGGTTGTTGTGTTTTGATGATTTTTTGTGGTTTTGCTACATGTTTTTAAACTGTTTTTGCGTACTGTTTTAATGGTCGGAAAATGTTTTACCCGTATTTTTCGAATCTGAAATTTTGTGTTCATTATTGTTTGTGGTAACAGTTTATTATACATAGTTTGTATTTCTTTAGGTCAAAAGTCTTGTGCTATACTGTTAACAAATGCTTCTATCACATATATGATTTTTTGGTCCAAACGCGTGAAATACCATGTGGTCATCTGGTCAGTTTTTATAGTCAAAATGGTCAAATCGAGTAAACAAAAGGCCTTTCTTATGATGTTTTATGGTCAAAATGGGTAAAAAGATGCATTTTTATGCAGTTTTTCTGAGTTTGCTATGAAGATGGTCGGAAAACATGGTCGGAAAACTCATCGAAAAAAGTCAACGAGGGTCAAAACCCTAGTTTTCTACGCATAAGGAGCATCTTCAGTGATATTTACGCATAACTGTGAAGTTATGAGTAAGGAATAGTTACACGTAAAAGTCAAAGGGTCAAAACCCTATTCTTACGCCTAAGGAGCCACCTAAAGTGTTATTTACGCATAGCTGTGAAGTTATGCGTAAGGAATGGTTACGCGTAAGTTCTTACGCATAAGTCTACGCTACGCGTAAGAATCTGGGTTTACGCCTAAGGTTTTTACGCATAAACAAATGGCTTACGCGTAAGACCTGTGTTACTCGTAAGACCTAGTTTACCTCTAAGACCAAGACTTTACGCATAAGCTTTATGACCTTGTCTACGCGTAAGTACAGAAGATAAGATGAAGAAGAGACCATAACTACTCGACCATACCATGTTCTGACCACAGTGCAACCACAGCCAAAACCATTCCAATTACAACCATAATCTAAATCTAACCCAAACCTTTAATTGTTACTTGATCTCAGTTTTGTTTTTTTTTCGAGAGTATCTTCTTTGAAGATAATGAGACCTTTATAGATCTTAGTCACTCGAAAACATATACATCACAGATCTAAGCCAAAACGTAAGAAAGTATTCCAAATGTAGATCTCAGTTGTGTTCACATATGTCTTCAACCTTTTAGAATCTTTAAGTGTGAAGCAACAACCATCATAGACCCGTAAACATCCAAAACCATTGAAAGTAAAATGATCTCAGTCTTGTTTTATTTCATCAAGATCTTTATAGATCTATCGAAATCAAAACTCATCTCATCATGGATCTCGTTAATTAAAAGTGAAAACAATCAAGCAAAGATCTCAGAATGGTGTTCGAAAATATTAGCTTCAAATCGTTCAAAGCGTTTAAACACCACCTCATCATAGATCAAGATCATGTGAAGCCTAGCTTCATCTCTTTCTTTTCGAATATAATGAAATAAATATAACAAATTTGTTACTTTATTCCATTGGTTCGTTTAGGATCTCAAACAAAACGAAACGAATTACAAAAAATTAAAACCTACCCGTAATCATCCTTTAAGGATCTTTAATACGTGTCATTATCTTCAATCCATCCCTGTGGCAAGATCGATTTGAAAAACATTAGTAAAAGATCATCCGTGTTCTTCTCTTACAAGGTTGATTAGGGTTTTGGTAAAATCCGTTTTGATAAATATTTGAGGCGTACAAGGTTGGGATGAGATCAATTTTTTTTAACTTTCTTAGTGAGAGGAAGTATTGATGGGGGCGGATGTTTATTGAATCTGTGTTTAGGGTTTGGTATGTGAGAAGTGTTTAGGTTTAAACCTTATATTCGGTGTTGAGGAGGTGTAGTTGGATCGGGTTTGGATTTTCTTAGTTTGGTTCGTGGGCTTCCTAATTTATTCGGTTTGCATATTGGTTGGACTGGGCTGGATGTGGCAAACGATTAATTGGGCTGAAATGAGTTAACTTGAAACGCTTATATGGAATAGACTTGTGATATCAAATTTTGTGTGTGTTACTTTCAAAGTTAGCCATACTTTTGATATCATTTTGGTCTATGAGTGGTATTGTGGTATGGTAAAATTTCACGGAGGGATACAAATTCACGGTTTGAGCGAAAAAGTGAAAAATGATTACGGAGTTTTTGTATGGTATTACTTACCAGATATTAGCCGTATCGGGTTATCTCCATATATGGTCATTACTATTAGACGATGAATCAATGGAAGTTCAGTTTCAGCAATTCCCATGAGATATTCGACGCCACAAAATGTCAATGAGACTTCACAGTCTAAGCAAAATCTTTCTATGAATCGTCAGCGTCAGTCATGATTTTTTTTCAAGATGTTTGCTTATGACAAGAACTTGTCGTGCAAATAGTCGTACACGTTATGATGCTTCCGAAAGTTTGAAACCATCATGGGGGAGAAACGTGTACTTTGATGTGTTACGGTCAACCTCCAGGGGGAAGTAGTATATACTACTTGACTAAGTATGGTTTGTGAAGCTGTCTACATTTGGGTATAGAATTGTTCATGGTGGAGAAGAATTGTTGAAGAACCAATGCATGTTCCCCTAAAACAGATATTCACCAAAGCCAAAGTTGTCTTAACAAATTCAAGCTGACATTGTTTACGGTTTTGTCTTGATTTTGTAAAATCCCGCGAAAGAAATTATTTCTCGGTTTAAATCATAGACTTGTAAAATCCCGTAACAATGGAAACATCCTGGTAAAATTAATGAGCATTTCCGGATCTATCTTGCGGTTTATTCTTGGTTTTGTAAAATCCCGCGAAAGATACTATTTCTCGGTTTAAACCATAGAACTGTAAAATCCCGTATTGATGGACCATCCTGGAGAAAGGAAGGTGTATTTCTGGATCTTATCTGATGCTGGTACTACGGTTTCTACTTCGAAGAAGGGATAAAAGGGTGTACTTCATGAATTGGATGTGTGTTTGGATATTCGTCATGGCAGTTTGGTTATTACATAGTTTTACGGGGTTATGTGCTTCTAACCATGGTCGGGATGAAAACCATTATCATAGTTCACTTAAAACGTCAAAGGAGGCTAGATTTGAGCTTTTAACCAGATGGTGTGACAACGGCGTTAATTCAGTATTATCTATTTGAGGTTGAAGTGAAATGACACGGGCGAGTGAACTTAGTATCTGAAGGTATCGGGGATGGTTGGATGAAGATTCTTCGAGATCCTTGTTCGAGCTTAATCAAAAATGAAGACTTGGAAATCTAGTTATTTTTGGGTGTCTTTTCCTTTTCTTTTACCACTTGGGGGAATTGGGCTCACAACACCACAAAATAACTATCACTTTAAGGAGTTACGTTGTAGTGCTCAGTGTCACATTGAATTGTGGAGTTTCAAGAGGTGATGTACGTCTATTACTTGATGGTTGGTTGGTTGAAGAGTATAGAGTACTTAGAGATTCAAACGGGCATGAATTCTCTGCACCGCTCTTTGTTACATATGTGCAAGTTTAAGTCACAATTTCGGGGTAGTTTACTTCAGGGTCAAATTCATCATATTGGGTTTTCTCCATCAGTTGTCACGACAAAGAGCCTACTGAATGATAATGGGGTTGATTACAAGTTTGCCAAGAGAGTTGAAAAGAGAGAGATTATGACGTATGAACACAACAGTTCATGCCTCGTTCTCTAAAGAAAAGAAAAATGTACGGTTCAGTGCGCTTTATCTTCGAAAGAAGAGAAATCTTCTCATGACGTTTGAACACAACAGTTCAAGCCTCGTTCTCCAAAGAAAAGAAATGTGTACGCTTCAGTGCACATTATCTTCGGAAGAAGAGAAATCTTCTTATTATGACCATTCTCACCAACATGCTTCATGCTTTTTCCATGCGCGCTCAGTCATCAAGTGGATCTTCTTCTCATGTTTTTTCTCAATGGTGATCTACTTACCGTTGATTGTTTTTCTAGTTTTTACTAGCTCAATTAAAATGGCGATGGCGACATCACATGCAATTTTTGCGGGGGAGAAGTGGAAATAGACTACACATGGATGATTTCACTTGTTTAGTCAAGAATGGCAACGTCGTATGCAATTCTTGAGGGGGAGAAGAAGTGTGAAACTACTGCATGTTGATAGACATCTGAGAACAAATGGTCATACGGCTCCTAACTCATGTAAGAACCGAAGAGCCGTTGGTTGACATCTTCTCACGGACTAATGAGATTTATGACAAAGTGCTTCCAGTTGCGATTTTCTTGATGAACATATTTCTGTTCTTGTTTGATTGGGAGGGATTTGAGTTAAGGGGATTTGCTATATACAAGTTAACGGGAATGCATTAGGTGAGAAGAAGATGTTAACTATCTAATCCCCAACTGGACAATCTTGAAGAAGGTCGAGTCTACAGTCTGTTCTACATTTTCTGCTACATGTTAGAAGACTAAAGACGAGTTGCATTTAACGATCTAAAGACTTCTTCTTAATCTGGGATGTTATCAAACAGATTGTCGGTTTAGGGGAGAGCACTAATTGGGGGAGAGTGAAAAGTCAGATTTAATCCCCAATTAGACTTGCTCACACTACTCATCAGCAAGTTAATTCTCACAGATACATCCGAGCTAATGATGATCTTCTCAAATGATTTCTAGTACACGGGCTTACAATGAGTTGCTGCTTCTGAAGTATCAAAACCAGCAAGGGGGAAGGAGACACATACCTAAACGCGAGTAAAATTGATGAACTTAATACTTCTAAGTAATTGAAGATATCCCGGGAAGACAAATGTTACTACCGCAGAGAAACTCAAGGTTTGACTCATGGCGAGTAAACTTGATGAACTTAACTCTTCTAAGTGATTGAAGATATCCCGGGAAAACAAATGTCATGACCACAGAGAAACTCAAGGTTTTACTCATCAAGGCATTTAGTGTTCTTATTCCAACTATGTGGGGAAAGTGATGGAAGAGTTAGTTTCTAAAGATGAAAGAGGTACACAAGTGTGCGATGATTTTGATGTTATCACAATCATCAGGGGAGAGAGATTGTGTACATTGGGGACGCTCAACTGTTTCACTTGAGTGCTTAATCAGTGATTCAGAGATATAATCACTTATTTCGGAGTTGAAATCCGCAGAGATAGTCCTCCGCAGAGATAATCGTGATTCGCCTGCTTCTTCAATGTTATCGTTATTCTCTTTGGGTATTGGTACTTCGGTTCTTGAGCTTCATACACTTTCTTCAGGGGGAGAGAAAAGTATACATCGGGGTTATTCTTTGGCTATTGGACTTAATCAGCTACTTCGATAGTATAAGTTTCTTTGTCTTCGGGTATGTGTATTCGGGTTCGTGAGCTCTAGTCTAAGAGATTGACTGCATTAATTCAACTACTCGGGGGAAGTGTTCTCTTGACACCTTTCGGAATGTATTGCTTCAGACTTTAGTGGAAAAGGAATTTGATAAGAGGTATTCAAATGTGGGATGATATGTTGATGTTCTTCTACTTGATGATATAACCCCGAATGGAGATCCTCGATTATCGTTCTTAAAAGGAGCAGCGGGACTTATGATAATGGTGTGCTTATCGGTGCACCTGGCTTAGGCAAGCGTGAAATAGAGCTTCGAATCTGCTCAGCTAAAGGATTTTCGGTTTGGGGGGAAGCTGCCAAAGTCTCACTTTCAGATGGTTCAATTTCTTTCTTCGATTCAAGAGCACTGGAAGCTTTGGTGGTGAATGTTTAAGAGTTGATGACTTCTATCTTCTACGATGTGCTGCTCGATGTCCTTATGTCGGTACTCGTATCATCATCTTCTTTAACTATATCATCTAATCTATCTTTGTAAATATTTTTCAAAAACCAAATACAAAAATAGAAAACCAACAAAACAAAATAGAAAAATATAAAACCTTCAAAAATCCATAAAAATTAGAAAATTTGAAAAATACCAAAAATATGTTTTCTCAAGACATGTCTTCTGGTATCGATAACATCTGCGGTCTTAGAAATGTCATTCAATAATGGCACGGGACCATAGATGAAGTTCGAGCAGGAGGCGTAAATATTCTTTTCCAAAACATGTCTAAAAATATGGCTTGCAGTTATTTCAGACTGTAACCCGCACTAAAACCATGGCTTGCTATTATTTCAGATAGCAACCGCTCTTTAAAGAAAGGAAAGTGTTGCGCTAAACAAATTTTCAAATATTTCGTGCACTTATCCTATAACAATTGAGGAAAGTATGTCGAAGGACTGCTATTCCTACACAAATGTTTTTCCGTCTTAAATTCTTCAGAAAAATATTTGTTGTTTTAACAAAAGAGTGGAAAATGAGTTGCTTGAAAAACTCAATCAGATTCAGAGTTTTTATAAAAATTGAAAACTCAATCAATGACTTCAGCGCTTTTAAATTTTTCATAAAATGAGTCATTGATTGAGGGGGACAATGTTTTCAAATTTATATCATCTAATGGGCTTTATTAATTATCCTAATATGCTTAATTAAAAATGATGTTAACCTATGTTGAAGGACTAGGTGCCTAGGATGTGATTGTTAGGATTAGATGACTTGAGTTTGATAAACACTTTATTCCCATACCTTATATGATCAGATTGATATGTTGGATTGAATTTTATTAGTCGATTGCTGTTTGGGTGATGTCGACCACCATATATCTGTATGTATGTTCACTAACGTATGCAGATATCATGGATATAAGAATGTTCCCAATCCGGATCCCACAAATGAATATGATTGGATGCCGAAAGGAAAGGGTAACTATTTCTTGGGTTGACAAATGAAGAAACGGAGCTTAATTGGACTTTAATGGAGAGTTGGCATAAATGCAACGTAAGAGGTGTCACTACATCGAGATGGTTTTCTTCTAAGTGATTGAAGAAACGGAGCTTAATTTGACCTCATTGGCATTAAAATGCAATGTAAGAAGTCTCACTGCATCAGCAGACGGTTTTTCTTCCAAGCCTTACAACAACAACAAACGCGGCTCAACCACCTAACGAATCTTTGTGCAGGATATCATTTTTAAAAAAATTTGAAAAAAATTTTTGAATAAAATTGTTTTGAAAATGGAAGATATTGTTTTGAAAACTAATTAGACTTAATTTTCGAAATCACCGGACTTTATTTTATCAAAACTTAAGTCACTCAATCAACGACTTCGGTCATCGATTGAGGGGGAGAGTGATTTTATATAAAATATTTTTAAACAATATCTCTTCATAAAAGTCCGGATTGTACAACAAAATGTGGTGATCTAAAGATTTAATGTTATGTCTTGGTATGATTTTCTTCAAAGGTCAAAGGTCTTTAAAATGAAATTTTATTCTGTTCTTGTTTGATTGTGAAATTGTTTTATTTTACTTAAAGATCTCTTAAAACTATCATACCGGACACTAACAATCTTTAATGTCTAAAATTGATCCTTATCAATCATTTTTCAAAATTAAATTTTGTTTAAATCAGGCATAAGTTCTCCCATGTTTTATAAACCTTATTAAATCACTTGGGATCCAAAATCTCAAAGGGTTTGATATTTTTGATCGGGGGAGAATTTGTGATTTAATAATGAAATCTGATAATTGATGATCGATTTGATTCAAATGTGCAGGCTGCTCTCTCATATGTGCTAAAAGATTTTGAATCTCGAAGCACATATTGAGGGGAAGCAAATGGTTTCTTAATGGCTTTTGTGATCGTGAATGTACTTCAAAAGAACTATTTCCTCTATGTGATAAAATGTTTTCAAATATCCTATGCACATATTAAGGGGGAGAATTTACCAAAGAAAATTAAATGGCTTTTTCCATGGAAATTGTGATCAAGAATTTATTTCAAAAGAACTATTGCCTCCATGTGCTAAACAATTTATAAAATCATATGCACATGTTGAGGGGGAGGTTTTCTAAATGATCAAAACTATTAAGGTACAAAATGCTTTGATCTCGTATCACAAGTACCTTGATTGTTTTTCCAAATGATTTTTCAATTGGTTTCAAGGAAGAATGAACTGTACCAAAAGACCGACCATTTTACTTTATGTATGGAGTTATAAGGATGGTGAGGTTAGGTATTAGTTCCCACGATCCCGCCAGAGCCGGAGGGATCTACCCAGGGACAATCCACTAGATAGTGTAGAGTCTTTAGGTATATCGAAAAAAGGAGAAAAATGAGAAATGGGAAGAGTGCGGACTGAGACAGAGCTAGTACTGGAATAAACCCAACAAGGTTCTAGTTATGAAGTCTCTAAGCACGAGGGGTTGAAGAATGAAAAGGAATTGAATGTGAAAAGGGTGAAAATAAATAGCCCTCCAATAATTCAACCTTAGGGCAGAAACCGGGTTCTATACATATGCTACTAGTGTTTACTAAGGTAACACTGGTATTGAAGATAAGACATCATGGACCCAGGATGCAATCGCACTAAACTTCCCAAACTACTCAAGTTCCTCTTAAAAGGGCTTGTTTCATTCTCACGGGAACCGACATTATCTATCGACTTTCTTTAGAGATTGTTGATATTGAAGAAGGAGACCCTCTCCCTAGTCTCCGACATAGGAAACCAAATGTGCACTATTGAGTCTAGAGCCAAGAGATCATTCACAATATCTCATTAGGACACTGAATTAATGAAGACTTGCTGTTTCACACAATGTGGAAAGTAAGAATATATTAAGAGTCCCACGCATTATCCTTGTGGTATTGCCGAACATCCGAAAGTGATATATTAAATACTCACGATGAAGATGGAAATCCTTCTAGAGCCAACATCAAACAAGCTCTTGGTAGGTGACATGTGAGATCTTGCAAAAGATCAAGCTTGTGACAACTGGATAGAAACGATGGGGCGATTCATTCTTGAATCAATCTTGGTCCGTGAAAATGAATTGACGGATACCTTTGAAAAACCGATCGTTGTTCTTAAAAGTTCTTTTCCATAGCACATCGACTGCGTATTAATGTTTCAAAATTAAAGGGTATTTATGATTGATAATTGATTTTCCATAAAACCTTCGTTTTATTGCAAAACACTTTCTATTAAGCAATACACGATTGTTTTCAAATCACTTTTCATCAATCAGTGAATCTCAATTCGCTGGTTCACTCACTCCTTGTTGTCTTCTTTGAGACGCTCCGGTTTGAGAACAGCTAGAGCAGCTGCGAAACCCTGCCAAGGAGATTCTTCGAATTATACCTGATCACAAGGCAGACTTGTACTGATCAACGGGGAACCGTGGGCCGTGTACCTCAATTCAACAAAAGTTATCAAAGACACTTTTGTGCGCTTTATTGCTAACTGTTTTATGCAGGAACACCCGACGGTTGCAGCTGATCAGAATTGAGGAGTCAATCCAAAGCCGCATGCTCACAGCATCCACACTTAATTAAAGAAGTCATGACAAGTGCTAATCGACATAACCTGGCTCTGATAGGTGCAAATATCATGAACTAGTAAAAGCTTCCGCTACTCTGATGAAAAGATGTCATGATCCAGAAAGTGTGAGCATGTCGGTCCGAAAGTCACAACTTCACATGATGGCAACACAATAAAGGGTGATCAAGAGATTTACTGTGGCTGATGATCTCAAAGAAAGCTCAAAGATCATCAAGACGTGGATCAGTTCAAAGACCTCCACTAAAAGTACAAAGCAGTTGGACTTTGAAGAATCACTGCTAAAGCACAAAGATTGCGGAAATTGAAGAATTGAAGTCTACGAGCTCAGAACTAAAGACAAAGAAAGAATGCTAGGATTCGAAATGTAAATCATGGGGTGACCTCCCTTAGGGGGAGATTGTTAGGATTTAGAAAATCCATAGTGAAGAGTCGGTCACCCCAACTATTATCTAGCATAAGTTAGCTCGTAGACATATCGTTATTTACGTGTTTATTAGTGTAGTTTAGTTTAGAGTATCACCGTGGAGGAAGGACGGGTCTTTACCCACTGTATGCTTGATCCACAGTCCGTCAGGAGGACGTATTTGCTGTAACTATAAATACCCCTTCCATCCTTGGAAGAGGTAGTGCTTCATTCTTAATCTAACCTTCTCTTTTTGTTTATCTCTCTAGAACCACCCTCTCCTCTCTTCATCTCTCTATAACCATGGCTTTCTTGTTTCATCACCATCCAAGGCCACCCGAATCATCATAACACAATACATGTAAGATCCTACATAGAATATTATTAGTTTAGAATTAGTATTACTTGTCGTACAAGGATTGTAATTGTAATCCGACTAGGGTACTCCTTATGCCTATAAAAGGACCCCTAGATTGACATTAGAGGTACGCAACATTAGAGAATATTAGAGATACAACTTACATGCAAGTACGATATTAGAGTTATTAGGGTTGTTAGTGAATCTGTATAACAAGAAGGTTCAAAGTTTTAATATAATCGTTGAAGTTTAAAGTTATTCTTCTTAGCTTTATTGAAGTAGTTTCCGCATACTCAATAGAGGAATATCAGTGTTTCATTGTTAGTAATTTAGGATTTATCCAAGGTTGCTAAACCCTTACAAGCTACATAGTTAGTTTGGTCAGAGTATATCGATCCAACAGGGAGCTTCACAAACCCTAGAAGTCTCCATCCTCAGCTATAAAAAGCCTCCTCTAGTAACAGAATTTGTTGTATTTTTTGTTGTCTAATTTTTAGTCTTATTATTGTATTATTTTCTGTCTTATTTTAAAAGCTTATTATGTTTTTAAGTCCTTTGTATTCAGAAGCTTACATTAATAGAAAAGTTATTTCATTTTCATTTATGTCTTATGTTTATGGAAAAAAAATGGTTGATTTAGTTTCTTTTTGTCTTCATCATAAGCTCATATAAGCTCTCTAATAGCTTATTGTGGGTTTTTAGTTTCATATTATTTAAGTCTTGTCAGTTTTACAACTAAAAAATCAAAAAAACCAAAAAGTCAAAAAAAGTCAAACTGCTTATTTTTTACCTTACTGCTTATTTATTGCTTTTTCTACATTTAACTTAGTTTAATATTGATGTTTTTGTTTATTTCTTCAAGTATACTCTTTGTTTCATTTTTTTTACAAAAACTCTAAAAAAATACAAAAATATAAGTTTTTAGAAAAACTTATTTAAAAAAGCTCTTATTATTAAGCAAGTTCTGTTTTTTATCACTCTTTATTGGTATTTGTACATTTGTTTTGCTAAATCAAGGCTCAAATAGACTTTTAACCAAGTTATAAGTCCAAACAGTCCCTTTTAAGGAGTGTTTGGCATAAGAGGGTTTTCCCCGTTTTGGTCATCCTTTGAGTTTTGATGAGCTCTTGTTTAGTTCCATTAGTAGTGTATAAGCTGTTTTAATCATCTTTCTTTAGTTTCAAGTAGTATAAATTCATTTCCAAAGTTTGAGTCCAAATCCTTGTTCTAAACAGTCAATATGGCATTCTCTAGTTAAGGTTCCATTTAGTTGATGTTTTTGAGTGCTAAGTGTCCCATTGAGTCTGTTTTCAAGTCCTGAGTTAGTGTCAAAATAGTTTCAAAGCTTTTGGGTCAGTTTGGGTAATTTTTAGTATCTGTCAGTTTCTGTCAAAACAACCCAAACCATCACTTTCACACAGTAGTTTTAGCCATTTTTATTTGTCATAAAAAAAATAAAAAATTAAAAATAGAAACTTCAATATATAGTTTCACTTTTCCCAAAAGGAAAAAATTCAAAAAAAATCTTTTACTAGGTCTGCTAGCTGTCTTAAATTGGTGTTTTGTTGAGTTTTTGTCCAAAGTCAGTTTTTGCTAATTTTCAATCAGCTTTTTAGCCCACTTTTAGTTGTTTTAATAATTTGTAAAAATTAAAAATATCATTCTCAATAACTTGTTTCACTTCTCTCAAAAGGAAAAAATTCAAAAAAATCTTTTAATTAGGCTGCAAGTGCTTTAAAGTTGGTGGTTTGGATATCATTTCCCTTGCACCACAGCAGACTTATGAGCTTATTTGTTTAAGTTTGGTGCTTATTTGCCTTAGGTACTGCTTATCTAGGACCCCATGTAGCTTATTAGGTTGCTTTAGATTATATTAGCTTATCCCTTTTAGCTTATTTTCCTTAGTATCCCTTAAATATTCCTTTAACTTATTTCCCTTTAGCCTTAGCTTATTACATGTTCCCCTAGCTTAATTCTGCTCCCCTAGGTTTCCTTTAGCTCCCTTTAGCTTAGGACTTATCCAAAATAGCTTATTACTCCCTTTAGCTTATTTTAGATTTCTTATTTGTAACAATTTGTGTCAAATTGCTTATCCAGTCCTGTTAAGATGCATTTGATAATTTTCCCAAACCTAGAATAATATTTAAGACTTTTCTGTAGTTTTTCATATTTTTCTTAAACCATTTACTATTTTTCATGTTTTTAAAGCATTTTTAAATAGTTTTTAATCCAAGAAATTCAAAAAAAGGTCACAAAAATATATATTTAATTTTCCCAGTTTTAGAAAAATCAAAAAGTCACAAAAATTATTTTTCCCTAATTTTCCAAGTCATTTTAGTATTTTTTTTTTAAGCTTTTTATTAGTATAAATAGAAAAATAATCAAAAAAATATAATTCTTTTTCCGAAAATTTTATTTTATCAAATAGTATCTAGAAAAAATATAAAATCAGTTGTAGGGTTTAAACTGCAATATTTAGTTTTAAATCGCGTTTTTAAAATTCCCGTAAGTTACGTTTTTAAAATAAAATTGCATTTAGGGTAGATTTAGGTAACTTTCCTTAGTTTACTTGCCTTAGTTTGATTTAATTTCCTTTTAGTTGATAAATTTCAACTTAGAACGTAATCAAAAATCAAAAACCCGAAAAATCGAGCATTTTAATAACGAACCTAAAGCAACGTTGCCCATTCACACCTCGTTGGGAAACGACTCGGATATCCTTATCCGGTATCACATATCTCACTCACGGGATTTGATTGACTAACCTTTTTCCTAAGAGGTTCTCAATTCGATTCTCGTGTTTATTTTGATATTGATATTATTATACTATTTTCTCCATACACACCAACCCTAAACCTACACGAATCATTGACTGGCCAGTTACAGAAACAGAATTGCTATGCAGAAAAAAGGGTGATGCCACATATGTGCAAGTGTCACAGCCGCTGGTTGCGTGAGAATAGCCTTTCCCGCTGATTTTGGTGGGAACTCCTGTTCAGATCTATCCGAAGGTGTCACATAAGTAACCGAGCAAAAAGTGACGTGTTTTCTTAATAAAAGGTATTAATATGATTATTGAATGTGCACGCATGAAATAGACAGCGTAACTTATGGAAAATTAATGCTCCACACCTCTGCGATTCCACACAACTTGCAAAATCAAGATCCGTTACCATCTCCTCGGCATTTTGAGCCCTTAATCTTACAGCAGCTGAATGATGCCAGAGACTGCAGTGCCAACTCACGACCACCACTTCAACTGTAACAAATTGAAATGTATATCGTAGTATGTAGAAAAGTGAATATAGTAATAGATAAACTTATGACAAATTTAAAACTAATTTGCACCTCGATGTGACATATTGCAAGCCGATTTGCATAATCATCAACCGTCTGATGTTGTGAAGTACCAGTAATGCTAAACTCGAACGTTACCTTAGTTCTCACATTTAAAAATAATAGTTATGAGAACACGACGGGTTTATGAAAGTTAAGTATCTCATTAACCAATAATCAAAAACACAAATTAACACCATCCCTAGCATAAAATATTTCTAGTTCATTACCAGTTTAATTCTTTACTCCTCATCAACCGGTCGTTGTATTTTAGGTAGATTGAAGAAAGCGGAGCAGTTTTCAATACCTCTAGTAATGCGGAGGATTAGTAAAATCTGTAACATACCCTCAATTGCATTATACTCTATCTCTGAAGCCTCCTGAAACTCATAAAAGATTCCAAGCTTTGGACATGAATTAGTCAGCTCCATGTTCTCTTCAACGTCCTTGACTGTGTTATTCTTCTTGAAAACCGACTCTGGAACCACAGGGGCATGCACTTCTCCACACTACATCAGCGGATACAATATCAAAAATCACTTACCAATTAACCAAAAATGTAAAACACCAAAGTTCATTCAACTCTAATGTAGCAGAATCGAATTTCAGTTAGCAAAAAAAATATCAGAACCATGTGTGACCTTAGAGATTCCTGCTCAGTTTTAACTTTCTGGTCTAGATTCAATTTAGAATATGGTTTATTTTTCTGTATTACGGTATTACACTTTTCTACCTGCATTACGTGGAGTACGTTCATTGTTCTCTTTCATAGCAAATGGTGACACAGAGACGTAATATAGACAAATTGAAGCCATCCACCTTTGTGCCATTGTAAAAGCTGAAATCAACAAAGACATAGAAAGCTCCCTGTAATATACTATCGCAACCATGTATTAGAGTTCATAGGCAATTCTTGTAAACATGTACGTATAGATGAATCAAGTCGATATATAAACACTAATTGACCCGATGGCATCTGCTAATGAAGGGAATCAACCTCTTCATTGCCTAAAACAGAAAGATGCTTAAACTCCTAAAGTGCTGGAAAATTATTAAAAAAAAAGGTTTTTATCAAGCTCAACAACATATATATCTTCATTCATCTTCAAGACACGGTTTAGCATCCTATTTTCACCTCTATACTACACATGTTCCTAATGACCGCTTTAAACGACAATTCAAAATGAAAATTTTAATTATGAAACCCGACTTATATCAATGAAACGAAGTATTAATATGGCTCGACAGTAAGTAAATGGACTAAGTGTAACACGTTCTATCTTTTAAATATAGGGATTGAGTCGTAGAATAGCAACATATTTTTTCAAGTATTCCATTCGACGCTACTTTTTTTAAGTTGTAGAATTAAATGTATTTCATAAGTGTCCCGTCTAGTACGTGTATTTTTTAAGTTAGAATAGCAACGTACTTTCCATGTTGTTCCAATTTGGTACGTCTACTATTCATAAGTGTTCCAATTGGCACGCCATCCCACGCACTAAATTTGGAACACTTATGAAAAGTATTATCATGCTACGACTTAAAAAGTACACGTATTCGAACGGACACTTACGAAAGCATTGCTATTCTACGTTTAAAAAAGACACGCACTGCAATGGACACTTAAAAGACGTTGCTATTCTACGACTCAATCCCTTAAATATATGTATCTAACCTCAGCCGTAACATAATTACTTTCGGTAACATATCATCTATAGCATGTTGCAAATCAATAATCATACGGCCTGGATTCGTTGGTTGTGCGCAGACACACTTGGAGGTGAGCTGGAACACCCCGTCGTTTTCTGGCCATTTGCCCCTACAATGATCGCACCCACCACCGAATTACTATTAGGTATTCCAAAGAAAGTGCGCTATTTAAAGGGAAAAAAGGTTGGTTGGTGTTAAAGATGCATTCATTTAAGAGGAACTTGAATTATGTAATTAGTTACCTGTCACAGATGATTGTATGCAATTATTCTGACCATACAAAGGGTCGAATACATTCAATGTCGGAGTATCTATATTCAACGAAATCCCTGTAGAAAAAAAGAAAAGGAGAAACACTATTAAATAGGTATTAAAACGCACTTCCCAAATCCATAGTCGAAATAATTATTTGTATGACCTACTGTGACAACAGTTGCACGCAGATGACCGTCGTCTGGAGCAAAACTGCTTGGTGGTACATGCCTAATCATACCTAAGATAATAAAACCCGTCAATAAAATAATATAACATGATTCGCAAATGAGGCGGTATTCCAAAAAAGAGAAAAAATCAATACCAATAATACACTGATCCAACAGGATTAAAAGTTGTAAGTTGACTTGCTTGGGGCTAATAATGGTGTAACATATTGGATTTCACAAACACATCAAACCATGATCAAAAGTAGGCGTATACTATAAGGTTTTAGAGAGAGAAAGAGTTAGAGGTTTGGAACTTAGTGAGAGAAAGTAGCAGTATTATTATGAGCTCCAACCCTCTACCTGGGCGTAGAGTATTTATAGTTTCTAATATAAACGCCACCTACGGGCTGTGAATCAAGCATACAGTGGGTAAAGACCCGTCCGTCCTCTATGGTGTTACTTAACTAAATACTATCTAACATAAAACAACTACGACTAAGAGCTTTCTAACGATTACATAAACTTGAGGTGACCGACACTTTAATACCTGGAATTACTAAATCCTAACAATCTCCCCCTAAGGGAGGTCACCTCAAATTACATTAATGCAAACAGATATTACATTAAGATTGTTCTTGGATTCTTGTTAAAGTTCTTTGCTCAAAAGCCCGTAGTCTTTGATTCTTCATTTTTGCATGTTTGGTTAATCCAAGTGGAGGTCTTTAATCCGATCCACGGATAATGAGTTTTGAGCCAGCTTTGAGATCATCAGCTACCATAAATCTCTGACTCTTCCTTTGTGGTGTTGTGACTTTGGACCACATGCTCACATTCTCGATCATGATATATTCTCATCAGCAGAAGCGGAAGTTTTAGTTGATTCATGATATTTGCAAAGAAGATAGCAAAAGCATGGAGTGAGAATATCGAGTCGCTTGATGCTTTTATCACGATTACTTTAGAGATGAATGTGTTGTGTGAGCATGCGCTATGGATCGATCTCCATTATGATCACCTGCAAACGCCGGGTATACCTGATACAACAAGCATTAAAACACACGAAAGTGTCTTTGACCACTTTCGTTGAATTGAGGTACACGCCCACGGTTCCCTCGCTGATCAGCACAAGTAACGATAATTCAAGAATCTCGATGTGGTTTCGCAAGCTGCTCTAGCCGGCCGCGTTCTCAAACCGAACATCTCAAAGAAGACAACACGGAGTGAGTAAACCAAGAATTTGAGATCCACCGATTGATGAAAAGAAATTTGAAAACAATCGAAAGTACCGCCAATAAAGTGTTTTTGCAATACAACGAGGGTTTTGAGAAAAATCAATTATCAATCATAAACACCTTTTATATTTGAAATATAATTACACAACGATGTGCTAAAGAAAATATTTTTTAAGCACAACGACCGGTTTTTCAAAGGTATCTGTCAATCCATAACCTGAACCAGGATTGATTCATAATTTTGAATCGCCCCATTGTTTCTTTTCAGTTGTCACATGGTTGATCTATTGGATAGATCTCACATGCCACCTACCAAGAGCTTGTTTGATGTTGGCTCTAGAAGGTTTTCCATCTTCATTGTGAATATGTTTGCATATCACTCAGATGTTTTGGCAATACCACAAGGATAATGCGTAGGACTGATAAGATATAATCTCTCTTTCCACATTGTGTGAAACAGAGAGTCTTCATTAACAGTGTCCTAAAGAGATTTATTTGATGATCTCGTGGCTCTATACTCAATTGTGCACATTTGGTTCCTATGCCGGAGACTAGGGAGAGGGTCTCCTTCTTCAATATCAACAATCTCTAAGAGAAAGTCGATAGATTATGTAGGTTCCCCGTGAGAATGAAACAAGCCCTTTTAAGAGGAACTGGAGTAGCTTGGGAAGTTGTAGTGCAAGCAAGGCCATCGGGTCCATGACGCTTGTCTTCAATACCAGTACCTTGGTAACAACCAGTAGCATATGTATTGAACCCGGTTTCTATCCTAAGGTTGAATTAATGGAGGGCTATTTATTTTCACCTTTTTCTAATTCTATTCTTTTTCATTCTTCAACCCCTTCAGTGCTTACCGAGACTTCATAACTAGAACCTTGTTGGGTTTATTCCATTTCTAGCTCTTTCTCAAGACTTTCCCATATCTCACTTTTCTTCTTCTTTCATCATACCTAAGGACTCTGCACTATCTAGTGGATTGTCCTGGTAGATCCCTCCTCCGCTCAAGGGATTGTGGGAACGAAATACCTAACCTAACCATCCTTATATCACCATACATAAAGTAAATTTGGTCGGTCTATTTGGTATTGTTCATCTACCATTGGAACCAATTGAAAGCCATTTGAAAATCAATCCAGATACTTGTGATATATTATTAAAGGATTTTGTACCTGAATTGTTTTTGATATTTTAGAAAAAGAGCTCCCCCTCAACATGTGAATCATATATATTTGAAACTGTTTTAGCACATGGAGGCAAGAGGACTTGAAAATCTCAGATTTAAGAATGAAAGATTCGATTCTTTGATCAACAATTTCTAAAATTTATCAACATCGCTTTCCCGATCAAAATTAGTATTTTTCATACTTTGTTAAAGATATTTTATGGAAAGGATGTGGTTTTCAAATAATTGCTCCCCCTCAATATGTGCATAGAGATTTGAAAGTGTTTTGCACATATTAGGGAGAATCTGCACGTTGAAACAAATCAATCACGTTTCAATCCTTTTTGGTTTGAAATAGATGCTCACCCTCAACATGTGCATGGAAAATTTGAAATCATTTGGCACATGTGGGGAGGAGAGCTTGTAAATCACTTTAAAACCATTTATCGAATTATCAGTTTAAATCCAATTTAAATCACAAATTCTCCCTATCACAAACATTTCGACCGATGAGGATCAAAGTCAGACTTTAAACTCCAAAAACATGCTTGAGTATCTTTTGAAAACATGACATAAACCTTGGTCCGAATCAACTTGTATGACAAATAACCTTTGATTTAAATGAATCATTCTCCCTCAATCAATGACATAAGTTGTTGATTGAGAGATAGATATTTTGACCAATGTCAAGTCCAGATGATTTTCAAATAAAATTGAGACCGAGTTATTTTTATTAGTTTTCAATTAGATAACAAATATTTTTCAGAAGAATTTTTAGAAGGAAAAATACTTGTGAAGGAAACATTTGTCGTTTTAGTGACAAACATTTGCTTTTAGAATCAGAGCATGAGATGTGAAAAGAAATGCTATGTTCTTTCTTTAAAAACGGGTTATAGAGTGAAATGACTATAAGCCTTTGTTTCACTTTCTCTCAAAAATTTTTTTTTTTTTTTTTTTAATATGTACATTCGAACAACATCTAAAGACCCGTGTCACTCTTTGAATGACAAAGACAAAGACCGTAAATATTATCGAATCAAGAAAAACATGACAAAATGACAATATTTTTGAAATTTTTGAAAGTTTTATATTTTTCTATTTGCTTTTTGTTGGTTTTGTAATTTTGTATTTTGCTTTTTGAATAACTATTTACAAGAGATGGATGAAGAAAGACCTTTACTCCTCATCTTCCTCTTGAAGTCGCTTAAGTTTTTCGGGTTGTAGACTCTTTAGACCAAGTCGGAGGATAAACTCAAAACGCTCTCTAGAAGAGCTTTCAAAGTGAAGATGTTCGATTGCCTGACGTGGATCTAAACGCTGCTTACTCCACACAAGCTTTCAGCCACTTGTGAATGACTAACCGTAAGAAACTTAAAACGCTCGACACGGACCAATAATAAGAAGTGTGTAGTATACCGGTAACTCAAACGTGTTAGGTTTGAGAATCCGAGATCGTTCAACGGTATGGTTGAATGGAATTTCCAACTCACGTCTCAATAATCGGGATTTGAATGAGAAAAGGGGGTAAAATGATGTTATCTAAACTACGGGATAAGGAAAGCATAAAGGATTAAAATCTATGGGGAAAACCTAGGAATTAAGGCAAACTAGCAATTCTACACTAAAACGCAAAAACGGAATTTAAACGAAACGCGAATAAAAAGCAAGTACGACTAATCTAAATCCTAAAAATAACCTAAAATTACTTTTATACTAGAAATGATATTTGAAAACTATATAAGATTTAAAACTATTTTTTTTGGAATTTTCTTGATTTAATAATAATTAAAAACTAAATTTTTAACTAAAAATAAAACTAAATAACTAAAAATTATAAAAACAAAGGGGAAAAATATGGAATTACTTTTCAAAAATCTAAAATATCACAAAAGACTTTTCAAAACTATTTTTGTATTTTTCTGATTATTTTCCTATTTTCTATGAATTTAAAACTATTTAAATCTAATTTAAATTATGAAAAATACCAAATAAAAGGGGAAAAATATGGAAAAATCTTTTTTATGCTTTTTATATTTTTCTTAAACTGAGAAAAATGAAAAATTATTTTTTTGAACTTTTTCTTAATTATTTGCAATAAAACCTATTTAAAAGTGATTAAAAACTAATTTAAATCAAGAAAAATAGCAAACAGTGACCAAAAATCATGAAAATTTCAGGAAAATGCTAAAATGTAATTTTGATTCTATGAAAAATATCAAATGTGGTGCTTATGTGTAACAATTCAGAGCTGCAGTGTTAATGGATACCAAATAAGCAATTTTAAATAAGCAAACAAGCACATGAAGCAACTAAACTTCTACAAAAGCAATATCACACTACAATAAGCTATAACCAACTAAACTAAGCTACTCCTAACCTCTGATAAGCAGCTTGACAAGAAAATGAGCTAACTGCTTTAAGACAAAGATACCTAACGTGTCTTGACTTTGAGCTTATGCACTAGCTTATCTAGAGAGCTTAAGCTAAAAACGTAAATGAGGTCTTATAGACCACCTAGCGATCAAGTAAGTAGACCAAAATGAGACTCTAACCGCTTGATATGAACTCAGGCATCACCGCAAGTTTTGCATAAACCAGTTTTTTTGACACATTTGACTTTTGAAAATAAGATTTGTATTTTGACTTTGGTGAATTTTAAAAGCAAATGTAAGACTGATTATGATGAAATGTGATATAATGCAACTATATCAAGCAAGCTTATCAATTTTTACACCCAAATGAATGATTTGAGTTAACTGATTCCAACAGTGGTGCTAACAAAATCAGTCACCAACTAAATTTGACTTATACTGTAAACTGAGACAAAATGGTGACAGAGATGACTGCAACTAAGTAGAGCAAACCTAAAGCAACCTAACTGTTCTTATAAATTAACCTCTAGCTCAATTTTTTATACTAATCCAAACACCCCTTTAAAAGATCTAATAAGCAAACTAAGCAACTAATCCTAACCTACTTATGCATTTAGTATAGCAGCTAAGTCACTGATATCAGATAGCATCAAATGACAGTAAATCAAGCAATCCAAACATCAAACCACATGATCATTAGTTAAGACAATTTTGAGAAGGAAGAAGTTGATTACTCACTTAGTAATTCTAGACAAATTTGGGCAGAGTAACAACATCAAACAAGTGTAAAACATCAACCAACAACCAGATCTAGCAAATACATCAACCCAATTCCATTTCTGATCCAATAAGAGTTACCAGTTGACTTTCGTTGACTGCACTTTTTGTGAATGAAATGAAATGAAATGAAACAAGTAAAAACCAATAAGCTCACAAAAGCTATAGACAGCTTGTATGAGCTTATTTCAAGCTTAAAAACATTTTCTTAAACATCAAAATCTGAGAATGCAAGATAAAAGGAAAACTTGGAATTTTTATTAAAAACTGAAAGAGGAATACAATAAGCTTTTTGATTACAATAAACTTGAGAAGGAAAATGACTGATTATAACTACTGAAAAACATAAGATTAAAAACTTTTAGGAAAATTAATGCACTACTCTACACGAAATCTCTTGTGAGCATAGGGGTCCTTTATATAGCAGATGTTGGAGAGGCCTTGGGATGCCTTTGGAAGAGCCTAGAAGGCTTATCACAGCCACAAATTCATCCATTAATCATTACTACCAATCAACGAGCTCCATTTCACCAATAGAGGTGTTTCGTCCAATGAGATAGCTTCAAATGTCCACATGGGCAACCTTATCTGACAGGTCATAGGTTCTGGAAGCTTGATAAGATGCTAGTACCAAGTTTGGTGTTTGGGTGGTGGTGTACGGGTGTGTTTGGGAGGAGGAAGGAGAAGGCACTGTTTTGGGGGCTCGTTTGGATATTTAATTGTTTTTCAAAATGCTTTGACCGGGTAGGATAGTGTTGACTTAGGTAATATGATCGGGTCAAGGGTGTTCGCCTATTATTGGTTCAGTGGATCAAGTACAGTATATGTTATCCGATTGGATTTGGATGTTGGGCCTTGGAATAGGTTAGTGGATTTATTAATTGGATTTAGGATAGATATGATCCAAGTTGCAATTATAAGGACTAAACTTGTACATTCGGATTTCCCAGGGACCAATCGTGTAGATTCTAAAAGTATCTTCAAGGACCGCTCTTGACAATCCACAAATAGACCAAGGGCTAATTTGAAAATTTTTGAATCTTCAAGGGCCATTTCTGCCAATTCTCAAAGTTGAGGGACTATTTCTGACATTTCTTCAAACTTTGATCAAATCTTCACAAATCATCCTCAGAGATTAGAAATCTTCATAAATGCATAATTCTGATCTTCCGGCTTAGCTTAAGCTCTCTTAATCTCTCGTGTCTGATTTACGCCGATTTGGTTCCTTTTATGCTTTTACATATCCGTAACTGCACAAGCACAAACTCAAGAAAACCACAAATATTAGCAATAAACGGCTCTTTCTTGGTTATTTTGGGTCTATTTTGATATAGAAAAGGGTATGTGTTTTAGCACATACCAAAATACCCTGCATCTAAAACCATTGCGTCGCGTCCTCACGCAATGCAATCAACTCACGCTTCTAAAACCAAGGATTTCAATCTCTTTCTACTAAACCCTTGATATGTCCAAACCGTCAAGTTATCTCACACAAGCTAGCCACTCAGAATGACTAACCGAAGAAACTTCAAACAAGCTCGCATAAAACCAATTAGAGGTTAAGTAGTCAATGTTCCTCAAAAGAGATTAAGAAAGCCTCAATTCTAAAAACTCGCTTACCTTTAATTCACATATATAGATATTATGATTAAGCACATTCCGCTATGAATGACTCGGTTTGTTGAACTTTCATGTCGCATTGATAACTCCAACATTTTCAAACGACACGCTAGATCACTTGAGTAGAAAACACAACACAAGTGACCATACTGATAGAATACATCGTCCCCATTTTTCACAAGTCCCAAACTGCTTAAAATCGAATCATAGGAATTAGAAAATTCCATAGTGAAGAGTCTGGTCACCCCTAATATTATCTAGCATAAGTTAGCTCGTAGACATATCGTTAGTCACGTTATTTAGTAGTTTATTTATTAGTTTGTAGCGTAGTATAGCTTAGTGCAACACCGTGGAGGAAGGACGGTCTTTACCCATCGTGATACCGATCCACATGTCGATAGGAGGTCGATTTTGTATCTATAAATACCCCTTCCATCCATGGAAGGGGTGGTGCTTTCAATCTAATACTCTACATTTTGTGAAGTAACTCTCTACCAAGCTAGAACACCCTCTCTCTCTCTTCTAACTCTCTAACTATGGCAAACATGTATTTCCATCATCCAAGACCACCCGAATCATCAACACAATAAATATTGGATCCTAACAATTGGTATCAGAGCCAGGTTTTTGTGTTTTGATGATTTATTGTGGTTTTGTATCTTGTTATATACTGTTTTGGGTACTATTTTTTGATCGGATAATTCATTTTTATGTTAACTCTTGGGAAAACAAGCTTGTAACAAGTTTGTGTATGTTTTATGTGTATGTTGTTTGGTTAAAAAGTCTAAATGGTCAATCTTGTCGGATTTCTTGTGGTCAAACATCGGCCGGTCGTACCAAGGCTATAAGATGATAGTTTTTTATTTTTCCGGGTTAAACATGGCCGAAAAGTAGTCGGAAATCTCATCGGAAATGCATAAAATCGCTAGCTTAATCTATGGTTATTCTTCATACGAGTTGGTTGTGTCCGATTCCCAGTACCTTCTTTCTAGCGAAGTTGCTTACATATTTCAGAAATAATCGATATCGTTGACTTTCTTTAAAGTCAATGGCTTACTGACTCTTGACCTAGCGATTTGTATTTACAAGTCGAGCTTAATTATCATATCTAGCGAGTTAACTAATGATCCTAGCTTAATTTGGTGTGTAAAGAATGGGTAAATTTATATTGATAAGTCTAGCGACTTGGTTTTGAAATAGGTTAGCTACTTGGGTCATCTAGCGACTTGCTTTGGAAATATGGTTAACGACTTGTTTTGGACAGAAATGAAGAAGAAGATTGACTACATATGACCAAAGACCACACGACTTATACCACTATATCACATACCATAAAACAACCTCTCGACCTCAGGTTCAACGGAAACCATCCTCGGTCCATGAAAGCATTATACGTGATATCTAATGATGTAAAAACAGATCCGAATCAACATCTATCCTACACCTAGACTCACCAAAGGACCCTCACCGTCTCTCCCCAACTCACAATCTACAACTAAACATGACTCAAACCTTAAAAGTTTTGAATAAAAAACGATCTCAGTTTATTTTCCTTTCGTATAATATAATCGTTCATCAAGACTTTGAAGGTCTCACGAAAAAGGATTAACATCATCGATCAAATGTATTTGAAGACACAGCTTCAATTGCTATTCGAAACTTAAAAGAATAAGAGCAATAACAATTTCGTTAATCTCTTCTCTTGGGTTCGTTATAAAACAACACAACAAAGAATAAAACCTACCCGAGACCCCTTATTCAAAGGATCTTGAAGACGGATCATTATCTTGAAGCCATCCCTGTGGCATATCAAAAACCTTCGAATCATTAAACCTCAGCCATCCCCTCTGGCTAGGCCTAAACGAGTTGTCAGTATAACCTAAGGTTGTCTTGGAGCCGCTGGTTTATTCTTATTGATGAAAGGTAGGGTATTCTGTTGTGAAGGCGTGTTTGTTTGAGATTGAGAGTAATATTTTGGGTTGAGTGAGAGTGGCTGATGTGGTTTGAGAGATTAGGAGGGAGGCGATGTGTTGTGAGAGATGGGAGGCGGACATATTTGGTTAGGGTTTGGGGATGTTTATTAGTTTGTCTGCACAAGTGAAAGAGAGAGGCGGATGAAGAGTGATTTAGGGTTAAGAAATTTGTTACTTGTTATTAGGGTATCACTTTTTATACCCTATATAAAGTGTGATAGGCTGATCTGCAATTTCAATGTGACAGTGGTTTCACTAAACGCTTAATACTGGACCTCTATTCCAATTAGAATTGTTAATGGCCTCATTAAGTGTGTCACACAATTGATTATTGGGCTCAAGTTACATATCAAATGAATGGTTTAGGCTATGAGTTGTATACGTATACATGTATTATCAAATGTGGTTATCCGAATTTAGTTTTGGACACACAATACTTTGATAATAATTATTGGATATAATGAGCGGTATTTTTGGCATGATAATATTTTACGGGGGATACAAATTCACGGCTTGTGCTTAATTTTTGAGAAATGAAATTTATCATAACGGGTATATGTGTGATTGGATTTGAATGACGGTCAGATGGGCTTCTCAATATGAGATCGGATTTATGTGATTTAATGATGAGATTGGTTGATGAGATTTATTGATATGATTTGGAGTGATGATGAGATTTGATGTGCTATGTGACTTGATAGTTTGGTTTATGCATTTTCACAAAGTATATTTTGTCACGGCTTGAATTAACTCCAACAAATTGACCACGGGTTGTTTGGACGGTATCTCTTATTTGAATTTGAAGTGAGGTTTTTCCGGGCGCGTTTACTTATTTCGTCTTCTTTCTTTCTACCCTTTCGCGAAGATGACTTGTTTGGGCATTTGTTGAGTGTGATAAAGACTTGGCTATTTAATTACGGTTGTGATTCTTTCTCGCTTAACCCACAACGTAACTATTACTTCGTTGTCTCACTAAGTTGAGAATGTCAAGAGGGTTTGTACCTTGGATACATCGTTTCTTCTTCACACGGATTAGCACAAGTTCAAGTAACAAATCTGGGGAAGTTCACTTCATGATCAAGTTTGACATATCTGGTTTACTTCACCATGTGTTCACAAAATGCCCTATAGAATGCGTGAATGATGTGTTTACCAAAGTGTTTTGGATGGTTGATGATGTTGTTGATGTTGGATAATGAACCGTTGATGAACCATTGCATGTTCTCTAAAACACATATTCACCAAAAGCCAAAGTTGTCATAACATATTCAAGCTGATATTGTTTACGGTTTAGTCTTGATTTTGTAAAATCCCGAAAAGAACCTATTTCTGGTTTAAATCATAGACTTGTAAAATCCCGTACAATGGAAACATCCGGATATAAGTAAAGTGAGCATTTCCGATCTATCACGGTTTATTCTTGGTTTTGTAAAATCCCGAAAAACTATTTCTGGTTTAAACCATAGAATTGTAAAATCCCGTGATGATGGAACCATCCTGGAGAAAGGAAAGTGTATTTCGATCTTATTTGATGCTTTACTACGGTTTTCTTGAAGAAGGGATAAAGGGTGTACTTCATGAATTGGTGTGTGTTTGGATTGCTCATGGCGCTTGGTTATTACATAGTTTTACGAGGGGTTATGTGCTTCTAACCATGGTCAGGATGAAAACCATTATCATAGTTCACTTAAAACGTCAAAGGAGGCTAGATTTGAGCTTTTAACTAGAAGATGTGACAACGGCGTTAATTCAGTATTATCTATTTGAGGTTGAAGTGAAATATCACGGGCGAGTGAACTTAGTATCACGAAGGTATCGGGATGGTTGGATGAAGATTCTTCAAGATCCTTGTTCGAGCTTAATCAAAAACGAAGACTTGGAAATCTAGTTATTTTGGGTGTCTTTTACCTATTCTTTTACCACTTGGGGAATTGGGCTCACACCACCACAAAATAACTATCACTTTAAGGAGTTACGTTGTAGTGCTCAGTGTCACATTGAATTGTGGATTTTCAAGAGGTGATGCGTCCTATTACTTGATGGTTGGTTGGTTGAAGAGTATAGAGTACTTAGAGATTCAAACGGGCATGAATTCTCTGCACCGCTCTTTGTTACATATGTGCAAGTTTAAGTCACAATTTCGGGTAGTTTACTCGTGGTCAAATTCATCATATTGGGTTTTCTCCATCAGTTGTCACGACAAAGAGCCTCTTGAATGATAATGGGGTTGATTACAAGTTTGCCAAGAGAGTTGAAAAGAGAGAGATTATGGCGTATGAACACAACGGTTCATGCCTCGTTCTCTCTAAAGAAAAGAAAAATGTATGCTTGATTAAGGCGCTTTATCTTCGAAAGAAGAGAAATCTTCTCATGACGTTTGAACACAACAGTTCAAGCCTCGTTCTCTAAAGAAAAGAAATGTGTACGCGGTGCATTATCTTGAAGAAGAGAAATCTTCTTATTATGACCATTCTCACCAACATGCTTCATGCTTTTTCCATCTTGCGCTTTCGGTCATCAAGTGGATCTACTTCTCATGTTTTTTCTCAATGGTGATCTACTTACCGTTGATTGTTTTTCTAGTTTTTACTTCTCAATTAAAATGGCGATGGCGACATCACATGTGCCGATTTTGGGGAGAAGTGGAAATAGACTACACATGGATGAGTTCACTTGTTTAGTCAAGAATGGCATCTCCGTATGCAATTCTTGAGGAGAAAAGTGTGAATTTTTGCATGTTGATAGACATCGAGAACAAATGGTCATACGGCTCTAACTCATGTAAGAACGAAGGGTCATCTTCACATGGAGTTGTTGGTTGACATCTTCACCGGACTAATGAGATTTATGACAAAGTGCTTCCGAATGCTTCACGCACATTAACATGATGATTCCAACAACCTTCTGCGTTTGATGTGATTGTTCTTGATTTCCTTGTGTTCGGGTTTATTGTCGACATCTTTACGTTCTTGTTTGATTGGGAGGATTTGAGTTAAGGGGATTTGCTATATACAAGTTAACGGAATGCATTTTGGTTTTTGATGTTTTTGTGTTTTGGTGAGAAGAAGATGTTAACTATCTAATTCCCCAAGCGGACAATCTTGAAGAAGGTCGAGTCTACAAATGGGTTCTACATTTTACGCTGCATGTTAGAAGACTAAAGACGAGTTGCATTTAACGATCTAAAGACTTCTTCTTAATCAGGATGTTATCAAACAGATTGTCGGTTTAGGGGAGAGCACTAATTGGGGAAGTGAAAAGTCGATTTAATCCCCAATTAGACTTGCTCACGTTCGACGGCAAATTGATTTGTTGGACTTTGACACTGAGATAATCATTTATGAGCTAATGATGTTCTTCTCAAATGATTTCTAGTACACGGGCTGGTTACATCACTGAGTTCTTTGATTACAGAGTGGATAAAAAGAGGTGAGGGGGAAGGAGACATATATCTAAACGCGAGTAAACTTGATGAACTTAATACTTCTAAGTAATTGAAGATATCCAGGGAAGACAAATGTTATTACCGCAGAGAAACTCAAGGTTTGACTCATGGCGAGTAAACTTGATGAACTTAATCCTTCTAAGTGATTGAAGATATCCCGGGAAAACAAATGTCATGACCCATGAGAGAAACTCAAGGTTTTACTCATCAAGGCGTTTAGTGTTCTTATTTCAACTATGTGGGGAAAGTGATGGAAGAGTTAGTTTCTAAAGATGAAAGAGGTACACAAGTGTGCGATGATTTTGATGTTATCACAATCATCAGGGGAGAGAGATTGTGTACATTGGGGGCCTCAGTTGTTTCACTTGAGGCTTAATCGATGATTGAGAGATATAATCACTTATTTGGAGTTGAAATCCATGAGAGATATATCGGTGATTCGACTTGCTTCTTCAATGTTATCGGTTATTCTCTTTGGGTATTCGGGTTCTTGAGCTACATACACTTTCTTCAGGGGAGAGAAAAGTATACATCGGGGTTATTCTTTGGCTATTGGACTTAATGTTCTACTTGATGGTATAAGTTTCTTTGTCTTGGTATGTGTATTGGGGTTCGTGAGCTCTAGTCTAAGAGAGACTGCATTAATTCAACTACTCGGGAAGTGTTCTCTTGACACCTTTTGGAATGTATTGCTTGAGACTTTAGTGGAAAAGGAATTTGATAAGAGGTATTCATGTGGGATGATATGTTGCTGTTCTTACTTGATGATATAACCCGAATGGAGATCTCGATTATCGTTCTTAAAAGGAGCGCGGACTTATGATAATGGTGTGCTATCGGTGTGGCTTAAACAAGCTGAAATAGAGCTTGAATCTGCTCAGCGGCTAAAGGATTTTCGGTTTAGGGGAAAGCTGCCAAAGTCTCACTTTCAGATGGTTCAATTTCTTTCTTCGATTCAAGAGCCTCGGAAGCTTTGGTGGTGAATGTTTAAGAGATGATGACTTCTATCTTCTACGATGTCTTGCTTCGATATCCTTATCTCGATACTCGTATCATCATCTTCTTTAACTATATCATCTAATCTATCTTTGTAAATATTTTTCAAAAACCAAATACAAAAATATAAAACCAACAAAACAAAATAGAAAAATATAAAACCTTCAAAAATCCATAAAAATTAGAAAATTTGAAAAATACCAAAAATATGTTTTCTCAAGACATGTCTTCTGGTATCGATAACATCTATTGTCTTAGAAATGTCATTCAATAATGGCACGGGACCATAGATGAAGTTCGAGCGAGGAGCGTAAATATTCTTTTCAAAACATGTCTAAAATATGGCTGCATTATTTGGTGTAACCGCACTAAAACCATGGCTTGCTATTATTTGAATAACAGCAAAAACCGCTTTTTAAAGAAAGGAAAGTGCTTGCTAAACAAATTTTCAAATATTTCGTGCACTTATCCTATAACAATTGAGGAAAGTATGTCGAAGGACTTCTATTCCTACACAAATGTTTTTCGTCTTAAATTCTTGAGAAAAATATTTGTTGTTTTAACAAAATGGTGGAAAATGAGTTGCTTGAAAAACTCAATCAGATTGAGTTTTTATAAAAATTTGCAAACTCAATCAATGACTTCAGCGCTTTTAAAATTTTCAGAAAATAAGTCATTGATTGAGGGAGAGAATGTTTTCAAATTTATATCATCTAACGGGCTTTCTTAATTATCCTAATATGCTTAATTAAAATGATGTTAACCTATGTTGAAGGACTAGGTGCCTAGGATATGATTGTTAGGATTAGATGACTTGAGTTTGATAAACACTTTATTCCCATACCTTATATAATCAGATTGATATGTTGGATTGAATTTTATTAGTCGATTGTTGTTTGGGTGATGTCGACCACCATATATCTGTATGTATGTTCACTAACGTATGCAGATATCATGGATATAAGAATGTTCCCAATCCGGATCCCACAAATGAATATGATTGGATGCCGAAAGGAAAGGGTAACTATTTCTTGGGTTGACAAATGAAGAGCGGAACTTAATTGGACTTTAATGGAGAGTTGGCATAAATGCAACGTAGAGGTGTCACCTCGGCAGGATGGTTTTCTTCTAAGTGATTGAAGAAAGCGAATTAATGACCTCGATTGGCATTCAAAATGCGAAGAAGAAGTCTCACTGCATCGTGACGGTTTTTCTTCCAAGCCTTACAGCAACACAACAACGCAGCGGCTCTTCAACCACCTAACGATATCTTTGTGCGAGATATCATTTTAAAAATTTTGAAAAAATTTGAATAAAATTGTTTTGAAAATGGAAGATATTGTTTTGAAAATAATTAGACTTAATTTTTGAAAATCACCGGACTTTATTTTATCAAAACTTAAGTCACTCAATCTTGACTGTCATCGATTGAGGGGAAGTGATTTTATATAAAATATTTTTAAACAATATCTCTTCATAAAAGTCCGGATTGTACAACAAAATGTGGTGATCTAAAGATTTAATGTTATGTCATGGTATGATTTTCTTCAGAATCAAGATCTTTCAAAATGAAATTTTTACTGTTCTTGTTTGATTGTGAAATTGTTTTATTTTACTTAAAGATCTCTTAAAACTATCATACATGACTAACAATCTTTAAATGTCTAAAATTGATCTTTATCAATCATTTTTCAAAATTAAATTTTGTTTAAATCGAATGCACACTCCTGCCTCCATGTGTTTCATATACACAATGCACATGTTGAGGAGGAGGATCCATCCCATGTTTTATAAATCTAATTAAATCACTTGGGATCCAAAATCTCAAAGGGTTTGATATTTTTGATCGGGGAGAATTTGTGATTTAATAATGAAATCGATAATGATGATCGATTTGATTCAAATGTGCATCTCTCTATATGTGCTAAAATTTCGAATCTCGAAGCACGTATTGAGGGGAAGCAAATGGTTTCTTAATGGCTTTTGTGATCGTGAATGTACTTCAAAAGAACTATTTCCTCTATGTGATAAAATGTTTTCAAATATCCTATGCACATATTAAGGGGGAGAATTTACCAAAGAAAATTAAATGGCTTTTCTTATGGAAATTGTGATCAAGATTTATTTTTCAAAAGAACTCTTACCTCCATGTGCTAAACAATTTATAAAATCATATGCACATGTTGAGGGGGAGGTTTTCTAAATGATCAAAACTATTAAGGTACAAAATGCTTTGATCTCGTATCACAAGTACCTTGATTGTTTTTCCAAATGATTTTTCAATTGGTTTCAAGGAAGAATGAACTGTACCAAAAGACCGACCATTTTACTTTATGTATGGAGTTATAAGGATGGTGAGGTTAGGTATTAGTTCCCACGATCCCGCCAGATCCGGAGGGATCTACCCAGGGACAATCCACTAGATAGTGTAGAGTCTTTAGGTATATCGAAAAAAGGAGAAAAATGAGAAATGGGAAGAGTGCGACTGAGACGAGCTAATCTGGAATAAACCCAAAAAAGTTCTAGTTATGAAGTCTCGGTAAGCACTGAAGGGGTTGAAGAATGAAAAAGAATTGAATGTGAAAAGGGTGAAAATAAATAGCCCTCCAATAATTCAACCTTAGAAACGGGTTCTATACATATGCTACTAGTGTTTACTAAGGTAACACTGGTATTGAAGATAAGACATCATGGACCCATGATGCCTTTGCACTAAACTTCTCAAACCACTCAAGTTCCTCTTAAAAGGGCTTGTTTCATTCTCACGGGGAACCGACATTATCTATCGACTTTCTCTTAGAGATTGTTGATATTGAAGAAGGAGACCCTCTCCTAGTCTCCGACATAGGAAACCAAATGTGCACTATTGAGTCTAGAGCCAAGAGATCATTCACAATATCTCATTAGGACAGATTAATGAAGACTTGATATTTCACACAATGTGGAAAGTAAGAATATATTAAGAGTCCTACGCATTATCCTTGTGGTATTGCGGAACATCCAAGTGATATACTAAATATTCACGATGAAGATGGAAATCCTTCTAGAGCCAACATCAAACAAGCTCTTGGTAGGTGACATGTGAGATCTTGCAAAAGATCAAGCTTGTGACAACTGGATAGAAACCATGGGGCGATTCATTCTTGAATCAATCATGGTCCAGAAAATGAATTGACGGATACCTTTGAAAAACCGTCGATGTTTGCACGTCGAATGTGTAAAAAGTTCTTTTCCCGTTCGATGCAGCGATCGTGTATTAATGTTTTAAAACTAAAGGGTATTTATGATTGATAATTGATTTTCCATAAAACCTTCGTTGTATTGCAAAACACTTTCTATTGAGCAATACGAGATTGTTTTCAAATCACTTTTTCATCAATCAGTGAATCTCAATTCGCTGGTTCACTCACTCTGTGTTGTCTTCTTTGAGACGTTCGGTTTGAGAACGCTAGAGCACTGCGAAACCACTGTCAAGGAGATTCTTAGGAATTATACGATCCGCGAGCATTTTGTGATCGCGATCAGGGAGAACCGTGGGCGTGCACCTCAATTCAACAAAAGTTATCAAAGACACTTTGTGTGGCTTTATTGCTAACTGTTTTATGCGGGAACACCCGGCGGTTGCAATTGGTGTCGGAATCAGGTGAGAGTCAATCCAAAGCCGCATGCTCCCAGCATCCACACTTAATTAAAGAAATCATGACAAGTGCTATCGACATAACACAGCTACGATAGGTGCAAATATCATGAACTAGTAAAGCTTCCGCTACTCGATGAAAAGATGTCATGATCCAAAAGTGTGAGCATGTCGGTAAGAAAGTCACAACTTCACATGATGGCAACACAATAAAGGGTGATCCGGAAGAGATTTCTGTGGTGATGATCTCAAGAAAGCTCAAAGATCATCAAAGATGTGGATCAGTTCAAAGACCTCCACTAAAAGTACAAATCAATGCAGACTTTGAAGAATCACTACTAATGCACAAAGATTGCGGAAATGAAGAATTGAAGTCTATGAGCTCAGAACTAAAGACAAAGAAAGAATGCTAGGATTCGAAATGTAAATCATGGGGTGACCTCCCTTAAGGGGAGATTGTTAGGATTTAGAAAATCCATAGTGAAGAGTCGGTCACCCCAACTATTATCTAGCATAAGTTAGCTCGTAGACATATCGTTATTTACGTGTTTATTAGTGTAGTTTAGTTTAGAGTATCACCGTGGAGGAAGGACGGATCTTTACCCACTGTATGCACGATCCACATCGTCGAGGAGGGCGTATTTCTTGTAACTATAAATCCCCTTCCATCCTTGGAAGAGGTAGTGCTTCATTCTTAATCTAACCTTCTCTTTTTGTTTATCTCTCTAGAACCACCCTCTCCTCTCTTCATCTCTCTATAACCATGGCTTTCTTGTTTCATCACCATCCAAGGCCACCCGAATCATCATAACACAATACATGTAAGATCCTACATAGAATATTATTAGTTTAGAATTAGTATTACTTGTCGTACAAGGATTGTAATTGTAATCCGACTAGGGTACTCCTTATGCCTATAAAAGGACCCCTAGATTGGCATTAAAAATACTTGGCAATGAGAATATTAGAGATACAACTTACATGCAAATACGTATTAGAGTTATTAGGGTTGTTAGTGAATCTGTATAACAAGAAGGTTCAAAGTTTTAATATAATCGTTGAAGTTTAAAGTTATTCTTCTTAGCTTTTGAAGTAGTTTTTTCACTCAATAGAGGAATATCAGTGTTTCATTGTTAGTAATTTAGGATTTATCAAGGTTGCTAAACCACTTAAACTACATAGTTAGTTTGGTCAGAGTATATCGATCCAACAGGGAGCTTCACAAACCCTAGAAGTCTCCATCCTCAGCTATAAAAAGCCTCCTCTAAATATGAAAATTTGTTGTATTTTTGTTGTCTAATTTTAGTCTTATTATTGTATTATTTTTACTGTCTTATTTTAAAAGCTTATTATGTTTTAAGTCCTTTGTGAAGCTTACATTAATAGAAAAGTTATTTCATTTTCATTTATGTCTTATGTTTATGGAAAAAAAATGGTTGATTAAGTTTCTTTTGTCTTTCATAAGCTCATATAAGCTCTCTCTAATAGCTTATTGTGGGTTTTTAGTTTCATATTATTTAAGTCTTGTCAGTTTTACAACTAAAAAATCAAAAAAACCAAAAAGTAAAAAAAAAGTCAAACTGCTTATTTTTTTTACCTTACTGCTTATTTATTGCTTTTTCTACATTTAACTTAGTTTAATATTGATGTTTTTGTTTATTTCTTCAAGTATACTCTTTGTTTCATTTTTTTTACAAAAACTCTAAAAAAATACATAATATAAGTTTTTAGAAAAACTTATTTAAAAAAGCTCTTATTATTAAGCAAGTTCTGTTTTTTATCACTCTTTATTGGTATTTGTACATTTGTTTTGCTAAATCAAGGCTCAAATAGACTTTTAACCAAGTTATAAGTCCAAACAGTCCCTTTTAAGGAGTGTTTGGCATAAGAGGGTTTTCCCCGTTTTGGTCATCCTTTGAGTTTTGATGAGCTCTTGTTTAGTTCCATTAGTAGTGTATAAGTTGTTTTAATCATCTTTCTTTAGTTTCAAGTAGTATAAATTCATTTCCAAAGTTTGAGTCCAAATCCTTGTTCTAAACAGTCAATATGGCATTCTCTAGTTAAGGTTCCATTTAGTTGATGTTTTTGAGTGCTAAGTGTCCCATTGAGTCTGTTTTCAAGTCCTGAGTTAGTGTCAAAATAGTTTCAAAGCTTTTGGGTCAGTTTGGGTAATTTTTAGTATCTGTCAGTTTCTGTCAAAACAACCCAAACCATCACTTTCACACAGTAGTTTTAGCCATTTTTATTTGTCATAAAAAAAATAAAAAATTAAAAATAGAAACTTCAATATATAGTTTCACTTTTCCTAAAAGGAAATCTTTTACTAGATGCCGCTAGCTGTCTTAAATGGTGTTTTGTTGAGTTTTGTCCAAAGTCGATTTTGCTAATTTTCAATCACTTTTAGCCCACTTTTAGTTGTTTTAATAATTTGTAAAAATTAAAAATATCATTCTCAATAACTTGTTTCACTTCTCTCAAAAGAAAAAAATTCAAAAAAATCTTTTAATTAGGCTGCAAGTGCTTTAAAGTTGGTGGTTTGGATATCATTTCCCTTGCACCACAGCAGACTTATGAGCTTATTTGTTTAAGTTTGGTGCTTATTTGCCTTAGGTACTGCTTATCTAGGACCCCATGTAGCTTATTAGGTTGCTTTAGATTATATTAGCTTATCCCTTTTAGCTTATTTTCCTTAGTATCCCTTAAATATTCCTTTAACTTATTTCCCTTTAGCCTTAGCTTATTACATGTTCCCCTAGCTTAATTCTGCTCCCCTAGGTTTCCTTTAGCTCCCTTTAGCTTAGGACTTATCCAAAATAGCTTATTACTCCCTTTAGCTTATTTTAGATTTCTTATTTGTAACAATTTGTGTCAAATTGCTTATCCAGTCCTGTTAAGATGCATTTGATAATTTTCCCAAACTTAGAATAATATTTAAGACTTTTCTGTAGTTTTTCATATTTTTCTTAAACCATTTACTATTTTTCATGTTTTTAAAGCATTTTTAAATAGTTTTTAATCCAAGAAATTCAAAAAAAGGTCACAAAAATATATATTTAATTTTCCCAGTTTTAGAAAAATCAAAAAGTCACAAAAATTATTTTTCCCTCATTTTCCAAGTCATTTTAGTTTTTTTTTAAGCTTTTTATTAGTATAAATAGAAAAATAATCAAAAAAATATAATTCTTTTTCCGAAAATTTTATTTTATCAAATAGTATCTAGAAAAAATATAAAATCAGTTGTAGGGTTTAAACTGCAATATTTAGTTTTAAATCGCGTTTTTAAAATTCCCGTAAGTTACGTTTTTAAAATAAAATTGCATTTAAGGTAGATTTAGGTAACTTTCCTTAGTTTACTTGCCTTAGTTTGATTTAATTTCCTTTTAGTTGATAAATTTCAACTTAGAACGTAATCAAAAATCAAAAACCCGAAAAATCGAGCATTTTAATAACGAACCTAAAGCAACGTTGCCCATTCACACCTCGTTGGGAAACGACTCGGATATCCTTATCCGGTATCACATATCTCACTCACGGGATTTGATTGACTAACCTTTTTCCTAAGAGGTTCTCAATTCGATTCTCGTGTTTATTTTGATATTGATATTATTATACTATTTTCTCCATACACACCAACCCTAAACCTACGAATCATTGGTGGCCGATTCTGAAAAGCAGAATTGCTATGCAGAAAAAGGGTGATGCCACATATGTGCAAGTGTCACAGCCGCTGGTTTGCGTGAAATAGCCTTTCCGCTGATTTTGGTGGGAACTCCTGTTCAGATCTATCCGAAGGTGTCACATAAGTAACCGAGCAAAAAGTGACGTGTTTTCTTAATAAAAGGTATTAATATGATTATTGAATGTGCACGCATGAAATAGACAGCGTAACTTATGGAAAATTAATGCTCCACACCTCTGCGATTCCACACAACTTGCAAAATCAAGATCCGTTACCATCTCCTCGGCATTTTGAGCCCTTAATCTTACAGCAGCTGAATGATGCCAGAGACTGGAGTGCCAACTCACGACCACCACTTCAACTGTAACAAATTGAAATGTATATCGTAGTATGTAGAAAAGTGAATATAGTAATAGATAAACTTATGACAAATTTAAAACTAATTTGCACCTCGATGTGACATATTGCAAGCCGATTTGCATAATCATCAACCGTCTGATGTTGTGAAGTACCAGTAATGCTAAACTCGAACGTTACCTTAGTTCTCACATTTAAAAATAATAGTTATGAGAACACGACGGGTTTATGAAAGTTAATTATCTCATTAACCAATAATCAAAAACACAAATTAACACCATCCCTAGCATAAAATATTTCTAGTTCATTACCAGTTTAATTCTTTACTCCTCATCAACCGGTCGTTGTATTTTAGGTAGATTGAAGAAAGCGGAGCAGTTTTCAATACCTCTAGTACGTGAGGATTAGTAAAATCTGTAACATACCCTCAATTGCATTATACTCTATCTCTGAAGCCTCCTGAAACTCATAAAAGATTCCAAGCTTTGGACATGAATTAGTCAGCTCCATGTTCTCTTCAACGTCCTTGACTGTGTTTTGCTTCTTGAAAACCGACTCTGGAACCACAGGGGCATGCACTTCTCCACACTACATCAGCGGATACAATATCAAAAATCACTTACCAATTAACCAACAATGTAAAACACCAAAGTTCATTCAACTCTAATGTAGCAGAATCGAATTTCAGTTAGCAAAAAAAATATCAGAACCATGTGTGACCTTAGAGATTCCTGCTCAGTTTTAACTTTCTGGTCTAGATTCAATTTAGAATATGGTTTATTTTTCTGTATTACGGTATTACACTTTTCTACCTGCATTACGTGGAGTACGTTCATTGTTCTCTTTCCTAGCAAATGGTGACACAGAGACGCCGAATATAGACAAATTGAAGCCATCCACCTTTGTGCCATTGTAAAAGCTGAAATCAACAAAGACATAGAAAGCTCCCTGTAATATACTATCGCAACCATGTATTAGAGTTCACAGGCAATTCTTGTAAACATGTACATATAGATGAATCAAGTCGATATATAAACACTAATTGACCCGATGGCATCTGCTAATGAAGGGAATCAACCTCTTCATTGCCTAAAACAGAAAGATGCTTAAACTCCTAAAGTGCTGGAAAATTATTAAAAAAAAAGGTTTTTATCAAGCTCAACAACATATATATCTTCATTCATCTTCAAGACACGGTTTAGCATCCTATTTTCACCTCTATACTACACATGTTCCTAATGACCGCTTTAAACGACAATTCAAAATGAAAATTTTAATTATGAAACCCGACTTATATCAATGAAACGAAGTATTAATATGGCTCGACAGTAAGTAAATGGACTAAGTGTAACACGTTCTTTCTTTTAAATATAGGGATTGAGTCGTAGAATAGCAACATATTTTTTCAAGTGTCCCATTCTGGTACGTGTACTTTTTTTAAGCTGTAGAATAGCAATGTACTTTCCATAAGTGTCCCGTTCTAATACGTGTACTTTTTTTAAGTTGTAGAATAGCATGTACTTTTGTTAAGTGTTGCCAATTTGGTACGTCCTACTTCCATAAGTGTTCCAATTTGGTGCGTCATCCCATACTAAATTGGAACACTTATGAAAAGTACATTGCTATTCTACGACTTAAAAAAGTACACGTACTAGAACGGGACACTTATGGAAAGTACATTGCTATTCTACAGTTTAAAAAAAGTACACGTACCAGAATGGGACACTTGGAAAAGTACGTTGCTATCTTGATACTACACTAATCACCTTAAATATATGTATCTAACCTCAGCCGTAACATAATTACTTTCGGTAACATATCATCTATAGCATGTTGCAAATCAATAATCATACGGCCTGGATTCGTTGGTTGTGCGCAGACACACTTGGAGGTGAGCTGGAACACCCCGTCGTTTTCTGGCCATTTGCCCCTACAATGATCGCACCCACCACCGAATTACTATTAGGTATTCCAAAGAAAGTGCGCTATTTAAAGGGAAAAAAGGTTGGTGTTAAAGATGCATTCATTTAAGAGGAACTTGAATTATGTAATTAGTTACCTGTCACAGTCGAATACATTCAATGTCGGAGTATCTATATTCAACGAAATCCCTGTAGAAAAAAAGAAAAGGAGAAACACTATTAAATAGGTATTAAAACGCACTTCCCAAATCCATAGTCGAAATAATTATTTGTATGACCTACTGTGACAACAGTTGCACGCAGATGACCGTCGTCTGGAGCAAAACTGCTTGGTGGTACATGCCTAATCATACCTAAGATAATAAAACCCGTCAATAAAATAATATAACATGATTCGCAAATGAGGCGGTATTCCAAAAAAGAGAAAAAATCAATACCAATAATACACTGATCCAACAGGATTAAAAGTTGTAAGTTGACTTGCTTGGGGCTAATAATGGTGTAACATATTGGATTTCACAAACACATCAAACCATGATCAAAAGTAGGCGTATACTATAAGGTTTTAGAGAGAGAAAGAGTTAGAGGTTTGGAACTTAGTGAGAGAAAGTAAAAGTATTATTATGAGCTCCAACCCTCTACCTTGGGAGGTAGAGGGTATTTATAGTTTCTAATATAAACGCCACCTACGGGCTGTGGATCAAGCATACAGTGGGTAAAGACCCGTCCGTTCTTCATGGTGTTACTTAACTAAATACTATCTAACATAAAACAACTACGACTAAGAGCTTTCTAACGATTACATAAACTTGAGGTGACCGACACTTTAATACCTGGATTTACTAAATCCTAACAATCTCCCCCTAAGGGAGGTCACCTCAAATTACATTAATGCAAACAGATATTACATTAAGATTGTTCTTGGATTCTTGTTAAAGTTCTTTGCTCAAAAGCCCGTAGTCTTTGATTCTTCATTTTTGCATGTTTGGTTAATCCAAGTGGAGGTCTTTAACTGATCCACGTGATAATGAGTTTTGAGCCGACTTTGAGATCATCAGCTACCATAAATCTCTGACTCTTCTTTTGTGGTGTTGTGACTTTGGACCGACATGCTCACATTCTGGATCATGATATATTCTCATCAGTGTAGCGGAAGCTTTAGTTGATTCATGATATTTGCAGCAGCGTAGCAAAAGCATGGAGTGAGAATATCAGAGTCGTTGATGCTTTTATCACGATTACTTTAGAGATGAATGTGTTGTGTGAGCATGCGGCTATGGATCGACCTCTCCATTATGATCAGCTAAAGCGTCGGGGTATACCTGCATACAAAAGTTAGCAATAAAACACACGAAAGTGTCTTTGATCACTTTCGTTGAATTGAGGTACACGGCCCACGGTTCCCGTTGATCAGTACAAGTCGGCATAATTCCGAAGAATTTCCTTGACAGGTTTCGCAGCTGCTCTAGCTGTTCTCAAACCGGAACGTCTCAAAGAAGACAACGAGTGAGTAAACCCAAGTAAATTTGAGATTCACTGATCGATGAAAAGAGATTTGAAAAACAATCGAGTACTGCTCAATAAAGTGTTTTTGCAATACAACGAGGGTTTTTGAGAAAAATCAATTATCAATCATAAACACCTTTTATATTTGAAATATAATTACACAGTCGATGTGCTAAAGAAAAGAATTTTTAAGCACAACGATCGGTTTTTCAAAGGTATCTGTCAATCCATAACCTGAACCAGGATTGATTCATAATTTTGAATCGCCCCATTGTTTCTGTTTAGTTTTCACATGGTTGATCTATTGGATAGATCTCACATGCCACCTACCAAGAGCTTGTTTGATGTTGGCTCTAGAAGGTTTTCCATCTTCATTGTGAATATGTTTGCATATCACTCAGATGTTTTGGCAATACCACAAGGATAATGCGTAGGACTGATAAGATATAATCTCTCTTTCCACATTGTGTGAAACAGAGAGTCTTCATTAACAGTGTCCTAAAGAGATTTATTTGATGATCTCGTGGCTCTAGACTCAATTGTGCACATTTGGTTCCTATGCCGGAGACTAGGGAGAGGGTCTCCTTCTTCAATATCAACAATCTCTAAGAGAAAGTCGATAGATTATGTAGGTTCCCAGTGAGAATGAAACAAGCCCTTTTAAGAGGAACTTGAGTAGCTTGGGAAGTTGTAGTGCGTCGTCCTTCAGGGTCCATGACGTCTTGTCTTCAATACCGGTGTTACCTTGGTAACAACCAGTAGCATATGTATTGAACCCGGTTTCTATCCTAAGGTTGAATTAATGGAGGGCTATTTATTTTCACCCTTTTCTAATTCTATTCTTTTTCATTCTTCAACCCCCGATTGTGCTTACCGAGACTTCATAACTAGAACATTGTTGGGTTTATTCCATTTCTAGCTCTTTCTCTGTCCGCACCCTTCCCATATCTCATTTTTCTCTTTTTTTCATCATACCTAAGGACTCTACACTATCTAGTGGATTGTCCCTGGGTAGATCCCTCCGGCTCTGGCGGGATCGTGGGAACGAATACCTAACCTAACCATCCTTATATCACCATACATAAAGTAAATTTGGTAGGTCTATTTGGTATTGTTCATCTACCATTGGAACCAATTGAAAACCATTTGAAAATCAATCCAGATACTTGTGATATATTATTAAAGGATTTTGTACCTGAATTGTTTTTGATATTTTAGAAAAAGAGCTCCCCCTCAACATGCGAATCATATATATTTGAAACTGTTTTAGCACATGGAGGCAAGAGGACTTGAAAATCTCAGATTTAAGAATGAAAGATTCGATTATTTGATCAACAATTTCTAAAATTTATCAACATCGCTTTCCCGATCAAAATTAGTATTTTTCATACTTTGTTAAAGATATTTTATGGAAAGGATGTGGTTTTCAAATAATTGCTCCCCCTCAATATGTGCATAGAGATTTGAAAGTGTTTTGCACATATTAGGGAGAATCTGCACGTTGAAACAAATCAATCACGTTTCAATCCTTTTTGGTTTGAAATAGATGCTCCCCCTCAACATGTGCATGGAAAATTTGAAATCATTTGGCACATGTGGGGAGGAGAGCTTGTAAATCACTTTAAAACCATTTATCGAATTATCAGTTTAAATCCAATTTAAATCACAAATTCTCCCCCGATCACAAACATTTCAACTGATGAGGATCAAAGCTGAGACTTTAAACTCCAAAAACATGCTTGAGTATCTTTTGAAAACATGACATAAACCTTGGTCTGAACCAGTTGTATGACAAATAACCTTTTGATTTAAATGAAATCATTCTCCCCCTCAATCAATGACATAAGTTGTTGATTGATAGATAGAGATTTTGACCAATGTCAAGTCCAGATGATTTTCAAATAAAATTGAGACCGAGTTATTTTTATTAGTTTTCAATTAGATAACAAATATTTTTCAGAAGAATTTTTAGAAGGAAAAATACTTGTGAAGGAAACATTTGTCGTTTTAGTGACAAATATTTGTTTTTAGAATCAGAGCATGAGATGTGAAAAGAAATGATATGTTCTTTCTTTAAAAACGGGTTATAGACTGAAATGACTATAAGCCTTTGTTTCACTTTCTCTCAAATTTTTTTTTTTTTTTTTTTTATGTACATTCGAACAACATCTAAAGACCCGTGTCACTCTTTGAATGACAGCACAAAGACCGTAAATATTATCGAATCAAGAAAAACATGACAAAATGACAATATTTTTGAAATTTTTGAAAGTTTTATATTTTTCTATTTGCTTTTTGTTGGTTTTGTAATTTTGTATTTTGCTTTTTGAATAACTATTTACAAGAGATGGATGAATAAAACCTTTTACTCTTCTTCTTCCTCTTGAAGGCGTTTAAGTGTTTCCGGTTGTAGACTCTTTAGACCAAGTCGTGGAGGATAAACTCAAAACGTTCTCTAGGAAGAGCTTTGGTGAAGATGTCCGCTAACTGGTATTCAGTCCTCACAAAGTAAAGTTCCACCACACCGTTTTCCACTTGCTCCCTGATGAATTGATGTCGAATGTCGATATGCTTTGCTCTTGAATGTTGAACGTTGTTGCAAGAGAGAGCAATGGCACTTTTGTTATCACAATCTGAGAGGATTTTGTTGAATTCAAAGCCATAGTCTGATAATTGGGATCTCATCCATAGGATTTGAGCACAACAAGATGACATGGCTATGTATTCAGCCTCTGTAGAGGATATAGATGTACTCATTTGTTTCTTTGAAGACCAGCTCACAAGCTTATCACCCAAAACTGAGCACCTCCGAGGTGCTTTGACATGTATCTTGACATCCTGCATGATCAGCATCTGCATAGTCTGTTAGTGACATACCGGTGTCCTTCGGGTACCAAAGTCCCATATTGGTGGTTCCTTGGAGATACCAAAAGACCCGTTTAACCGCTTCAAGGTGCTTTTTGGTAGGCTTAGCATGGTATCTAGCACACATGCATACAAAGAAACGAATTATCTGGTCTACTTGGGCGTGAGGTACATCGTGGATCCAATCATACTTTAATATTTCGTTTGATCAACCATGATCCCTGAGTGGTCCTCATCCAGTTTAGTACGCTCTATCTTGGGAGTGTCAACAGGGTCACAAGAATCAAATCCAAATTTCTTTAAGATCTCATTTGCATATTTAGATTGATTTATAAAAATGCCTCCGAGACTTTGTGAAATTTGTAATCCCAAGAAAAATGACATTTGTCCCATCATTGACATTTGAAATTTGGAGCCCATCTCCTTAAAAAACGGTCACATTTATTGGGGTCAGTCGAGGCAAAAATAATATCATCAACATAGATTTGAACGAGAATCAAATGTTTGCCTGACTTTATGGTGAACAATGTCGGACCAACTGCTCCTTTGCTGAATCCAGTAGATAGAAGAAACTTTGATAGCGTATCATACCATGCCCTTGGAGCTTGCTTCAAACCGTAAAGAGCTTTTTTCAAGCGATAGACATGAGTAGGATGCTCTGAATTCACAAAACCTTCAGGTTGGCTGACGTATACGACTTCTTTAAGATCTCCGTTAAGAAAAGTCGTCTTTACATCCATCTGAAAGACTACCATATTCTTACTAGCAGCATTAGCCAGGAAAATTCGGATTGCCTCGATACGTGCAACAGGATCAAATGATTCTTCAAAGTCAATACCCTCCTCTTGACGATATCCTTTTACAACCAATCGGACCTTGTTCTTTAATACATCACCATGCTCATCAAGTTTTACTTTGAAGATCCACTTTTGAGCAATGATCATAGCACAGTCAGGAGCAGGTACTAATTCCCATACATCTAGTCGATCAAACTCATGAATTTCTTCTTGCATTGCATTGAACCAGATGTCTTCATTCATGGCAGTTTTAACATCTTTTGGTTCGATCTTAGACAGTACGGAGCTGAAGAAGCACCATAAGGCATCAGTTGCAAGTTGTTTACGAGTGGATACTGGACGAGAGGGATTTCCAATGATGTTGTACAATGGATGATCATGTGTCCATTTTCTAAGGTGTTCGTGTGGTTGTTGTTGAGGAACTAAAGAAGCCGAGTCATTTTCTCCGTATGAAGATGGTTCTGACGATGGTTCAGGAGCAAATACGTTCTCAAAGGGGGCATCTTTAGGAGTAGCAAAGGGATTATCTCCATCATAGGTGCCAGAAACAATTCCATGATGTACACTTGATGATTGATGATTTGTTGATGAGACAGAGTGATCAGCAGCATGAGCTTCTTGACTTAATGACATAGAAACTGAAGGGTTAACTTCATTGACAGTGATAGGAGCAGCCTCTGTCGATGGATTTGACAGATCATTAGCAATTGGCTCATAGTGTTCATCAAACATTGGATCAAACAATTTCTTCAAATCATCTTCTGAAGGAGGTACATAAGGAGTTGCTGGAGAGGGATTAAGTACAAGAGTAGAACTGATGGGACTACTTGATGAAGGTTGAGATGTGGGTCCAGAACTGGATTTCAGGAGCCATTTGCGGACAGCTCATCGAACGTAAAGTGAATAGTTTCTATGATATCTCGAGTTCTTTTGTTGTAGATTCGGTAACCCTTCTTGTTTGATGCATAACCTACAAAACTCCAATGTCCGCCTTAGATCTTAATTTACCCAAATCTTGACCGTCATTCGTTGGATAGCACAACGCACCAAACACACGAAGATAGGAGAGATAAGGTTTTCGTTTATGGACAAGTTCCATATGAGATGTGTGTATGAGGGAACGATTTTGGGTATAGCAAGCAGTGGCAATGGCTTCAGCCCAGAGAAACATTGGAACCTTTGAATAAATTAGCATTGTTCTTGCGGCTTCCACAAGAGTTCGATTTCGTCTTTCAACTACACCGTTCTGTTGAGGAGTTCGTGGAACACTTCTTTGATGACTGATTCCAACACTTTCATAAAATTGACATAAGTATTTGTTGAGGAACTCTGTGTCATTGTCTGTTCGAACAATTCTAACCGTATTATTAAGACGAACCTGAAGCTGCTTGATAAGTTTGATGATGACATCTGGATTTTCATCCTTTGTCCTCAAAACCTTTACCCAAGTAAATCAAGAGTAGTCATCAACATCGACTAAAATATATTTCTTCCCATTTATCGTTTGCACTCTCATTGGTTCGCACAAATCCATATGAAGGGTATGTAGAACTTCCATTACTGAGTTTGTGGGTTTGGGTTTGTGGGCATATTTCTTGCTTTTTCCCAATTGACATGCTGAACAAAGATGATCTTTTTCATACTTTAATCTGGGTAAGCCTCTTACAAGATCCTTTCTGGAAATATTATTAGTGGTGCCGAAGTTCAAGTGATTGAGACAACGAGGCCATAACCATGATTTAGTCTTTGAAGCCTTTGACAACAAGCAGATTGGAGAAGACTTCATCATGTCTTCGATAGAGATGGTGTATATATTTGAACCACGAGTTCTTCTTAACAGGTCCACACCATCAAGTTCTCTAACGAAACAAGTATGTTTTCTAAATGCCACTTCTAGATCGTAATCACAGAATTGACCAACAGAAAACAAGTTATGACCAAGACCTTCAACATAATATACGCTGGAGATTACACTATCGCCAACAACATAGTCTCCATAACCCATAATTGCTCCAAAATAGTCGTTCCCGAATCTAACAGTCCCGATGATGAATTTACTCAAGTTCATGAGCAGCGAGCGATCTCCAGTCATATGCTTGGAACGGCCTGAGTCCAGGTACCACAGAACGATTTGAACGATCTGCAGTTGAACACAGAACAAGAATGGATAATTAGATAATTGGGATCCCCATGCAAGAATGGGTTCCATTTGGTTAGTAACAGTGATTGGAACACCCACATCGGAAGTAGAAACAATGGAATCATTAGGAATAAATGCAGTGCTAGAGTCCGTATTTGACCTATTCAAAGTATGTTCACTTCCGAATAGTTCTGCCAGTAGGCATCCATTTTCTAATGGGCGTTGACATAGAAAATTTAGGGCAAAACTCATTAAGATTAAACTTACGGCCAGTAGGTATCCATTGATAACCTATATTACTAAATTTTCTTCCTGTGGGTTTCCAATGTTTTCTAACTTTCTTTCACCTTTGCCTTTTAGTCTTCTTAGCTTGATTTTTGACATTAACGATTTTAACTGGGCATTTAACAGTATTAATCAAATCATTCACACCACATTCATGATTAGTAACAGAAATTAAGCAGTCATCATTACATGGTTTGCAGATAGTAGCAGAATTCGAATTAATTACAGTACGGTTATAGCTAATACTAGAATCAACACGATTCATTTTATTCAACTCAAACTTAGTGTTCCTAGGGTGGTCTTCTACTCTCTTCCAATGCACATTCTTAGCTTGCGAGGTCTTATCTTGCTTTGTATTGCCTGGAAGCTTTGACCCGCTTGCTTTTGTATCACTGATTACTCCTGTAGAGGGAATTATGGGAACATTAGTTGGTGGAGCTACTTTTTGCATTCCTGAACTAGACGTGCAGGATCTGAACTACTGAAGGCACTTTAGAGTTCACTTTCTTATCTTGGGCATAGAATGGGTTGCATACTTGGAACTAGGCATAGAACAAGGCATCACAGCTTTATCTTTTGCACCTAAGGATTTAGGACATGTTGCTATTAAACATTCTAACAACTTTTGAGATCGTTTGGCCTGAATGCAATCAAACCTAATTTCTCTATCAAGTGGCTTATTTAGGAAATCCTCTTCTACAATCTCACGGAGACATTCTAGACTATCCTTAAGGTGAGCGAAATAGTTATGAAACACAAGTTCATTATTTCTAAGATGAGGAGGAATGTATTTAACAGTCACAGTATATTTGCAGTCTGCAGATGACTTTGATGCAACATTCTCATTAAAGATAAGTGGCATTTTCCCTTTTTCCTGACTCTTCAGATTCTCAATTTCCTTTTGTAAAGACGTTATTTTTTCGTTGTTCTTGTCACGAGTGACTTTCATTGAATCATATAACTCTTTAAAGTGTTGTTCAACCTTTTCATTTTCTTCTAGAAAACTCTCATTTTCATTTTGTAAAACATCAACCAAGTTTTGAAGATGAAAAGTTTGAGAACACTGAGAATCTAAAGGAGGAGGCATTTGGGAGCCAGTCATGTTGTTCTTTTCACCCTTTAATTGTGAAATTTGGGCTTTCAAATTTCTGATCGTGTTACAGTAAGCTTGAATCTGTTCGTCACGTTTGTTTATTTCAAAAAGTGCATCAAACTCAGGAACATTTGAGGATGTCTTGATGTTTGAGGTTTTGACATTTTCTTTGAGATGTTGATATTTTAGTTGCAAATCAAAATGTTCAACTTCTAGCTTAGAAAAATGTTTTACCAAATTATCGTGATCATCCTGATCAATTTTCTCATTTAGTTCTGAGTTTTGTTTTCAAGCTACAGAAGAGATGATTGTAGGCACGTTGGTAAACATGTTTACAGATTTCATGGGATTTTATAACTCTATGATTAAACCGGGAAATAGATTCTTTCACGGGATTTTACTAAATCAAGAGAAAACCGTATTAGAAATAATAATCAACCAAGTCGCTATAACCCTTGAAGACAAGTCGCTAAATCACCAAGTTGCTAAGTAACAACTCACTAAAGACTCAAGTCGCTAAACACAAGTTGCTATAAACCAAGTCGCTAAACACAAGTTGCTATGAACCAAGTCGCTAAACACAAGTTGCTATAAACCAAGTCACTAAACACAATTCGCTAAGGCAACAAATCGCTAAGTGGGCAAGTCGCTAAGGAACAACTCGCTAAGAGGCCAAGTCGCTAAATAGCAACTCGCTAGTCACAACAAATTCAAGTCGCTGAAAATAATGAAGACAAGTCGCTACGTTGAACAAGTCGCTAACCGGAGTGGTACCTCCACTACTTTGTACTATTTGTCTCCTTGTCTCAATAAACAAGTCTCTAGAGCTCAAATCGCTACCACTTCAACTACAAGTCGCTGCAAAATAACAAAGCAAGTCGCTACGAAGAAAAGTTATCTGAGAGTCAAGTCGCTAGCTAGAAAAACTTAAATAAAACCCTTTTCAATCCAAAAAAAGCCCAACCATAGTGATTCAAGCTTTCCAAATCAAAACCCAAGAACATACTAAACACAAATGTACAATTAAAATTCAAACTTTAACACAAGAAATGATCCAGATGATGCAAAAACCACTAAACTTTTTCAAACCCAAAAACCATATAAAACCACTAGAAATCCAAGGACATGTAAGAGAGATGATCAAACCATGATCAAAAGTAGGCGTATACTATAAGGTTTTAGAGAGAGAAAGAGTTAGAGGTTTGGGAACTTAGTGAGAGAAAGTAAAAGTATTATTATGAGCTCTAACCCTCTACCTTGGGAGGCAGAGGGTATTTAAAGTTTCTTACATAAACGCCACCTACGGGCTGTGGATCAGGCATACAGTGGGTAAAGACCCGTCCGTCCTCCACGGTGTTACTTAACTAAATACTATCTAACATAAAACAACTATGACTACGAGCTTTCTAACGATTACATAAACTTGAGGTAACCGACACTTTAATACCTGGATTTACTAAATCCTAACAAATGGTGACGAATTATTCTGATCACAAGAATTACTGCCAACATTATTCAGCAGTTAACTTATGCCTATCAAGTTAAAGAAACCTGGAAGATCAACACTATATGAATAAGCAACTGTGCAACCCAAATAATAATTGTAACACGATAAAATAATTTAAACGCACCCTCTAGGGACCCTAATAAGCAATACCAAACACACCATTCCCTTTTAGCATGGTTAGTGTCCTATTTAAGCCACAACGAAAAGTACAATATCCAAATTTACCAAGCACATATCTCAATAACACAAGTCAGTCTAGAACTCATTTAGAATCGATTATGTTTTTCAATGAGAGTGAAGAAAAACAATAACCATACCAAATACATCCTTTATGTATTATTTTTGTCATCTAAATGTTTACTTAAATCACCAAAAACACGTCTCCCCCTCCATAGTAGCTTCCTGCATATTGCAAGTATAAGTCGTTAAAGCTTTATGCCTCCAATATTAGTAAATAAATGTGAGAAAAAAAACAAACTTAGTAGTTGTAAAATTCACTTACCAAAGGGGAGCAAGGCATGACAAAAGACTTAAATATAATGGCTACCGTTTCCTGGAAACTTTCTTCAGACAAAGTAACTGTTATTTCAAATCTGCAAACCCAAACCAAAACATAAACTGAAACTAAAAATACTAATCAAGATCAACAGTTTTTCACTAAGTCAACAAAGTTCTAATTACCTCCAAATATTTTTTGTATAAAATAGTAAAAACAAACCTCCGTGTAATTTTGTTCTTATTTTAATCACAATCTTCTTGATGTTGTTGAGAACCCGGTTTGCACTAACTGGATAGCCGCCATATATGAGGACTTCGAGATCAAATCCGACAAATATATGAAAACGATAAGTTGCAAGTACAAAAAGAAAATAGTAGTTTTAATGAATAAACTCTAAAATGTGTTACTTTCATGTTGCGTTTGTGGTCAACAAAGGTAAGATTATCATGTCATTCTTTAGTCATCAAGTCTCGTCATGAGCCAATATGACCCGTTGGAACTCCACTACCTACAATAACAAACACAAATCCATATAATTAAAAAAGAGAGGTAATAGACTTAGGTTAGTATCAGATGTAAGGTACGTTTATAAAAACCTCCCACCAATCTTCCATATAGCTGTCACGTGTGGTTCATCTCTTTTCCTGTTAACGGATAGTTTTATCAATGATTTTGGCGTTCTATCAATGATTCAGAGATGAACAATTTATCTTAGTTGATAATACTTGTGTTTATCTAAGGCTATACGCTATCCAACACACATGTAATATATCAAAAAGTTACCAAAAAGATTGAGGTATACACATACAAAATGGTTATCAGTAACTGAGCAATCTAAATACCAAAAAGATTAATTTTTTTCACGTTTCATGGCATAATCATCAAATTAAAAAAGATAAAACAAATATTAACATTATCATCTTTTTGTATCTGTATCTTTTGGAACTAAGAAGTAGCCATGGATCGAATTGAACAGTACCCAAAAACAAAAAACACTATTACTTACCTAACGAATTCGAAGCAGTCGCGAAACACTTTGCCTGAGTAAACACTAGTTATTCGCCCGTTGGTAGGTGCTAAAACACATACCATTTCTTTACCAAATTAGGCCCAAAATAACCAAGAAAGAGCCGTTTATTCCTAATATTTGTTGGTTTCTTGAGATTATGCATATGCAGGTACGGATATGACAAAACACGCAAAAGAATGACAAATCAGACAAAACCCGAGCACGAGAAGGAAAAGAGTGCAAAAGCTGAGTCGAGAAATCAGAATTGAGTGATTGTGAAGATTTTGATGCTGAAAGGATGATTTATGAAAGATTTGATAAACTTTAAAGAATTGGCAAAATCAGTCCTCCATGTTTCAACAATTATCAGAAAATACCCCTGAAGTTTCATAATTGACACAATTGGTCCTTGGAATTTCACATTTTACAAGATTAACCCCTATAATCTTATTCGGATTCTCAAACTAAGTCCAAGTCCAAATTTATTTACCCAAGCCCAATCATCCCACGGCCCAAACCAGCCCCATACCCGGTCAAGATTTATCACCGGTCAACCAGTCAAACCTTGACCAAACAGTAATAAAGAATTCTCTTTTACCTTTGCCTGCCAATATTAGCCCCAAATTAACCCAGAAATTGATAAACCCTAATTTGCCCTTATGCCCAATTGATCAAATTAATCCAATTCTAGGGCAAATTCGTACTTCACTGACACTACCTGACACATGGGAGTGACAAGTCACCAATCCGTGTGACTTCCTTGCATTTGATTGGTGGATGGGACGTGTATCTGTCAAATCAAGGGCTAAGATCAAAGAAATGAGATGGGGAAATGATCTGATGGTTGTTAGAGGCTCAAAAGAAGCACAAGTTGCAATTTCTGGATCCTTCCAAGACCCAAGGCTCTCCTATATAAACCCGTACATTTCACAGAATTTTTCATATAGTTTTCTGAGTAATAGCTTAGCTTTTAATTGTACCTAATGTTTTAGTTTAATTTCTGTATTTGAATCTCATTTTGTAATCAAGCTCTTATTAATAAAATCATTTCAGTTTTAGTTATAACCTTACTGTTAATCTCTGTTTTTAATTTTTCATTAGCTTAATATTGATTCAGTAACCACTTTAGCTTATTCTAAATCACTTTTAGCTTAAACTCTTTTCAAAACAAAAATTACAAAAAAAAGTCAGAAAAACACTTAAAAAATAAAAAATATCAAATCTGTTCTAGAATGAATTTCAATTTATGTTTATATTATCCTAAGCTCTAATAAGCTCAATCATAGCTTACTTAGTGCTTATCTAAGGCTATACTCAGTTTCTACATTCAAATCAAAACTCAATCAACAATAGTCAACTGTGGTTAATTTTGGGAAGGAATGGGTGATTTCGTTGGTATTGGATTTGGAATTGGGTTGATTAGGTGTTGGTGATAGGTTTAGGATAGTAGAAATTGGTGCTCAGTTGCAAGCCATAGTGGCTAGACATCTTATGAGTTCTTAATTCTTCTCAGTTTTAATAGAATAATTATTGTTGCTTGTTTATAGTATAGTATATGTAGGATCGAATATTATTGTGTTTGATGATTCGGGTGGTCTTGGATTATCAAAATACATGTTAGACATTTTAGAGAGAGAAAGTAGAGAGATGGTGTTCTTGGTAGAGAGTTGGTTCAATAAAATGTAAAAGGTTAGATTGCCAAGCCACACCCCTTCCATGGATGGAAGGGGTATTTATAGTTACAATGAATACGTCCTCCTATCGGACTGTGGATCAGGCATACAGTGGGTAAAGACCCGTCCTTCCTCCACGGTGTTACACTAAACTAATCTACGCTACAATACTAACTAATAAACAACTAAATAACGTAACAAATGACATGTCTACGAGCTAACTTGTGCTAGACCATAATTGGGGTGACCGACACTTTAACATGGAATTTTCTAATTCCTAACAATCTCCCCCTAAGGGAGGTCACCCCATGTTTTACATTTCAAATCCTAGCATTCTATTCTCGACTTTGTTCTTGAGCTCGTAGACTTCAATTCTTCAATTCCGCAATCTTTGTGCTTTTGTAGCGATTCTTCAAAGTCTGCATTGATTAGTACTTTTAGTGGAGGTCTTTAAACTGATCCACATCTTTGATAATCTTCGAGCTTTCATTGAGATCATTAGCCAAAATAAATCTCTGGATCATCCATAGTTGTGTTGCCTTCATGTGATGTTGTGACTTTTGGACCGACATGCTCACACTTTTAGATCATGACATCTTTCATCAGAGTAGCGGAAGCTTCATTGGCCCATGATATTTGCAGCAGCGTAGCGGAAACATAGTATGAAAATATCAGAGCCAGGTTCTGTAAATATTCACAAGTCATGATTTCTTCAATTAAGTGTGGATGCTGTGAGCATGCGGCTTTGGATTGACTCCTCAATTCTGATCAGCTACAACCGTCCAAATGTACCTGCAAACAACAGTTAGCAATAAAGCGCACGAAAGTGTCTTTGATCACTTTCGTTGAATTGAGGTACACGACCCACGGTTCCCCGTTGATCAGTACAAGTACTGCCTGTGATCAGGTATAATTCCGAAGAATCTCCTTGACAGGGTTTCGCAGCTGTTCTAGCCGTTCTCAAACCGGAACGTCTCAAAGAAGACAACACGGAGTGAGTGAACCAGCGAATTGAGATTCACTGATTGATGAAAAATTGATTTGAAACAATCGCGTATTGCTTGCAAGAAAGAGTTTTGCAACACGACAAAAGTTTTATGAGAAAGATCAATTTTCAATCAAAAATATTTTTTGTATTTGAAAATAGTACACATTCGACGTGCTAGAGAAAAGAAGATTTGCACATCGAACGGTTTTTCCAAAAGTATTTTTTCAATCAGAGATACTTTTTGTGTTTGAAAACATAAGTAAACATTTGACGTGCTAGAGAAAAGAAGGTTTTCACATCGAACGGTTTTTCCAAAAGCATTCGTCAATTCCAATCCTGGACCAAGGTTGATTCAAGAGTGAATCGCCCCATCGTTTCTGTCCAGTTGTCACAAGCTTGATCTTACGAGAAGATCTCACATGTTACCCACCAAGAGCTTGTTTGATGTTGGCTCTAGAAGGATTTCCATCTTCATCGTGAATATTTTCATATCACTCGGATGTTCTGGCAATACCACATGGTTAATGCGTAGGACTCTAAATATATACTTACTTTCCACATTGTGTGAAAGAGCAAGTCTTCATGAATTTTGTGTCCTAATGAGATTTGTTGATGATCTCGTGGCTCTAGACTCAATTGTGCATATTTGGTTCCTGTGCCGGAGACTAGGGAGAGGGTCTCCTTCTTCAATATCAACAATCTCTAAGAGAAAGTCGATAGATAATGTCGGTTCCCCATGAGAATGAAACAAGCCCTTTTAAGAGGAACTTGAGTAGCTTGGGAAGTTTAGTGCAGTGCGTCACTGGGTCCATGACGTCTTGTCTTCAATACCAGTGTTACCTTGGTAACCACCAGTAGCATATGTATTGAACCCGGTTACTGCCCTAAGGTTGAATTATTGGAGGGCTATTTCTTTTCACCCTTTTTCACATTCATTTATTTTTAATTCTTCAACCCCTTCAGTGCTTACCGAGACTTCATTACTAGAACCTTGTTGGGTTTATTCCAGTACTAGCTCTGTCTCAGTCCGCACTCTTCCCATTTTCTCATTTTCTCATTTTTTTCATCATACCTAAGGACTCTACACTATCTAGTGGATTGTCCCTGGGTAGATCCCTCCGGCTCTGGCGGGATCGTGGGAACGAATACCTAACCTAACCATCCTTATAACACCATGCATAAAGTAAATTGGTCGGTCTTTTGGTATTGTTCATTCCTTCTCGAAACCAATTGAAAAATCATTTGGAAAATCAATCAAGGTACTTGTGATACGAGATCAAAGCATTTTGTACCTTAATAGCTTTGATCATTTAGAAATGCTCCCCCTCAACATGTGCATATGATTTTATAAATTGTTTAACACATGGAGGCAAGAGTTCTTTAAATTCTTGATCACAATTTCCATGGAAAAAGCCATTTGATTTTCTTTGGTAAATTTTCCCCCTCAATATGTGCGTTGGATCTTTTAAATTATTTTATCACATAGAGGAAAGAGTTCATTTGAGGTACATTCACGATCACAAAATCCATTAAGAAACCATTTAAAACTCGATCAAGGTACTTAATTTAAAAGCCTTTATACCTCGATAGTTTGTTTTCTTTGGAAATGCTCCCCCTCAATATGTGCTTCGAGATTCGAAAGCGTTTAGCACATATGAGAGAGCAGCCTGCACAATTGAATAAAAAAAACGATCACCTTTTATCAAATTTCATTATTAAATCACAAATTCTCACCCTTTGAGATTTTGGATCCCAAGTGATTTAATACGGTTTAGAAAACATGGGAGAAAATGTGCATGATTTAGAAACTCATCTAGTTTTTTTTTATAAATGCTCCCCCTCAACATGTGCATTATGTATATTGAAATCGTTTGGCACATGGAGGCAGGAGTGCCTTTGAAGGACTAAAACCAATTCCATTAAAACAGATTTGAGATTTAAATCACGATCTCCCTTGAGATTTGTGATCCCAAAAGATTTAAATCATTTAGAAAATTTTGGGGAAAGACGTGGCAAGATTTGATTTTGAAAAATGACAGATAAGGACCATTTTAAGACATTAAAGATTGTTAGTGTCAGGTATGATTGTTTTAAGAGATCTTTAAGTAAAATAAAACAATTTCACAATCAAACAAGAACAGAAAAAATTTCATTTTTGAAAGACCTTGATTTTTAAAGAAAATCATACCATGACATAACATTAAATCTTTAGATCACGACATTATAACGTACAAACGGAATTTTTGATGAAATATCATTTGAAAATATTCAATTTGAAATCACTGAAGATTTGACAAAATAAAGTCCGGTTGATTTCAAAACATTGAATCCGATTTATTTTCAAAACAATATTTTTCCATTTTCAAAACAATATTTTCAAAGTTTTAGAAAAATGGTTTCATCACTATTATCCCTGCACAAAGATACGTTAGGTGGTTGAGCTGCTTTTGTTGTTGTTGTTGTAGGGTTTGGAAGAAAACCATCTGCTGATGCAGTGAGACTTCTTACGTTGCATTTTAATGCCAACTGAAGTCAAATTAAGCTCCGTTTCTTCAATCACTTAGAAGAAAACCATCTGTTGATGCAGTGAGACCTCTTACGTTGCATTTTTCCATGCCAACACTCCATAGAAGTCCAATTAAGCTCCGTTTCTTCATTTGTCAACCCAAGATATAGTTACCCTTTCCTTTCGGCATCCAATCATCTTCAATTGTGGGATCCGGATCGGGAACATTCTTATATACCAATATACCTGCATACATTAGTGAACACCCATACAGATATATGGTGGTCGACAACACCCAAACAGCAATCGACTAATAAAAGTCAATCCAACATATCAATCAGTTCATATAAGGCATGGGAATAATGTTTTCATCAAACTATAATCATCTAATCCTAACAATCTTATCCTACGCACCTAGTCCTTCAACATAGGTTAACATCATTTTTAATTAAGCATATAGGATAATTAAGAAAGCCTGTTAGATGATATAGATTTGAAAACATTCTCCTCCTCAATCGATGACTCATTTTCTGAAAAATTTAAAAGCGCTGAAGTCATAGATTGAGTTTGCAATTTTTTATGAAAACTCGGAATCTGATTGTTTTGAAAGCAACTCATTTTCCACCAATTTTTGAATACAACAAATATTTTTCGAAGAATTTTTAGACAGAAAAACATTTGTGTAGGAACAGCAGTCCTTCGACATACTTTCCTCATTTTGTTTTAGGATAAGTGCACGAAATATTTGAAAATTGGTTTAGCGCAGCACTTTCCTCTTTAAAGTGCGGGTTGCTATCAGACATAATAGCAAGCCATGGTTTAAGCACGGGTTACAGTCTGAAATAACTGTAAACCATAGTTTATGACATGTTTTGAAAAGAATATTTACACCTTCTGCTCGAACTTCATCTTTGGTCCCTGCCACTATTGAATGACATTTCTAAGACCGTAGATGTTATCGATACCAGAAGACATGTCTTGGAAAACATATTTTTGGTATTTTTCAAATTTTCTGATTTTTATGGGTTTTTGATGGTTTTATATTTTTCTATTTTGTTTTTGTTGGTTTTATATTTTTGTATTTTGATTTTATTAAATATTTACAATGATAGAGAAGATGATATAGTTAAAGAGTATGATGATACGAGTACCGAGATAAGGATATCGAGCAGCCCCGATGTAGAAGATAGAAGTGATCATCTCTTAAACATTCACCACCAAAGCTTCCGAGGTTCCAGAATAGAAGATAGAACATGAGCCTTTGAGAAAGAGAGACTTTGGTAGCTTCCCCCCAAACCGAAAATCCATGTGATGAGCAGATACGAAGCTCTATCTCAAGCTTGCCTTAGCCAAGTGCACAGAGAAGCACACCATTATCATAAATCTCGCTGCTCCTTTTAAGAACGATAATCGAGATTCTCCATTCGGGGTTATATCATCAAGAAGAACAACAGCAATGTATCATCCCACGAATAAATAACTCTTCTCAAATTTCATTCCACTAAAGTCTGACGCAATCCATTCCAAAAGGTGTCAAGAGACCACTTCCCCCGAGTAGTTGAATTGATGCAGCTCGTCTCTTAGAATAGAGCTCAAGAGCCCGAATACACAAATGGAGTTCCAAAGAATAAATGATACAACCACCTAATGCACATTTATCTTTCCTGATGATTGTGTATGAAGCTCAAGAACCCGAAGTACTCAAATGCCCCCACACTTGTGTGCCTCTTTTATCTTCAGAAACTGTCTCTTACATCACTTCCCCCACGTAGTTGGAATAATAACACTAAAAGCCTTGTTGAGTAAACCTTGAGTTTCTCTGCGGTCATGACATTTGTCTTCCCAGGAATTCTTCAATCACATAGAAGAATTAAGTTCAGCAAGTTTACTCGCCATGAGTCAAACCTTGAGTTTCTCTGAGGTAATAACATTTGTCTTCTCGGGTTATCTTCAATCACTTAGAAGAATTAAGTTCATCAAGTTTACTCGCTTTGTGTTTAGATGTGAGTCTCCTTCCCCCTTGCTAGTTTTGACACTTCAGAATCAGCAACACACTGTAAGCCCATGTACTTGAAATCTTTATGAGAAGAACACTTGAACTCTTGTGAGAATCAACTTGCTGAAGACACTCACTGACTATTTTTATCAACCCTTATGTAGACAATTTGAAGTGATCACTGATGAACAAAACCCGATATACCATACTTGAAACTAAAGTCAAATTCCCCACATTTGTGTCTTAAGCTTGCACCTAATGATGGAAGAACGGTGTCGAGAATTTATGCTTCAAGCAAATCTCTAAGTACTCACTACCCAAACAAAGTATGAGACATTAACACCTCTTGCGATTATCCACACCGTCATATGCGTGTGACACTGATTAAAACAAAGTAACTCCTAATAGTGATAGTTAACCAGGTCTTCAACCATCCACCTAGACTGCTGGTAACTAGATAAACCAAGTCTTCAACTCAAATTCTTAAGCCCGAGCAAGTTATAAAATAAGAACACGCCTTTGTGAAAGTCAACTTCAATCTCAAGTAAGTGATAAATGATTAACTCCGAAGTAATCACCTTGTGTCAAATGTCCAACACGTGAATAAATCTACAATCGGATGTACATTGACCCACTTAATGAACCGGAACAAATGATTCCTCAACATCAATTCCATCTTCCTAAAGATATACATATAGAGACTGATCTAGAAGATTCACCAATAATGTCTTCAAGCGGATGAGGTAGTCATTTTCCTTAATGTTCATGTGGTTGATTTACAGAGTGCACAATAATCCGTGAAGATTTGGTAAAGGAATACCAAAGAGCGGATCATTTTTCATGAACAATAATCCGTGAAGATTTGGCAAAGGAATACCAAAGAGCGGATTATTATTCAATAGTGCAACTGCAGTATTACAATAGTCAATATAAGCAAGTCTAATTGGGGATTGAATCTGACATTTCAATCTCCCCCCAATTAGCGTTCTCCCCTAAACTGACAATCTGTTTGATTAATGCCTTGAGTAAGAATAAGTCTTTAGATCGTTAAATGCAACTCATCTTTAGTCTTCTAACATGTAGCAGAAAATGTAGAACAGACTGTAGACTCGACCTTCTTCAAGAATGTCCGAATGGGGAAATAGACAGTTAACATCTTCTTCACACCAAAGGCATTCCCGTTAACTTGTAAATAGCAAATCCACTTAATTAAAATCCCTCCTAATCAAACAAGAACAGAAAGATGTTCATCAAAGAAATCAGCAATCAGCCCGCAACGAACACATGAAATGGTAACACCAAGCAAACAATCACATCAAACAAGAACAGAAGGTTGTTCGGAATCATCATGTTGATGTGCACGTGAAGCATTAACCGGAAGCACTTGTCTTTAAATTCATCAGTCCGTATGAAGATGTCAACCAACGGCTCTAAAGAAGAAACTCCATGTAGAGAAGATCCGATAAGAAGAATCTCGGTTCTTACATGAGTTTGGAGCCGTTTGACCATTTATTCTCAGATATCAATCAATCATGCAAAAAATTCACACTTCTTCTCTCGCAAAATTAGCACATGATGTCGCCATCTTCATTATATTGAGCAAGTGGAATAAGAGTAATTATCAGTAGTCCGGTTCACTTGATGACTGAAGTGCATGGAAAAAGCATGAAGCATGTTGATGAGAATGGTCATAGTTGAGAAGATTTCTCTTCTTCCGAAGATAATGTGCACTGAAGCGTACACATTTCTTTTCTTTGAGAGTACGAGGCATGAACTGTTGTGTTCATACGTCATAAGAAGATTTCTCTTCTTTTTGAAGATAAAGCGCACTGAAACGTACACCTTTCTTTTCTTTGAGGAACGGGGCCTGAAGTGTTATCTGCAGACGCCATAATCTCTCTTTTTTCAACTCTCTTATCAAAACATGTAATCATCACCATTATCATTAAGTAGGCTCTTTGCAGTAACAGCTGATGGAGATAACCCAATATGATGAATTTGACCCTGAAGTAAACTAACCCGAACTCGTGAATTATACTTGCACATATGTAACAAAGAGCGGTACCGATTTCCATTAGCATCTCTAAGTACTCTCTAAGTACTCTATACTCATCATCCAACCAACCATCAAGTAATAGACGTACTTTACCTCTTGAAAATCAACAATTGAATGTAACACTGACCACTACAACGTAACTCCTTAAAGTGATAGTTATTTTGAGATGATAAGAGCCCAATTCCCCCAAGTGGTAAAAAGAAAATGTTAGGATTTGGAAAATCCAGTAGTTAAAGTGTCGGTCACCTCAAGTATATGTAATTGTTAGAAAGCTCGTAGTCGTAGTTATTTGATGTTAAGTAGTATTTAGTTAAGTAACACCGTAGAGGACGGACGGGTCTTTACCCACTGTATGCCTGATCCACAGCCCGTCAGGTGGCGTTTTATTGTAAGACTATAAATACTCTCTACCTCCCAAGGTAGAGAGTTGGAGCTCATAATAAGATTTTTCTTTCTCTCACTAAAGTTCCCAAACCTCTAACTTTCTCTCTCTAAAACTCATCTTGTATGCCTACTTTATTTATGTTATGATGTGTTTGTGAAATCCAATATGTTACAAATGGTATCAAGAGCCATGGTTAGATCATCTCTTACATATCCTTGGATTTCTAGTGGTTTTTAGATGGTTTTTGAGTTTGAAAAAGTTTAGTGGTTTTTGCATCATTTGGCTCATTTCTTGTGTTAAAGTTTGAATTTTGGGTGTACTTTTGTGTTTAGGATCATTGTATGTGCTTGGGTTTTGATTTGGTAAGCTAGAATCACTGTGGTTGAGCTTGTTTTGGATTGAAAAGTGTGTTTTTAAAGTTTTTCTTGGTAGCGACTTGGCTCTCGGAGTGATTTTCATGCTAGCGACTTGCTTCAGTAAAAGGTAGCGAGTTGTAGTGAGTTTTCGTAGCGACTTGGTCCTAGCGACTTGTCTCTTGAGACAAGCCGACAAACAGTACACTTAGTGGATTCTCCACTATGGGTAGCGACTTGGTAAGGTAGCGACTTGCTTCCAATTTTGATAGCGACTTGTTCTTTAAGTTTCTTAGCGACTTGGTGGTAGCGATTTGGACCTTAGCGAGTTGCTATTTAGCGACTTGACGTCTTAGCGATTTGGTGCATAGCGACTTGCTGTCAAAATTCGTAGCGATTTGGTACTTAGCGACTTGTCTTCTAATTACTTAGCAACTTGGTGCTTAGCGACTTGGTTCAAGGATTCTTAGCGACTTGGTTGACTCTTGTGTATAATACGGTTTTCTCTTGATTTAGTAAAATCCCGTGAAAGAATCTATTTCCCGGTTTAATCATTGAGTTATAAAATCCCGTGTAATCTTTAAACATGTCTACCAACGTACCTACAATCACCTCCACTGTTGCCGAGGATGTTCAAGCAGATGGTTCAGATACTCGTCCACCCATGCTTGACAGAACTGACTACGACTCTTGGGCTCAAAGAATCAGATTGTACTGTCTTGGAAAGGAAAATGGGGTCAACATTCTCAAATCTATTGATGAAGGACCTTATCAGATTGAGACTACAAGAGACTTAATTGATACAGCTGCAGATGGAACAATGATCTATGGAATAGACAGACCAAAGACATATGATGAGCTCAATGATAAGGAGAAAAAGAGATTCGATGCTGATATCAGGCTTCTAACATCATACTTCAAGGTCTTCCAAAAGATATCTACAAGCTTATCAATCACAACACCGAGCCAAGGCGTGTGGGATAATGTCTAGATGCTTCTTTCTGGTTCTGAATTAACTATGGAAGACAGAGAATCACAACTCTATGATGAATTTGAGCACTTCAAGATGAAACCAGATGAGAGTGTCTATGAGTATTACGTGAGATTCCACAAGCTTGTTAATGACATGAGGAACATCAGAATGACTATGCCAAACATTCAGCTGAACTCAAAGTTTGTGAACAACATGAATCCCGAATGGCACAAGTTTGTCACCTCTGTGAAGCTAACCAAAGGATTGAAGAATACAAACTATGAGCAACTCTATGCCTTCCTTCTTCAGAATGAGAGACATGCTATGTTTGAAAAAGGATTCTTGATCAGTTCAAAACCAACCAGGGAGAGACAAGCTCATCAAATGATTCAAGCCTTCTACTCAAACATTGGAATTACCACCAAAGCATCTCAAGTTATACCCATGGGTAATGGAAATCACAAACTCATTCCTGATCCAATGTTTAAACAAGCTGATGATGATGCAGCCGTGGGAAACTTCATTAATCAACTGGCTCTCATGATTAGTCAAAACATGAACTCTCTCCCACACACCAACAACAACCTCAAAACAGCATCTAATCCACACAATCAAGCCACTGTCAGAGATGGGAAGGTTATGGTACAACCAGTTCACGAAAGGCAGTATGAACAGGGAAGAGGTGGAGTTGGTAGAGGTTATGCTTGATGCGTGCCAAACAGTCAAGCTAAATCACACAAGCCCGCCACTTGTGAATGACGGACCGTAACCAGCTTAAAACTGCTTAAGCACGAATGCAATGAAGATCTGGGGAGTATAGTGTTTCCCCGAATTAGTTATGTCCCGCGAGCTATGCAATGGATTATGAAACGTATAGTGATCGCGAGATTTGAACGGAAAAGGAGATTTGGAATTATTATAACTACAGAAGAAGGACATAAACTACAAGGGTTAAAATGCAAATTAAAGGAAATTAAAAAGATAAAAACTATTAAATAAACGCTATCACTATTTTTAAAGTGATGAACGTTTAAAACTTAAAACTTAAAACTTTCGTTTAAATAAAAATAACGTAAACGTACAAAATAAAACTTGAAAATAAAGAAGGAAAATACCTACGGATATGAAAAATACATTTTTACAATCCTAATTATATAAGAAAATTATGAGAAAAGGAAAATTATTTTTAAAACTATTTAATTAATTATTATTAATTAAAAACTATTTTAAACTATTTAATAATACTCAAAAATAAAAGAAAATATGAAATAAGACTAGAAAAATAAAATTAAGACTTAGAAAAATCTAGAATATGATAAAACTAATTTTAAAACAGAAAATATATTTTTCACACTTTTTATATATTTATTATTAATTTAAAACTATTTAAAACTAATTAAAATGCTAGAAAATACTTTTTAAACTAAGAAAATTATGGAAAAATATTTTTTTTCTTTTTTATATTTATCTTAACTTAAGAAAAATGAAAAATTATTTTTTTGAACTTTTTCTTAATTATTTGTATTTAAAACTAATTAAAAATTCTTAAAAACTAGTTTAAATTAAGAAAAATAGCAAAACAACTTAGAAAAATCTGAAAATTTCAGGAAAAGTCTAAAACATTATTAGGAATATAATAAAAATGGAAAAACAGATGCTTATTTGCAAGAAAATGAAACTGATATGAAAGTGCTTATTGAAATAAGCACTAAATTAAGCAAATGGAGTCCAAAGGCTACCAAACTGAAAAAGAAGCTCTAATAAGCTAAATTAACCAAAATGCAATGATTTTCAACAAGCTCTAACCACTGGATTAGCAAATTGAACAGAATTGATGTTTGAGCATAATAAGCCAAACAGGTTTGGTTCTGCCCTATGTTTAAACAGTTGCAAGTGCTTATTTAACAAGCTAATAGCAAACCAAAGTATGGTCCTCAAGACCACCAACCAGAGACTATTTGTACCAAATTTCAGCTCAAGAGGACCAGTGATGAAGCAATTAGAGATCAAATCAAAATGGCAAAAAGTGAGAGTATGCACAGGCAGGGACAGTAAACCAGGTGATGTTTAAGCTACTCTAACTACTTATTCAATAAGCTAAAGCTAAAACTACAAATGTGGTCTTAAAGACCACCTAGCTAACTGCAATAGTACCAAATCTCAGACCCTATCTACTAGAAATGAACCTAGTGCATTGACTGCAAATTCAGAAAAAACTAGGCATTTGACATAGATTGACTTTTTAAGAACAGCTACTAGTTTGACTAACGAGATTCAGTAAATCAAGGATAGAATAAGATGAGATAAGCTGTGAATGAACTTTAACAAGCTACTTCTACTGATTCTAGACCTATGTGCAATGATGGACGAAACTGTTTTAACGATATGAAGGTGAAATCAGTGGACTCTAAATTTTGACTAAAAGCACAAAATGCAGCAAACCAAGGACAGAGATTAATGCAAATAACTATATTAAACATAACCAACTGATTTAATCCATTATTTGACCTCCTAAGCAGTTTAAAACAGACAATCCAAACACTCCTTTAAACTTTTGTTTGCATATTTAAATGAGCCAACTTCTAATCTAGCTAATACCAGTGATCAAACTGAGCTTATAAGACTTAAATACAGTTAATGAAACATGTTTAAACTGATGGTAATCCCAGAAACAGAAACAAGCATGAGATGCAAAAATGACTAAAAAAATGAAAAGTGAGAAAGTGTTTCACATGTACCCACTTATGCAGGCCAACACCAAACCCAAACCTAAGCTAACCTAAGCTATTTCCAACCCATTCAGTCCCTGCCAACAACCCAGATCCAATTTCCTCTCCTTTTGACTTTTGTTGACCACAAGTAAAAATGCTTAAAACTGCTTCCCAAGCTTATCAAAAGTTTTAATAGACTTGAATAAGCATGTTTGAGTTAAGTTAAACTACTTGAGAGCTTTAATACATTGGTTTGAAATTAAAATTTGTAACAGTGTAGGTAAAACTTGAAAATGAAATGAAACTTGGAATTAGGACTGAAACTTGATTACAAACTCTTAATTAGCTTAAATCCAATACATAGAAACTGATATTACATCATTTACTTTAAACTAAAACATTAATAAAAAAAAAAACGACATTTAAGGAAAATGATAAAAACTAACTACTACTCCCTTCTTCTTTCTCTTTGCTCCCTTTTATACCCAGCTTGATTCTCTCTCATCTATGACTAAATCCCATCAAATTCCAGAGCCAATGGGTGACTTTTGTGACTTTTGGCCAAATTGTCAATTTTGGCGGGAAATGGTTATTTGACAGTTGTGGCTTGAGTGTGAGGAAGGAGTATGCATTAAATGAAGTTTGGAGTTGTGTGGAGGAGGGGGGACAAAGGAGATGGATAGGTGAGGAGGGGGGTGGGAGGAGATGTGTTGCAGAGGTGTTGGCAGAAGAAGCAGGTGAAGAAGATAAAAAGGGCGCCAAGTGGGGATTTTGACCAAGGGAGGGGTCCAAAATTGGTTAGTGACAGGGGTCACAATGGTTTAAACAAGAGTCCAAAATTGGTTTGACAAGGCCAAGGTTTGCAAAGGTTTAAAACATAAGGACTTAAAGTGCCAAATCTGAAATTTAAGGGACCTATGCTGCCATTTATGCAAAGTTACTCCAAGGACCAAAAGTGACAATCTCACAAAGTATAAGGACCAAACTTGCCATTCTCCAATTTTCCAGGGGCCATTTCTGCCAATTCTTAAACTTGAAGGACCAATTTGTAATTTTCTCAAAACTTTTAGTATTTTTCACCAAAGGACTAAATTTGACAACTTATGATTTTAAAAGGGCCTTTGGTGATTTTTCTTTTGAAATTTTGACTCAGGACTATTTTTGATAATTTTAGAAACTTGGGACTGAAACGCCAATTATGCAAACTAAGCTCATTTTTCATCTGATTTTAAACATTTTGCATCTGAAACATATAAAATGCAATTTGGAATATTTTCAGTATTTTGATGCATTTCTGAGCATTTTTAGACGTTTTGCAGTTCAGATTGACCCAAAAATGATGAGTATTTACACACTCATCAATGCTGCAAATCAGAATCGGGGAAGGAATGGAAATCAGGGACAAGCAAAGCCGATCAAGTGTTACAACTGTGGTGGTGAGGGACATATTGCAAGGAACTGCACATCGCCAAAACGCCCTCAGAATGCAGAGTACTTCAGGGATAAGATGTTGCTTGTGCAAGCTCAGGATAATGGTGCAGCTTTGGATGAAGAGGAGTTGTTGTTTCTTGCTGAGGGAAATGCCAAGACATATGATGCAGATGTGGATGAGCAGCCAATTCAGGAGATAGGCCACAATCATCAGAATGCCTTTCAAGTCGCTGATTGTGATGCATACGACTCTGACGTTGATGATGAACCTACAGCACAAACAATTTTCATGGCTAGCATTTCTCCAATGGTCCCTCCTAAAGTCTCTTCATCACCACAAGCTGGTCCGTCCAAAGACAAAATCATTTCTGAGGTATTAAAACTATACGATTATGCTGATGTGCAAAAGATGCATGACAAAGTACAATCAACTGAAACTTTTGAGTTAGATATTGAAAATATGGGTAATATCAATGTTGTCCCATATGATCAATATGTGAAACAAAGTGAAAGTGAGGTCGTACCAAGTGATGCATCTTCTGCAGTCAATGATGACTATGTTTTTGATGAATATACTGCATGTGCCCCTGATGATTCTGTTATCTCTGAATTTAATGCCTATAAAGAACGTGTTGCTATTTATGAACAACGAGCTAAGTTTGAATTAACCACCCGTGAGCAGGAGATGGATGACCAAATGCGTACAGTTATTAGAAAAAGTAACTTTAGAGAAGAAGTCTTAAAACAAGAGTTAAACTCCTAACAAGAAAAGCTTTCTAAAACTGCTAAGCAAAAACAGGAACTTCAAGAAAATGTTAAAATGCTTAAGCAAGAATTCAATGCTAAGGAATCAAAACTTTTGAATGATTTTTCCAATCTAAAAACTTTGAAAAACAAGCTTGAAAATAAGTTGTACGTACAAGGGAATACCATTCAGACTGCTCACTTGATCACTAAGCATAGAGTTTTAAGAGATAAGCATAGCATTCCCCTTGTCGAGGAACTAAATCCAGAGGTCATTAAAAAGGCTAGAGCTGCTAATAAGGTGATCTATGATGGAAATGAGATTCTTAAACCTAGACAGAAACCTAGTTGCGTTGAGTGCACTGAGGAAGATAGAAAATTAGATGATGCATCTAGGGAGAAAATGAATAAAAAGCTAGAAGATCCTGAATGTAAAAAGAATAACATAACGATCAAACCCCATGATTACAAGAAGGAAAACTGGATTTCCTTGAACAAGTTTAAGCCACAAACGTTGTTAACTCCCAAACAAGTGTTCTGGAAAAAGGATTTAGATAAGCAAAAAGCAGAGAATCTTGTTGTTACAAACCCTCCCCTTAGGAAAATGCCTTCAGAAACTGTGTATCCTCCAAATACACCAATGCATCTAGTTCCTAGAACAATTGCCACTAAAAGCAAGACCTTAATCAGTCAATATATCTTTCAATTATTTGTTGATTTTGTGAAAACTTGTAAGAAAAGGATCACACCCATTGGGATAACTGAAGGGGAAAGGGGTTTTGAGCAAACTAAATAATGTTATTTAACTGAGGTCATGCCTTTCTTTAAACAATTAAAAGGTCAATTTGAGAGTCTTAAAAAAGGGATGGACTTGGATATTAAAGAAATGGAAAAGGAATTTGATGCAATGATAGTTGAGGTCAGTGACTATGAGCGAGCATTAAAATATAATGAGATTGAGAGGAAAAACTTGCATACATTGAATGAGACTCTTATTTCAGAATGTATTACTCAAGATGTGTTTTACACTGCTACGAATTGTTCCATTAATGCTTCTCAATTTCATAAATTATCTGTTGCTCTGAAAGTCTCCCATGATCGTGTCATTGAGCTTGAAAAGATTAATTCAAAACTTAATGAGAAAATTGATCAGGATGATCACGATAATTTGGTAAAGCATCTTTCTAAACTAGAAGTTGAACATTTTGATTTACAACTAAAATATCAACATCTTAAAGAAAATGTCAAAACCTCAAATATCAAGACATCCTCAGATGCTCCAGAGTTTGATGCAGTTTTTCAGATAAACAAACGTGACGAACAAATTCAAGCTCATTGTAACACGATCAGAAAGTTAAAAGCCCAAATTTCTCAATTAAAGGGTGAAAAGAACAATGTGACTGGTTCCCATATGCCTCCTCCTTTAGATTCTCAGTACTCTCAAACTTTTCATCTTCAAAACTTAGTTAATGCCTTACAAAAGGAAAACGAGAGTTTTCTAGAAGAAAATGAAAAAGTTAAACGACACTTTAAAGAGTTATATGATTCAATGAAAGTCACTCGTGACCAAAACAACGAAAAAATAATGTCTTTACAAAAGGAAATTGAGAATCTGAGGAGTCAGAAAATGGGAAACTGTCACTTGTTTTTAATAAGAATGTTGCATCAAAGTCATCCTCAGAATGCAAATACACTGTGACTGTTAAATACATTCCTCCTCATCTTAGGAATAATGAATCTTCGTTTCATGACTATTGTGCTCACCTTAAGGATAGTCTAGAATGTCTCCGTGAGATTGTTGAAGAGGATTTCATTAATAAACCTCTTGATAGAGAAATTAGGTTTGCTTGCATTCAGGCCAAACAATCTCAAGAGCTGCTAGAATGTGTAATTGCAACATGCCCTAAATCCTTAGGTGCAAAAGGCAAAGCTGTGATGCCTTGTTCTATGCCTAGTGCCAAGCATACAAACCATTCTATGCCTAGTTTCAAGAAAGTAAACACCAATGTGCCTTCTAGTAGTACAGACCCTTGCACATCTAGTTCAGGAATGCAAAAAGTAGATCAACCAACTAATGTTCCCATAATTACCTCTACAGCAGTAATCAATGACATTAAAGCAAGCGGGTCAAAGCCTCTAGGCAATACCAAGCAAGATAGGACCTCGCAAGCTAAGAATGTGCATTGGAAGAGAGTAGAAGACCAACCTAGGAACTTTAAGTTTGAGTTGAATAAAACGAATCGTGTTGATTCTAGTATTAGCCATAGGCGTACTGTAATTAATTCGAATTCTGATACTATTTTCAAACCATGTAATGATGTCTGTTTGAATTCTGTTGCTAATCATGATTATGGTGTGAATGCTTTATCTAATGCTGTCAAATGCCCAGTTAAAAATTGTTAATGCCAAAAATCATGCTAAGAAGGCTAAAAGTCAAAGACGAAAGAAAGTTAGAAAATAGTGGAAACCCACAGGAAGAACATTTAGTAAGATAGGTTATCAATGGATACCTTTTGGCCATAAGAATAATCAGTTTTTCCCTCAAATTGCTAAGACAATGCCCACTAGAAAATGGATGCCTACTGGTAGAACTATTCCTTTAAAAAGTGAACATACTTTGAATAGGTCAAATACAGACACCAGCACTGCATCTATTCCTAATGATTCCATTGCTTCTATTTCTGATATGGGTGTTTCTATTTCTGATGTGGGTGTTCTAATCACTGTTACTAACCAAGTGGAACCCATTCTTGCATGGGGATCCCAATTATCCAGTTATCCAATCTTGTATGTGTTCAACTGCAGATCGTTCAAATTGTTCTGTGGTACTTGGACTCAGGCTGTTCCAAGCATATGACTGGAGACCGGTCGCGGCTCATGAACTTCATAAGTAAATTCATCGGAACTGTTAGATTTGGGAACGACCATTTTGGAGCAATTATGGGTTATGGTGATTATGTAGTTGGCAAAAGTGTAATCTCCAGGGTATATTATGTGGAAGGTCTTGGTCATAATTTGTTCTCTGTTGGTCAATTCTGTGATTCCAATCTAGAGGTGGCCTTTAGAAAACATACTTGCTTCGTTAGAGAACTTGATGGTGTGGAATTATTAAGAGGTACTCGTGGTTCTAACCTATACACCATCTCTATCGAAGACATGATGAAGTCTTCTCCAATATGCTTGCTGTCAAAGGCTTCTAAAACAAAGTCATGGTTATGGCATCGTCGTCTCAATCACTTGAACTTCAGCACCATTAATAACCTTTCCAGAAAGGATCTTGTCAGAGGCTTACCCATATTAAAATATGAAAAAGATCATCTTTGTTTAGCTTGCCAATTGGGTAAAAGCACGAAATATGCCCACAAACCAAAACCCACAAATTCAGTAATGGAAGTTCTTCATACCCTTCATATGGATCTGTGCGGACCAATGAGAGTGCAAACGATAAATGGGAAGAAATACATTCTAGTAGTTGTTGATGACTACTCTCGATTTACTTGGGTAAAGTTTTTGAGGAAAAAGGATGAAACTCCAGATGTCATCATCAAACTAATCAAACAGCTTCAGGTTCGACTCAACAATACAGTCATAATTGTTCGAACAGACAATGGCACAGACTTTGTTAACAAAGACTTAATTCAGTTTTATGAAAGTGTTGGAATCAGCCATCAAAGAAGTGCATAACTCAACAGAACGGTGTAGTTGAAAGACGAAATCGAACTCTTGTGGAAGCAGCAAGAACAATGCTAATTTATTCAAAGGTTCTAATGTTTCTATGGGCTGAAGCCATTGCCACTGCTTGCTACACCCAAAATCGTTCCCTTATACACACCTCTCATGGAAAAACTCCATATGAACTTGTTCATAAACGAAAACCTGATCTCTCCTACCTTCGTGTGTTTGGTGCTTTGTGCTATCCAACGAATGATGGTCAAGACTTAGGTAAATTAAGAGCAAAGGCAGATATTAGAGTTTTTGTTGGTTATGCACCAAACAAGAAGGGTTACAGAATCTACAACAAGAGAACCCGAAATATCATGGAAACAATTCACGTTACGTTCGATGAGCTGACGGTCAAATGGCTCCAGGACAATCCAGTTCTGGACCCGTACTTCAAAACAGTCCCATTGGTTCATCCCTTGTACCAAACTCATTTCCAGCACCTCCATATGTACCTCCATCTGAAGATGATTTAAAGAAATTGTTTGATCCAATGTTTGATGAACACTATGAACCAAATGCTGATGAAATGTCAATTCCATCAACAGAGGCTGCTTCTATCCCTGTGAATGAAGTCAACCCTTCAGTCTCAATATCATTAAGTCAAGAAGCGCCTGCTTCTGATCACTCTGTCTCATCAACAAATCATCAATCATCAAATGTACATCATGGAATTGTTTCTGGCATCAATGATGAAGTTAATCCCTTTGCTACTCCCGAAGATGCTCCATTTGAAAATATATTTGCTCCTGAATCATCATCTGAACCATCTTCATCAGGAGACATCGACTCTGCTACTTCAGTTCCACAACAACAACCACATGAACACCTTAGAAAATGGACACATGATCACCCATTGGACAACATCATTGGAAACCCTTCTCGTCCAGTATCCACACGGAAACAACTTGCAACCGATGCCTTATGGTGCTTCTTCAACTCCGTACTCTCTAAGGTCGAACCAAAAGACATTAAAACCGCCATGAATGAAGACAGCTGGTTCAATGCCATGCAAGAAGAAATTCATGAGTTTGATCGACTTGATGTATGGGAATTAGTACCTGCTCCAGATTGTGCTATGATCATTGCTCTAAAATGGATCTTCAAAGTGAAACTTGATGAGCATGGTGATGTCTTAAAGAACAAGGCTCGATTGGTTGCAAAAGGATACCGTCAAAAGGAGAGTATTGACTTTGAAGAATCATTTGCTCATGTTGCTCGTATCGAAGCTATCAGAATCTTCTTGGCTAATGCGGCTAGTAAGAACATGGTCGTCTATCAGATGGATGTGAAAACCGCCTTTTTTAATGGTGATTTGAAAGAGGTGGTTTACGTCAGCCATCCAGAGGGTTTTGTGAATCCAGAGCATCCTACTCATGTCTATCGCTTGAAAAATGCCCTTTACGGTTTGAAGCAAGCTCCTAGAGCATGGTATGATACGCTGTCAAAATTTCTTCTATCTACTGGATTCAGCAAGGGAGCAGTTGATCCTACATTGTTCACCAGGAAGTCAGGCAAACATTTAATTCACGTTCAAATTTATGTTGATGATATTATCTTTGCTTCGACTGACCCCAATGAATGTGATCGTTGTTCAAATGAAATGGGTTCCAAATTTCAAATGTCAATGATGGGACAAATGTCATTTTTCTTGGGATTACAAATTTCACAAAGTCCCGGAGGCATTTTTATAAATCAATCTAAATATGCAAATGAGATTTTAAAGAAATTTGGATTTGTTTCTTGTGACACCGTTGACACTCCCATGATTGAACGTACTAAGTGGATGAGGACCACTCAGGGATCATGGTAGATCAAACGAAATATCGTAGTATGATTGGATCCCTGATGTACCTCACAGCGTGCACCAGACATCTTGTTCGATGTGTGCATGTGTGCTAGATATCAGGCTAAGCCTACTAAAAGCACCTTGAAGCGGTTAAACGGGTCTTTCGGTATCTCCAAGGAACCATCAATATGGGACTATGGTACCCGAAGGACACCTGTATGTCACTAATAGCCTATGTAGATGCTGATCATGCAGGATGTCAAGATACACGTCGAAGTACGTCAGGAGGTGCTCAGTTTTTGGGTGATAAGCTTGTGAGCTGGTCTTCAAAGAAGGAAATGAGTACTTCTATTTCCTCTACAGAGACTAAATACATAGCCATGTCATCTTGCTGTGCTCAAATCCTTTGGATGAGATCCCAATTATCTGACTATGGCTTTGAATTCAACAAAATCCCTCTGTACTGTGATAATAAAAGTGCTATTGCTCTCTCATGCAACAATGTACAACACTCAAGAGCAAGGCACATCGACATTCGACATCATTTCATCAGGGAGCAAGTGGAAAACGGTGTGGTGGAACTCTATTTTGTGAAGTCAGAATACCAGTTTAGCGACATCATTCACCAAAGCTCTTCCAAGAGAACGTTTTGAGTTTATTCTTCCACGACTTGGCTTGAAAAGCCTTCAACCAGAAACACTCAAACGTCTTCAGGAGGAAGATGAGGAGTAAGGGTCTTTCTTCATCCATCTTTTGTATATATTTATTCAAAAAGCAAAATACAAAATTATAAAACCAACAAAAAGCAAATTGAAAAATATAAAACTTTCAAAAATCCATAAAAATCTGAAAAACTCGAAAAATCTCAAAAATATTGTCTTTTTGTCATATCTTTCTTGATTCGATATATATCTACGGTCTTTGTGCTGTCAGTCAAAGAGTGACACGGGTCTTTAGATGTTGTTCGAATGTACATATATCTTAAGAAAAAAAAATCAAAAAATATTTTTGGGAGAAAGTAAAACGATGGTTTATTGTCATTTCAGGCAGTAACCCGCTTTTCAAAGAAAGAACAGAGCTATGCCTTATCTCATGTTTCAAACCTAATGCTCTGATTCTAAAAACAAATGTTTGTCACTAACAAGACAAACGTTTAATTTCAAATATTTTTCCTTCTAATGATTCCTCTGAAAAATATTTGCAATCTTATGAAAACTCAACTGTTTTGAAAACACTTCGGACTATATTTTTGAAAATTAAAAGAATTTATCAAGTGTCAAAATCTCAATCCATCAATCAACAACTTTCGTCATTGATTGAGGGGGAGAATGATTTTTCAAATTAATTCAAAAAGTGTTCTTTTCAAACAATTAGCACTTAAATGAGCAAGGTCGACTCTAAATGTTTTAACAATATTTTACGCAATTGGTTCAAGACCTTGGCTATTATTATGTTTTCAAAAGATAATCATGCATGTTTAATCAATGGAGTTCAAAGTCTCAAAATCCAATCCTTATCAGTTAAAACGTTTTCATAATCAAGTCACAATTCTCCTTAAAAGCTTTCAAAATCAATTTAAATCTACAGAGATCACAAATCTCAAATGATTTGAGAATTGTGATCGGGGGAGAATTTGTGATTTAAATTGGATTTAAACTGATAATTCGATAAATAGTTTCATAAGTGTTTAGCATGTTTTCCTCCCTGCATGTGACAAACGATTTCAAATTTTCCATGCACATGTTGAGGGGGAGCATCTACTTTAAACCTCAAATTATTGAAACGTGATTGAATTGTCACTAAGTGCAGGTTCCCTCTAATATGTGCAAAACTCTTTCAAACTTCGAGGCACATATTGAGGGGGAGCAAACTTTTGAAAACTCATCCTTCCTCAAAATGTTTTATCTACTCAAATTGATTGGGAAGTGATGATGATCATTTTAGAAAATGTTAATCAAAAGATTGGACCTTTCATTCTTAATCTAACGATTTCAAAGATCTCTTGCCTCCATGTGCTAAACAAATTCTGAATTTTTATGCATATGTTGAGGGGGATCATTTCTAAAATATCAAAACAATTAAGAAACAAAATGCTTTGATTCTATATCACAAGTATCTTGATTGACTTTCAAATGGTTTTCAATTGGTTTCATGATCCGCCAGAACCGGAGGGATCTACCCAGGGACAATCCACTAGATAGTGTAGAGTCCTTAGGTATGATGAAAAAAGGAGAAAAATGAGATATGGGAAGAGTGCGGACTGAGACTGAGATAGTACTGGAATAAACCCAGCAAGGTTCTAGTAATGAAGTCTCGGTAAGCACTGAAGGGGTTGAAGAATGAAAAAGAAATGAATATGAAAAGGGTGAAAAGAAATAGCCCTCCAATAATTCAACCTTAGGGCAGAAACCGGGTTCAATTCATATACTACTGGTGGTTACCAAGGTAACATCATTATTGAAGACAAGACGTCATGGACCCAGTGACGCACTGCACTTCAACTTTCCAAACCACTCAAGTTCCTCTTAAAAGGGCTTGTTTCATTCTCATGGGGAACCGACATAATCTATCAACTTTCTCTTAGAGATTGCTGATATTGAAGTAGGAGACCCTCTCCTTAGTCTCCGGCATAGGAACCAAATATGCACAATTGAGTCTAGAGCTATGAGATCATCATATAAATCTCATTAGGACACTTTCAATATAGACTCTCTGTTTCACACAATGTGGAAAGAGAGATTATATCTTATGAGTCCTACGCATTATCCTTGTGGTATTGCCAGAACATCTGAGTGATATGCATACATATTCACAATCAAGATGGAAAGCCTTCTGGAGCCAACATCAAACAAGCTCCTGGTAGGTGGCATGTGAGATCTATTCAATAGATCAACCATCTGGCAACTGAACAGAAATGATGGGGCGATTCAATCTTTTGAATCAATCCTGGTTCAGGATATGGATTGACGGATACCTTTGAAAAATCAGTCGTTGTGCTTAAAAACTCTTCTCTTTAGCACATCGACTGTGTACTTATTTCTCAAAATAAAAGGTGTTTATGATTGATAATTGATTTTCATTAAAACCTTCGTTGTATTGCAAAAACAATTTCTATTGAGCGATACATGATTGTTTTTCAAATCTCTTTTCATCAATCAGTGAATCTCACTTTGCTGGTTCACTCACTCCGTGTTGTCTTCTTTGAGACGTTCCGGTTTGAGAACAGCTAGAGCAGCTGCGAAACCCTGTCAAGGAAGTTCTTCGGAATTTTACCTAATCACAGGCAGTACTTGTACTGATCAACGGGGAACCATGGGCCGTGTACCTCAATTTAACAAAAGTGATCAAAGACACTCTTGTGCACTTTATTGCTAACTGTTTTATGCAGGAACACCCGACGTTTGCAGCTGATCAGAATGGAGCGGTCAATCCATAGCCGCATGCTCACTCAACACATTCAGTTTCAAAGAAATCATGATTAGTGCATCAATGACTCTGATATTATCACTCCATGCTTCTGCTACGCTGCTACCAATATCATGAATCTACTAAAGCTTCCGCTACTCTGATAAGAATATATCATGATCCAGAATGTGAGCATGTCGGTCCAAAAGTCACAACACCACATAATACCAACACCACAATGGATGAGTCAGAGATTTAATATGGCTGATGATTTCAAAGCTGACTCAAAACTCAGTATCATGTGGATCAGTTAAAGACCTCCACTCAGATTATCCAAACATGCAAAAATGAAGAATCAAAGACTACGAGCTACAGAACAAAGAACATGAACAAGAATCCAAGAAAAATCTCAATGTAATATCTGTTTCTATTCTATGTAATTTTAATGTGTGTTTGAGGTGACCTCCCATAGGGGGAGATTGTTAGGATTTGGAAAATCCAGTAGTTAAAGTGTCGGTCACCTCAAGTATATGTAATCGTTAGAAAGCTCATAGTCGTAGTTATTTGATGTTAAGTAGTATTTAGTTAAGTAACACCGTGGAGGACGGACGGGTCTTTACCTACTGTATGCCTGATCCACAGCCCGTCAGGTGGCGTTTTATTGTAAGACTATAAACACTCTCTACCTCCCAAGGTAGAGAGTTGGAGCTCATAATAAGATTTTTCTTTCTCTCACTAAAGTTCCCAAACCTCTAACTTTCTCTCTCTAAAACTCATCTTGTACGCCTACTTTATTTATGTTATGATGTGTTTGTGAAATCGAATATGTTACAGAAAAGGTAAAAGTCACCCAACAATAACTAGATTTCTAAGTCTTCGTTTTTGATAATAAGCTCGAACAAGGATCTTGAAGAATCTTCATCCATCCATCCCCGATACCTTCAGATACGAAGTACACTCGCCTGTGATATTTCACTTCAACCTTAAATAAATAATAGTGAATTAACTCCGTTGTCACATCTTCTGATTAAAAACTCAACTCTAGCCTCCTTTGACGTTTTAAGTGAACTCTGATAATGGTTTCATCCTGACCATGGTTAAAAGCACATAACCTCGTAAAACCATGTAATAACCATACTGCCATGACGAATATCCAAACACACATCCAATTCATGAAGTACACCCTCTTATCCCTTCTTCAAAGCAGAAACCGTAGCACCAGCATCAGAAAAGATCCCGAAATACACTTTCCTTTTCTCCAGGATAGTTCCATCAATACGGGATTTTACAACTCTATTGTTTAGACCGAAAAATATTTTCTTTCGCGGGATTTTACAAAACCAAGAATAAACCGTAAGATAGATCCGAAAATGCACTTTACAAGGATGTTTCCATTGTCACGGGATTTTACAAGTCTATGATTTAAACCGAGAAATAGGTTCTTTCGCGGGATTTTACAAAATCAAGACAGAACCATAAACAATGTCAGCTTGAATGTGTAATGACAACTTTGGTTTCAGTGAATATCTGTTTTACAGGAACATGCAGTGGTTCATCAATGGTTCGTTATCCAACATCATCAACATCATCAACCAACCAATAAATACTCTGGTAAACACATTATTCACCCATTCTGTCGGCTATTGCAGTGACAATATGGTGATGTAAACCTGATATGTCAAACTTGATCATGAAGTGAAATTCCCAGATTTGTTACTTAAACTTGTACTAATCCTTGTGAAAAGAAATGGTGTACCCAATGTACAAAACCTCTTGACATTCTCAACTGAGTGAGACACCGAAGTGATAGCTACGTTGTAGGTTAAGCTAGAAAGAATCACAAGCGTAACTAAATAGCCAAGTCTTTATCACCCTCTATAAATGCCCAAACAAGTCATCTTCGCGGAAGGGTAGAAAGAAAGAAGACGAAACAAGTAAACATGCCCGGAAAACTGCACTTCAAATCCAAATAAGAAATATCATCCAAACAACTCATAGTCAACATTTTCAATAAACACTTCAAGCCGCGACATAATAATCTCCGTGAAAATGCATAAACCAAAGTATCAAACCTCATTGCACAATTAATCTCAGCATCATACAAAATCATATCATTAAATCTCGTTGTCACAAATCTTATCGACAAATCATAAAATTCAAATGTTGATAAGTGATTCGCTCCCAGACGGTCAAGTTTTGTCACACAAGCTGACAACTTGTGAATGGTCAACCGTAACAAACTTCAAATAGTCTGGAACCAAATGCAATGAAGTCCAGGAGAGTATAGTGTTTCCCCAGGTCGTTATGTCCCAACGAGCAGTGCGAGAATAATCAAACGAATAGCGATCGAGAGGATTTGAACGGAAAAGAGATATGATTGATTAAACCTAAAGAAAAAGTTTATAAATTACAGGGGCTTAAATGCAAATTAAAGAAAATTAAAAAGCTAAATTATATTAAATAAACGCTATCACTATATTTAAAATGATGTTTTTGATTTTTCTTTTATAAAACTTAAATTAAAAACTACGTGACGTACAAAAGAAAATGTGAACTGAAACAATATTAATCCTAAAAATATGAAAATAACATTTTTACAAACCTAATGATAAGAGAAAATTTTTAGAAAAAGAAAATTATTTTTATTACTATTTATTTAATTATTATTAATTAAAAACTATTTTTACCTATTTAATAATACCCTAAAATACAAGAAAATATGAAATAAAGCTAGAAAAATAAAATTATGACTTGGAAAAATCTAAAATAACTAAAGATAATTTTCAAAACTAATTTTGTATTTTTCTGATTATTTTTCTATTTTCTATGAATTAAAAACTATTTAAAACTAATTAAATTGCTAAAAATTACAAATTTAACTAAGAAAAATCTGGAAAAATATTTTTTTGACTTTTTATATTTATCTTAACCTAGGAAAAATGAAAACTTATTTTTTTGAAACTTTTCTGATTTAATTGTATTAAAAGCTAATTAAAAATACCTAAAAACTGTTTTAAATGAGGAAAAATATCAAACAGTGCTGGAAAAATATGAAAAATTCAGGAAAAGTCTAAATTAATATTCTGAATCTATGAAAAATATAAAAATAGTAGCTTATGTGTAGGATTATGAAACTGCAGTGACAAGTGCTTATAAATAAGCACTTGAAATAAGCCAAAGGCTACAAATGAGCACCAAACTGATACAGAAGCTATAATATGTTAAAACTACTCAAAAGCAACTTATTACAAATATCCTAAACCTCTAAAATGCAAACTGCTATGATTTGATGTATTTGAAAATCAAATGCTTAACAGTTATTAGGTGCTTACTTCAAGCTTGAAAATAAGCTACTTAAATAAGCTGGAACTCAAAAACAGAAGTAGGAATCTAAAGTAGACTGGCAAGGAACCTATGGACCAAATATGAGCACGAGATAAGCTCAATTGAGCTTTTGACAAGCTCTGCAAGAAGCCTGTGCACACTCAGTATACACTGAGTCAGTGCACATGACACATTAAGCTCATTTGACAAGCTGTTTTGGAGCTTAAGAAGCTTTTGTAAAATTTTGCAAAAATCAGTTATGGAAATTAGACCAGCTGAAATTGTTAAATCCACAAGATCAAAGGCATGTGACCAAGGATTAACAAATGAGACCTCAACTAAGATTTGGAAAAACTGGTTTTAACCACTTTTGACTTTTTTAGATAAAACTGTAAAGTTGACTAAAGTGAGTTTTGATTCTGGTTTATCAACTGAAAATGATGTTTTATGGTGAACTAAGACTAATGCAAGCTATCCTAATGATATCTAAACACAATTCAAGCTTTTGCTCTATCAAAATCTCAACAGTTATGAAACTAGGACAGGAATTTGTTGAATTTGACTTTTAAAGTATACAAATGAGATTTGATGACTGCAATGAGCTTATCTATCCTATGTAAACCTCAAACCACAGAATTTGGCCAATGAACAAACCTCATACACAGGCTTGAACACCTGATCCAAACACCACTTTAAGACACTGATTCACTGTTTTGCTAAGCTGAACTCAGATCTAAGCTAAACTCATCATTACACTAGATTAAGATAACCAAATTAGACCTAGATCAAGATAGCTAATCAATATTTAAACACCAAAACTCAACTGCTCCATTTTGACAGATGTGTAGACATGACTTGAAACATGCACATAGATAAAAACTTCAATTACACTAGAGATATTAAGCTAAATTATATTAATGTTTAACAGAATTAAAGCTTATTAACAAGAAAACATGGATTCAAACAGACCAAAGAAAGTGATACTCACATGAGGTCCTAGCCACAATGGCTTGAGATCAATCAAACAAAGAACACTATCCTATTACTGTTTTAATCCCAGTTCCAAATGAATTTCAACCCAAATCAGATCAAGATCAACCCATATCCAGTTCCATATCCGCAATTCAGAACCATTCACCCATTAGCATTGCAGTTTGACTTTTGTTGACCAAGTCCTAAATGTGTTTTAAACTGAATTATAACCTTAACAAAAGCTATAAATAGCTTAACTAAGCTTATTAGAATTTAAAAATAAACTACTGGAAGCTTATATATAAGATCATGAAACTGAGTTTTTTAACAGTAAACATAAAAACATGGAACTTAGTAAAACTTTGAATTGATGCTTGAAAGTAGCTTACAATGATAAAATAACTTAAGTTTAGTTCTTAAAAACAGGAGATTACAATTTAGAGCTTAATTAAAACATAAACATAAAAAACGACATACATAAATATTTAAAACTAAGTACTACTACTAACTATGACTTCTCTTCCTTCTATTTATCATCAAAAAGTCTTCCACTTGTCCTCTCAGCATTTCCCACTTATCATTTGAGCCATTGGATGAGTTGAGACAATATTGGCCGTTGATGGCTTTTTGGCGCCAAAATGGTTTTAGCCAGTTGGGAGGGATTGAGTGTAAGGAAGGAGATGCATTAAATGCATTTTGGATTGTTGGGTGAGGTGGAGGGATAAGGTGGTGGAGTGTGAGCTGGAGGTGAGGGGATATCTGGTTTTGCAGGGAGAGTGGGTGAAGAAGAAGGTGGGCGGGAAAAGGTTGGGTTGGGTTTGACCTGGTTTGACCGGGGTTAAATATATAGGCAGGGGGTCAAAAACAGGGGGTCAAGTGGTTTGGCAGGGGTCAAGGTCCAAGCAAAGGGTTCAAGGGTCATGGTTTTAAATATCAAGGACTAATCTTGCATTTTCTGATATTTGAGGGACCAAAACTGCCAAATTTTCAAAGTTATTCCAAGGGACCAATTATGACAAGTTTCAATAGTACAAGGACCATTAAAGACATTTTCAAACTTCCAAGGACTAATTTTGCCAATTTTTAAACTTGAAGGACTAAACTTGTAAATTCTCAAAACTTTTGAAATTTTTCACCAAAGGACTAATTATGAAAAGGACCTTTGGTGACTTTTCTTTTAAAATAAGTGCTCAGGGACTATTTTTGACAAGATTTGAAAGTCAGGGGACTGAAACTGCCAATTATGCAAACTTAGCTCGTTTTTCATCTGATTTTAAACATTTTGCATCTGAAACATATAAAATGCAATTTTGAGATATTTTCAGTATTTTGATGCATTTCTGAGCGTTTTTAAGTGTTTTGCAGTTCAGATTTGACCAAAAATGATGAGTATTTACACACTCATCAATAAGCCCAGTCGTCCTAATCAAGTGAACCGCCCAAACTTGGTTACAAAAAAAAAAAAAAAAAAAAAAGGCCCCGGTATCAATCCAAATCCAATCATCCAAGTCCATCGTTCAAATAAAACCTTTTGAACCGTCACTTCAATACTAAATCAATAATACCGGACAAGAGCCTCGAACTCATTAAATATCAACAAATTACTCATGCTGAGAATAAATCCTTTTGATACTTTGAATCCCAAACATTCTTAATAGAGAAATATAAACAATGTTCATAGAAAGATTTCATATTAGACATTTGTTTCAACAAAATATCAACAAGGTTCGTAAGATCCAAATATTATAAGCCGGCCCACGCAACTCCACGAGTTAACACACCATTCGTTTATTCCCATAAACCACGAAGCCCATTTACATAACAAATCAGCCCAATATCCAGTAACCGGCTCAAATCCACGTGATGCCCTAATAAAGAGGGATATATAAAAACGTTCATTTCACACATTAACCCTAAACACTCATAGAAAATCCGCCCCCATCATTTTTTTTAACACTCAAACCCAAAACTCAGACAAAGAAAAATACGCCTCCTTTTTACTGCTTCTCACAACTCAGAATATCTCTATGAAAACCATCCAAGATAATTACTCAGTTCGACCTAGCCACAGGGATGGCCTAAGGTCCATCGTACATGCCACAGAGATGGTGTGTTGCAAGGATATGTTTCGAATTAAAACCAAGGCACAAGGTAGGTATATCTTTGAGTGGTTTTTCAAATTACTTGTCTTTCCTTTCCTTTTTACGAATCAACGAAATGATTCAACAAACTTGTTGAAATCATCTCCTTTATGTTCGGAAATGAATACATGAAATAGATCAATGATGGAGAAGTTTGTGTTAGAGATCATGTATGGTCCTATTGATAGTAAGAACACAAATAATCTGAGATCTTTAAGATGCCTTATCATTTTCTTTTTTTATTCTTTTTTTTAAAAAAAAACAGAATATATTATAAAAGGTTTTGACACAAGTTGTTAAATCTCTTAATGATATTCGAATATTTTTGAGGTTTTGACTTCAAATAGGATCTGTGATGAGAGGGTTTCGTGGCATAAACCTTTGATGGTATTGAATGTTCAATGAATATGCTCGAACCAATATCTGAGATTCACAAAAAGTTTTCCATGTTACCTGTCCGTTATAAGTGAATCAGTGCTAGATCTGTGATGAAATGGTTCGAGTAAACAATATCTTATAAAGGTTTTCGAAGCACAATGAACCAATCTGAGATCTTATTATCAGTTTTCGATTATTGATGATTGAACGATTTGAGTTGGGATATTAGGATAGATAATTGGATGCTGGTGTTGATGAAATGTCTTTGATTCTGTTATGTCGAGGTCTGGTAGATTTGTGAGACTGATGATGGTGATGACCCTGAAGTCGAGATTGTAATTTGTTATTTTGGTATTAAGTATGTTGAGGTTGAGTTGTTGTTTTGGAATAGGTTATTGTGGTCAAGAGTCTATTCTTTCTTCATCTCTTTCTGTTACAAGTCGCTAGCCAAAATCATTGAGTCAAGTCGCTACCACTTTTGCTTTTGACAACTCGCTACGACCTGTTAAACAACAAGTCGTTAGGTCTAAGTCGCTAGGTTAAAGGTTTGTACCAAGTCACTAGCGAGTTATGTCAAGTCGCTATTGACTTTAGTTGACTAAAGAGTCAACTCGCTACATGTCTCAACTCGCTACCATGAGTAAAGACTCAGGCAAGTCGCTACCTTAAAAACAAGTCGCTACAGTAAGTAAGTAAACAAGTTGCTACTTGTTAAAGAACAAGTCGCTACCAAGATTCATTTCATTTGGACAGTTTTGAGAGTAAGTCACTATCATGATAGTACAACTCGCTAGGATGAACATAAACCTTTTCCGATGAGTTTTTCCGACTACTTTTCCGGCCAGCTTCAAATAAACACAGAAAAGTTTTATAACGATGCATATTTTGACCCATATTGACCTAAAAAATGACTAGATATTCAAATTTTGGACAAAGTTTACACAAACTGAACTTGGACAGAAAACTGACTTGGACACAAGTTTTAACCAGTTAAGACCATAGACCACAAAAACGTATCAAAGAACTGTTTAGGACACATGTTTTAACCAGTAGAGAACTGTTTACCCAGAGAACATATTCCGACCACAACAATGTATTAAAACCAGTTTCAAATAAGCAAATAAGTATCAAAACCACAAGAACATCAAAACATGTTGAAACCAGTTTCGAAACCACAAAAAAAATCATCAAGACACAACAACCTTGGCTCTAGTACCAATTGTAGGATCGAATATTATTGTGTTTGATGATTCGGGTGGTCTTGGATGATCAAAATACATGTTAGACATTTTAGAGAGAGAAAGTAGATAGATGGTGTTCTTGGTAGAGAGTTGGTTCAATAAAATGTAAAAGGTTAGATTGCCAAGCCACACCCCTTCCATGGATGGAAGGGGTATTTATAGTTACAATGCATACGTCCTCCTATCGGACTATGGATCAGGCATACAGTGGGTAAAGACCCGTTCTTCCTCCACGGTGTTACACTAAACTAATCTACGCTACAAAACTAACTAATAAACAACTAAATAACGTAACAAACGACATGTCTACGAGCTAACTTGTGCTAGACCATAATTGGGGTGACCGACACTTTAACATGGAATTTTCTAATTCCTAACAGTATAAAATGCTTGTTAGTTGAAATTTTGTTCTAGATCAATTGGTGTCATAAGTATTATTATCTGCATAATTTGTGTTTTCATCTGCACTAGTTAGATCAAATAAGTTTTAGTGAGATATTGCTGTTAAGGTTGATTCACTTAGGTGTAATTAGGTAATTTGAACCTGAATTGAGGATTGTAGAAGTTAGATCTTGATTTTTGGTTGAAATAATTGCACATCAGTCATATACAAGAGTGTTTGGATAACAAGTAAAATCTGTGTTAGAGGTTGTTTAAGTGATAGATTTCTGTTGCATTATAGTAGTTTAGGTTCATTTAGTTTAATTAGTTCATATAATTGCATCTCAGTTCACTCTTAGTCAAATTCATCTTAAAACTGCCCTTAGTTCAATCTCAGTTAGTTTTAACATATCATATCTTGCATATAGGTTTAAAAGTAGTTAACATAGCTTATATCAGTTTCATTTCATACTAAAACATCATTCACAATCAATTGAATTGGATCAAACTTCATTAAAGTCAACATTCATTTCTGTCCAAAAAAGTCAAAATGTTCAGCAAAGTTTTCTGAGTTCTGTTATTTGTGGATTTTTACAAGCTTCAATTTCAGTCCAAATTAAGTGAAATTTTGGTTTTAATAACTTTGGTTGGTGGTTTATATCAAAGTAATTTTAGTTGAATTTTGTAAATTTTATAAGTCAATCAAATCAGTGCTTAAACTTGGCTGTTTTTATCAAAACTGTCATGTGCATGAACTCAGTATTCACTGAGTTCATCACAGCTTTTAGACAAGCCTCTTAACTGCTTATTACTTGTTCATAATAGCTAAAATTTGGTTTATCTGTAGTTTGCTAGGTTGTGATTAGGTCTCAATTTCTGGATTTCAATTTGTGCTTATTTTCAAGCCTCCGCATAAGCTAAAAGTTAGGGGTGTAGGCTGTTTGGATTTTCAACTGATTTTAGATTAGTTTAGTTTATTTGCTTATAAGTTTTGCTTAATTGGTCATAGATTGTTGCAGTAGGTATATTTAAGGTAGTTTAGTCATCTCGCATCTTATCTTAGCTTCTGGTTTTCATAATTTTAGGACTTTTCTGGAAATGTTCTATAAATTTAGGACTTTTCTGGAAATTTTCATAATTTTCTGTCATTGTTTGCTATTTTTCTGCATTTAAAATAGTTTTTAGCACTTTTTAATAGCATTTAATACAAATAAATCAGAAAAAGCCCAAAAAAATATAATTTCAATTTTATCAGATTAAGAAAAATCAAAAAGATATAAAAAATATTCTTCTTCATTTTTCCTAGTTTAAATAATAGTTTTTAGCCATTTAATTAGTTTTAAATAGTTTTTAATTCATAGAAATTAGATAAAAAATTAGAAAAATACAAAATCAGTTCTGAAAATTATTTTTAGTTAGTTAAGATTTTTTAAAAATAGTTTTGCAATTTTCTCATAAGCTTTCATAATTTTAAGTATTTTAGATCTATTTTAAAAGATATAAATTAGTTTTTAATTCAAATAAAATCAAAAAAACTCATAAAAAATAGTTTTAAATTTTAGATAATTTTCAAATTGCATTTTTAGCTATAGAATAATTTTAGATCACTTTTAGGGGATAATTTAGAATAGTTTGCATTTAATTCACGTTTTAGTTAATTCATAATTTGCGTATTAGTTTAAATTTGCATTATTAGTTATAATTCCTTGTTTGCATAATAAATTTAGTTCCTTTAATTGCTTCTCATTATTTTCCCTTGCCCCGTAGTTTAGAAAACATCAAAATATCCTCTTTTTCCATTCAAATCCCGATAAACGCGCCGTGAGTTGTTTAACTCCATTCATCCCTCGTTTGGAACGATCTCGAGACTCAAACCTAATACGTTTGAGTTACCTAAATACTACACTTATATAATTGATCTCTTTCCTAAGGAATCAATTTTTGGCGCCGCTGCCGGGGAGGGCATGTAGTGAGTTTCCGATTCCGTCTCGATTCGCGTGCTTTGAATATCCTTCCCCGAGTGAAATTACCGTTTTTTTTATATATATCTTTTTGAAAAACCCAAAAACATCTAAAAAACCAAAACATTCTTCCTAGAGTGTTTACAAAACCATAAAAATTAAAAAAATAAACAAAACAAATCGAAACGTCAATTGTTACGTCGGCTCACCTTGAAGGTACAACCTATACATGGGGTATAAGGAAGTGTTGACATTAAATTGCAGACTGAAGAAAGATCCACTCTTCTTTCCCGCTCTGCTGCGCGTACTTTTGAGAGCTACCGAGCACCGGTTGACGCGACGGTTACAAAAAGTGTTGGAATCACTCCTAAACCTTAATTCAAGTGTTAGTGATTCATATGTAATAGTTAGCTTAATATGGCCTTTATGTTAGTAATTAAGCTTAGGCTTATGTAGAAGGCCCATAACCCTAGGCCCAAGCCCATAAAAGAAAGGAAGGGACTAGGAGTGTTGCCCTAGCTCCCTCTCCTATAAATACCTTGTAATAACCCTCACTTGAGAGTTGGTTGTTCAATTCATTCACTCTTGCACTCTTACGCCTAACCATTCATAGTTTATACGTGTGTGTGTGTGTAGTTGTTCAACCAATCTATATCCTTCATCTATTTCTTCTATTGATGCTTGTGTTACTAATATGGGAACTTAACAGTGGTATCAATCGCCAAATAGTTGGGTGAACGTATTGCTTTTGAAGTGAGTTTTGGTCTTACGCGTAAAGCATATGGTTCAAACTTTGGTTCGCCTAAAAACTTATTTTTTTCACTTTTCAATCCAAGATTCTTGTACTTTCAACGTTTTAAGGTGTTAAAATAAATGTTTTTGGCAAAAAGTTTCAAACTTTACGCGTGGATCATTGTTTTCAAGCTTGGTTTTATTCGTGGGTTTCTTTCTACGCATAACGTGTTTTTGAGCTTTGGATCATCAAGTTTCACACTTTTGTGTTATTTTGGTGATATTGAAGCTATCTCATCACAACAATCTGGTTTGGAAACATCGGTTGGCAGAAATCACTTTTGGCTATTTTCTACGCGTAAGTAAAACCCTAAACTTACTCGTAACTGTTCCTTGGTTTGATCTTCAGTTTTGTGTCTTACTTAGTATTTTTCTTGCTTGGATAAACCTGAAAACACTTCGATTTTGGATATCTTTTTCACTGTGATAGTGTAAAAGATCGTTGAGATAAAACCCTAAAATTACGCATAAGCTTAAGCTTACGCGTAGAATTTTTACGCATAAGATTCATCTTACGCCTAAGCTTTGTCATACGCATAAGGTAATCCTACGCCTAAGTTTTCTACGCTTAACTTTCTGTTTTACGCATAACTTTAGTGTTTTCTCATCTCTTACGCGTAAGCTAATCCTGCGCGTAACTAGTGCTGTTACGCGTATCTTTGGTGTTTTTACGCATAAGTGGTACTTTGATCTTCTGTGATTTCTACGCCTAAGGATACTTCATCAACAACGGTTCATTCGACTACAAAGATCCATTTAACAACACAAGTTTTCAACATGTCACGACCACCATAATCTAGCTATTTCCCTTACACTTATCATCATCATCAACAACAACAACAACAGGTAAGTCCACAACATCAGCAATTTAATCATCAACAACAAATTTATCAACAACAATTTAATCAACAACATACTCCACAACTTGCAGCAATTCCACAACCTCAAATGGTTAAACCACCACCAAGTCTTCAAGTACAACCTTACACAAACTTCTACAATCAACATCCATCAAGGAATACTATGAGGGAACCGGCATGGTTTGGCAAGATGTGTGATGCCTTAAGTAGCCAACAATCAATTCATGAAGCTGGCTCACTTGATAGACCTCCAATGCTCACTCCCGGGAATTATGATCAATGGGTGATTCGGTTCTTTAGGTTCTATGATCTAAAGAAGCCGCATGGAAAGTTCTTAAAGAAGGTCATTATGGAAGGTCCATTTCAGATGCCTACTACTGTCACACCCGCAGATCCTGATGCAAATCCACCAAGAGATGCTGTAACCAACATTGCAACTATTTCAGACCTCACTGCTGATCAACTTCTACACTTTGAAGCCGATGAACTTGCAATGCAATACATCCTTTTAGGACTACCCAATCCAATCCTTCGAAGTGTTGATGCTCAAAAGACTGCAAAAGCAATGTGGGAACATATTCATCTTCTTATGGAAGGCACATCACTCAATCAGGAAGACATGGAATCCAAAATCTACTTGGCTTATGAACACTTCATGTTGGATCGATATACTTTAATCAAACTAACTTTACTAGCTTGTTAAGGTTTAATAACCTTAGATAAATCCTAAGTTATTAACAAAGAAACACTAAGCAGTCTTTATCAAGTATTCGGAATTTACTTAATAAAGCTAAGAAGAATAACTTTTTATTATAAACTCTAAATCTGCTTATTATGCAGATACTCTAATACAACTCTAAGATAATCGAACTTCTCTCTAAAACACTAATTAACTTGTGAATTCGTAAACTCTAAAACTCATAGACTCGTATATCTAATGCCAATCTAGGAGTCCTTTTATAGGCTCAAGGATATCCTAGTCGGTTTACAATTTGTAACCTTGTACGACAAGTAATCTAAACATAGAATACAATACTTTCTATAAACGAATATAATAGTTCTTTTGTTCTTGCAGTACTTTGACTTCTAGGTGCAGTACTTTGACTTTGTCTTTAGCAGTACTTTGACTCTTTGACTTTTCGACTTTGCAACTTACAGTACTTTCATATCTTCAGTACTTTCATGTCTTCAGCACTATCATATCCCAACAATCCTCCCCTAACTTGAATTCTACTTGCTTGACTTCAAGTTCCTTTGTAAATATATCTTTAATGACTTCATCTTTAAGGACAAATTGTTTCTTAGTCTTTAAATTGTATCTCGTAGTATGTCTGTACTTGTCAAAGTATCTCTTAGAATTTTTCTTTCTCAGCAGCATCCAGCAAGCTCCATCTTTTCAGCAACACAGCAACATATGACAATTTGTACATTAATTCAGTTTAAGTTGCATACTATTCTCATCACTTCCGGTGTGTTAACTCCTGTGAGAGGTGAATCATTGAAAATTTAATGGATTTAGATCTCTTTACCAAAGCCATTATCTTTGGAGTAGCCAAATGTTTTGGTGTGTAAGACCATGGTACATTGATAACCATATGATTTTTAGCAAATCATCAGCTATCAACAGATTTGATTTGTCTTTACCAAAAGCTGTACCCTTCTGGACTAGTTGGTTCTTTTATCTAATGGTGAACTAATTACCAATAATTGATTTTCCACTGCCTTTACCACAAGCCATTTTCTTGTGGGCTAGCCAACTCTTCACATTAACTAATATGGTGAGTTGATTACCATACAACTTATTAGCAAGTTGTCAACTAAAAACGGATTTGATATATCTTTACCAGAGCCGTTTGCTCATGGATTAGCCAATCCTTTTGTAACCATGGTGGATTGATGGCCTATTGATGTTTTCATCTCAAAATCCATTTAATTCATTTAACCTTTGTTTTCAAAATATTTGATATTTTAACAAAAGATTTCTTTCAAAAATCACTTAACTGGTTTTAAAAGCTGCAAGCAGTACTTTGATGAAAGTACTGTTTGATCAGCAGTACTTTGAATAAAGTATTGATTTATCAAAAATAAGTTATTCAATAAAACTCATACCAGTTTACTCATCTTCTTTAGCAATAGTAGTCCAGTTGATAAATAGATTGATAACCATGCAAGCAGTTTCATTATCCTCTTCTACTTCCAATCCATGCTCTAGCATTCCTCTCATGAGCTCAACTGTGAGAGGATATCTTCTATTTACAAACATATGTATCATTTTACCATTCTCCAGCTCTAAAACATGAAATCCAGACTCTTCAAAGAATCTCCAGCAAACAATTTCCCAATTTTCTTGATTCTTCCAAATATCATCAGTGCTTTCCTCTTCTGTTTCCCACATGGTTATGAGATCTTCAAGCAAAACTAGACCAATTCCTTCTGATGGAATATCTCCAAAATAAGCTTTCACCACATTATATAGATAGAATAGATCCACTCTATCTATAATATGTAACAAATCCCATAGCCTATTGAAAACTTTGAAGCTTTCATCTTCTTTATGAAAAACATATAATCTCCTTCTTTAGATTTCACAACTTCAAAAGCACTAATCTGAGATCTGTTCATCTTCATGTCAGCATCTTCTTTTGAATAATCAAAATCTACCACTCTGAGATAATTTCTTGATGCATCTTTAGTCTCAGATCTTAATTCAACTCTTTCTTTCTTTGAGAACTGTCTATCTGTAACTTCAGTTTTCCTTTTTCTTTTTAAACTCTTCTTCCTTTCAGCTTCAGTCCAATTAACTTCTTCTCTAAAATCTTTGATATCTGCAACACTCTTCTTATAAGCTTCTGTTTCAGCATCATAGAGTCTTTTCATGTCAAAATAGTTCAGCTTCTGCAATCCTTTATACCCTCGACCTTTCAAATAAGCCATCATAGCATTCCTGTCCTTAGCTAAATTAGGTCTTCTAGGCATATATCTAACAGGAGTAGGTGATTGTAATGGTTCATCAGCTTCAGCATTTAATTGCTCTTGCAACTTTTTAGCCGCTTCTCTACTTTGAGCTTCTTCAGCTTCTTGAGCTTCTCTATCTTTTGCATTTAAATCTTCTTGAAACTTTCTAGCTGCAGCTTCATTCCTAGCAACTTCAATTTCTCTAAGTTCTGCCAAAGTTAATTTCTTCTTCTTAGTTTCTACCAGAACACCTTTCCCTTTATCCTTAGGATCAATTGCAGGTTGAGAAGTTCTTTGCTGTTCTTCTTCTTGTACTTCTCGAATAGTAACACCACCTCTAGGTTCTGATAAATCTTCTAAAATTGTAGCAATGAACTCATCATCACTTGCAGAATGAATAGGTTTTAGTGTAGCTTCCTCCTCTTCTTGTATAACAGTTGTAGAAGGACCAGCTTCCTCTTCAAAATTCAAAACTCTCGAAGTTATTACCTCTTGTCTAAAAGTACTTTGCTGTTGAAGAGCAGTACTTTGTTGTTCAGTACCTTGATCTTCAGTACCTTGAACTTGAACTTGCTCCTCAGTATCTTCAATGATCTTCTCTTCAGTCTTTTCAGCACTTTCAGGTTCATTTTCCTTAACAACATCTTCTTTCAAATTCTCTTCTGCTAAATTCCTCCCCAAATTGACAGAAGATTGTTGATGAACCTTTTGGCGTTTGCGTTTTCTAGACTACCTTTGCGCCTTTTTCTTTGATTTAACCCAGATACAAAATTCTTGAACTAATGGCCACACAAAAGTCTTTAGCCTTCTAAACTTCAGTTTTAATTTCTTTATCTGATTGGCTTGAACCTCAGTAGTCTTTTTCAACTTAACCAACTCTCTTGTCAAAACATAATTATCCAATGTGATTTTGTCAGGAGGTATGGTATTTGAATCTTCTCCTTGAATAGGTGAATGTTCCTCTGATTGAGAAGCAGGAACAGACCCTTGTGGAGATGGAGAAAGTGAAACTGCAACATCTTCTTGAAGTTCAGTACTTGGGGAAGCAGTACCTTGTGGAGATGCAATACCTTCTTTTGATGCAGCTTGTGGAGAAGCAGTACTTGCAGATGCAGTACTTGCATATGCAGTACCTTCAGTAGCTTCATCAGCTTCATCACTCTAACAGCCTGAACAACGTCAATCATGGAAGTAGTTAAAGGAGTATCTGGACCCCTAAATAAAGCACTCCTTTTTGCCATAAAGGTAAAAATCTTCGATTGTTGAACAATAACAGGCAATAAATCTGTAGGTTTTGGCACATCAGCAAGTTTCTTGTTTAAGAAAACCTATATAAACCTTGGGTACATTAGCCAAGTAGATCCATGTGAGATATGCGAGAGCATTCCATCCAGTATTAGCCTTGAGAAGTTAAAAAAATGATCTGTAGCTAATCCAACCATAGCAGATGCTATATTTGACCCAAACTGATCCCAAGAGGTACTCTTAGCACTTATGCAATGGAGCAACACATGAACCAAAATTTTCCAATGAGGACAAAATAATTTTTTTCTAAACGTTTGTTCATTCAAAGATCCTTCATAACCAATATGTCGAAAAGTATCCCATATCAACTGCTTATCAAACCGTATAACCCCATCTGCATCATTGAACAATAAATCTTATCGGATGGAGGCCTCAGTAATCTTAACAGTTCTTCCAGCAACTGTTGATCGAATATAATATTCATCATTTTCCATGTTATCCCTAGCATTAGCCCAAAATTCTTGAATCCAGGGCTCAATTATATCCGGCTCCACTAAAAGAGCATAACCGATAGGCGAACCAGTAAGATAATCAATTATATCATGAAAGAGTATATTTGCTTCATTCTTATCCAAATTAGCGACCATATTATGCTTTGAAACAGTAGGACGATTTGCCATTGTTGATTATGTAAGCACAAAAGTGTTTTAATCGAATAATATGGATATGATGAGAGAAAGAAGGAAAATATTCTAATGTATCAATATAAGAGGGAAAATCGGAAAGTAGTTATTTATAGATGAGATTTGAAAAATCACAGCCCATAAAAACATTGTTACCGTTAGCATTAAGTACCTCTCAATATAACCGTTGGAACAGTACTTTAATAAGACAAACAGTACTTCTCACGTTAGCGTACTTTCCCAAGCAATACTTTCCAAGCAGTACTTTTACGAAAAATAGTACTTTCCCAATTTCTTCAGTATAAACTAAGTATACATAACTATCCTCCCCTCAAGCAATGCACAGGACTATACTAAGACTAAATAGTCCTCCCCTTAAATGTAGCTTACTAACTAATATACTCCAAAACATCTGACAGAAACTCCTTGTCTCCTGTCATGCTAACAGAACAACCACCATCAACAATAATATGATCTTTAAGCTCCTCTTCTGGGTTGCCCTGTCTAATAGGATGAAAAGGTTAGTTGCTTTGAGGAACCCAAGCCATTACTGACTTGTGTTCCCCTTGTGGAGTGACATACTCACATTCTTTGAGTATATAATCTCCACTATTTTCTAAAGCATGATCCAGTATTATCTTGTTATTCAAAACATGTGGATTTTCAAAACTTTCTGGTTTTTCAACACAAATCTCTTTGTCTTGTATCACAAAAACATCTGATTCACTTTTTGTTGAAAGTACTGTTTGTCCCTCTGCAGTACTTTCCCTCTTAACCCATTCTGGTTTAACACATGGTTCATGTGATCTAGATCCCCTATGTGAATTGTAATACCTTCTAGGTTGATAGTGAGATCTCTTAGGACTCCTATTCCAAATAGTGTGATCGATACCTTGTTTTGGTGAGCAGTACTTTGAGAAATTACTGGTCTAGAATTAACAGTACTTTGGAAAGTACTGTGAGATACTGAAGGTTTTGAAAAAGGTTTTCTCCGGTGTGGGTATCTATGATCTGTTGAGAAATTTCGTGATTGACCCTAGTGGAATTATTCCATGGTTTGTGCTCTCTAGGTTTTGGTTGGCGACACTGCTTTGGAAATTTTCTAAGGTATTTCGAGTGATGTTCACAATCCTTAATTAGATGAGTAGGACTAAAACACACAAAACACAGTTTTTGACCCATACTTCCAAAGTGACATCTTCTATGTCTATGCCCAAAATTATTTTGCCTTCTTGGTGAATGATTAAACCTGTTTTGACCAAAGTTATCCCAAAAGGTTTAGCAGATCTTGTTTTGAAAAGGTTTTGAAGAAGGTAGTGCTTGTGGACCAGTACTTTGATTTGAAGGTACTGCTGGATTTTGAACATTGTGTTCAACAGGTTCTTTGGGTTTTTCAGACCTAGATTGAGCAACTAGCTTCTTCCTAAACTCTAGACTGTCTACTCCAAAATGAGAAACATCAGGCCTAGGGGGTTGATGAATGCCAGTGGGATGGGGAACAGCATGATAATCATTAGCTTTCTTATATTCAGGAGGTGAGTCACTTATTGAACCCTCATTACTAGATGTATCTACATAATTAATGAGTTCTTCATCACTAGTAATTATATCCCCAAAATCATCTTCATCCTGATCACTAGATTGGTTTTCTTCTAGTTTACTAAAATCCATTCCAAAACCTAATCCAGTTTTTAGGTGGGCTCTTTGCTGTTTTTGAACATAAGAAACATGTGACAGACCAGACTCTCCCCATGCAAAGAAACTTAGCTAATAAATTATCTCTTTCCTTAGTTAATTTCTCAATTTCAGCAATTTTACAGTTTAATTTCCATTCACTAAGTTTTAACTGGTAATCCTGTTGTTCATATTTTTCATTAAGCTACTTCATTATTTTCATGTGCTAAGATTTTGGCTTCCATAGATTCTAAGGTTATTTGATAACCCGCTACCTCAGACCTAGCCCTAACACAATTATCTCTCTCAATCACATAACGCTAAGTAATTTATGATAAAAATCATAGCAGTTTGAGCATACCTCAGAGATACGAGATTGATTTGGTGAAGTAGCCACCAATGCTAGTTGAACAGGATCATCTTCACTTTCCTTGCTCCAATCAAATCCTCCAAAGCCATCATCAGATTCCAAAGCAGCATGTTCGTTTCTTCAAAGAAAAAGTGCTCCAATCCAATGCTTCTACTGAATCATCAGCTACTTCTTCGACTGCTACCATACAATAAGTCACTGGTTCATCATCAAACTCGTCACTCGTCAACTTCGATAACTTCTCTTGAACAACCAAAGCCTTTGTTTCAGTAATTGGAATTTCCTTAAGCTCAAGTTTTGGCTTTTCAGATGTCATGTTTGCTTGATACTTAGCAAACCTGCACTCCCTTGCAAAGTGACCAATCTTTTGACAATTGAAGCATTCAATTTTAGATTTGTCAAAAGTTATGCCCTGTTTTGGTTTGAAATCAATGCTTTTGCCTGTCTTCTTCATGTACTTTTTGATCCTTGCAGGGATCATAGCAACTTGCCACCTGATATCAATTTCTTCAAGTGCATCTTCTTCAATCTGTGCTAGATCTTCTTCATAGGTAACAGTGTAGACTAGCTTGTGGCAAAGAATGAGCACATAAATTCATCTGAGGGCATAGTGGTAGTTGGTGGGGCCTGCTGAACATATGAAGGGGGTGTAAACAGCAGTACTTTGAGTAACAGTACTTTGAGGAGAAGCAGTACTTTTGATGGAAGCACTGCCCTTCTTTTCAGATGATAGAAAAGCAATATCACGTGAGACTTAGAATTTTTTTGACCACTCATCTCATGCTCATACACCTTTAGTTGATGATAAAGATCATCAAAGTCCATTACATCCAAACCTTGTTGTCCTCTGATCATTGTAGCAATAACATGCCATGTAGATGGCAAACTCCTTAGAAACTTCAAATTAGCATCCTCAACTGATACTTCTGCCTTGTATAGCTCCAACATGTTGAGAAGATTCTGAAACCTATCATATGCAGCATCAAGACTCTCTCTTTCACCAACTGTGAAAGTTTCAAACTGTTGCTTCAACAAATTTTTGTGCATCTTTTTAGAGGCTTCATTCCCTCCAAATCTGGTCTTGAGAGCCCCAGAGCTACTTAGCATCTTTAGCATCATGAAATTTGAGAAGATGACCATCTGGAATGGCAGATAAGAGAATGTTGAGTGCCTTCTCTTGATTCCTTAAGGTTGCTGCTGGTAAAACTACCTTAGGTGCCTTGGGTTGTCCAGGAATATCAATGGGTTCTGGAACAACTTCATTCCCATTCACAATTACATTCCATAGAGCATGGTCTGTAATGGCAATGTACTGCCTCATCTTCATGCACCAGAGATCATATTCTCCCTTCTTGATTATTGGAATTCTGAGTGAGGTGATTGAGGGTGGTGGAACAACTTCAGTCGACATCTTGAATATTGTTGAAGTAGGGTTTCTTCCTAGTTAATGGTGAATGAAAACCTTGTTCAATAACAAAGTATTGTTTTGATTATTCCGCTGCGTACTATGTTTATTATCTTTGTTATTGATCCCTAGCTGAGCTTATAAACGATCTTATCAGGTACCAAAACTTCAAAACAAACACAAACACTCCTAAACCATTGTTAGGCGATTGATACCAATTGTAAATCCCCTTTTATCACGTATACCTTATCACAACTTTAGACACAAACATACTATATGTGTAAACCACAACAGTTACGCTATGAGTAGAAAGATGAAGAATAGAAAGTGGTGACTTGAATGAATATAATGCGTATGTATTTAGAGAGATAAAGGAAAGAAGATGAAAAAAATATTCATATGAAAAACACACACACACACACTCAAGCACACCCCTCAAATGAGACTTTGAGGGGTTTATATAGTACAAGACACAAGGTGCCCTAAAAGGCTTTCTATGGGCCGTGGATATGGACTTGGATTGGATTGGGTTACTTGGACTTATACAAGGCAAGCTTATCATAACACCTAGCAATTTAGCTTAGTCCAATCCACGAGCCCGTTGACTATTCTATCATGATATCTAACACACGTTACAAAGTTCCTAAACGTGAATGACCATCACTTCTAATAAAAACTATTAAGGCTAACATTTTTGGTATGAGCCATTGGTGTGGCATAGGTGTCACAGTTTTGCATTCCAAATTTGTTTAACAATTCAAGGGCATATTTTGACTGACTCAAGAAAATACCACGGGGTGATTGATGAACTTGCAGTCCTAGAAAGAACGTAAGTTCACCCATCATGGACATTTCAAAATGTTTATTCATTAGTTTTGCAAAAGCGTTTGAGTACTTTTTATGTGTTGACCCAAAAATGATGTCATCCACGTAAATTTGAACAATTAAAATATGTTCCCCGTGATATTGAATGAAAAGAGTTGGGTCGACCGAACCTTTGGTAAAATTATTGGCAATGAGGAAGGATGATAACTAATCGTACCATGCCCGAGGAGCTTGTTTGAGTCCATACAGAGCTTTGTTCAGTTTGTAGACATGGTTCGGGAACGCGGGATCAACGAATCCTTCGGGCTGGCTGACATAAACTGTTTCTTTCAGTTGACCATTCAGAAAGCAGTTTTGACGTCCATCTGAAAGACCGTTATATTCATATGAGCCGCGAACGCGAAAAGATCCGTACTGACTTCAAGGCGAGCAACCAGAGCAAATGATTCTTCAAAGTCAATACCCTCTTCCTGTCTATAACCCTTAGCCACCAGACGTGACTTGTTTCTGATTACGTTCCCTTCAGCATCCAATTTGTTCTTCCAAATCCATTTGAGACCAATGACGTAAACCCCTGTTGGTCTTTCAACCAGTTCCCATACTTCAAGTTGTTTGAATTGGTTGATTTATTCTTGCATGGATTCAATCCAGGTGTCCTTTGTCATTGCGTCTTTAATGATTTTAGGCTCAGATTGGGAGACAGTGAGTGCATAAATGCAATGTTCACCATCTGTGTGAAGGCGTTGTCTCGTAACGACTGGTTGATTCGGGTTGCCAATAATATTTTCAAGAGGATGGTCTTTTGTCCATCGATGTGTAGAGGGTTGATGTTGGTATACATTGTGCAGATTCTGAGGATTCAAATGGCTTGTAGATGATTCCGCAACATCAGGTGCGGCAGTCTCATTGGAAAACGGGTTAAAGAACGCATTTGGATCAAAATCTGTGGGTGGGGGTACTTCATTAAGAACATCAACAGTTGGTACAGCGTCGTTGGAAGCAGTTTGTTCAACTGTTGTTGTAGAGTCAACTGGTGGTGCTTCTTCAATAGTAGTTGTTGTAGCAGGTGTATCAGGTATAGGAATATGATCAGGTTGAGTAGCGGAAACAGCGGATACACCTGGAGCACGTTCATTAATATCGTCACTGAACAGAGGAGCAAATAGCCTTTCCATTTTTTGACGAGTAAGCTGGGGGCTTGATTCAACTGATGATGGGGTTTGAGGGAAGTTTAAACGGTTATGACCGGGTTCCAAGCTGTTATACTCAGAAGCCATTTCAGTAAGTTCATCAAAATTAGCATGAATCGTTTCCATAACTTGTTTTGTACGACAATTCCAGATCTGGTAACCTTTAGAATTCTCACAATATCTAATAAAGACTCCAATGTCAGCTTTGGCTTTGAGCTTTCCAAAGTCATCACGATCATTATTCGGATAGCAAAGGGATCCAAATACATGAAAGTGTTTAAGATTTGGTTTTCGGTTGTGAAGAAGCTCAAATGGTGTTTTGTTGTGGTGTTTTGTAATCATTGAGCGATTCTGAGTGTAGCACGTAGTTGAGACAGCTTCAGCCCACAAGTAATCTGGAAGTTTAGCATTAATTAACATCGTTCTGGCAGCTTCCACTAACGTACGGTTTCGTCTTTCAACAACTCCGTTTTGTTCTGGTGTGCGGGCAATAGATGTTTGATGCTCAATTCCCACTTTATTATAATATTCCCGAAGAGTTTGATTCACGAATTCAGTTCCTTTGTCTGTTCGAATTCGTCTGATGGTGTTCCGGAGCTGAATTTGAATTTTCGTGAGAAAGGTGATGATCATCTGTGGAGCTTGATCTTTACTTGAAGAAAATAAAACCAAGTCCATCTTGAGTAGTCATCAACAATTACCAAGATGTAGCGTTTGCCATTAATCGTCTGCAGCGCAAGACGGGCCACACAAATCCATGTGAAGAAGATGAAGCACATGCTTTGAGAGCGGTTCCACCTTTGAAGGAAAATAAGCACGAGTGCTTTTACCTTGTTCACAAGCTGAGCATAGGTGATCTTTAGAATACCAGAATCGCGGGAGACCTTCAACAAGTTTGTGTCGAGCAAGGTTGGTTATGGTTTGAAAGTTTAGATGTGAGAGACGATGGTGCCATAGCCAAGATTTTGTAGATGTAGCCTTTGAGAGTAGACATATGGGAGATGAAGCAATCATGTCTTGCATGCAGATAGTGTAGAGACTGGATGAGCGTTGGCCAGACATAATATCATTTCCTTGTAGATCACGAATGAAACAAGTTTTCTCCCTGAAAGCGACTTCCAAGTCTCCATCACAAAATTGACCAATAGAAAAGAGATTGTGACCGAGGCCTTCCACATAATAAACCCTGCTAATTTCAATATTGCCATTGATATAATCTCCGTAGCCCATGATAGCTGCGAAGTGATCATTCCCGAATCTGACAGTGCCAATGAACTTTGCAATAAAGTTTGATAACAGTTTAAGATTGCCTGTCATGTGTCGGGAAAATCCGCTATCAACAATCCAAAGGATGATTTGTATCACCTGCATTACACACAGATGACACAGATGGAATAGAAGTAGACGTGGAACCCGATGAGTTAGAGGGTTCCTCAGCAGTTATAGTAGAAATACACACATCAATGATTTTAGGCATCCATTTAAATCCTAGTGTATTATGTATCCATTTCTGCCATCTCCAACTAGTCTTAGCTTTAGTCTTAGTGAATGTACTAGGTGGTACTACAGTCCTTGGAGGTGATACTGGAACTACAGGAACATCAATTCGTTTCTTAGAATCTAAGGAGGGCGGTCTACCAAGCACAGACTTAGAAGCAGTAGTGGGCCTAGAGGTATTCCGAATCTTAGGATTCCGTAAACGAGACAAGATAGCCTTAGCAACACATTTATCATGACAATCAGAATGCATACTTTTACGACAAATAACACAAGAAGCATTGATATAGGGTTAGGGGTTATGTGTGGACAAATCCTCAATATCAATATCAAAAATAATCACGAAGATAGATTTAAATTCTCTTAGGAAAAAGAATAATAAATCAAATCACGTGTGTGATCGTGTGTACGGATTAGTCAACCCGAATCGTTTTCCCAACGAGGCGTGAATTGCCAACGTCGTTCTTAGTTTGGATTTTATGCTTGATGATATGGATTATAGATTTTGATTATAAACTACGGGAATGGGAGAGTAATTAAGGAAATCTATCCTACGGAAAATCCTAAACGCAATCTAAAATAATACGTAATTAACAAACGCGACTAAAAATGCAACTACGTCTAAACGATATCCTAAGAATGCCTAAATTTACTTTTACTCTAAAAATGTGATTAGAAAACTATTTTAGAATTAAAACTATTTTTTTGGAATTTTCTTGATTTTATAAAAATTAAAAACTAATTTAAACTCATTTAAAATTGTGAAAAATACCAAATAAAGGGAGAAAAATATGGAAAAACCTTTTTTTATGCTTTTTATATTTTTCTTAAACTAAGAAAATTGAAAAATTATTTTTTAGAACTTTTTCTCAATTATTTTCAATAAAAGATAATTAAAAAGTGATTAAAATCTATTTAAAATAAGAAAAATAGCAAATGAAGACCAAAAATTATGAAACTTTCAGGAAAAATCTAAAATTATCTATAGAATCTATGAAAAATGGAAAACAACTAGCTTATGTGTAAGATTAATGAGCTACTGTGTAAATGCTACTAGAAATAAGCTATCACAATAAGCTAACTATAGAGATAAGCTACCAAACAGTAACTACAGCTTAAGTCTACCAAATTAAGCTACAAGCAACTAATAATCACTACTCTTATCAAGCTTAAGGCTCAGATTCAATGAATAAGTAAACTGCTTATTTAAGCCAAACAGTGGTTTACCTCCACTGTTTGAGCTTAAACACAAGTTACACCAATAAGCTACACCACAAATCACCTATGCAGTCTTAACAAACACCTGGCCAACTACACTTGTACAAAATACCAGTTCCTAACTCTTTGAAATCAAGCTTGTGCAACAATTTTCAAAACAACCTGTTCACACTCAAGTGTGAGCAGGGCACTTACAAGCTAAAGTACTAGCTTATTTGAAGCTCAAGATGACCAAATCAGTTTTCACCAAAAGTGATTATCAATAATAGACCAGTTGAAGTTTTGATATCCAAATTTCCAAACTCTTAAACTCAAATATGTCTCAGAAAATGAATCACAAAGTTATGTTGAAAACTGCTTTAGACAGAATTTGACTTTTGAAGATTACACTCAAACTTTGACCAAATCCAGATTTAATCCAATATTATGAAATGTTTAAGATGTTTAAACACTAGAGATGATAACCTAATGCTAGATCTCACAAATTTGAACCAAATACCAAGCTATGACACCTACTGATTTTTGACAGATTCAGATATTAGATCAGTTCCAAATTAGTTTTGACTTTGTGAGTTAAAACTGATCAAACCAATACCTCAAATGACTTTCTAAAAACTACTCAAGCAAGTCTCAACCACTAAACACTAACAACCTAGCCTTAAGCACAGATATATCAGTTATGCCAAACACTATGTATGCTATTGATAAAAACTGCAATTAACTGATTAAGACCAAATTAAGCTAAACAGTCATGCAAATCAGATCAAACAGTAACAAACATCACTATAGAAACGAATTAAACACAACTTTAATGATCAAATCAGATTATGGAACTTACAACTAATCCACGTACCACTATGGCTTGCACCTTGAAGATCTAGAACCACTAACCTATGTAACCACTAATCCTAATCCAGTACCACCTCAAATCTCATCCCATATCAGCATCACAACCAATCCAATCCAAATCCAAACCAACAGAACCAGATCCAAACACTGTAGCAACTGCACTTTTTGTATTTTTGAGATTAAAACTAGAATAAGCTCACACAAAGCTATTAATAAGCTTGAATGAACATATTAAACAATAAATCAGTGTAGGAATCAATTCAAACACTGTTTTAGAGTGATTTTTAATTTTCAAATGATTTATGTGATTTTTTTTTTTGTATTTTTAAGATTTTGAAGAGATAAGCTAAGAATAGGTTTAAAATACTGAAATAAGCTCTAAAATAAGATAAGAAACAGATATAGAATATAAAAACTTAAACAATAACAATTGAAATTGAAAACTTAAATTTATATTAATAATTGAAAATGAGTACACAATACGAATTACAAAAGGATTTAAAACATTTGAAATGCAAATAACTACTACAACTAAAGCTAGAGAAGGAAAAATAACAGAGAATAAGATACATTTGCGAATGACTAAGAAGGTCTATATATAGTTGAGCTAAGGGTCTTGGAAGCTTCTCGAAATTCTTCCCTTTGTGCTTCTTTGAGCTCTTTTGCCACCCTTGGATCATAATAACCGCTTCCCCTCTTATCACAACCCTAGGATCAAATCTAATGACAAGCTTCGGCCAATTGGAGAGCGACAGGTGGCCTCTAGCACACGGATTGGTGAAGTGTCAGTCCTCTTGTCAGTGGGGTGTCAGGGAATGTACGAAAGTACCCTTAATTGTGGTAATAATTGGATAATCACACGGGTGGGTAAATTAGGGTTCGTAATATCTGGGTTTGGGTAAAAGGGGGGTAATCATTTGGCGGGAGTGGGTTTTTTAATGTTTTTCAAGTGTTTGACCTGGTTCATAGGTTCGTTGACCGGGGTATTAAACCGGGTTTGAGCTGGGTTTCGGGTTGGAGTAATTAAACCGGGTAGCACTTGTTTTGTTGGGCTCGGATCTTATTTTTGGGCCGAGAGGTGTAAATGGATTTGGACTTTGGATATTATTTGAATCCAAGTGATAGCTTAGGGACCAATCTTGTTAAATTCGAATTTCCAAGGGACCACAAATGTAATTCTGAAAATCTCATCAAGGACTAATCATGTAAAGCTCAATAATCCAAGGGTGACTTTTGTAATTTCTGGATCTTTGAGGGACCAAATCTGTCAAAAGCTCAAAGTGCAGGGACCATTCTTGACTTTTCTTCAAATTTTACTGAAACTTTAAAAATCATCTTCTGAGAATTTAATCTTCCAAAGTACACAATCTTGACCTTCCAGCTCAGCTAAAACTCTCTTGATCTCTCGTGCTCGGATTTACATCTGATTTTGATCCTTTTTGCGTGTTTTTGCATATCCGTACCTGCACAAGCACAAACTCAAGAAAACCACAAATATCAGCAATAAACAGCTTTTCCTTGGTTGTTTTGGGTTTATTTTGATAGAGAAAAGGTATGTGTTTAAGCACATATCAAAAATACCCCAGACGAGACCATTGCCGTGTCCTCACGCAATGCAATCAACTCACGCTTCTAAAACCAAGGATTTCAATCTCTTTCTACTAAACCTATGAAGAAGTAGCAAAGATTCCTCAAAAGAGATTAAACACCCTTAATTCTAAAAACGCCCCGTTTACCTTTTAATTCACATGTAGATATTACGGTTAAGCACTTCAGATTATGAATGACGGTTTGTTGAACTTTCATGTCGATCAATAACTCAAACATTTTTCAAACGACACGTTAGGATCACGGAGTAGAAAACACAACACAGCGTGAAGTGACCATACGGATAGAATACATCGTCCCTGATTTTTCACAAGTCCCAAACTAAGCGTAAAACCGAAATCATTGTTACAAATGACTCTAGATGCTAACACTACCCATGGAAGTTACTTGTGTAATTACCTTTTGTTCCCATTTTCCTATTTGCCTCTAGATTTTTTTATTTTTGTGAGAATTGAATTTCTTCAATTTCTCGTTTCGATAAGGATTATTCTGATAAAGATACAAAGCTAAGTCGATAATTAGTTATCCGCCTTCTCTCAAGAACCATTGTCGTAAAAATGAGGTCCACATCAAGGAATTTTTATTTCACTCATACTTTTGATTTTTTTACTTTTCATCATTTTTCATTTTTTTTTTTTTTTTTTTTTTTTTTTTTTATTTATTTGTGAACCACGGAGCTTCACGGGGTAATTCCAAGACTATAGGCTTCATGAGATGAGGATCCCGGCTGGCTAGGCTAAGACCTCATTCAATCCCGGCTAAAGATCCAAGGGTCCGATCTCGACACCGCAGCTCACAACTTTACTTATTACTTTTCACATATCACTTATTATTCATTTATTATTCATTACGGATCCTTGATGTGTACCCAATTTTTAAAACAAAGATTCTTTTAAGAAGAAAAAGAACTAACTATCGCCAAAAACTCGACATCTCTAATTATTTAGACAGATATGGGGTGAAACAATTTTGTGGGAACAAAAAGCCATAAGTACCTTCGATGGGCTCTAAAGAGAACCAACTACTCCACGCTTAGCATCTAAACTCATAAGTAACTCTATCATTTCTCGATCTCTGCAAATTTAAAATCCCAAATAATGAGATCCGCAGATGCTTAGCCGATAATTTTTTTAGATTACCTATGGTTAAGGGAACAAGCTAGGGCTCAACACGCCCGGTCAAGTCAGAATTCTATTCCTACTCTCACCAGCGGAAAGTCAATCAAGGTGTCAAAACATATATTAACTTAGCAAATGTTTCGTCTAATGAAATCAAGTCATGCATATTTAAAGTCACTCAGGGAAACTTGCAAATACTTAGCCTTGTAAGCTAGAATTCGCATTTTATAGCTTCTAATCTAAGAGACTAGCAAAACTATTCAATCAAAAAGACTTAACAAAAGCTTACAAAAAATTTTAAATTTTGCTCATTTTTGCACAATTTTTCAATTTCTAAGGAAAAACGGGGTTACGAGAGAAACACGACAGAAATAAGCAAGTGCGGTCAAATCAAATCGAAGATTACCCTACCCCAGACTAGAACGAAACATTGTCCTCAATGTTTAAAGCAAGGGCATCACGAAAATCTAAAAGCCGTTTATAAAGTATGCTCAAAGATAAACGTTAGTCGATAAGATTAGGATATCGGATTTCCTTAAGCATCGATCATGAAACTCGAGTAGAGAAAATGACAAACTTCGAGCACGAGAGTCTTCATATCGGGAAAATCCTACACAACATCACAAACAACCAAACACGAGAAATCGAAGAGGTGACAACCCTTCGCGTCACTTACTAGAAAATAGAAAGAAGATAGAGATAAGCATGGGGTGCCTCCCACGAAGCGCTACTGTTTTTGATCACCGAGTCGCTAGCCTGACTCGCCCCCGAATTCATTTGTCCTTGGGGAAGAAAGTGGTAGAGATACCAGGGTCAAAAATGGTGTCCTCATTCCCAAAGGAATGAGACTGGGTGGGTTGGGTGGGTAAGAAAGTGTCGGGCATCAGCACATAAGGGTTAAATCCTCCCGAACTCTCAAAAGGTTTTTCAAGAAAGAATGATCCATCATCCGGCGGTTTTGCGGGCGGACGAAAAGGTGACGGATCAAGATGAGAATACTCCAAAGTAGAAGGGAGTATATGGTACAAAGAGATGTATTTCAAAGGTTCAACAATGAAGGCATCCAAGATAGGATCCTTTTTCCGGATAACTTTGGTGATAAGAATGTACTCTTCAAAGAGTATCCCCGGGTTAAAAATCTTGTCCTCAGAAAGGAATGAAATCAAAGTATCATCCACGTGAAAATCCTCACGAGAAAAGGAATCACTCTCGGATAAATAATAGTGTGGAATCTCTGAATCAACAAGCTCATCAGTCGAAATCTTAACTTCCTTATCTTTCTTTGGGTAAAACGGATCATCACATTCGTTCTCTTCATTCTTAGAAAGAATCGAGTCGGTGGGAGCAAGTTCATTGGTGAACTTCTCAAAGTAAATCGACGGATCTTGATATAACAAGTATTCAATCTCGCGTAAGTCGGCTCGAAAATCAAAGATGTCATCCTCACTTCCCGGTGGAAGAGGATCCATGCGAGCGAGTTCATCGGCGAACTCCTCGAGAAGTAAATCAATAGAAGAATCCTTGAGCTCGGGCTCTGAAGGATTAAAAGACGGCTTGACTTCTTGAATAACTTTTTCAGAATCTCCGTAAAGCATTTGTTCAATCAAACGAATATCTCCTTCGATATCGATGTCGGCGTTATCAATTTCCGGCGAAACTGAATCACTTTTCAAATAAGCATCAATTTCATTCATGATAGATTCATCTTCCTCATATTGAGTATGGGAAGAGATATTAGAAGAAGAAGGAGTGAGAGGAGTGGGATTGCCACTCAAAGAAAACTTGGTGTTTTTAGGAACAAGATCAATCCGATACACAGAAAGTGGAGGTGGGACAAGTGGTGTGCTCTTAGAGCTAGCATTTTCCACCACAACCGTAGTAGTCTCCTTTTCTAGTTTCTTCTCAGCACGTATCGTAGACAAACTCTTAACCGTGAAACGTGAAAGATCAAATCTTGATGTCTTAGGCATAACTTTTTGAACTACCGGAGGTTGGACGTGTGTGGTACTTCCGTTATTAGTAGGAATTCCCGGGTCCTTTGTCACCTCGGTGTTACTAATTTTGGCTACATCATATTGTTTGGTAAAAGATTTGGAAGTATTGTTAACGTTAAACGTGACGGCTTCTTTTCCAACTCTTAGAGTGATTTCTCCTCCATAAACATCAATCAACGCATGTCCTGTTCTTAAGAAACTCCTTCCGAGAATTAAGGGTACTCGAGGATCGGCATCAAAATCGACTACAACGAAATCAGCGGGAAAATCGAACTCCCCCACTTTGACAAAGACATCCTCGGCTATACCCTTTGGTGTTGTCGTAGTTCGATCGGCTAGCTCGAGAGTCATACACGTTGGGGTAAGTGGGGGCAATGAAAGCTTATCGTAAATTGATTTCGGCATCAAATTAATACTCGCGCCAAGATCGGCCAAGGCGGAGCACTGAATAATTCCTTGAAAATCACACGGAATGAGGAACTTGCCGGGGTCACCTAACTTTTCGGGAAGTTTCTTGAGAATAACCGCCGAACAATTCTCATTCAAAGACGTTTTTGCCAAATCCACAATTTTCTCTTTATTACTTAACATTCCTTTTAGCGTCGAAACAAACTTAGGCATGAGAAGAAGAGCATCCGCGAAGCTAATTTCGAAGTGAAGATCTTGAAATATCTGAAAGAATTTTTCCATTTGAAGATTTGCTTGTTCACGTTGCTTTTGATCATTCATCCTTGACGGGTACGGAAGTGTTGTTTTTGACTTAGGCTTTTCAACCGGAGCATCCTCGGGCTTAGAAGTCGGGACAACCGTGGGTTGGACATTCTCAGTACTCCCCTTATCAGTAGGAAACACCGGGTCCTTTGTCACCCCAGTCTCACGGTCTACCACACCGGAAGGAGAAGAAGAAGTAGTAGTAGGAGCCGTGGGTCCATCGTAAGCAACACCACTTCGTGTAGTGATAGCTTTCATGTCACTTCTCGGGTTAGGAATAGTATTACTCGGAAGGGAACTCGAGGGTTGAGAATAAGACGTAGAAGGTTGATTGGCTTGAAAGAAACTAGCCATCATATCCTTAATTTCTCTCATATTCTTGTTATTCGTAACTTCCATGTCTCTTTTAAAATCCGTCCTCATGCTGTTAATTTGAGTTTGCAAATTTTTGATGGTACTATCTGAACTCTTCATGTAAGACAGAAACTCATTGTTCGGAACAGCTTGATATTGTTGTTGAGGAGGTTGTTGATAAACTTGAGGTGGAGGAGCTTGGTAGTTTTGATTACCATGACTAAGATTTGCTCCTCGGTTTTGATTGTAAGATTGATTCTGATAACGGTTTTGGTTTTGTTGAGGAACGGGTGCAAAACCGGGTGGTCCCATTTGGTTGGCACGGTATCCTTGGTTCTGATTCTGAACCGGATTAGCAGATGCTACGGAAGCATTTCGGAGATCGCCATCGGTGGCTTGACAATTATAATACGGATGAGGACCACCGCAAATAACACATGTTTCAGTAACGGCTTTGACGGATTCGGATTTCAGATTCTTAAACTCTCTCATCATCGAATTAATAGCATCAGTCAGTCCACTCAACTCACTCCTCTGAACGTAGTTATCATTGGTAGCAATCTTAGAAACAACCGGACGGTTCCTAGACGAAGAAACTTTTGACTTATTCTCGATAATCATTCTAATGTCGGTGGGCATACGACTCAAGATATTACCACCGGCGGCCGCGTTAAGCGAATCTTGATCGGACGGCGTTAGAGCATTATAGAACGTATCAATCTGATGAAGATCGGTAAAACCGTGATTCGGGCATTTTCGTAAAAGTTCCTTGAATCTATCCCATGCTTCTCCAAAACTCTCGTCAAATTTTTGTTGAAAATTTATGATTTGATTTCGTAACATTGTTATCTTTGACGGAGGAAAGAACTGGTTCACAAACTTCTTAGAAAGATCTTCCCATGTTGTGATCGACTGAGGGGGTTCTTTTTCGAGCCAAGTCCGGGCTGCCCCTCAAGGGAAAATGGAAACAATCTCAACTTAATCGACTCATGAGCGACGCCCCGAAAGTTAATCGTAGAAGCAACTTGATTAAACCAACGGAGATGTGCATGGGGCTCCTCATGATCTAAACCACAAAAAGGTTTATTAGACACCAATTGTATTAGATTTGTTTTAAGTTCAAAATTTTCGGTGTTAATTGGTGGAAGTACGATAGCATCACCGTAGCCGTCTACGGTAGCTTGAAGTAACTCGTTCATCGTTCGAGTGTCTGCCATGACGGGTTCTTCAACAATAGTACGTAACTCGGGTACGTCTATTCTCTGATTACGTCTACGTCTTGATTGAGAGCGAGTGCATGCACTTAAAACCAAGTCAATTAAAAGAAACCGATATTCGAAAACACAGTGAACTTAAACCAATAATCCCAAGTAAATAAATCACCTCTACAAGACAAACGCACAAGCGAGCGGAGAAGCTTTGTAGGTCAGCGCGAAGCTTATTAAAAACCCGCTTCTTTACAGCCGCAATTTAATGTCAGGCCGTCCTTATACCCACCACACAGTTTGTTTATCCGATAAAAGTAAATAAATCCACAAGCGACACAAAGGCAAGTTTTTGATCTTTTGTTCGGGAACTTATAATGATAACACCTCCGTTGAGAATGTTATATAATTGGTGTCTTCTATTTATTATTAAAAACAAAGAGAAAATCTTTTTGTATTTTTAATCTGATATATATACAAAAGAAAAAGGAAAATATTTTTTTACTTTTTTTTTTATAGAAAAATAGTAACTTCACGAATGAAGGATCTCAAGTCACTAATCGACAAACTTCAAACGATATTGTCGTGACACAACCTCCCCGGCAGCGGCGCCAAAATTTGATATAGGGTTAGGGGTTATGTGTGGACAAATCCTCAATATCAATATCAAAAATAATCACGAAGATAGATTTAAATTCTCTTAGGAAAAAGAATAATAAATCAAATCCCGTGTGTGATCGTGTGTACGGATTAGTCAACCCGAATCGTTTTCCCAACGAGGCGTGAATTGCCAACGTCGTTCTTAGTTTGGATTTTATGCTTGATGATATGGATTATAGATTTTGATTATAAACTACGGGAATGGGAGAGTAATTAAGGAAATCTATCCTACGGGAAATCCTAAACGCAATCTAAAATAATACGTAATTAACAAACGCGACTAAAAATGCAACTACGTCTAAACGATATCCTAAGAATGCCTAAATTTACTTTTACTCTAAAAATGTGATTAGAAAACTATTTTAGAATTAAAACTATTTTTTTGGAATTTTCTTGATTTTATAAAAATTAAAAACTAATTTAAACTCATTTAAAATTGTGAAAAATACCAAATAAAGGGAGAAAAATATGGAAAAACCTTTTTTTATGCTTTTTATATTTTTCTTAAACTAAGAAAATTGAAAAATTATTTTTTAGAACTTTTTCTCAATTATTTTCAATAAAAGATAATTAAAAAGTGATTAAAATCTATTTAAAATAAGAAAAATAGCAAATGAAGACCAAAAATTATGAAACTTTCAGGAAAAATCTAAAATTATCTATAGAATCTATGAAAAATGGAAAACAACTAGCTTATGTGTAAGATTAATGAGCTACTGTGTAAATGCTACTAGAAATAAGCTATCACAATAAGCTAACTATAGAGATAAGCTACCAAACAGTAACTACGACTTAAGTCTACCAAATTAAGCTACAAGCAACTAATAATCACTACTCTTATCAAGCTTAAGGCTCAGATTCAATGAATAAGTAAACTGCTTATTTAAGCCAAACAGTGGTTTACTCCACTTGTTTGAGCTTAAACACAAGTTACACCAATAAGCTACACCACAAATCACCTATGCAGTCTTAACAAACACCTGGCCAACTACACTTGTACAAAATACCAGTTCCTAACTCTTTGAAATCAAGCTTGTGCAACAATTTTCAAAACAACACATTTCACACTCAAGTGTGAGCAGGGCACTTACAAGCTAAAGTACTAGCTTATTTGAAGCTCAAGATGACCAAATCAGTTTTCACCAAAAGTGATTATCAATAATAGACCAGTTGAAGTTTTGATATCCAAATTTCCAAACTCTTAAACTCAAATATGTCTCAGAAAATGAATCACAAAGTTATGTTGAAAACGCTTTAGAATTTGACTTTTGAAGATTACACTCAAACTTTGACCAAATCCAGATTTAATCCAATATTATGAAATGTTTAAGATGTTTAAACACTAGAGATGATAACCTAATGCTAGATCTCACAAATTTGAACCAAATACCAAGCTATGACACCTCTGATTTTTGATTCGATATTAGATCGGTTCCAAATTAGTTTTGACTTTATGAGTTAAAACTGATCAAACCAATACCTCAAATGACTTTCTAAAAACTACTCAAGCAAGTCTCAACCACTAAACACTAACAACCTAGCCTTAAGCACAGATATATCGCTTATGCCAAACACTATGTATGCTATTGATAAAACGCAATTAACTGATTAAGACCAAATTAAGCTAAACAGTCATGCAAATCAGATCAAACAGTAACAAACATCACTATAGAAACGAATTAAACACAACTTTAATGATCAAATCAGATATGGAACTTACAACTAATCCACGTACCACTATGGCTTGCACCTTGAAGATCTAGAACCACTAACCTATGTAACCACTAATCCTAATCCAGTACCACCTCAAATCTCATCCCATATCAGACATCAAACCAATCCAATCCAAATCCAAACCAACGAACCAGATCCAAAACACTGTAGCAAATGCACTTTTGTATTTTTGAGATTAAAACTAGAATAAGCTCACACAAAGCTATTAATAAGCTTGAATGAACATATTAAACAATAAATCAGTGTAGGAATCAATTCAAACACTGTTTTAGAGTGATTTTTAATTTTCAAATGATTTATGTGATTTTTTTTGTATTTTTAAGATTTTGAAGAGATAAGCTAAGAATAGGTTTAAAATACTGAAATAAGCTCTAAAATAAGATAAGAAGCAGATATAGAATATAAAAACTTAAACAATAACAATTGAAATTGAAAACTTAAATTTATATTAATAATTGAAAATGAGTACACAATACGAATTACAAAAGGATTTAAAACATTTGAAATGCAAATAACTACTACAACTAAAGCTAGAGAAGGAAAAATAACAGAGAATAAGATACATTTGCGAATGACTAAGAAGGTCTATATATAGTTGAGCTAAGGGTCTTGGAAGCTTCTCGAAATTCTTCCCTTTGTGCTTCTTTGAGCTCTTTTGCCACCCTTGGATCATAATAACCGCTTCCCCTCTTATCACAACCCTAGGATCAAATCTAATGACAAGCTTCGGCCAATTGGAGAGCGACAGGTGGCCTCTAGCACACGGATTGGTGAAGTGTCAGTCCTCTTGTCAGTGGGGTGTCAGGGAATGTACGAAAGTACCCTTAATTGTGGTAATAATTGGATAATCACACGGGTGGGTAAATTAGGGTTCGTAATATCTGGGTTTGGGTAAAAGGGGGGTAATCATTTGGCGGGAGTGGGTTTTTTAATGTTTTTCAAGTGTTTGACCTGGTTCATGGGTTCGTTGACCGGGGTATTAAACCGGGTTTGGTGGGTTTCGGGTTGGAGTAATTAAACCGGGTAGCACTTGTTTTGTTGGGCTCGGATCTTATTTTTGGGCCGAGAGGTGTAAATGGATTTGGACTTTGGATATTATTTGAATCAAGTGATAGCTAGGGACCAATCTTGTTAAATTCGAATTTCCAAGGGACCACAAATGTAATTCTGAAAATCTCATCAAGGACTAATCATGTAAAGCTCAATAATCCAAGGGTGACTTTTGTAATTTCTGGATCTTTGAGGGACCAAATCTGTCAAAAGCTCAAAGTGCAGGGACCATTCTTGACTTTTCTTCAAATTTTACTGAAACTTTAAAAATCATCTTCTGAGAATTTAATCTTCCAAAGTACACAATCTTGACCTTCCAGCTCAGCTAAAACTCTCTTGATCTCTCGTGCTCGGATTTACATCTGATTTTGATCCTTTTTGCGTGTTTTTGCATATCCGTACCTGCACAAGCACAAACTCAAGAAAACCACAAATATCAGCAATAAACGGCTTTTCCTTGGTTGTTTTGGGTTTATTTTGATAGAGAAAAGGTATGTGTTTAAGCACATATCAAGCATCAGACTGAATATCAAAAGTACTTAAAAGTTCAGCATCAGTTACAACACTTTTTTCATTATATTTGCTAGACGCAATATCTAAAGTGGGTGCAACTGGAGTCTTATTCAAATTTCTACGGTGTTCTTCTACTTCAGCATTCTTTATTTGTCTTTTCTTAGGTCGCAACTTCCTATTCTTCCTTGTATTTCTCTAGTGAAGTGCGGACATTTGGAAAAGAGCAACTATTCTGTTTCAGAGGGAAGCACATTAGTAACTTGTTTTTTGTCAGTAGGCATTCTAGGTTCACGTTTAATAAGTCTTACAGGTGCAATTCTATTAATGATGCTAGGCTGAACTTGTTCATACTTTCCTAACATTTCCTTAACTTAATGATAGTGTGCACCAAATCTTGATTTTGAACGAAGATTTCCAAAGAAAATTCATGACTTCTATAGTTTTTGCAAGATAATGATCAAGTTCGTTTGATGCTTCATCATGAGTCTGTTTGAGTAAATCAAATATGACACCATATTCCTTTTTGACTTTTACAAGTTCTTGTTCATATGTTGAGATTTGACATTTCAAAGACGCGTTTTGATCATCCAGTTGCTCAAGTTTTGGATTAAACGTTTTGGATTGCAACTGATTGATTTTGTTTTGCAAAGAAAGTTCAGGATTTTGACAATCTTTTTGACACCATTGAAGACGACATTTTGAATTTGAAAGCTCGTTTAACAGTCGTTCGTTTTCAACTTTTAAAGACTTCGATGCACCGTATCAATATTCACAACAATATCAACAGAATCAGCAGAGATATGATCAGATGCATATGCCAAAGAATGTAATAAAACAACATTATGGATATCAGCACAGATAACATTTTCCAAGAGTCGATCAACATCTTTTCGCAACAATTTCTTTTTACGTTTAGTATTTGAAATCGATGTTTCTGTTTTCTCTGTTTCATGAGACCAAGTTCCTTGTGAAAATCCTTTTCCCAATATAGTGCACGATTTTTCAAATTTTTGACATGGGGTAAAATTCTTTTCTGAAAAATGTCTCTTTGTTCTCGTGCCAATGGCGAGTGAAAATGTTCAACTTTTATTTCAGAATGAAATTCAATCTCACGTTTCAAAATTTTGATGTCAGATAAGAAAGTGTCAAAATATTTGATAACACGACAACTTTCAGCTTTAGTTTTGACTTCACTAAGTGAAGGTAAAGGACCATTAATTTGTGCACCATTGTGTTGGGGACTAACTTCAGAAACTAGTGTGATAACCAAAGGTTTGATAGAAGTATCTTGTTGTGTGACAAAAGTTACGGCTTTTGAATAGTTAAATGGTTTGTTATAAACGACATTTTCCATTTTCCACAACAGTCATAATTGAATCATCAATTCTATGTTCTGCACTGTAAACTTCAGGATTTGGTTTGAATGCTCAATGTGAAAACTTAGGTTTGTAATCAGCAAGATTCGGTCCATATCCATTTGGATTTGGTTTGAAAGAAAACTTTTGAATCGTTGTGATTGATTCACCATGTTTATAAACAACAGTTTTAAACTCTTTGATTTTGTTTTGTAAGTCGACAATTTCCTCAAGATAGTCATCTATTCGTTTCGTTGAATGCTTTTTGTACTCGGAGAACTGTTTTTGACAAGTTAACAACTCAGCCTTGGCTTTTGAGTTTCCAAAGTAAGAGCGTTAATTTGTTGTTTATGTTCATGTTTCATTTGTTCTATTTGAGACAACAAAGCATTCTTGGCGGCTAGATCACAAATATGTCGTTCCAAAGATATTTCGTTTTGATGTGATTTGGCAAAAGCGGCTTCAAAACCTTTTCACTGGTTTTTTCTTGAGTTTTGAAAAAGTTGATTTTTCGAATTAAGCATTCATTATCCATGGTTAACAGTGCATTTTTCTCTTTTCATTTGGTATTGACATCATGGTAATGTTCCACTCGGGATTGTTGGTCTTAACTAAGATGTCGGTGCTCAAATTCGGATCAAACATAGAATCGTTTTGTTCAACGTGAGTCTCAACATGGTCATTATTTAGATCCTCAAGTATAACCACGAAGTCAACTTGATCATCAAAGGTAACCATAAGGTCATCTTGATCATCAAATGTAACTACGGGTCTAGTTGATGATCATCGGAATGAGATGTAGAAGGCTCATGTTGAACACTATGATCCGTGTCGAATGCGAGAAGGGGCGGAGAATAATAGATCATTAATGATAATTGTTTGTTCATGTACACGAGACAAGCCGTCGTGTCATACACTGGGCCTATGTCACTCATGTGTAGAGCTTGCATTTGTGCCATCAACATAACTGCGCATTAGCACTAAGTCCTCCATATCATCATCTGAGTGCAGATGCCATAAAGCTTTGCTCCTTGTTGGAGAGAGTTCCACCAGCTTCATCCTTAAGAGCCAAGAGCATAGCCTCTTTGAAATAAGCACTGCCTCTTGTCCTCGGCTTAGGACATGCATTAGCCAGATGACCCTTCTCATTGCAGTTATAACAATGAAGACCATTAACCCCATTCTAAGCATTCCCCTGTTCAACCACTTGAGCCCTTTGTTGCTGCGGAGCACCCATGTTATTCCTTCCCATAGCATTGAACCCTTGACCACCGACCATAACCACGATTCTGAACTTCAATGCGTCCATTGTTCACAACAGCCTGATTTCTTGTATTAGATGAGGAACGAATGTGATTGTTGGATTTGTTTGTATACCGGCCGAATGCTTTAGCAATCATCACAAATCCTTGTTGCAATTCATCGAAGGCATCGGAGTCCTCATCACCTTCACTTTGTAAAGAGCTTGAGCAATGCTGTTGTTGTATGGAACCAATTGATTTTGTTGAGGTTGTTGCTGTGAAGGATCATACGGTGTGATGGTTGCAGTTGGTTAAGGAGCGGGTTGAGGAGCTGTTTGAGGAGGAATATTAGTTTGAGCCCACAAAGCAAGTTGTTGATTGTCCGGAGTGGCTGTGAAGCCGTGGGGGTCCACGGATAGCCCTTTCTTTATCAACTTCTTTTGGTGAGGCTTTGAGATAGTCGTACAACAATTCGTATGTAGCATGATGAAGGTTCTTAGCTTGACGGAGAAAAATGACATACTTCTCCCATTCCGGACCAAGACTACTTAGGAACTTAGTGTTGACAGCAATACGTGGCATGATGATATTGTGTTTGTCCAAATCATTTATGATGTCTGAAAAGCGATGATGATATGACTCTAGTGTCTCTCCTAGTTCAATCATGAAGTGTTGGGAATTATACGTTTGAGTTGATAAGACAAAAAGAATGAAACAAGAGGGACTTAATATAACAAGAAGGAAACCTACAAAAATATGGAAGGACTTGCTTGAAAAAGAAGTTTTATTTATTAGTCCTTATCCTCTAGTATATAAAGAGGACATAGGTGTAGGTTTTATAAATAAGTCTTCCAAGATGTAGTCGACTAAAGAGGTGTGTGTGTAACCTAGGCGTAGCATATAAACGCCTAGGGTTTAGTGGTTTAGTGGTTATTAGTTAGTTAGTGTTAGATCAAGTCTTTGATCTTTATTATTGTTTAGTTAGAGATGGTGAATGAAAAACCTTGTTCATAATAATATTGATTCTATGTTTGAATATTCCACCTTTATTATTATGTGTTCCTAGATATAATATTAGACCTCTTCTAAGAGCTTACAACGATCTTCACATGTGTTATCGTGAGCCTGGGCTTGTGATATCTAGGGATCTACAAGGTTTCTTTGAAGAAAAAGGAAGAAAATTAAGCCAAAAAAATTCGTAAGGTTACTACAGCACTGTTTTGAAACGATTATAACTTTTTCGTTAACCGTTGGATCGTAACGAAATTTTAGGTGGACGTTCTCTATATACTAATCTAACTTTCCACCGATGGGATCGTCAATTGGAATTTCAGTAAAAAGATATACTATGTCGAAGTTGGCTGCTAAAGGATTTTCAAAGTACTGCTGAAACAGTACTTTGATGTATGTTTGGTTTGTGTTCGAATTTTTCGGGCTGATTCAAGGTCTTTATTGGCATGTAGCAGATTCAAAGATGTGATTATTTGGGTTAAATATTTATCAATCGTTGGAGGAGATTTGTGGAATGGATGAAAGGGTTTCAAGTGAATCTGGTTCTTTAATATTTCTGCATGGAGGATAGCTTTTTAATTGTTGTCTTGTGCATGTGATTAATGCAAAGTAGTGATTATTGCATGGGAAGAAAACTTCAACGAAGGTGGTGGCTGTTGCGTTTTGTCGTCTAAGATGATTTGTTTGTCTTATGCACATGGGTCGCCGACTTAAAACATATTCAAGTTCAAAGTACTGCTCGTGTTGTTTGGAACGTTTAGTCGCCATGATCATTGAGTATTTTGCAAAGGCAAAATCTAATAGTGGGTCCATGGCTATGTTGAGGTAATAATTAATGTATTTGAGATCTAAACCATAACCTCGTACTTCTTTGTTTTTGATTGGTGATGAGAAAGAGCACAAGGAAGTTAGTGGTCCTATTGGTGCATGTACTATATTAATTCATATTGATATATACATGCATGATCACATGGGTTTTTGTGGTTGAGTAATTTATGGATTAATAGGGTCGGTGATACCCTTACTTTGGCAATCAAATGGCTCGATGGCTGAATTGGTTTACTTACTTGCCATCCTCATGTCTCATTAGTCAAGATTTTATAATAGGTCGGTGGTACATTAATGTTAAAGTCAGTAATATGTTTTGTGATATAACATCGCATGTAGTTTGAAGAACATGGGATTACTAATTGACATGGCTTATTATTATTAGATATGTTTTGGTTAGTATAGTATGCTGCTTCAAGGGAACGTGAGTCCAGTTATTTGACATGTTGCTATTACGTAGATATTGGTTAAGAGAGCTATAATGGGTTTTTGTTTACAGAATGGTGCAAATATAAAGACATATGGTTTTTAGCATTGTTTGACAGTTTAATATGGAGATGTTTGATTGAAGGCACACACATGGTTAAAAGAAAGTATTGTTCTAAACGAAAGTACTGCTTATAAATATTCGAAAGTACTGCTTATAAATATTCGAAAGTACTGCTCCAAGTGATAAAACGAGCACATGGATTGGTACATGGAAATGTTATTGGTCCAAAGCTGTTGAAGAAGCACGACGATTGTTATGGATTTTTGGACGACACACACACAGAGGTTATTGTTCACACACACAAGGATTTTGGTTTTTTGGTTATTTGTTCTTAAAAGATTTAAAAGGCTCGTATTTGATTTATTGAAGAATTGATTACGAAGAGGATTATTTATTCTTATTTGAAGGTGAAGTGGAATTACTTGGTTTGTGTTCTTATTATATAAGACTTGCAAAATCTAGTTTTCATAGGTCAAGAGGGTGGATGGATGAAGACCTATTAAACTATCACTTAAAGGAGTTACATTGTAGTGCTCAAAGGTCTCATAATACTAGTTGAGGATTCTTGTCAAGGGATTGCGGTCTACTTATATTCGATGGGTATAAGTATGGAGTTCCGTGGATAGTACTGATTTAAGACACAAGTTTGAGAAATTCTACTTCTTCATCAAATTTGTTATACTTGGTTTTCTTCACAAGTAATCATTACATAAAGCCTACAGATTTTGAAGAATCATTTGATCTACATGCATCACTCAAGGGGAAGTGTTTGATTTTTACTACTGTTGATCATTATTACTACTACTAGTTGGAGTTTTCTACTGTTTTGGATCCATTTTTCTTATGGTGCGTAATGGTGGGTGATTTTGTAGGAAGATTGGATTTCACAAACACTCTAAACCATGATCAAAGTAGGCGTATAAGTATGTTAGAGAGAGAGAGTTCTAGTGAGAGAAAGGAAGAGAGTTGGGAACTATAGTGAGAGAAAGAAAATATTATTATGAGCTCCAACTCTCTACCTTGGGAGGTAGAGAGTATTTATAGTCTTACATAAAACGCCACACAACGGGTCGTGGATCAGGCATACAGTGGATAAAGACCCGTCCGTCCTCCACGGTGTTACTTAACAAAATACTACTTAACTAAAATAATATGACTACGAGCATTCTAACGATTACATATACTTGAGGTGACCGACTCTTTAATACCCGGAATTTCTAATTCCTAACAATCTCCCTAAGGAGGTCACCTCAAACATATACTAAAATGACATTGAATACAAACAGATATTACATTAACAATTGATCTTGCATTCTTGATGTAGTACTTTGCTCAAAAGCTCGTAGTCATTGATTCTTCACATTGCATGTTTGGTTACTCTAGAAGGAGGTCTTTTACAGATCCACGTGATAATAATTTGAGCCGCTTTTGAGATCATCACCATAGAAAATCTCCGATACATCCATTGTGGTGTTGGTATTATGTGATGTTGTGACATTCGGACCGACATGCTCACATTCGGATCATGATATCTTCATCGAGTAGCGGAAGCTTTAGTTGATTCATGATATTGGCCAGCCAGAAAGCGTAAGCATGGAGTGAAAATATCGTGAGTCATTGATGCACTAATCATGATTTCTTTGAGATGAATGTGTTAGGTGAGCATGCGGCTATGGATTGACCGCTTCATTCTCGATCACCGCAACGCCGGGTGTACCTGCATAAGACAATTAGCAATAAAAGCGCATCGAAAGTGTCTTTGATCACTTTGATGAATTGAGGTACACGCCCACGGTTCCCGTTGATCAAGCATACATCTGTGATCGGTATAATTCAAGAATTTCCTTGACTGGGTTTCGGTTCTAGCCGTTCTCAAACCGAACGTCTCAAAGAAGACAACACGGATGAGTGAACCAAATAATTTACGTCCCACGATTGATGAAAAGAGATTTGAAAAACAATCGTGTATTGCTCAATAGAAATTGTTTTGCAATATAACGAAGGTTTTAATGAAAATCAATTATCAATCATAAAACACCTTTGATTTGAAAAATTAGTACACGGCGACGTGCAAGTAATGAAAAGAGTTTTAAAGCACAAAGACCGGTTTTTTTTTTTTCAAAGGTATCCGTCAATCCATAACCTGAACCAGGATTGATTCAAAAGATTGAATCAATTCCATTGTTTCGTTCACTTGTCACATGGTTGATCTGTATAATAGATCTCACATGCCACCTACCAGGAGCTTGTTAGATGTTGGCTCCGTAAAAGGCTTTCCATCTTCACAGTGAATATGTAAACACATCACTCGGATGTTACGGCAATACCACAAGGATAATGCGTAGGACTCAAGATATAATCTCTTTCCACATTGTGTGAAACAGAGAGTCTTCATTGAAAGTGTCCTAATGAGATTTATTGATGATCTCGTGGCACTAGACTCAATTTGTGCATATTTGGATCCTATATCGGAGACTAGGAAGAGGGTCTCCTCCTTCAATATCAACAATCTCTAAGAGAAAGTCGATAGATAATGTCGGTTCCCGTGAGAATGAAACAAGTCCTTTTAAGAGGAACTTGAGTGGTTTGGAAAGTTGAAGTGCAGCGTCCACCGGGTCCATGACGTCTTGTCTTCAATACCGATGTTACCATCAGTAGCATATGAATTGAACCGGTTTCTGCCCTAAGGTTGAATAAATGGAGGGCTATTTGTTTTCACCCTTTTCTCATTCAATTCTTTTTAATTCTTCAACCCCTTCAGTTCTTACCGAGACTTCATAGCTAGAACCTTGTTGGGTTTATTCAAAGTTACTCAGCTCCCAGTCCCGCACTCTTCCCATATCTCATTTTTCTCCTTTATCATCATACCTAAGAACTCTACACTAACTAGTGGATAGTCCCTGGGTAGATCCCTCCGTTCTCAAGGATCATGGGAACATATTCCTAACCTTATCGTCCTTATATCACCATACATAATGTAAAGTTGGTCGGTCTTTTGGTATTGTTCATCTGCCATAGGAACCAATTGAAAACCATTTGAAAATCAATCCGGATACTTATGATATTTTATCAAAGCATTTTGTACCTGAATTGTTTTTGATATTTTTAGAAGAAGAACTCCCCTCAACATGTGAATCAAGTATTTGAAATAGTTTTCCACACGGAGGCAAGAGAAAGAATTAACTTCTTTGATTACCATTTTCAAAAAATATCAACATCACTTCCCTAATCGAATCAAGTAGATAAAGCATTTTGGGAAGGATGAGGTTTTCATGATTTTGCTCCCCTCAATATGTGCCTCGAGATTTGAAAAGAGTTTTGCACATACTAGAGGGAACCTGCACCTTGAGATAAGTTATCACGTTTCAAATCATAGGTTTAAGATAGATGCTCCCCTCAACATGTGCATGGAAAATTTGAAATCGTTTGTCACATGTGGGAAGGAGAGCTTGTACATCCTTATAAAACCATTTACAGAATTATCAGTTTAAATCCAATTTAAATCACACATTCTCCCCGATCACAATTATCAAATCATTTGAGATTTGTGATCTCTTATAGATTTAAATTGATTTTGAAAGCTTTTAGGAAGAATTGTGACTTGATTATGAAAGCGTTTTAACCGATAATGATCGGATTTTAAGACTTTAAACTCCATTGATAAAACATGCTGAATATCTTTTGAAAACAATTGAATGCCAAATAACTTTTTAATTTAATTGAAATCATTCTCCCCTCAATCAATGACATAGGTTGTTGATTGAGAGATTGATATTTTGACAAATAAGTCCAGATGATTATCAAAAATAGAGACTGAGTTATTTTTTCAGCAGTTAGTTTTCAGACGATAAATGTTTAAAGAATCAGAGCATGGAATTTTGAAAACATGATAAAGTATGGCTCGTTTCTTTCTTTGAAGCGGGTTCACCTGAAATGACAATAAACCTTTGTTTCTCTTTCTCCCAAAAATATTTTTTGATTTTTTTTTTTTTTTTTTAAATTCGAACAACATCTAAAGTCCCGTGTCATTCTTTGAATGACAGCACAAAGACCGTAGATATTGACGAACCGAGAAAAAGCATGACAAATTGACAATATTTTTGAAGATTTTTCAATTTTTCTTGATTTTTATGGTTTTTAAAGGTTTTATAATTTTGTATTTTGTTTTTCGAATAGATATATACAAGAGATAGATGAAGATAGACCTTTACTCCTCGTCTTCCTCCGGAAGACGTTTGAGTGTTTCTGGTTGAAGGCTTTTCATGACAAGACGTGGAAGAATAAACTCAAAACGTTCTCTTGGAAGAGCTTTGGTGAAGATGTCCGCTAACCGATATTCAGACCTCACAAAATATAGTTCCACCACACCTTTTTCCACTTGTTCCCGGATGAAATGATGTCGAATGTCGATATGCTTTGCTCTTGAGTGTTGAACGTTGTTGCATGAGAGAGCAATAGCACTTTTATTATCACAAAGACAGGGATTTTGTTGAAATCAAAGCCATAGTCAGATAATTGAGATCTCATCCATAAGACTTGAGCACAACAAGATGACATGGCTATGTATTCAGCCTCTGTAGAGGAAATAGAAGTACTCATTTGCTTCTTTGAAGACCGGCTCACAAGCTTATCACCCAAAAACGAGCACCTCCGTGATGTACTTCGACGAGTATCTTGACACCTGCATGATCAAAGGCATGCATAGGTCGTTAGTGACATACCGGTGTCCTTCGGGTACCAAAGACCCATATTGATGGTTCCTGGGAGATACCGAAAGACCCGTTTAACCGCTTCAAGGTGCTTTTAGTAGGCTTAGCCTGGTATCTAGCACACATGCAAACAGCGAACAAGATGTCCGGTCTACTAGGTGAGGTACATCGGGATCCAATCATACTACGATATTTTGTTTGGTCAATCATGATCCCCGAGTGGTCCTCATCTAGTTTGGTTCGATCAATCATGGGAGTGTCAACAGGTCACTTGAATCAAATCCAAATTTCTTTAAGATCTCAATTGCATATTTAGATTGATTTATGAAAATGCCTCCGGGACTTTGTGAAATTTGTAATCCCAAGAAAAATGACATTTGTCCCATCATTGACATTTGAAATTTTGAACTCATTTCATTAGAAAACGATCACATTCCATTGGGTCAGTCGAGGCAAAAATAATATCATCAACATAAATTTGAACATGAATTAAATGTTTGCACCGACTTCCCGGTGAACAATGTTGGATCAATCGCTCCTTTGCTAAATCCGGTTGATAGAAGAAACTTTGACTGTGTATCATACCATGCCCTTGGAGCTTGCTTTAAACCGTAAAGGGCCTTCTTCAAACGATAAACGTGAGTAGGATGCTCTTGATTTACAAATCCTTCGTTGGTTACCGACGTAGACGACTTCTTTAAGATCTCCTCAAGAAATGCCGTCTTCACATCCATCTGATAGACTACCATGTTCTTACTAGCAAAGATAGCCAAAAGATTCCGATTGCCTCGATTCGAAGCAATCGAGCAAAAGATTCTTTAAAGTCAATACCCTCCTCTTGACGGTATCCTTTAGCAACTAATCGAGCCTTGTTCTTCAACACATCACCATGCTCATCAAGTTTCACTTTGAAGATCCATTTTAGAGCAATAATCATAGCACAACTGAGGCGGTACTAACTCCCATACACCTAGTCGATCGAACTCATGAATTTCATCTTGCATAGCATTGAACCAACTATCTTCATTCATGGCGGTTTTAACATCTTTTGGTTCGATCTTAGAGAGTACGGAGTTGAAGAAGCACCATAAGGCATCGGTTGCAAGTTGTTTCGTGTGGATACCGGACGAGAGGGATTTCCAATGATGTTGTCTAATGGATGATCGTGAGTCCATTTTTGAGGTGTTCATGTGGTAGTTGTTGAGGACTGAAGTAGGAGTTGATGTCTCCTACGAAGATGGTTCGATGAAGATTCGGAGCAAATATGTTTTCAAATGGAGCATCTTCAGGAGTAGCAAAGGGATTAACTTCATCATTGAAGCTAGAAACAGTTCCATGATGTACATTTGAAGAATGATGATTTGTTGATGAGATCAAGGATCGCCAGCAGCTTCTTGACTTAATGATATTGAGACTGAAGTATTGACTTCATTCACAGGAATATGAGCAGCCTCTGTTGTAGGGATCAACACCTCATTAGTACATGGATCATAAAGTTCATCAAACATAGGATCAAACAATTTCTTTAAATCATCTTCGGATGGAGGTACATATGGAGTTTCTTGAGAAGAGTTTGGAACAAGGGATGAACCAATTGGACTGTTTTGAAGTGCGGTCCAGAATAATTGTCCAGAGCCGTTTGACGGTCACTCATCAAACGTAGCGTGAATTGTTTCCATGATGTTTCGGGTTCTTTTGTTGTAGATTCGGTATCCCTTTTGTTTGGTGCATACCCTACAAATACTCCAATGTCTGCTTTAGCTCTAAGTTTGCCTAAGTCTTGTCCTTCATTAGTTGGATAACACAATGCACCAAACACAAAGGAAGAGAGATTAGGTTTTACTGTTGTGGACAAGTTCATATGGAGTTTTCCATGAACAAGGTGTGAATCGTGGAAATTTTGTGTGTAGCATGCAGGTGGCAATAGCTTCCGCCTGAGAAACATTGGAACCTGTGAGTAAATCAGCATTGTTCTAGCGGCTTCTACAAGAGTTCGATTTCGTCTTTCAACTACACCGCTCTGTTGAGGAGTTCGTGGAACACTTCTTTGATGGCCGATTCCAATGCTTTCATAAAATTCACTAAGTTGTTTGTTAACAAACCCGCCCATTGTCGCTCGATAATTCTGAATGAAATAGGAGTATAGGGTCCGTTTATATCCCATTGTTTTGGAAGTCGAACTCCGCAATATTAACTGAAAATGATATTTTTACTTGATTATTAATTAAAACTATTTTTAACTATTTAATAATAACCTACAATACAAATAGAGTTTGATGATGATATTTAGTATTTTATTTAAAGCTAATAAAATGAGTTTCATCCTTTGTCCTTAAGAACTTGACCTGTTAAATATGAATCTAGAGTAATCATCAACTATAACTAACAAAGAATAGCATATTTCTTCCCAAAGATATTCTGCGCTCTCATTGGTCCACATAAATCCATATGAATTGTATGAAGAACTTCCTGGATGAAAGTTAGTATAAATTATGGTTTGGGTTTATGGGCATACTTTGCTTTTCCCAATTGACATGTAGAACAAAGATGATCCTTTTCATACTTTAGTCTAGGTAAACCTACAACTAAGTCCTTTCTAGAAAGATCATTGATGGTGCCGAAGTTCAAGTGATTGAGACGACGATGCCATAACCATGACTTTGTTTTGAAGCCTTTGACAACAAGCAAATTGGAGAAGACTTCATCATATCTCCGATAGAGATGGTGTATAGATTTGAACCACAAGTTCCTCTTAAAAGTTCCTTACCATCAAGTTCTCTAACAAAACAAGTATGTTTTTTGAAGGCTACTTCTAGATCAGAGTCACATAATTGACCGACAGAGAACAGATTATGACCAAGACCTTCCACATAGTATACTCTAGAGATAACACTATCACCAACAACATAATCACCATAACCCATAATTGCACCTAAATGATCATTACCGAATCTAACTGTCCCGATGAATTTGCTCACGAAGTTCATGAGCCGCGACGGTCTCCGCAAATCATATGCTTGGAACGACTGAGTCCAGGTACCACGTAACGATTTGAACGATCCGCAGTTGAACACGTGACAAGAATGGATAACTGAATAATTGGGATCCCCATGCAAGAATGGGTTCCACTTGGTTAGTAACAGTAATTGGAACACCCACATCGAAAATAGAAACATCCATATCAGAAGTAGAAGCAATGGAATCATTGGGAATAGATGCAATCTTTGGTGTCCGTATTTGCCTTATTCAAAGTATGTTCACTTCTTAAGGGAATAGTTCTACCAGTAGGCATCCATTTTCTAGTGGGCATAATCTTAGCAGTTTGAGAACAAAGCTGATTATTCTTATGGCCAAAAGGTATCCAATAATAACCTATCTTTATAAAAGTTCTTCTCTGTTTTCCACTTGTTTTCTAACAATCTTTCGTTTTTGCCATTTTGCCTTATTTGCACGATTATTAGCATTAACAATTTTAACTCGGGCATTTGACATTAGACAAAGCATTCACACCACATTCATGATTAGCAGCAAAATTCAAGCGACATCATTACAAGGTTTGCAAATAGTATCAATTGAATTAATTACAGTAAGCCTAAGGCTAATACTAGAATCAACACGATTCGTTTTATTCAACTCAAGCTTAAAGTTCCTAGGTTGGTCTTCTACTCTCTTCCAATGCACATTTTTAGCTTGCGAAGTCCTATCATTACTTGTATTGTCTTGAGACTTTGACCTGCTCGCTTTAATGTCATTGATTACTCTTGTAGAGGGAATTATGGGAACATTAGTTGGTTGATCTTTTTTGCATTCTTTGAACTAGACGTGCAAGGATCTGTATTACTAGACGACACATTGATGTATACTTTCTTAAAACGGGGCCTAGAATGGTTTGAAGGCTCGGCACTAGGCATAGAACAAGGCATCAAAGCTTTGCCTTTTGCACCTAAGGTTAAGGATTTGGGACATGTTGCAATTACACATTCTAGCAACTCTTGAGATCGTTTGGCCTGGAGGCAAGCAAACCTAATTTCACTATCAAGAGGTTTGTTAATGAAATCCTCTTCGACAATCTCACGGAGACATTCTAGACTATCCTTAAGGTGAGCACAATATTCATGAAAAGCATGTTCATTATTCCTAAGATGAGGAGGAATATATTTAAGCGTCACAGTGTATTTGCAGTCTAAGGGTGACTTTGAGACAACATTCTTATTGAAAACAAGTGGCGGTTTCCCATTTCCCTGACTTCTCAGATTCTCAATTTCCTTTTGTAAAGACATTATTTTTTAGTTGTTTTGGTCACGGGTGACTTTTATTGAATCATATAACTCTTTAAAATGTCGTTTAACTTTTTCATTTTCTTCTAGAAAACTCTCGTTTTCCTTTTGTAAGGCATTAACTAAGTTTTGAAGATGAAAAGTTTGAGAATTATGAGAATCTAAAGGAGGAGGCATTTGGGAGCTTGTCATATTGTTCGTTTGACCCTTTAATTGAGAGATTTGGCTTTCAACTTTTCGATCGTGTTGCACTTGAGCTTGAATCGTTCATCACGTTTGTTAATTTGAAAACTGCTGCATCAAACTGGAGCATCTGAGGAAGTATTGATATTTGAAGTTTTGACATTTTCTTTAAGATGTTGATATTTTAGTTGTAAATTAAAATGCTCAACTTCCAGTTTAGAAAAATGTTTAACCAAATTGTCGTGATCATCCAGTTCAATTTTCTCGCTTTAGTTAGAATTAGTTTTTTCAAGCTCAATGACACGATCATGGGAGACTTTAAGTGCAACCGATAATTCATGAAATTTGGAAGCATTAATGGAACAATTTGTAGCGATGAAAACACATCCTGAGTAATACATTAAGAAATCAGGTTCTCATTTAGTGTATGCAAGTTCTTCCTCTCAATCTCATTATATTTTAGTGCTCGCTCATAGTCACTAACTTCAACTATCATTGCATCAAATTCCTTTCCCATTCCCTTAATATCAGTTTCTATCCCCCTTTTAAGACTCTCAAAGTGATCTTTTAGAAGTTTAAAGAAAGGCATGACCTCGGTTAAATAACATTCTTTCATTTGCTCAAAACCCCTTTCTCCTTTCCGTAATGAGTGGGTGTGATCCTTATCTTGCAAGTTTTCTCAAAATCAACAAATAGTTGAAGTATAACATATTGGCTAATTAAGGTCTTGCTTTTAGTGGCAATTGTTCTAGGAACAAGATGCATTGGTGTATTAGGAGGATACACAGTCGCTCTAGGCATTTTCCAAAGAGGAGGGTTTGTTTCAACAATATTTTCAACTTTCCGCTTATCTAAATCCATTTTCCTAGAAAACTTGTTCTGGAGTTAACAATGTCTGAGGCTTAAACTTGTTTAAGGCAATCCAATTTTCCTTTTTGTAATCATGGGGTGTGATGATTACTTTATTTTCTTTACATTTTGGATCAGCTAGTTTCTTGTTTAACTTTTCCCTCGTGATTTCATCTGATTTCTTATCTTCCTCTGTGCACTCAGCGCAACTAGGTTTCTGTCTAGGTTTAAGGATTTCCTTGCCATCATAAAGAACCTTATGAGCATTTCTAGCCTTTTTAATGACCTCTGGATTTGGTTCCTCAATAAGGGGAATGCTATGCTTATCGCTTAGGACTCTATGCTTAGTGATCATGTGAGCGTCGAATGGTGTTTCCTTGTACGTACAACTTATTTTCAAGCTTGTTTTTCAAGGTTTTAGATTAGAAAAATCATTCAAAAGTTTTGATTCCTTAGCACTAAATTCTTGCTTAAGCATTTTAACATTTTCTTGAAGTTCTTGTTTTTGCTTAGCAGTTTTAGAAAGCTTTTCTTGCAAGGAGTTTAACTCTTGTTTTAATACTTCTTCTCTAAACCTACTTTTCTAATAGTTGTACGCATTTGGTCATCCATTTCCTGCTCACGAGTGGTCAACTCAAATTTAGCACGTTGTTCATAAATAGCAACACGTTCTTTATAGGCATTAAGTTCAGAGATTACGTGACTCATCAGGCACAGGCAGGTATTCATCAAAAATATAGTCATTGTTGATGCGCAGAGATGCATCACTTGATTCAATTTCACTTTCACTTTGTTTCACATATTGATCATATGGGACAACATTGATATTACCCATATTTTCAATATTTGATACAAAAGTTTCAGTTGATAGTACTTTGTCATGCATCTTTTGCACATCGGCATCATCGTATAGTTTTAGTACCTCTGAGATGAGTTTGTCTTTGGATGGGCAGCTTGTGGTGAAGAGGAGACCTTGGGAGAAACCATTGGAGAAATGCTAGCCATAAAGATTGTGTGTGCAGTAGGTCCATCATCCACATCAGAGTCGTATGCATCACAATCCGCGACTTGAAAGGCATTCTGATGATTGTGACCTATTTCTTGAATAGGTCGCTCATCCACATCTGCATCATAGGTCTTGGCATTGCCCTCGGCTAGAAACAACAATTCCTCTTCATCCAAAGCGACCATTATCACGAGCTTGCACAAGCGGCATCTTATCTCTGAAGTAATCGGCATTCTGTGGACGCTTTGGAGATGTGCAGTTCCTTGCAATGTGTCCCTCACCACCACAATTATAACATTTGATCGGCTTAGCTTGACCTTGATTACCATTCCTTCCTCGATTCAGATTACCAACATAACCTCTACCAGCTCCACCTCTTCCCTGATCATACTGTCTTTCCTGAACTGGTTGCACCACGATCCTCCCATCTTTAACAAGAGCTTGATTGTGTGGGTTAGATGCTATTCTGAGGTTGTTATTGGTTTGTGGGAGAGAATTCATGTTTTGACTAATCAGAAGAGCTAGTTGATTAATGAAATTACCCAGCGTGTGCATCAAGCATCGCCTTGTTTGAACATAGGATAAGGAATTAGTTTGTGATTACCATTTCCCATGGGTATGACTTGTGAGGCTTTGGTTGTGATTCCGATGTTTGAGTAGAAGGCAGTTGAGTCATTAGACGAGCTTGTCTCTCCTCGTTGGTTTTGAACTGACTAAGAACCAATTTTTCAAACATAGCATGTCTCTCATTCTGAAGGAGGAAGGCATAGAGTTGCTCATAGTTTGTATTCTTCAATCCTTTAGTGAGCTTCTCAGAGGTGACAAACTTGTGCCATTCGGGATTCATGTTGTTCACAAATTTTGAGTTCATCTGAATGTTAGGCATTGTCATTCTGATGTTCCTCATGTCATTCACCAACTTATGAAATCTCACATAGTACTCATAGACACTCTCATCTGGTTTCATCTTGAAGTGTTCAAATTCGTCATAGAGTTGTGATTCTCTGTCTTCCATAGTTAATTCAAAACCTGAGAGAAGCATCTTGACATTATCCCATACTGCCTTTGCTTCGGTGTTGTGATTGATCGGCTTGTAGATGTCTTTAGGAAGACCTTGAAGAACAATGTTTGAAGCCACGATATCGATCGAATCTCTTTTCCTCCTTATCATCAAGCTCATCATACATCTTTGGTCTGTCCATTCCGTAAATCGGAGTTCCATCTTCAGCAGTATCAAGTACATCTCTAGTCGTCTCAACTCGATACGGTCCTTCATCAATGGATTTGAGAATGTTGACACCATTTTCCTTTCCAAGGCAGTACAATCGGATTCGTTGAGCCCAAGAATCGTAGTCCTTTGTCAAGCATGGGTGGGACGAGTATCACGAACCATTTGCTTGAACATCCTCGGCAACAGGGGAGATGATAGTAGGAACGTTTGTAGACATGTTTCAAGCTCTACGGGATTTTGCTATTCTTTGATTAAACCGGGAAATTGATTCTTTCACGGGATTTTACTAAACCAAAAGAACAACGTAACGTAACACGAAGAAGAAAAAGGTCTAAATGAAAAAGTCAAGCTAAACACACAACTTCGCATAAGCATCAACTCGCAACACACTCAACTCGCTTAATTAATCAAGTAGCTAAATAGCCAACTCGCTTTAGTCTCAACTTCAAACACAATCAACTCGATTGAACACTAAGTCGCTTAAGTTAACTCGCTAACGTTACAACTCGCTAAGTAGCAAGTCGCTTTAGATCTCAAGTCGCTAAAAGAAACAACTCGCTTAGAACCCAAGTAGCATAAATATCAACTCGCTAAACAGCTAAGTCGCTTGTACCAACTCGCATTAAATAACAAAGCAACTCGCTTTGAAGAAAAAAAATCCGAGACTCAACTCGCTTCGTCCTTCTTTCACAAATAACCACTTTATCAATCCAAAACAACCAAACCACAATGATTTAAGCCTTCCAATTCAAAACATAAACACATATGATGATCCTAAACACAAAAGTACAAGCAAAATTCAAACTTTAACACAAGAATTTGTCCAAATGAATCAAACTCTCCTAAACCCTTAATACTCCAAAAACCTTATGAAATCCACCAAAACAAAGAGCATGAAAGATGAGTGATCAAACCATGGCTCTTGATACCAATTGTAGGAAGATTGGATTTCACAAACACTCTAAACCATGATCAAATTAGGCGTATAAGTATGTTAGAGAGAGAGAGTTCTAGTGAGAGAAAGGAAGAGAGTTGGGAACTATAGTGAGAGAAAGAAAATATTATTATGAGCTCCAACTCTCTACCTTGGGAGGTAGAGAGTATTCTAAGTCTTACATAAAATACGCCACACAGCGGGTCGTGGATCAGGGCATCTGAGTGGGTAAAGACCCATCCGTCCTCCACGGTGTTACTTAACAAAATACTACTTAACATAAAATAACTATGACTACGAGCTTTCTAACGATTACATATACTTGAGGTGACCGACTCTTTAATACCTGGAATTTCTAATTCCTAACAGATTTGAAGCATTGGAAGTCTTAGATTGGAAGTATGATATTGGTTCGTGGTGGTCAAGATCATTATTTGCATACGTTCCCTATTTGGATAATAACAAAAAGGGGAAGAGATGTTTGAGTGGCATGGTATGGATTAAGGGGAAGACAAAGGAAGACATACTTGTTTCATTCATGGTGAGATCCCTGATCTCAATTTCTCTACTTCGTCTAGGGAAGTTCGTTCAAGAATGGTTTTGTCATTATCAACTAGGGGAAGATTGTTGGGAATTATACGTTTGAGTTGATAAGACAAAAAGAATGAAACAAGAGGGACTTAATATGACAAGAAGGAAACCTACAAAAAGATGGAAGGACTTGCTTGAAAAAGAAGTTTTATTTATTAGTCCTTATCCTCTAGTATATAAAGAGGACATAGGTGTAGGTTTTATAAATAAGTCTTCCAAGATGTAGTCGACTAAAGAGGTGTGTGTGTAACCTAGGCGTAGCGTATAAACGCCTAGGGTTTAGTGGTTTAGTGGTTATTAGTTATTTAGTGTTAGATCAAGTCTTTGATCTTTATTACTGTTTAGTTAGAGATGGTGAATGAAAAACCTTGTTCATAATAATATTGATTCTATGTTTGAATATTCCGCCTTTATTATTATGTGTTCCTAGATATAATATTAGACCTCGTCTAAGAGCTTACAACGATCTTCACATGTGGTATCAGAGCCTGGGGCTCGTGATATCTAGGGATCTACAAGGTTTTCTTGAAGAAAAAGGAAGAAAAATTCGAAGCTGTCAATAACAAAGATAATAAACATAGTACACAGCGGAATAATCAAAACAATACTTTGTTATTGAACAAGGTTTTCATTCACCATTAACTAATACTCTAATATATACGTTTATAGGAACACGTCTACTAACTAAACTAATAACCTAGGCTTTTACAAGACTATACGCCTAGGACACACATACACCTTTTAGTCGACTACATCTTGGAAGACTTAATTAATAAACCTACACCCCATGTCCTCTTTATATACTAGAGGATAAGGACTAAATAATAAAACTTCCATTGCAAGCAAGCCCTTCCATCTTTTAGTAGGTTTCCTTCTTGTCATATTAAGTCCTTCTTGTTTCATTCTTTTTGTCGTTATCAACTCAAACTTATAATTCCCAACAATCTTCCCCTAGTTGATAATGACAAAACCATTCTTGAACGAACTTCCCTAGACAAAGTAGAGAAATTGAGATCAGGGATCTCACCATGAATGAAACAAGTATGTCTTCCTTTGTCTTCCCCTTAATCTGAACATGCCACTCAAACATCTCTTCCCCTTTTTGTTATTATCCAAATAGGGAACGTATGCAAATAATGATCTTGACCACCACGAATCAATATCATACTTCCAATCTAAGACTTCCAATGCTTCAAATCGCCCACCATTACGCACCATAGGAAAAATGGATCCAAAACAGTAGAAAACTCCAACTAGCAGTAGTAATAATGATCAACAGTAGTAAAAATCAAACACTTCCCCTTGAGTGATGCATGTAGATCAAATGATTCTTCAAATCTGTAAGCTTTATGGAATGATTACTTGTGAAGAAAACCGAGTATAACGAATTTGATGAAGAAGTAGAATTTCTCAAACTTGTATCTTAAATCTTTTACTATCCACGGAACTCCATACTTATACCCGTCAAATATAAGTAGACCGCAATCCCTTGACAAGAATCCTCAACTAGTATGCGACACTGAGCACTACAATGTAACTCCTTTAAGTGATAGTTTACTAGGTCTTCATCCATCCACCCTCTTGACCTATGAAAACTAGATTTTGCAAGTCTTATATAATAAGAACACAAACCAAGTGATTCCACTTCACCTTCAAATAAATGATAAATAATCCTCTTCGTAATCAATTCTTCAATAAATCAAATACGAGCCTTTTAAATCTTTTAAGAACATAAATTTCTTCCTCTGTGTGTGAACCAAACAACCATTCTGTGTGTGTGTCATCCAAAAATCCATAACCATTATCACGCTCGACTTCCCCTTAAATAAAAAAACCATATGAGAAAGAATACTTTGAGAAGGAGCAGTACTTTCATCCAATTAGCAGTACTTTCATCAAACATCAGTACTTTAAAAAAAATCGTAAGCAGTACTTTCAAATCTGCAGTACTTTATAAAAAATCGAGCAGCACCTTGAGCATAAAACAGTACTTTCGTGAACATAAGCAGTACCTTGATCAAGCCTCGAACAGTACTTTGTGGGAGCTGTATTTTCAAACATATGAGCAGCGACAGTACTTTGTATTCCAAACAGTAATATACTGAACAACAGTACCTTTAAAAATCAAGCAGTACTTTTTATCTTAACCATGATCAATACCTGTTGTACTCCAATCTCACAGTGGTCCAATCATACCAATATTAAAATATAACATCCAAGCACTCGTGACCTTTTCCTTTGAAAAATACCACTGACCATGAATCATTGAAATATTAATCAACATCAATCGTGTACTTCTCACCACACCTTTACTCCCCTACACCTTCCAATATTCTCCGTCCAATCTCCACTCAATTAAAACCAACGGCAGCTTTTCATTGAAATACAAATATGACAACCAATATTTAAGCCAATCAAATCAATGTCCCACAATTAATTTGACCAATTTCTTGAGTAAATAAGCCGTGCATAACCACGTGACCATGTAATCCATTTAATTCGAACAGTACTTCACAAATTCACGTGACCTCCAAAGAAAAATATAATATGCGTGAATCATGAGGACCAATCATTCTTTATCAACTCAAACTTATAATTCCCAACAGTACCATACGCGTAAAGCTCTCGCTATACATCTTTGACACGCTTAAAGCTTTGATTTTTACGCTTAAAAATTCAAGATTCTTGTGGTTTAAGGTTTATTTGGTGTTAAAGTGTCAGTTTTTTGCAAAAAGTTCGAAGCTTTACGTGTTTTAAATCATTTTTAAACTCGTTGAATTGGGTAGGTCATTTCTACGCATAAGCTATCTAAGCACTTTGGGTGAAAAAAGGTCAACATTTTTGTGTTATTCGAGTGTTTTTAAGGCTGTTTGTGCAAGAGAAATTGTTTGAATCACTGGAAATTCTTTACGCGTAGGTCAAAACCCTAGTTCTACGCGTAAGAAAAGTCAACACCCTATTTCTACGATAAGTTTAGCGCATAAGAGTTTTGTGAAGTTTCTTCGAGCTATAACGGTGACTCAGTGCTTCCCTCACTTGGATAAGTTTGTGGAACACTTCGACTTTTGGATATCTTTTACACTTTGATAGTGTAAAGGATTTTTGGGCAAAACCCTAGATTTACGCATAAGCTAAATCTTACGCGTATAATTTCTTACGCATAAGTATTTTCTTACGCCTAAGCTTGTCTAACGCATAAGTAAATCCTACGCATAAGGATTCTACGTTTAAGTTTTTAGTCTACGCATAACTCTATTGTTACGCGTAACTTGGGTATTACGCGTAAGTTATCTCTACGCCTAAGCACAATCTCTACGCCTAAGCATCGTCTACTCGTAACTTCGTGTGGCGGGAAAACTTGAGTAAAATTTAAATTTTTGAGGAGACTAAACGTTTAATTTTTACGCGAAATTCAAATTTTGGTATAACTTGGAAAATTTTGGTCAAAAATTCAAATTTTTGGACCCAAATTCAAATTTTTTTGGTCAAATTTGGCGTCAAAATTGTCATAACTCAAATTTTTCATACAACCTTAGAATTGATTTTTATAGTGAATTTCATATTTTGGGAGAAAAATTTTCATTCGACCAAGTTCACGAGTACGACTTTCAGAAAAACTTCAAACGGCAATATCTTATTAAACACAACTCCTTTATCGTTGAATCGATCCTACATCAACTTTATCAGATCATACCTTCATCAATGGCAACTCAACAAGACATTCATGCAGGTCTGCTTAAAACCGTCCTCCTATGTTTGAAAAAGGTGGTTATCTTCAATGGACAAGTCGAATGCTTCGTTACATCAAGACAAAACCTAATGGAAAATTGATGATCAAATCCATTCAGGATGGACCCTTCATACCTCGACAAGTCCAAGACCCTGGAAATGGTGATGCAACACCTCCCGTCCCACCATTTTTTCATCTTCAAAAATAATCGGAATACTCTGAAGAGGATCATAAACAAGTCGAAGCAGATGACATGGAAATTCATATTGTCCAACTGGGTTTACCAAGAGACATCTTTGCTGCTGTAGACAGTTGTGAAATTGCTTTCGACATGTGGGAACGTGTTAGACGGCTTTGTCATGGAACTGAAATTGGTCAACAAGATACGGAGAACAAGTTGCTAACTGCTTGGGAGAAGTTTACATCCATTCCAGGCGAATCCATTGAATCCTACTATGGAAGGTTCTGCACTTTAATGAATGAGCTGATAAGAAACAAGTTGACACCCAGAACTATCGTGAGCAACATCAAGTTCCTAAACAATCTACCAAAAGAATGGGGACGATATGTCACTATTGTCAACCAAACAAAAGACTTACATCAAGTGAACTTTGTTCAACTCAACGATTTTCTGAAACAAAACCAAAATGAAGTGAATGAAGTCAGGAAAGAAAGATTAGCAAAGAATCATGATCCATTGGCACTCATTGCAAAGACTCAAACTCCAGTGAATACACAACAACAAGCTCCATCATCTTCCACAAACAACAACTTCCAGCAATACATCCCTCAACAACAAAACTATCCACCTGCACAACAACATTACCAGGAACAAGGAATCACTTATCTTGAAATGGAACCAGAAGAAGCTTTATCACAAGCATTTGCATTCTTGGGTAAAGCATTCAGAGGTCGCTACTCCACACCAACTAACAACAACCAAAGGATTTCATCAAACACTCGCAAGGCAAATTGCAGTAGGGTGTAAACATGGGTAATCAAGGACAAATGGTTGGAGTTATTGGGAATCGCGAGGATATGCTCTGGAATTCGCATGGGTAATCAGCGGTTCCGAATCAGGGTAATCAGATGGGTCGAATTTTGGGAATAGAGAAGTGGGTAATCGAATGGGAATGTTGCAGCTCCGTTGGGAATTATGGAAATGTGAATCGTGGTAATCAGGTTAAGTATTATAACTGTCAAGGATTGGGTCACATGGCAAGGAATTGTCCAACTAAGCTGAAAAAGAAGGATCTTGCGTACCTTCAGAAAGCTATCATGTTGGTACAAAAGGAACAATCTGAACTTCAATTGAGTGCTGAGGAACATGACTTCATGGCTATTATGGATAATTTGGAAGACCTCGAGGAACTCAATGCAAAGCGCATCTTCATGGCAAATCTTCGGAGACTAAGTACGACACTGATTCGACGCACCTCCTATCTATGATGCCAACGCAGATATCGAGTACCAATCATTGATCCATGCTATAACAATGTCATATTTGATGTGTTTACTCATGACGAACAGCATTCAGTGACATCAGCACCTACTTATGATACATACCTGGACAATCCGAGTTGTAGCAATACTAACTCTGAAACTCTGTGGATCCCTAGTGGAGACTGTGGCACAAAATAATCGAGACGATGAGGAAACACGTACTTATTTTGAATCATTAATCAATAACTGTGGCATTGAAATCGAGAAAGTTAGAACGGTCAATCGCGAAGTTAAGGCCGCGAATGCCAAATTGACCGTTGAGCTTGAGAGTTACAAGGAGAATGCAAAAGCCTTTGAATTTCAGAAAACAAAGAATCAGAATTAGAAATTGGTTATCGAAATTTGGTTTCTAAAGAAAAGAATTGCAAATCAAGTATAACACACTTGATGTGAATTCGAACTTGAAAATTAAATCTTTAAACAAGGAAATTTCAGATCTAAATGACCAACTTTCAAAACAAAATCATTGTTTTCTGATCTTGAAAAAGAAAAGAAGCAGTTGATTACTGATTTTTCAAAACGAGAAGATTCTCTTCTTGATGAAATTCTTGACAAAAATGAGAAAATCAAATCCTTGGAAAATTTGCTTCTTACAACGGGTCAGTCAGCTAAATCAAACAAGATGCTTTCTAATCAAGTAAATCCACGTTTCATACTTCATAGAATGGCACTTGGTAACGACCTTCTGTTCCTCAAGAAAGCTCAGAAAGAACGGAATGTGTTGAACAATGGAAAACCTTTGCATGAACCCATAATTGTTTGTGATTCTCTTGAAACGTTAGAACTATCTAAGGAGAGCAGAGAAAGAATGAAACAAAAAGGTTCGGAAATCAAACCTATTGACTATAACAAATGGAACAAACTTTCTGGAATCACTTTTGTCAATCAAAAGGAAAAGTCAAAGTTCTCCATCACACAAAATGTTTCAAACAAAGAGTCAACACTGTTTCAAAATCGTTTCAAAACCAGTCATTCTCTCAAAATCTCTTTCGAACATTGAACAAATGTCTTCAAACAATCCTTTTAACTCAAGTGATGCGAGAAGTATTTTAGACAATGTGAAAACGAATTCGGGATCTTCAAGAAACCGTTAAAACTAAAACCACTATTACACCTAATAACTGGTTCTCTAGTTTTGATATTGAACATAGAAAGTTTTTTGAAACTCAAATTGCCCCACAGCTGAATGCCATCAGTGCAAGGGTAATTCATTTTGAACAAGCATTTTTGAAAGAAACAGCTGACTTTGTCAAGGACCATAAATCCCTAGTAAAGCAAGTTAATGACAGTGTTGAACACATCAAAGTTTTGGAAAATTTGAATGATTCTCTCTTCGAAGATGTTATGACTACTGATATCATGTCCATTATTTTACAAACATATTCTGTTGAAGATCATGAAAGACTCAAGTCTGAGACCTCCGCAATTGTTTCAAAATATGAAAAGCTTTGAAAAACTTGAAAAAGAAAATGTGTCCTATTTTAAACAACTTGATCGAAAATCTGAGGAATGCAAGTATGACAAATGTTCGTATGAGCGTGCCTACAAGGACATGAAAGAGCAAAATGATCTTTTGAGAGCTCAACTGGGAAGTCTACAAGGAAAGGCTGTGGATACTAAGATTGTAAAACCATCGACTGAGGAGAAGGAAAATGTTCCCAAACCGGTTTTCAAAAATGTCTATTTCAACCTCCTCCAAAAGTCAATGAGAAAAATGATTTGTCAAAAAGTCACTCCACAGCCTATTAAAAAGAGAATTGTCAAAAGTTTTGAAAAAGGAAAAGCAGTTGCTGAAACACCAAAAGTGATTACACCTGGCATTTCTAGGAATAGTACACGGAATGTGACAAAAATCCTGTTAAAGAATCTGTCGGTTCTAACAACATGGTCAACAATCACTATCTAGAAGAAGCTAGGAAAAAGGCACAGACTCGAAAAGACGGAATTTTAGGTACAACACCTAGGAACACTCTACAAAAGACTAGGGATTGGCTTGCATCTAAGAGTAGTTGCGCAAAAGAAAATGCTATGCCCTTAGAAAACAACACTAGGAATTCTAAGTCTTTTTCGAACAAGAATCAACTTCCAAAAGACTGTAGTGACAAAGTTAAAGCTGCTGTTTTAAACAAGAATATTGAATTTGTCTGTACTACATTTAAAAAATGTGTCTTTTTAGCTAATCATGATGCATGTGTCTCACAATATCTCAAGAAAGATAATTCTCGTGCCAAGGCACAATCCACTAAGACACCAAATAGAAACAAACCCGTTGACAAGATGAACATCAAAAAACGCCTGTACACACACACACCTTTGGTGTTCACATCTCGTACGTAGCTACTAAACTAATGACCCTATGTCTCTTTATATACTAGAGACATCTAGGGTTTACAAGAGGAATCATAATACAATTAGGAAACTAAATATTCTTTTAAGCATATCTTCTAGAATCTTCCAAATCCTCCATCTTTTTGTAGTTTCCCTTCTTGTCACTTTTAGTCCTTCATGTTTCATTCTTCTTGTTTTGTATCATCAAATCTATAATAGACCCAACAATCTTCCCCTATTTGATTATGACAAAACAAACACGATTCTTGTACGAACTTCCCTAGACGAAGTAGCAGAAGTTGAGATAATTAAATCTCACCGTGAATGAAACAATCTTCCCCTTGAATTGAACATGTCACTCAAACATCTCTTCCCCTTTTTGTTATTATCCAAATAGGGAACGTATGCAAATAATGATCTTGACCACCACGAACCAATATCATACTTATAATCTAAGACTTCCAATGCTTCAAATCGCCCACCATTACGCACCATAGGAAAAATGGATCCAAAACAGTAGAAAACTCCAACTAGCAGTAGTAATGATGATCAACAGTAGTAAAAATCAAACACTTCCCCTTGAGTGATGCATGTATATCAAATGATTCTTCAAATCTGTAAGCTTTATGTAATGATTACTTGTGAAGAAAACCAAATATAACGAATTTGATGAAGAAGTAGAATTTCCCAAACTTGTGTCTTAAATCTCGTACTATCCACGGAACTCCATACTTATACGAATCACCAAATATAAGTAGACCGCAATCTCTTAACAAAATCCTCAACTAATATGAGACACTGAGCACTACAATGTAACTCCTTTAAGTGATAGCCAATGTGTGCATAGAGCATCATAAGAAAAATCACACATTGCTAGATTTATCAAGCTATATGATAAGAACACAAACCTGTGAAACTTAACTACAACATCAAATAAATGATATTCAACCTTCTTCGTAATCAATTAATCCATAAAAATTAAATACGAGCCTTTTTGAATCCTTTAAGAACAAATCACCAAACTCGTTGTGTGTGTGAACAATAACCTCTGTGCGTGTCGTCCAAAAACTATAACAAATATCACTCTTGACTTCCCCTCAATTCCAAATCTCCTCGTAATAAACCATTATATTTGAATGATACTTGCAGCAGCAGCAGTACTTTGAAAATATACGGGCAATACTTAAAAAACTCCAAGCAGTACTTTGCGTCCAATGAGCAGTACTTTAATTCAAGAGCAGTACTTTCATGTCCAAGAGCGGTACTTTCGAACTCAGAGCAGTACTTTGTAAAAACCCTAACAGTACTTTGAAAAAGGGTAGCAGTACTTTGAGTGTTCCAGCAGTACTTTCACAGCAGCCAACTTCGACAGCATATATCTTTCACATAAAAGCTCAGATCGAAGACCCCTTCGGTGGAAAGTTATATTAATATATAGAGAACATCCACCCAAAATTTCGTTACGATCCAACGGTTAACGAAATAGTTATGATCGTTTCAAAACAGTCCTGCAGAAGCCTTACGGAAATTTTTGCAACAGACTTCGACACCCTATAACTTTCTACTGAAAGCTCCAATTGACAATCCCTTCTGTGAAACTTTAGATGGATATACTGAGATGCACCAGCAAAAATTTTAGCTCGATCCAACGGTTCAATAAAAAGTTATAACGTTTTTAAAACAGTGCTGCATAAGTATTACGAATTTTTGACAGCTTCGAATTTTTCTTCCTTTTTTCTTCAAGAAAACCTTGTAGATCCCTAGATATCACGAGCCCCAGGCTCTGATACCACATGTGAAGATCGTTTTAAGCTCTTAGACGAGGTCTATTATTATATCTAGAAACACATAATAGTGAAAGCGGAATATTCAAACATAGAATCAACATTATTATGAACAAGGTTTTTCATTATCATAAACTAACTAACTAACTATAATAAAGATCAAAGACTTGATCTAACACTAACTAACTAAACCACTAAACCCTAGGCGTTTTCCCAATCCCTACGCCTAGGTTCCCACACACACACACCTTTAGACGTCTACATCTCGTACGTAGCTACTAAACTAATGACCCTATGTCTCTTTATATACTAGAGACATCTAGGGTTTACAAGAGGAATCATAATACAATTAGGAAACTAAATATTCTTTTAAGAATATCTTCTAGAATCTTCCAAATCCTCCATCTTTTTGTAGTTTCCCTTCTTGTCACTTTTAGTCCTTCATGTTTCATTCTTCTTGTTTTGTATCATCAAATCTATAATAGACCCAACAAAAAGGAAACCTAATAGGTGGATCTCTTCAGGACGCAGTTTTTCAAAAAATGAGTCTTCCGCTATATCTGATAAGAAAACAACTCCTAGATCTTACCTTAGGTGGATTCCCACGGGAAAAGTTTTCAACAAAGTTGGTCTTAGGTGGATTCCCACTGGAAAATTTTTTAATACTTGCACCAACACAGATAATAGTGTCAATCATCAGGATAAGGAAGTAGAAACCACTACAACCGTTGATAGTGATCACCCTCACCATGAGGAATCTTGTACTTCTAACACTGTTATTTGTGAAAATTCTTCTTCTTTGGTTGCAGGTGAATCAAATATCTCAAAACCCAGCTCATCAGAGGGTTCTAATTCTGTAAACTCTTCTTCTTCATTCTCTCTATCGTCTATCTTTGATTTTCCATTTCTTCTTTAAAATGAAAAACAAAATACAAAATTTGAAAAACCAACAAAAGCAAAATATAAAAAATATAAAATTTCTCAAAAATACAAAAACAATATAAAATCAAAAATCCAAAAATATTCTTCTCACGACATGTCTCTCGTATAATCGATATTCTGTACGTTTCTAGAAATGTCATTCAACAATGATACGGGTATGTACAGATGCTTGAGCGAGAGTTCTTTAATGTTTTTCAAAACATGTCGTTTCTCAAAATTTCTTCATAATAATGGCTTTCGTATACTTCAGTACGAAACCCGGACCATAATGATGACTTTTGATTATTTTTCAAATCAAAACTCGTGCTTTTATAGAAAAAATCAAGTGTACGCTTCAGTGCACTACATTTAAAACTGGTGAGAAATCATCATCATCTTGAGCACCTTTTCAAGATTGTTCAAAAAGATTTTCAAAATCTTTCAAAATATTTTGTGCTCAAGATAACTCCCTCTAAAACCCTTTAATTGATTATGCTTTATTAAAGGGGGAGTATAAAACAAAATGTTCCAAATTCATGCTTAAATCAAATCTGTTTGTCTCCCCAAAAGATTCTAAAATGTTGTTTAATCCGTTGATATCAAAAATATCACGAATATGCTATTTTTGAGGGGGAGGAGACGTGATTAAAATATGATAAAAAAATGTTTAATGATCGGTGTTTGAATCTCATAATGAGCTCGACTCAGACGGAACCAATGAATTAATGGGAATCTAAGTCAGTATATGTACCATCTCGAGAAACTTGTGATAGATATGCACCTTCATGGGTCTAACCTCCTTTTCAAGGAGTGTTTACAACATCAAGTTAGTTATTAGAGCTAGTTGTCACGTAAAAACTGACAATGGAACTCTTTAACTAGGCAACGTAACCGTGTCTCGTGGGGAATTGTCTATCATGAGCCGATCAATTCAAAAAGTGCGAACTCTACCCTATATGTGCAGATTTCTGTCAAAACTTATAACCACATATGAAGGGGGAGTGTTTCTGAAAATATAAAACTCGCGGAGTGTCTCAAACATGTTTTCTATCATAAACACTCTGTGAGATTTTCAAGAAAAATGGTTTTATGGCAACAATAGGACAGTCATGGAGTTATAAGGTGTCTAAGGATAGGAAATCCATCCTATGATCCGCCCAGAGCCGAAGGGATCTACCCAAGGACAATACCCATAGTTAGTATTAGAAGTCCTTAGGTATGATTGGAAAAAAGGAGTAATGTGAGAAAGGAGAAAGAAGGGGTTGAAGAATTAAAAAGAAATGTAATGAAAAAGGGTGAAAAGAAATAGCCCTCCATATTCAACCTTAGGGAAGAAACCGGGTTCAATACATATGCTACTAGTTGTCACTAAGTTGACACTGGTATTGAAGACAAAGACGTCATGGACCCAGTGACACACTACACTAAACTTTCTAGCCACTCAATTCCTCTTAAAAGGATTTGTTTCATTCTCACTGGGAACCCTGCATAATCTATTGACCTTCTCTTAGAGTTGGTTGGTATTGAAGAAGGAGACCCTCTCCCTAGTCTCCGCTCAGGAAACCAAAATGCACTAATTGAGTCTAAATCCACGAGATTCATCAAAAGATCTCATAGGAACACATGACATTTCATCGCTTGTTGTTCATCAATAAGGACACAAGTGATACATTCTAGAGTCCTACGCAGATCTTAGCAATCTGCTAGAACATTTATGAGAGGTTTCACATTTGTGATCCTTAGTGATTGAATGGAAACTCCTGCAAGGGTCAACATCAAGCAGCCCTGACAGCAGGTCACTTCGGTAACTCCTCATGGATTACGCTTAGTATGTCTCAAACGGTCTACAGTCGTGGGGTGATGCTTCGGTGTACCTCAGCGACTCATCTGAAATGCAGATGTACTTCGGTATATCGCGTTATCTCACTTATGGGACTCCAGTTCAGGAACGGCCTTTGTGAGAATTAGAGACGTGTTTTCACACTATGCTGTTAACACCCTCGAAATTCAAACTTGTAAGTGTCGGAATCCGCTTATTACTAACCTGTTTTATGTTTTCTTCTTATGGAAGCTCCGGAGCGGATTGATCGTGCAGATTCTCCACATGCTCATACCAACATCACATGCAAGTTCTCATCAAAATCAAAGGCTACACAAAGTTAAAGATGATTCTTCGTCAATGTCAAAGAATCTACAAAGTTTAAAGACTAGAGAACTTCATCTCATCGGAACTTCAAAGTCAAATAGAAGTGTGAGCATGGTGGAGAATGACGTGGAGACACCTAACCAACGAAGTTGACAACGGCAGACAACCATATTAATTGATCACAAAGCATGAAGGAACAAAGAATCAAGCCTATTCTATATCTACGCACAAAGTTCAATCTCAAGAAAAGTAAAGACCTAATCAAGTGGAGCATCATTTGAATGACCACCTCTTAGGGGGAGATTGTTAGCCTTGATAGTTTTTATTAGAAGTGATGGTCATTCACGTTTAGGAACTTTGTAACGTGTGTTAGATATCATGATAGAATAGTCAATGGGCTCATGGATTGGACTAAGCTAAATGGCTAGGTGTTATGATAAGCTTGCCTTGTATAAGTCCAAGTAACCCAATCCAATCCAAGTCCATATCCACGGCCCATTGAAAGCCTTTTAGGGCACCTTATGTCTTGTACTATATAAACCCCTCAAAGTCTCATTTGAGGGATGTGCTTGAGTGTGTGTGTGTGTGTTTTTTTCATATGAATATTGTTTTCATCTTCTTTCCTTTATCTCTCTAAATACATACGCATAATATTCATTCAAGTCACCACTTTCTATTCTTCATCTTTCTACTCATAGCGTAACTGTTGTGGTTTACGCATATAGTGTGTTTGTGTCTAAAATTGTGATAAGGTATACGTGATAAAAGGGGATTTACAAAAAAGCCAGACGCTGATTTACATGGGAAATTGGTGGACCCTACCAAATACCGTAGTATCATTGGGTCTCTCATGTATCTAACATCTAGCAGACCTGATATTGTCTTTGCCGTATATCTTTGCTCCCGTTATCAGTCGAGACCAACTGAAACCCACCTCTCAGAGGCTAAAAGAATCCTCTGATACATCAAGGGAACCATTAATTTGGGGATCTGGTATCCGAAGGATTCTGGTTTTGAACTAATACCTTTTTCAGACGCTGACCACGCAGGATGCTTAGACTCTCGGAAAAGCACTTCAGGAGCCCTACAATTTCTTGGTGACAAACTGGTGTCGTGTCAATCGAAGAAGCAGGATTGTACGTCGCTGTCCGCAACAGAAGCAGAATATGTAGCAATGTCGGTGTGTTGTGCTCAAGTCATTTGGATGAGAACCCAACTCAAATACTATGGTTACGTATTTGACAGAATCTCGATGTACTGCGACAATCGAAGTGCTATTGCGATCTCGTGCAACTCTGTTCAACATTTGAAATCAAAGCACATCGATCTTCGATATCATTTCATCAAGGACCACGTGGAACAGGGTACTGTTGAATTATATTTTGTGGGTACAGAATACCAATTGGCAGATCTTCTCACCAAAGCCTTAGCTCCTGCTAGGTTTAATGAGTTGGTCCACCGGATTGGTATGCGGTGTTTGACTCAAGAGGAACTGGATGAACTCTTAAAACATTCTTAAAACCAGTCAAACACCAAAACCTATTTTGTAAATATTTTCAAAAACAAAATACAAAATTATAAAATCAGATAAAACAACAAAAATACTCTTCTATCTATATTTCTTTTAACATTGCAAGTACAATTCTTCCGTCAACACTCAAATCTTTCAAAATTCAGTATTTTTTCGATCAAGTGTTGAGGAGGAGTAAACAAATATTTATCAGTTTCATAAAACTTTGTACTTGCAGGTTACGTTGTCCCGGTTGTTTTCTTTAATAATGGTGGTCACATTTCTGGTTTCTGACACTCCTCGGACTAAAATTTATAAACTTTCATTATTTTTAAGTCGAGGGGGAGTGTCGTCAAAATTCTTTCAAGATATCCTTTGTTTGGTAACCAAAATGGAAGTTAAAGGCATTGGATGTAAATGGTAAAGGTGGAGGGGCTAAAACTGTCAAAAGCATAAAATTATTTTAACAAAACTACCCACCAACCTCATTAACTCTTCACATTTAATTTTTCACCAAACAAATCCTACGCCTAAGAATCATTCGTCTAATCCGTGTTTTTGATCATCAAACTGTAAGTGGTCTTATGTTTCTAACATGATTACAAACATTTGTTTTGAGTTTTAAACAAATCCAACGGTTAGATTTATGTATATTGTTGATTTTGTGTTCTACGCATATGCGTATGAACACATAATCAAGTTTGTGTGTTTGTGGGTAAAATGATAGTGTCAAAACGTTTTCCTAACATCAATGATTACATTTTCATCACTAAAACACACCCAGATACACGAATTGATTGATTTTGGGAATTAGGGTTTATGCGTGAAATTGGGTGTTTTCAAATGAGAACGTTTTTGGTTAAAAAGATTATTATGTGTTGTTGTTTACAAGATGAATTGATCATATCCATGTTTAGAATTAACCCAGAAACACTAATTGATTGATAATTAGAAATTAGGGTTTAACGTTCTTGATATTTGGGTACTTTTGATTCACTGAGAATTTGATGTTAAAACTTGGTCATAACACTCACATGACTTCTTAGAACTACCAGAAAAAATTTGATGCATTTTCCATGGCTAAAATTTTTAGGCGTAATTCATGAACTTTAGGGTTTAGTTTTACGCATAAGGGTTTTTCGCATAACTGTATAAATGAGTGTTTGTGATTAAATCTGTTATAGAATGAATGTGTGCGTTAATATTGATGTTATGATGAACTTATTTCAGGTTTGTTACAAGTGAAAATTCAGAATCAAGGTTATTAGCAATCTACGCATAAGGATCACCTTACGCGTAGAAGGTTATGCGTAAGAGTAATCTTACGCGTAACTGTTACACGTAAGGTTCTACATAAGGGACTACGCGTATCCTGTGAAGGATATGCGTAAACAGTGACCTCTACGCATAAGGTTGACTCTTACGCGTAAGGTTTATATACGCTTACGCGTAAGTTCTACGCATAAGGTCCCCTTTTCCTACGCGTAATATTTCTTACACGTAAGTTAAGAACCTAAGCATAAGCTTGCGTTTAGGCGTATACCATTCCTGTTTACGCATAAGCTACCATTTCTACGCCTAAGCCTTGTTTAACCTTCATTATGAATTGTTACATGCGGCAACCTTGTAAATAAATAAATCATAACGCCACGAAACCAATAATGTCACTAATGAGCTTAAATGTTTAATAAGTTGTGAAAAATAAGTGAAAACATGAACTCTAAAACTTAAAGTTAATTAACTCACGAAACTTATCACGACATCATTGGACTATTGGACAAACAAGTGACATTGGACTCGTAATAATCATCGACATATCACATTCAATAATTAGACAATAAAACCATCTGTTGACTAACATAATGTCTTTCGATATGTTGGTTCTTTTGGCTAAATATCTTTCAGATCACGACATGGACGCTCAAATTCAGAATGTGGATGCACCAAATGTTCTCACCATTGATGATATTTTCCCTCATGGTTATCCGATGAAGATAGAAAAGAACAACCTCAGAGTTGATTTTGATACTCTCACTTGCTCGGAATCTTCTAGTCTCATTGCTGTTGACATTCTGAAGTACCATCCTTATCAGAACATGCTCTCCAATTCTGCTACAGTACCTGAGATCTATATTCACCAGTTCTGGTCTACAATGCAAAAGATCAAAGGACAAAACGATGTGACGGTGACTCTCAATGACAAACAAGTCACCATCACACCTGCAGACTTAAGGGTTGTTCTTCTCATTCCGATCATCGAGCCAACCGAACTCACGTCATGCCACACCAACAAGAGACTGTTCTACAGTTCCTGGTCAATATTGGTTATGACGAAGCTACAGGAGTAATCACTAAGCATTCACATGTGCATCTTAAGAATATTCCTCAACCTTGGAGAACTCTCTACATCATCATCACCAAATCTGCTTTCGGTCGTGATGGCTATGAGCATCCCAAGCTCATGGAACTTCAAATCTTTTGGGCTTTGGTCAACATGAAGCACATTGAAGTCGAAGCTCTGATATGGGACGACATGATGACATTCCTCAAGAAGCTTGGCTCAAAGATCCCTTATATCAGATATACAAAACTGTTGATCCAAAGAGCACTTGGGTTTAACCCTGATATCCCCAAGAGAATCAATGACCCCAACAATCACGACATGTTGTCTGAACCTACTCTAACAGTCAGATTTAAGGAATCAACAACAAAGAAACAAGGTGCTGTGCTGCCGGATCACCTTCTCTCTGATGCAATCAAACATCTTTACTCATACAAAAGGTATCTAGTAGCAGTTGATGAAGGTAAAGTTGGTTCTCTCGATGATAAGTGTTGGATATTAGATTTCACATACACATCAAACCATAGCACAAAGTAGGCGTATAAGTGATTTAAGAGAGAGAGAGAGAAAGTGGGATATTCTAGAGAGAGAAACTCATGTGATGTTAGATTCCCAAAGAACATCCAACCCTCTACCTTGCAAGGTAGAGGGTATTTATAGGATACAAATTAAACGGCCTCCTGACGGCCTGTGGATCAGGGATACAATGGGTAAAGACCCGTCCTTCCTCCACGGTGTAGCACTAAACTAAATAATTAACTAAATGACTATTAAATGACGTAATGTCTATGAGCTAACTTATGCTAAATAATATTTGGGGTGACCGATACTTTACTAAGGAATTTTCTAATTCCTAACAGTCTCCCCCTAAGGGAGGTCACCCCATGTTTTACATTTAGATTCCTAGCATTCTAATTTAATCTTCAGTCTTGAGCTCGCAGACTTTTCTTCTTCAAAGTACTCAACTTATATGATTCTGTGATGATTCCATCATTGTTCAACTAAGATGTATATTTCGTGGAGGTTATGATCTGATCCACCATGATAACCCTTTTGAGCATAACTAGAGATCATCAGCAACTATAGATCTCAGTATCACCAATTGTTGTGTTGTCAGCATATGATGTTGTGATATATGGACCAACATGCTCACATTCTGGATCATGATTTCTTCTTATCTGAGTAGCGGAAGCTTTCGTTGATTCATGATATTGGCAGCAGCGTAGCAGATGCATGGAGTTAGAATATCAGAGTCATTGATGCACCAATCATGATTTCTTTTGAGATGAATGTGTTAGGTGAGCATGTGGCTATGGATTGACCGCTTCATTCGATCACTGCAAACGTCGGGTGTACCGCATAACACAGTTAGCAATAAAGCGCACGAAAGTGTCTTTGATCACTTTTGATGAATTGAGGTACACAGCCCACGGTTCCCCGTTGATCAGTACAAGTACTGCTTGTGATCAGGTATAATTCTGAAGAATTTCCTTGACAGGGTTTCGCAATCGCTCTAGCTGTTCTCAAACCGGAACGTCTCAAAGAAGACAACACGGAGTGAGTGAACAAGCGAATTTAAGTCCACTGATTGATGAAAAGAGATTTGAAAAAAAATCGTGTATTGCTCAATAGAAATTGTTTTTGCAATATAACGAAGGTTTTAATGAAAATCAATTATCAATCATAAAACACCTTTTGATTTGAAAAATTAGTACACGGTCGACGTGCTTAATGAAAAGAGTTTTAAAGCACAAAGACCGGTTTTTCAAGGGCATCCGTCAATCCATAACCTGAACCAGGATTGATTCAAAAGAATGAATCGCCCCATTGTTTCTGTCCAGTTGTCACATGGTTGATCTGTATAATAGATCTCACATGCCACCTACCAGGAGCTTGTTAGATGTTGGCTCCGGAAGGCTTTCCATCTTCATTGTGAGTATGTTTGCATATCACTCAGATGTTCTGCAAATACCACAAGGATAATGCGTAGGACTCAAGATATAATCTCTCTTCCACATTGTGTGAAACAGAGAGTCTTCATTGAAAGTGTCCTAATGAGATTTATTGATGATCTCGTGGCACTAGACTCAATTTGTGCATATTTGGATCCTATATCGGAGACTAGGGAGAGGGTCTCCTCCTTCAATATCAACAATCTCTAAGAGAAAGTCGATAGATAATGTCGGTTCCCTGTGAGAATGAAACAAGTCCTTTTAAGAGGAACTTGAGTGGTTTGGGAAGTTGTAGTGCAGAGCGTCACTGGGTCCATGACGTCTTGTCTTCAATACCGATGTTACCATCAGTAGCATATGAATTGAACCCGGTTTCTGCCCTAAGGTTGAATAAATGGAGGGCTATTTGTTTTCACCCTTTTCTCATTCAATTCTTTTTAATTCTTCAACCCCTTCAGTGCTTACCGAGACTTCATAGCTAGAACCTTGTTGGGTTTATTCCAGTACTAGCTCAGTCTCAGTCCGCACTCTTCCAATATCTCATTTTTCTCCTTTTATTATCATACCTAAGAACTCTACACTAACTAGTGGATAGTCCCTGGTAGATCCCTCCGGTTCTGGCGGATCATGGGAACACATACCTAACCTTATCGTCCTTATATCACCATACATAATGTAAAGTTGGTCGGTCTTTTGGTATTGTTCATCTGCCATAGGAACCAATTGAAAACCATTTGAAAATCAATCCGTATACTTATGATATTTTATCAAAGCATTTTGTACCTGAATTGTTTTTGATATTTTTAGAAGAAGAACTCCCCCTCAACATATGAATCAAGTATTTGAAATAGTTTTCCACACGGAGGCAAGAGAAAGTATTAACTTCTTTGATTACCATTTTCAAAAAAATATCAACATCACTTCCCTAACCAAGACCAGTAGATAAAGCAATTTTTTGGGAAGGATGATGTTTTCATAAGTTTTGCTCCCCCTCAATATGTGCCTCAAGATTTAAAAAGAGTTTTGTACATACTAGAAGAAAGTTCAATGAAGTACAGCCATATTAAACACACAATCAAGGTACTTTATGAAATAGCATGAAAAATTTTGTACCCTGAAGGTTTGGATTTGTTTTAAAATGCTCCCCCTTAATATATGCTTCGAGATTTGAAAATTTTTTAGCACATATTAGAGAGCAGTATGCACTTAAAATGGTCATCTTTTAACATCTTTCATATTTATATCACATTTTCTCCCCCGATCAAAAATTTCAAATCCTTTGAGATTTTGGATCTCAAGTGATTTAAATATGTATGAGACAAAAACATTTGTTGGAGAAAAATGTGTCCAATTTTATATGATCAGAAGTGAACAACACTGAAGTTCCCCCTTTTCATAAAGGGAAACCACAGGACATACCCTACCACTATTACATGCATAATAGTTGTTCATAGTTTGTACATCACAATTTACACATAAATCATACAAGACAGAAAAGACATCCAGAAAATATCTTCATTCAGTCCTTTGAAGAAGCTTGTAATGACCTGCCCGAAGTCTTCCACCCACGAAGCTTTCAAGGTTACGATAGATCATTCTGGTCTTCAATCTTCGTTTGATTGCAGCAATGAACTCATCACACCTCTTCACATCTTCATTAGACCAGAATTTCATTTTGTCCCCCGGCTTCATTTTAATTTTGATGTCTTTCACTCTGTAGTTTAGTTCTTCTTCGACCATTTTGAGTGTTCCATCACTGAATTTGTATAGCTCACATAATCTCATTAACATCCTTGAACCATATCTGTCAGTAAAGATGACTGCTCTGGGGGTGTCAATCACTTTATATTCGTGATGAAATTCATGTCCACTGGCTTCCTAATTTGGTCTTGTGAGATTGACTCGAGTCTGGTAGCTTTCTATTCCCAATTGAAAATCTCCAACTCTTAGTCGAATGACCAAGCCTCTGATCCATTGATTGACAGCAACAGATAAAGCCTTCTTCTCGCGAGCAGGAAGATGGTCAAGGTGTCCTTGGAGGTTCAGAAGATAGAGATCTTCAAAGTCATTAGGCATTAGATGTTTGAAGTCATTTTCTTCTATGATGTGCTCTTTCAAGTCAGCTCTTCGAAGAACAATCTTCTTCAGGTAGTCATACCCGTAGATAGGGAAGATCTCTATACCAATAACACTAAGAATACGCAGTCCGGATCGAACTGCTCTGCGTCTCTTCTTGGCACTGTGTCTTTCGATGTAGAATTCCTTCTTCTTGAACCACCAATGTGAGATCCCATATGAAGCTGCAGTGTCATATTGATTCTCTTTGTCTGCCTGCAGAATTGATCCGGAACCATCTGTTCGAGACCTTGATCAGTGTAGGTAGCTGCCTTCATCTTTGAAATTGATAGAGCAGGTCTTCTTTCAGAGGTGTGTCCACATAGATAGTCCAGATCATGGTTAAAGAAGAATTTTGACTGAATGGTCATAAATCCGTGTTCACCGCCGAGGGGAAAAGGGTTGTACACATCAAACCTATTGATCTGTTCACCAACTTGATCATTCAACATTCTATAGCATTCCTCCATTTGATATTGAAGCTGATTAGCATCCGAGTGGAAGACTTTGACTATTTCATAAGCTGGACCTTCAAGATCTTTAGGGTGATGGATGTAATTTCCTTCTTCTCACAAAACCACTTTATAAAGCTCCCCATATCTCCTGTGAAGTGAAGAAGAGAGTCTTCAGCTGGAGCTTCATAGTTGGTAATGATAGTTGAAGCCCAATTGTTTACTGGATTTGTTGACTCTGACTCGGGAATAAACCATGAGGGCTCAGGAGTTTGTGGTCTTTCTTCAGAGAGCCAACTTCGAATGGTGTCCTTTGAAGGTGCAGCTCTGGATGGATTAGATGGTTCACCTGACATATAAGTATCAAACCATTCATCTTCAGTTGACTTGGGAATGAACCTGGTGGATGCATCATCTTCATCTGATTCTGACTCTACTATGACAAGCGATTCTTCATTAACAACTTGATCTTCAGGGACAGAGGAGAATGTAGACGTGAACCTTGAGTCAACCGTGGACCAAGCTGCAGATTTCTTTTGCGTTCCTTGATTTTCAGATGAACTGGGTTCATTGGCAGGCTTTGGTGGTGATGATGGTGGTTGTGGTGGAAGTGTGGATGTTGTTTTAGAAGATCCACCAACTCCAGATGTTCCAGCACCCCCAGTTGGAGGTGGAGGAGGAGGAGGATCTTTATGACCTTTGTGCAATGTTTCCAACACTACGGTTCTCCTTTTCTTCTTAGCTTTTCTTTCTCCAGCGTCTATCAAGAACTGTACATGATTGTCGTACTTAATTGATTCTTCGAGAGCCTCGTAAAGCTTCTTATGGACCTCATGCTTATCTTCGCCAGCTTCAAACATCTTATCTGAAAGTACAGCTCTCATATCAGCGATAGGAAGATCCTTGAATCGTCTAAGTAGGGGAGCCTCCATTGCCCATTCCACAGCATCTTTAACTTCGCCTTCAATGACGTCTGGCACTCCTTCATCAAAGTTGAGGTGCTCCAGCCTATAGACACGATCCACAAGGGAATCTACGGATTTAGGTAGTTGTCTTTCAAGAGCTTCAATTCTTTTCACTGCTTTGTCAAGCAGTTGATCTGAGGTAAGAATTTGAGGTGGTGAAGCAGGTGAGGTTACTACATCAGCAACTGTGACCACTGGTTCAAAGGATAGAGTCTTTGCAGATTCAGGTGGTGAATGTGCGGTTACTTGATCTGGTTTGGGAGGTGGAAGTGCAGTTGTGAGTAAAGGTGTTGTCATAGGTGGAATGGATGATGTATCTTGTTGAATTTTGACATTAAACATGGATTGTGCATCCTCATTGTCATTATCTTGCTTGGAAGGCTCAGAATCAATGGGTTTGTCATTTAATAATTGATCGCCGAAAGTGAATTCAGTATCTAGGTTCTTAAATGATGATAGAGAACTGATAGAAAGATTTGGTTCTTCCAAGGGCATGGTCTCATCGGATCTTGACTCCGGATTCTCCTGTGAGACATGATGTAACTTATCTTCAACATTTTGTTCACACTGGATACCACTTGTAGCAGGATTCACTTCTGGTGCTACAGATGCTTCTTTTTCCAGTCCAGATGGTTCTTGAACTGATGACGATTCAACACTTCTCTTCTTCAGATCAACTTCAGTGGTAATTCTTGATGGTGAGGAAGAAAAGGTAAAGAGCGTGTGAGCAGCTTGTTCATCTCCAACAATTCTTTTTCCCTTGTCTTGTGTGATTCGTGTTGTTTGTTGAGGCACTTGATCAGGCTCTCTTAGCACTACTCCACCTACTGGTGCTTTCACATTCAAACTTTCTAGGCTTTGCTGGATTCCTAGTTGCAGAGCAGCATCATCTTCATCAGTTAACCTTGTATTATCCCTTGAAGCCTCAGTATTTTCACCAATTTCCTTTTCCACTTTCTTCCTTTTTACTTTCTGCTTCTTGGATGCGGTGTCTGAATGTTGTGACCGTTCACGTCTCTTTTTAGGAAGAGAGGCATAGGATGCTTGTGAGGCTGAAGTGGACTTGGGAGCATTGGGTTGTGTAGGAGTGGGTGTGACATCAGCAGAGGAACTGGTAGCTCTTTTCTTGTATTGTTTGAAGTAGTCCTTCTTCTTGATATCTTCCGTGAGTAGAGTATCAGGAATTGGCAATCCAAATATTTCATTATCCATACCTCTAGGAACATATTTCAGGTTTCCTAAAACAAATTCATCTCCTGCTTTATGTAGAGTTGATTCAATCCTAGGATTGAAGTTGTGAGTTTGTTGCAAGTACTGGATAACAAGCTTTGAAAATCTGATGCTGGTAATCACAAGCTTGTTTTGTTTCTTTCGGCCTTGAGCTTTGTTCTGGAAATTTGTTCTATCAGATATGAATGTTTGCATTGATAAAGAAAATTCTTCCCAAATACGATATGAGACATTCACATCAACCATATTGACAATTCCCCATAGGATTTGCAAGATGGGAATTCTCACTTTATCGAACCCTGATGTTTTGCCAGATAAGCACAAGTTGAGAATAGTTGTAATAGCTCTCTAGGGTTGATACATGTGTCTAGTGATGATGTCTGAAGCCCTTAAGATGCTGTTCTGATAACCCAAACCAATTAGAAAGACAATTAGATCGTCAGCACCAGGTGGAGATTCGGAACGAAGGTTGGGGTTACATGGGGTGATTCCAAGAGCCTTGCTAAGAATGGCTGAATCAATCGTGAACTCCCTATCATCCAGTTTGCAGGAGTATTGAGCTGTGATTTTGTTCCATTGAATGGTGTTCCAGAATTGTTGAATGTAAATGGTGGGAATGGAGCATTGCTTGGTAATGGCACCGAAGAAGTTTGTGTTCTTGAGGATATCAATGGATACTTTGAGTATAGGGTTTTGTTATAGCTTTTGTAGGTCCACATAACAGTTACTCTTTCCAATATCAGCCCATTGACTCCTGGGAAGGATTTCATCGTCTGAGAGAACTTTGGTTGATGCCGAAGGGATAACGTTCTTATCAGGGATTGAGCTTGCCATTGATGATCTGATTATACATACAATCAACAGTAATGTTTGGGAACGAGTTAGATAATAGATGATTAGTGAGACTACATTGAGTACACCCTTATGTTATGAACATACAACACTTAGAAGCACAGACAGGGTCCCCATAGGCATATAGAGATAGAATGATAGACAAAAGTAAGACATAAAGGATAAAGACACCATTTGATGTAGTTTTCACGAGACGATTTGTTTAGGAATTAAAAGGTTAAAACGCACACTTGCAAAGAAATAATGTCGTGAGCCAAGATACAAGTGTAGAAGTGATATAGCAGATTGAATGAGACAAGATGTAACATTGAATAGCCACAAAGGAGTTCAAGAACAACTTGCCTAAACAAAGTGTTATAGTAGGTTACAAAGAGTAAGTTGACAATACAAGTTGTTACAGAAAAACCTGAAACAAGATTGTAAGCATGAGATTATCCTAGCAAATATCCTTTAAACCTTTTAATAACCCTAGGCTTTGAGAAGAAAAACCCACCAAACCAGTCTCAAGTCACACATGGTCAAGCTGCCAAACTGGACTAATTCGCTACATGAAAGTGAACTATGTCGCTAACTTGTAAAGACAAGTCGCCATCACCAGTACCACATTCAAGTCGCTACCAGTATTGCTCTCTAAGTCGCTATATTGGCTAATTTGCTAACTTGTAAAGACAAGTCGCCATGAACAGTAACATAACCAAGTCGCTACAGATTTGTTTACTAAGTCACTAACGTTGCTAATTTGCTAACTTGTAAAGACAAGTTGCTGATAATACTGAAACAACTAAGACGCTACCCAAGTCGCTAGAAAGTAATTTACTAATTCGCCACAGCAGCTTAGTCGCTAAGTTGAGTACTAACTCGCTATGATGAACATATAAACTAACTCGCTACCAAGAATAGAGTTAAGTCGCCATCAAGAACAATTTATCGCAACAGTTAAACAACCCAGACCAACACACCTTAGTCACTATCTTGAGCAGACTTAACATCTCTAACTAGCTATAGTGAACAGATAAGCTAAAACGCTATCAAGAACAATCATTATCTCAACAAATGATCGACCTAAACCACCAATCATGGAAACACATTATCAAACACTCAAGATCAGTTATACCAAACAATTAATACACTTGCAACATCATTATTACAACAATTCACGATTACATGATGATTCGAACCTAGGTGGGAATCAAATGTCACGATTCACAAGCTCGTAGGGATCTGGTTAAAAGAACGAGTTAGAAACTTAACACAAACGCGTATGTGAAGACAATTTATGAGAGATTAGAATCATACCACAGTTAAGTCGCTAAGATGAGTGATTTAGAGGAGAAGGAAAAAAAAGACAGAATAGAAAAAACTAAAATTATATTTAAGAATTATATATATAAAAAATGCTAAGTCGCTAGGGGTAAAGAGAGAAGAAAATCTCAAGAATTCATATTTGTCACATTCAGTCCCTGTGGTTATGTGAGAGATTAGCAACTAACTCGCTATCCTAGAATCATAGTAAGTCGCTAAGACTTTCGAAAGCAAGTCTCTAACCTCAGATTTTCCTAACCAAGTTGCAAAGACTTTACAAAGAAAGTTGCTCTCATGTCACATTATGTAATACAGACTCATTAGTTATATGAACATATCAGATTGCAAACAAGCACCGATAGCATAATAAGATAAGCACACTAACATAATGGATAAACAATAACACCTCGCCTTTGAACACAGAAACATAACTAACACTGGCGCAGATACAATCAAGATAACTTGAAAAATTCTCCCCCTCAATCAATGTCACCAAAGACCATTGATTGAATTTACCTCACCCGTTATAAAACAAGAATATATCATTTGTTCAAACTTCATCTATGAACCCGTGCCATTATTGAATGACATTTCTAGGACCGTAGATGTTATCGATAACAAAGAATGTATTCTTTATTAGTTGAATAAAATTATAAAGAAGATTTTTTTTTGAGAAAACATGATGTGTACACAGATATAAAAGAGTGAGTCCTGATTCAAAATGAATAGGATTCAGATTACGATGTACATCAATTCTGGCAAGCTATAGCTCCTGAATGAGCTATATTCATTTCTGATGGGAACCAAGTCATGAGGTTCCTGATTGAGTTAAGCATTGTACCTGAAAACGACTGAGAGCACATTGTACTAGAAGCACATGTAGAATTGCAGCAGGATGGGTTAGTGACATGAATAATTTCACTATTTGATGTAACATTGGTTAAAGCAGACGTATCAATATTAGAGATCTTTTTAGGCTCAATATACTTGAAGAGTTTTCCCGTGGGCATCCACTTAAGGCAAGATTTAGGAATGTAAGTCCGTTTGGATTCAGAGAACTTAAATAATCTGCCAGTGGGAATCCATTTGAAGCAGTTACTCGTAGATTTGTATGTGTGCACTTCCCTATTTTGGCTATTGTTCCTTTTGTGTTTCGATGGTTTCTTAGGGGATTGATCAGCCAAATAATGTTTCTTATGAGGACTAGTTTTACTTCTATCATTTCTAAACTTTGAGCTTTGAACATTTCCTCGAGTTTGATATTCATCATATCATAATGAAGCAATGAAGTGACTGGTTTTGACAAAACAATATTCTCATCAATTTGGGAGGCAAGCCTAGATTTTGATGATTTAACTCTTTCAGTTCTAAAGGCATTAGGCTGCTTAACTATCAGACGCTTATAGTGGTTCTGACCCTTGACTTCCCCAAATTTGATGGTTTTGCAAACTTAGTGTTCATCCTATTTCCAGTAGATTTCCTAAGCTCATTTTTAAGGCAACAATGTTGAAGCACTTATCTTAAATTTGGGCTTTGAGGTCATCAATGTCCTTCAATAAGTTGTTAGATTGATTGATCAACTTGGAATTGGTCTCCTCTAAGTTCTTTCTTAATGATTCATTTTCTCTTAACAGGTTAGACACACAAAGAGCAAGTTCAGCATTTCTAGATTCAAGTGTATCACTCATTTCATGACATTCATACATCTCGCATCCGAGAGTAGTGATTTCAGATTGCATATGGTTGAGTCTTTGTCCTGAATCTGGGTTTTAATTGATTAATTTCAAAAATTCTCAAATTCGAAATTCCTGATTGATGCATGTTTTATTTGCATAAAGGCGTTCATCTTTTTGTTGCATTTCGATTTCCAAAGAAATACATTGTTTTTCAAGAATTGAGTATTTATTTGAAAGTTCATCATATACCCTTTTTCAATCATATCATCAGCTTTAACAGTTTTAGATTCAGGCTCAACCACGATCGATTTCACAAGATAAAGATCGAGTTAGAATCAGGTTTCTTCACATATGAATTACTATGATTAGTTAAGTGTACCTCATCACATGAAACCTTTTCTGACATTGAGTCATTGGGATCAGTATAGTTGTCTCCATCCTTTTTAATTTCAACTGAACTTCTGCATTCAGTATCATTCATTGGTTTACCTGATTCATTGCATGACCTATTAAAGTCTTCCCATAGCATCACTTGACATCCCTTCATTTCATTCAGCTTCTCATTCTCATTAGCAACTTCCTTTATGTATATTTCCACATTACCCATAAGTAGAATAAAGGTGTTTCTGAACTCATGGATTTCCATTCCAGTGTGTGTTTTGAATGAGTTTCCAGTCAAGTCATCATCAAAATCTGAGGAATATTCCCCCTTGATAAGAGGCTGAAATTGATTGAAGATTACTTGAAGAGCTGCATTAGATTTATCAGTTGAGAACTGTTCATTGGTGATTTGACACCTTAGTTGTTCTAAGTTGAGTAACACAGTTCTAGTCAAAGTGGGAAAATCCTGACGAAGGATAGCACTGCTTGTTCGATCCATAGTAGTAGATAAGAGTAGTTTGATATGTTGATGAAGTAGTTGATAGGGCTCAATGTTGTATTCCATTTGCTTAGCATCATTGTTCATTAGATGTGGTTTGTTGAGGTTTGACTCAGATGGTGAGGAGTTAAAATCACCCTTTGATGAATCAACCAATGTTGGACATTCAGAACTGCAACCAGCCATTGTTCTGTGAGGTATCATAGAGTTCAAGTACTTTGGTGATTAAAGGATCACTGATGTAAGAAATTCTATTTTGACGAGTATCTTCTGCATGAACGACCTCAGAATAAAGGAGATGATTGTAGGAGCGTCGGTAGACATGATGACAAGTTAAACGGGATTTTATAACTCTATGATTAAACCGGAAATAGATTCTTTCACGGGATTTTACTAAATCAAGAGAAAACCGTAAACAATCACCCAAGTCGCTAGAAGATAATGCACCAAGTCGCTAACACCTAATTCGCTACACCCCCAAGTCGCTAAAGTCCCAAGTCGCTAGACAAATGCAAGTCGCTAAGTAGTAACTCGCTAAGCCTCAAGTCGCTAGCAAAAGTTTGGCAGCAATTCGCTACTCAAGTCGCTAAAACTTCAAGTCGCTAAAGAGCAACTCGCTACAGACCAAGTCGCTACCACCAAGTCGCTACCCGTAGTGGAGAGTCCACTACTTGTACTGTTAATCGCTAGGTCTAAGTCGCTAGCTCCAAAACTGTAACTCGCTACAAAATTGTGAAGCAAGTCGCTACGAAGAAAGAGATCCGTATGTCATGTCGCTAGCAAGAAAAACTACATAAACATCACATTTCAATCCAAAAACAGCCCAACCAAGATGATTCAAGCTTACCAAATGAAAACCTAAACACTTGTGATGATTCTAAACATAAAAGTACTAACAAAATCCAAGCTTTAACACAAGAAATCAACCAAATGATGCACAAACCACTAAACTTTTTCAAACTCAAAAACCACCTAAAAACCACTAGAAATCCAAAGATGTGTAAGATATGATCTAACCATGGCTCTTGATACCAATTGTTGGATATTAGATTTCACATACACATCAAACCATAGCACAAAGTAGGCGTATAAGTGATTTAAGAGAGAGAGAGAAAGTGGGATATTCTAGAGAGAGAAAATCATGTGATGTTAGATTCCCAAAGAACATCCAACCCTCTACCTTGCAAGGTAGAGGGTATTTATAGGATACAAACTAAACGACCTCCTGACGGCCTGTGGATCAGGGATACAATGGGTAAAGACCCGTCCTTCCTCCACGGTGTAGCACTAAACTAAATAATTAACTAAATGACTATTAAATGACGTAATGTCTATGAGCTAACTTATGCTAAATAATATTTGGGGTGACCGATACTTTACTAAGGAATTTTCTAATTCCTAACAATAAGTCTTCTGGTATACCTACCAGAAAAACCAGAAGAGGTAGTGCAGGGAGTGTTGCAAGCACAGAGAGTCAAAGGAAGTTCCCTAAGAGGAAACCCGCACTAAAAAGGAAAGTTCCTTCTAAAGAAGCTGTTCCTATTCCCACTCCAAAGCCTGAACCGCCAAGAAAGCTAGTGGACGAAAGCTCTGAGGAAACCGAATCAGACGATGAGGTCTTCTACTCTAAAACTGCAACCGATGTAACTCCATCAGTAGCTAAACCTCCCAATCCACCAGCTGATAAAGGTAAAGGGAAAACTCCTTTGATTGAACATGATAAGGAGAGCTCTGAAGAAGAACCAATAGATGAGCAAAAGGAATATCAAAGGAAGTTGAAGGAACTCAGACATAAACATCTTGCCGAAGCATTCGTAAAAGATCAAACTCGTGGCCCTGGAGGTTCAAGCGATGGTACTCTAGCCACACCAGTTCTTGATGCGGTTAATCAACCCAATAAGGGAACTGGTACTACCATCACCCACGAACAACAACAACGGCAGATTGAGGATTCCATCAACTTTGATACTGAGGAACCAGAAAAGGATAAGACTGAGAAAACTCCTACTGATGAAACAAAGACTGATGAAACGGCTAAGTCTGGAGATGAAAAAACCGCTTATGATTAATTTCTTCTAGACAGTCCCACACGTTCTAAGGAGGAAACTTCTGAACCACCTAAGGACCCCGAGCCTCCTCATGTCTCTTCATCATCGACTCATCATCTCGCTCTTCACCACCACCATCTAAAAGATCAACCGATCTACATCAAAATCAGAAGAAGCCAACCACATCTTGGATCTCTCAAGCTAAGACACTAATCGCTAAAGCCAAGCAGTGTCGAAAGAAAGACGTGCTTTACAAGAAGCTCAATTTTCTCACACCAAGTACGATCTTCATGATGAGAATGACAAGATGCAAGCTGAAAGAGAATACATCCAGAAGTTCATGCAACGTGATCTTCAAGGGGAAATGAACGAGATGATCAAAGGTTACACTCACAAGTATCTTCTTGACATCATTCCTAGAGTTACAAAGGAGATGTTTACCAAACAACTCTATCCGAATCTATTACATTTGGCCAAGCAAACTATGAGATCAACACCAATGTATGTCAACATCAACCCAGTTGATCCCATAATATTCTCAGATGTTGAATTGGTCAACAGGCTCGTAGCTCAAATGTCTAAATGATCTGCAACATTTACTTCCTCCGAAGGTAAATTGTTTGAAGCACTACTGGAATACCAACTCAAATCAGCTTACAGGGAAGAAGCTCAAAGGCCTAAACGTCCAAGAGACGATGAAGATAAGGATAAAGATAAGAATGATGAGCCTAAACTTCCGAAGAAAACTGGTGAATCATCTTCAATGCAACCTCCACCCCAAAGGACTTAAGCTCAACCACGATCTCCTCCTCTCTTCTACTAAAACCTCAGATTCTGATTTACCACCCCAGACTCGTAAAACCGGTGATCACTTTGAGTATACGGGTGGTGACGATGAGGAAATCCCGGAGCCCCAACAACAACCCACCTCTCCCAAAGACAACAAAGGAACCAAAGATCCTCCTCTAGGCCTAAGAAGAAGATGACTAAGGCTGATGTCGTTTCATGGCTAGACGACGATGACAGGGAATACGAATGGTTTTCCACACTTGTTGCTGCCACACCCGCCTTAACTGATGACCAAGATATGGTAGGAGGTAGTACGTTGGAGCATGCCAAGCTACTGCAAGCAAAATTCCGAGTGAAGAAGATGACGAAATCAGAGTTGAAACGAATCAAGAATGAAGCATTCCAAATACTCAAAGACAGCTCGGAAAGTGCTATTGAGGTTGAATATCACCTTGAAAACATAGCACGAGCCATGTCTAACAACATTGATTGGCTCAACCCTTAAGCAAACATCAACTACACCCGAAAAGACAATCCTCCATACTACATAGATTGGACCAAACCTCTACCTACCATCGGTTAACCAGATCAACCTAAGATTCCATTTCGATACTTCTTCAACAACGACCTGGAATTTCTTCTACATGGTAGCGATGTGACAAAGAAATACGCTACATCACTTACACTTCCGTTCCCAGCAGCCATTTACTCCAACTACATAGCCATCGAGGAAAAGGCTACCCACATGTTCAACAACAAAGTGGAAGAGTATGACCTCAATGCACTGTACGGGATTCACCATTGGCCGGAACACCGACGAATCTACTACAGAAGCGCCAGTTCGTGAAATCTCAACATGAAGTGTATAGTAATCAAGGGATCGTTGCTGTTAAGCATGTTGCTCTTTCTTTTAAATGGGATTACACCTTTCTCAAGCATATTGTCGTCAAACGACAAGACGAAAGGGACTATGCATTCTGTGAAGCGGATTTCAATTTGTCTCTCAATGACATTGAAGATCTGTATCTTGCTAAAGTACAGGGAAGAATGAGACAATTCTCGACTGAAATTCAACGCGAATACATCAAGTCCTTGCTCATCTTCATCAAGCATCGTGATCCAGAACGTGTAGAAGATTTGCAACTTGCCGTTGAGTCGTGATCGGACTCGTGTCAACTTCACCGCACCTAAGCTAGAACTTCCGACATTAACCATCTCTCAATTCACTCTAATCAAGAAACCCTTTGGAGTAGTCTACCATAGTGCACTCCACGCAACCGCTTGATGGCATGTAATGAGATTCATAAGTTTGGAGATTCAACATTGAAGCATGTCAGAGATGGGCTAGCATATAGGTTAAAGGCGATTCAACAAGGCATTGGGTCACCAAAGAGATGGACTTCTCAGGAAGACGGGATGTAAAGAGAATCATCAAGCAGATTGATGAAAGGTTGTTTCAAAGGGACCAGTTCAGAACGTTGGAGAGTTTCGTCGGTGGTCGTCCTCGCATTAATCTCAAAGGCTATCAACGCCCAGTTCTCATTCCTGGATTTATTGCAGAACTACCTGAAATTCCTGGTACCCTTTAAACTTCTTCTATTTCATATTAATTTGGATGTGTGATTACATAATTGACAATGGCTTGTGCACACATAACAGTGTACAACCCGCCCTTGTAAATAAAGGACCCTGTGGTACGCTTCAGTGCCACAAACCTTAGGAAAGGAGCGAAAGCTTCTTACTTTTGAGTAAAACTTATCAAACCTTTCTTTTTCAAAGGTTTTACTCAAAAGGACAAGTACTTCCCCTTATGATTTCCAAAACCTCAAAAGTTAATATCACTTGTTGAGGGGGAGTATTTGACTTAAAAACTTGGTTCACAAATTGTTCTTTGGGTAATCTTCCCACAAAACTCAAAATGGTCATATTTATTCTCAACATTTCTTCAAAAATAGCATTTATATGCCATTTTTGAGGGGGAGAAAACTTATGTGATAAGAAATATGTTGTGTTTTGCTATTGAATCCTCGTGTAAAAAGACTTCAACCCATGAATTGACGGGAACTGAACAGTCATACATTGTCAAGATTCGTCTTCCAAGACTTATCCAAGTAAATTGTACCCATTCGAGAAGCTCTTGATAGACATGAACTTTGACGGGTTTGACAACCTCTCAGGGTTGTCCACATCTTCAAGGTAGTTATTAGAGCTAGTTGTCACCTAAAATCTGACAATGTATCTCTTTAACTATGCAACGTAATCGTGTCTCGCAAGGAATTGTCTATCTTGAGTCGATCAATTCAAAAGTGCACGCTCTTTCTCTCACTGTGCGATTTCATTAAAACTCTTAAGCACATGTGGAGGGGGAGTATTTCTGAAAATCGAAAACTCTTGAAGTGTTCAAACATGTTTTTCATTCACAAACACTTTGAGAGATTTTCAAGAAAATAGTTTTATGGCAATGTAGGTTAGTCATGGTGTTATAAGGTGACTAAGGTTAGGAATAACCGTCCTATGATCCACCAGAGCCGGAGGGATCTACCCCAGGAAACTACCAATAGTTAGAATTAGAAATCCTTATGTATGATTATAAAAAGGAGAAAATGAGAATCAGAGAAAGAAGGAGTTGAAGAATTAAAAAGAAAAGCAAAGAAAAGGGTGAAAAGAAATAGCCCTCCAGATTATTCAACTTAGGGCAGACATCGGGTTCAATTCATACGCTACTGGTTGTCACTAGATGACACCGGTATTGAATATTAAAAGTTGTCATGGACCCAGTGACGCATGCACTAAACCTTCTTAGCCACTCAAGTTTCTCTCAACAGAAGCTTGTTTCATTCTCACAGGGAACCCTACGTAAACTATCAGCTTTCTCTTAGAGATTGCTGGTATTGAAGAAGGAGACCCTCTCCCTAGTCTCCACTCAGGAAAACCAAAATGCACTATTAAGTCTAGAGCCATGAGATTCATCAAAAGATCTCTTAGGTTCACTTGACATTTCATCACTTGTTGTTCAACAATAAGAACAACAGTGGTACGTTATCGAGTCCTACACATATCCTAGCAATCTGTCGAGAACATTTATGAGAGGTTCACAATTGTGATCCTCAGTGATTGAATGGAAACTCCTGCCAGGGTCAACATCAAACAGCCCTGACAGCAGGTCACTTCGGTAACTCCCCGTGGATTACGCTTAGTGTATCTCAAACGTCTACAAATATGAGGTGATACTTCGTTGTACCTCAATGACTCATCTGAACTGTAGATGTACTTCGGTACATCGCGTTATCTCACTTGTGGGACTCCAGTTCAGGAACGGCCTTTGTGAGAATTAGAGTTGTGTTTTCACACTATGCTATTAACACTCTCGAAGTTCGAACTTGTAAGTGCTGGAATCCGCTTATTACTAACCTTTCTTATGTTTACTTCTTATGGAAGCTCTGGAGCGGAATGATCGTGCAGATTCTTCACATGCTCATACCAACAACATCACTAATGGAAGTTCACTCAAAAGGCAACACAAAGTCAGAATGATTCTTCATCAAAGTCAAAGAATCTACAAAGTTTAAAGACTAAGAGAACTTCATCAAGATCAAATCCAACATCAAAGAGTGTGTGAGCATGTTGGAGAAAGACGTAGACACCGGAGCGGTTTAACCTTCGATGCGCACAACAACAACATACTATCACTTTCAAAGAACAAAGAAAATGATGATGTCAAAGCAGAACTGTTCAAAGGAAACAATTTATCTACACTGGGGAGATTTTTTGAATCAAGACACTTCTTCTCACAAGAAAGAAGAATGTCAGAAGACGTCAAAGCTACTATTACATCAACATCTACAACGTTATCACTCTTTCATTCATCACTAACACTTTGGGGGAGATTGTTGGAATCACTCCTAAACCTTAATTCAAGTGTTAGTGATTCATATGTAATAGTTAGCTTAATATGGCCTTTATGTTAGTAATTAAGCTTAGGCTTATGTAGAAGGCCCATAAGCCTAGGCCCAAGCCCATAAAAGAAAGGAAGGGACTAGGAGTGTTGCCCTAGCTCCCTCTCCTATAAATACCTTGTAATAACCCTCACTTGAGGGTTGGTTGTTCAATTCATTCACTCTTGCACTCTTACGCCTAACCATTCATAGTTTATACGTGTGTGTGTGTGTGTAGTTGTTCAACCGATCTATATCCTTCATCTATTTCTTCTATTGATGCTTGTGTTACTAATATGGGAACCTAACAAAAAGATTGTTTTTCAAAAGTTTTCTTAAATATAAAAACCAATAAGATTTTCCTTTTTCAATTTATTTTTCCATTTTACTTTTTGGATTTTAAATTTTTTTAGTGCATGCGCACTCGTTCTCAGTCACGAAGACTTCGTAATCGAAACGTACCCGAGTTAAGTAATATGGCTGCTAATCAAGGACCACCCGTTCACGGTCCCGATCCTCCTCCCGTTAATCAAAATGTAGCTCCCGATCTCCGAACGATGGAGGAGCTATGCCAACCAACCATGTACGGGAGAGGAGGACCCATTGCTCCGACAAATATTCAAGCTACAGATTTTAGCTTGAAACATCATATGATTGAACAAGTGAAAAATAGTTGTCAATTTCACGGTTTACCAGGTGACGATGCTAACAAGCATCTTGACAATTTCTTAACGTCACCCAGAGTATGAAACAAAATGGGGTCTCCGATGATGCCCTTCGTCTATATCTCTTCCCATACTCTTTGACTCATCATGCTACTTCTTGGTTTGATCGACTTCCGAAAAATTCGATTCATACTTTCGAGGAAATGGTTTCTAAGTTTCTGGCAAAGTACTTTCCACCGTCGATGGTGACGAAATTGAGAAACGATATTGTCACACCCCCAAATTACGTGTTTTGCAGCGGAATGGAATTCCTGGGGATTGACTGTCATAGCATCACAATCACAGTTATATTGAACGACCTAAAGTGTCGTTTGGAAAATACATCGTTTGATTTAATAAAACAATCAGAGTTTACAAAGTAGGTCCCAAATGAAAATCAACTTGTGCGGAAATAAGTTTGTTACAATTCAAACGATGTTTTAAAGTGAGTAAATCCCAAGTGAGACGCGTCGTCATCGCGACTCCATGATGTGTCCAAATGCATGCCATGAAGTGAATACCTTAGATACCTGAGATGAAACATGCTAAAAAGTGTCAACACAAAGGTTGAGTGAGTTCATAGAGTTTGTGTTGAAATGTAAAGTCTTTTCAAGATCGCTTATGCAAAGCAAAGGCATTGTAAATCCACCCGTTCCCAAGTCCTACCATACAAAACTTGCAACCTGTGTGTTCACAACCCACTGCCAAAATGTGTAGTTTATGTTCAAACACATGATGTCAAATGAATTCACAATAGTACCTAACTCGACGTAGAACAATAGCACTTAATCAATAGGACTAGACTCAATGTATCAAGAGTCAACTGATTTAGAACATCATACGACGTAGAACTGTAGCACATAATCAATAGCACCTAACTCAATGTATCAGTAGTCAACTGACATAGTACTTTATTCGACGCATGTATCGAGTCAACTCGATTTAGAACGTTATACGACGTAGAACTATAGCACGCAAACAAGAACAATTGATATAGTACAACATTTGATTTAGAAACAATGGTGATCATGATAGAAGTTATCCTTGAAAATATAAAGTACTTGTGAAAGTAAATGAAAACAGTTTGAGCATGTATCTCCCCCAAAAGTAATTCAAAACGTATAAAAGTAGGGGCTATGAAACTCACTTGGTAAACTGAGGCGATGACAAAAGTGAGTACACCGAGGTGTAGTGTGAAACTTTAATCTGGACCTATTACCAATGATATGATATGTAATGAGTTGCAATGTAATGTTATGCATGCATTTCGTATGTTATTTATACCATTTGAGAGTTTTGAAAATAATACTTATCTTCAAAAATACTCTTTTGACGTCTTGACCATTCAAAATGACTTTACAAGTATTTACGTCAAAATGTCATCCTACAATGGTTTTATAATGATTTATAGTGAAATTATCACTTTTCGTTGTAAAATAATGTCGTCGGAAATTTCATGAAAGTGACAAAAATGGCTTTAAAAAAACTAGTCGTAAAATGATGTACGTCGAACGTTAGGAAACGAACTCGACGGTTTTGGAAAGTTTGTATCAAAATCTAGAAGTTTCAGTTCAGGAGTATTCGTCATAAAGGTCTCGAACATAAAGATAATAAGGGTTAAAGATGGTGATTTTGTCCAAGTGTTGTGTAAAAAGTGAGTTTCGGCAAAGTTTAAGCAACCGTAAATAATTTATTAAAACTCCGCTATACAAACGGCTTGTCGTTTTGAAAAATATGCTCGGTGATCTTGATTTTATTAGAAGACAATTCATTCCAAAAAGTTCCACATCATGGTTAAAAACAGCCCTCAACATGGACGTTTCAGCTACCGTAACACTTGTCTCGTAAAATAATATAGTTTTTCAGAAAATAATAGTTACGGCAATTTTATGAAAACGTGCATATCTTTGTCGCTTCAAATCCGCTTTTCACGTATATACGTCCTTAGCTTCGTATCAAAGTATACTAATATATTTTTGACAATTCGAAATAATTTGTAAAGCTTAAGGCTCGTTTTTGACCCGACAAATTAAAACATGTTGCTGAAATTTCAGAAAACTATACATTTCGCCGCCAAACTTGTAAAATCCATAACTTCTTCGTTATAACTCCGTTTTAATCCGCTCAAGCGGCCACGGATTCGTTTTAAAGTATATTTTCTAAATATCAAGGCCAAAACTTCGTGTCTACTGTCGGATTTTCCAGAAAATCAAAACAAGGACAGAACACTTTTTATACTTATCGAAAATAGTTTTTCTCGTACTAAACCTATTCCAATCCCTTCAAATCAACTCCAAAGCTAATCTAATCCTACCATACACCTTCTTAGGGTGTCATGGGTTCCTAATCATCTTCAAGACTAACATATACCAAGGGGATAATTATAGGATGACTTTATATATATATAACTCTAAAAATCATGTAAAATGGTATAAATCAACATAAGTCTTGCATGTTTGCTTCAAATATGAAGAAATAAATATGAAGTGAAGATGAAATATGTAAAATGAAATGATATGCTTACAAGCTACTATGATGAGGTGATTAGAACAAGGATTAACTTAAACACTCTAGGTTTTTATTTCAAAACCTTAATAAGAGTGTGATTCTAGTTTGTTTATGCTTGAACTTGAGAAAAATTTTGATCCCTTCTAGCTTCTTGATGATGACCGGTTATGGAAGAACCAAAAGAGAGAAGAAAAACTTTTTAACACTTGATGAATATGTGAGATACATGAATGAGATAAACCAAGTAAGACTTTAGTAGTGTACAAGTACATACAATCAAGGAAAAAAATATCACCAACTAGGATACATCCCCCCCCATGGCCGGATATGGGGGGATTGTGTTTCACAAAATATATTTTTTTCTTTTTCTTATACATATACTTGTGTAATATTTGTTAAAAGTGTAAGAAAAGTGTAGGAAATATGTTAATATTAATAACTTGTAAGGTAAATGGTACTTTTAGGTACAAGTAAAATTTTAATAGATCAAAATAGAGTATAATAATATTATAAAAATTTTAAAATTACATTCCTTGTGAAATTTGAGTGATAAAATAATTATCGTGCAGTTTTTAAGAAAAACGTTGTAATAATATAAATTTAACGATTTATAAACCAAATAAATTTAAAACACTAAGTAAACTCAAAATATAGTTTTTATAAACTAAATGTAAATATAAAAATATATCGGGATCATTTTTGGAAGTAGCGGATTAAATGTTCAAAATAATAATTCACGCGATAGCGTTTATTTAATATAAAATTTACGCGTTAAATGTGAAATGAAATGTCATGAATGAACTAATATGATGCAAATGATGTTAATGAAATGTAGACTAATCTTAGTCCATATGAAATGTTCGTGATGATATGATCATGAATTCGCCGCTAAAACCATAAAGGTTACGCGAATTTGGAATACGTAAACCTAGTTTACGATAAATGTTGAAATAGTGAAGCATGAATTGTTTCGAGAAATGGCCTGAAAGTACGGGTTGTCACATTCGCCCATCCAAAAAGGAATTCAGTCCCCTGAATTCAGGTTCGTGTTGGTCTCTCCGATTTAGGTTTGATGTGGCAAACTTTCCCATTCTCGAGCAAAACCCTCAAAAGACTTTCAGGTAACCGATTTTTACTTAATCTCACAACTCATCAAACAAGAACTGTCATGAGATTAGGCTAAATCGGTTGAGTAACGGGTCTTCTGAAAATTTGGCTCGGTCATAGAATTGCTTACACATATAAGCCTACTACTCCCTTCATTGCATGATTCTTTCTAAATTAGACATAGGTGATCAGGCTATGTATAATTTAGGAGTAACTATGCAATGCTTGGACTAATCGACTCATATGATGTTTGGTATTAAGTCATAAACCCGCATGTACAATGAGTATGCACTTATGATGAAATGATGAGATGCTATGATGATGTAGTTATAGTCTAGGGTCAATGATGCAACCTAGTTCTCTATAACCGAAGCTCGATGCCAATCATCACACCCCCAAATTACGTGTTTTGCAAATGAATGGAATTCCCGGGATTGACCGTCATTGCATCACAATCACAGTTATATTGAACGACCTAAAGTGTCGTTTGGAAAATACATCGCTTGATTTAATAAAACAATCAGAGTTTACAAAGTAGGTCCCAAATGAAAATCAACTTGTGCGGAAATAAGTTTGTTACAATTCAAACGATGTTTTAAAGTGAGTAAATCCCAAGTGAGACGCTGCGTCATCGCGACTCCATGAGGTGTCCAAATGCATGCCATGAAGTGAATACCTTAGATACCTGAGATGAAACATGCTAAAAAGTGTCAACACAAAGGTTGAGTGAGTTCATAGAGTTTGTGTTGAAATGTAAAGTCTTTTCAAGATCGTTTATGCAGCAAAGGCATTGTAAATCCACCCAGTTCCAAGTCCCGCCCATACAAAACTTGCAACCTGTGTGTTCACAACCCAATGCCAAAATGTGTATAGTTTATGTTCAAACACATGATGTCAAATGAATTCACAATAGTACCTAACTCGACGTAGAACAATAGCACTTAATCAATAGGACTAGACTCAATGTATCAAGAGTCAACTGATTTAGAACATTATACGACGTAGAACTGTAGCACATAATCAATAGCACCTAACTCAATGTATCAATAGTCAACTGACATAGTACTTTATTCGACGATGTATCAGTAGTCAACTGATATAGAACATTATACGACGTAGAACTATAGCACATAAACAAGAACAATTGATATAGTACAACATTTGATTTAGAAACAATGGTGATCATGATAGAAGTTATCCTTAAAAATATAAAGTACTTGTGAAAGTAAATGAAAACAGTTTGAGCATGTATCTCCCCCAAAAGTAATTCAAAACGTATAAAAGTAGGGGCTATGAAACTCACTTGGTAAACTGAGGCGATGACAAAAGTGAGTACACCGAGGTGTAGTGTGAAACTTTAATCTGGACCTATTACCAATGATATGATATGTAATGAGTTGCAATGTAATGTTATGCATGCATTTCGTATGTTATTTATACCATTTGCGAGTTTTGAAAATAATACTTATCTTCGAAAAATACTCTTTTGACGTCTTGACCATTCAAAAATGACTTTACAAGTATTTACGTCAAAATGTCATCCTACAATAGTTTTGTAATGATTTATTGTGAAATTATCACTTTTCGTCGTAAAATAATGTCGTCGGAAATTTCATGAAAGTGACAAAAATGGCTTTAAAAAAAAACTAGTCGTAAAATGATGTACGTCGAACGTTAGGAAACGAACTCGACGGTTTTGGAAAGTTTGTATCAAAATCTAGAAGTTTCAGTTCAGGAGTATTCATCATAAAGGTCTCGAACATAAAGATAATAAGGGTTAAAGATGGTGATTTTGTCCAAGTGTTGTGTAAACAGTGAGTTTCGGCAAAGTTTAAGCAACCGTAAATAATTTATTAAAACTCCGCTATACAAACGGCTTGTCGTTTTGAAAAATATGCTCGGTGATCTTGATTTTATTAGAAGACAATTCGCTCCAAAAGTTCCACATCATGGTTAAAAACGCCCTCAACATGGACGTTTCAACTACCGTAACACTTGTCTCGTAAAATAATATAGTTTTTCAGAAAATAATAGTTACGGCAATTTTATGAAAACGCGCATATCTTTGTCGCTTCAAATCCGCTTTCTACGTATTATACGTCCTTAGCTTCGTATCAAAGTATACTAATATATTTTTGACAAGTCGAAATAATTTGTAAAGCTTAAGGCTCGTTTTTTTGACCCGGACAAATTAAAAACATGTTGCTGAAATTTCAGAAAACTATACATTTCGTCGTCAAACTTGTAAAATCCATAACTTCTTCGTTATAACTCCGTTTTAATCCGTTCAAGCCGCCACGGATTCGTTTTAAAGTATATTTTCTAAATATCAAGGCCAAAACTTCGTGTCTACTGTCGGATTTTCCAGAAAATCAAAACAAGGACAGAACACTTTTTATACTTATCGAAAATAGTTTTTCTCGTACTAAACCTATTCCAATCCCTTCAAATCAACTCCAAAGCTAATCTAATCCTACCATACACCTTCTTAGGGTGTCATGGGTTCCTAATCATCTTCAAGACTAACATATACCAAGGGGATAATTATAGGATGACTTTATATATATATAACTCTAAAAATCATGTAAAATGGTATAAATCAACATAAGTCTTGCATGTTTGCTTCAAATATGAAGAAATAAATATGAAGTGAAGATGAAATATGTAAAATGAAATGATATGCTTACAAGCTACTATGATGAGGTGATTAGAACAAGGATTAACTTAAACACTCTAGGTTTTTATTTCAAAACCTTAATAAGAGTGTGATTCTAGTTTGTTTATGCTTGAACTTGAGAAAAATTTTGATCCCTTCTAGCTTCTTGATGATGACCGGTTATGGAAGAACCAAAAGAGAGAAGAAAAACTTTTTAACACTTGATGAATATGTGAGATACATGAATGAGATAAACCAAGTAAGACTTTAGTAGTGTACAAGTACATACAATCAAGGAAAAAAATATCACCAACTAGGATACATCCCCCCCCCCATGGCCGGATATGGGGGGATTGTGTTTCACAAAATATATTTTTTTTCTTTTCTTATACATATACTTGTGTAATATTTGTTAAAAGTGTAAGAAAAGTGTAGGAAATATGTTAATATTAATAACTTGTAAGGTAAATGGTACTTTTAGGTACAAGTAAAATTTTAATAGATCAAAATAGAGTATAATAATATTATAAAAATTTTAAAATTACATTCCTTGTGAAATTTGAGTGATAAAATAATTATCGTGCTTTTAAGAAAACGTTGTAATAATATAAATTTAACGATTTATATACCAAATAAATTTAAAACACTAGGTAAACTCAAAATATAGTTTTTATAAACTAAATGTAAGTATAAAAATATATCGGGATCATTTTTGGAAGTAGCGGATTAAATGTTCAAAATAATAATTCACGCGATAGCGTTTATTTAATATAAAATTTACGCGTTAAATGTGAAATGAAATGTCATGAATGAACTAATATGATGCAAATGATGTTAATGAAATGTAGACTAATCTTAGTCCATATGAAATGTTCGTGATGATATGATCATGAATTCGCCGCTAAACCATAAAGGTTACGCGAATTTGGAATACGTAAACCTAGTTTACGATAAATGTTGAAATAGTGAAGCATGAATTGTTTCGAGAAATGGCCTGAAAGTACGGGTTGACACAGATATCAGTAATTTCCGACAATATCCCGACGAATCTTTGTTTGAAGCTTGGGAACGTTATAATCTTGCAATTGATCGATGTCCGAATCATAACATGTTGCTTGTCACTCAAATTGATACGTTTTATAATGGTTTGACGTTGAGACACCGTGACACGATCAATGCTGCTGCCGGTGGGACTTTCATGAAATGACGTCCCGAAGAATGTTACGATCTTATCGAGAACATGACCACCCATCACAATTATTGGGACTCTACCGCCGAAAGGGGCGAGTCATCTAGATTAGATACGTCTTCCTCTCACGATACGGCTCTTCATAAGAAAGTTGATGATTTAAACACGGCTATGTTAAAAATGTACCAAATGCACCTGAATAGTCAAAATCAACAAGTAAAAGCGGTACAACCGACTTGTGAGACCTGCGGAGGTCCTCATTCTTATTCCGAGTGCCTAGCCACCGGTGGCTACGCTCAAGAGATTGTTTATGCTGCTACGGGAAACTACAATCAAACGCGAGGAGATCGAAATCTTCTTAGCTACCGTTCAAACAATTACCTCGGACCTCCCGGTTTCAATCAACCTCAACACCAAAACCAAAATCAAAATCGTTTCAAAGGTAACCACAATTCTAATCAAAACCGAGGAGCTAATTTCAATCATGGTAATCAACATTACCAAGCCCCTCCACCTCAAGTTTACCAACAACCTTCTCATCCTCAACAACCTTATCAACGACCTCATTCAGATCTTACGAATTACGTCAAGAGTACCAATAACACCATTCAAGCGATGCAGAATCAGATCAACAGTATGAGGTTTGAATTTAAGAAGGAAATTGATACAACTTTGAGCAAGCAAACAAACGAATTAAAGAATATGATGAGCAGTTTCATGCAGATGAATATGCCCTCGGGTTCCGGTACTCTTCCAAGTAACACGATTCCTAACCCGAGAGGTGACATAAAAGCGATTACCACCCGAAATGGTGTAGCTTACGATGGACCCACTATTCCTACCACTTCTACTTCTTCCTCTCGTGTGGTAGACCGTGAGACCGGGGTGACAAAGGACCCGGTGTTTCCTACTAATAAGGGAAGTACTGTGAATGTCCAACCCACGGTTGTCTAGACTTCTGAGCCCGAGGATGCTCCCGTTAATGTGAAGAAATCTAATCTGAAACCATCTATTCCATATCCATCTCGTCTTAAAGATCAAACTCTTCATGAAAAGTCTAATCATCAAATGGAAACGTTCTTCCAAATCTTCAAAGACTTGAATGTGGAAATCAGTTTTGCGGATGCACTTCTCTTGATGCCCAAACTTGCTTCTACGATTAAGGGATTGCTTACGAATAAGGATAAATTGTATGAGCTTGCTAAGACATCTTTGAATGAGAATTGTTCGGCGGTTATCCAAAAGAAACTTCCCGAAAAGTTAGGTAACCCCGGCAAGTTCCTCATCCTGTGTGATTTTCAAGGAATTGTTCAATGCTCCGCCTTGGCCGATCTTGGCGCGAGTATTAATTTGATGCCGAAATCAATCTACGAAAAGCTTTTACTGCCCCCACTTTCCCCAACGTGTATGACTCTCGAGCTATTCGATCGTTCTACGACTCTCCCAATCGGTATAGCCGAGGATGTTCCATTTTCCCGCGGATTTTGTTGTAGTGGATTTTGATGCCGATCCTCGAGTACCCCTCATTCTCGGGAGGTGTTTCTTGAGGACCGGCCGTGCCTTAATTGATGTGTTCGAAGGAGAGATTACGTTGAGAGTTAACAAAGAAGCCATAACGTTCAACATTAACCAAACGTCAAGGAACTCCTCAAATTTCGACGATGCGTCCATCAATCGTATCGATGTTATTGATGTTTCTTGTGAGGAGTACGCTCAAGAAGTTCTCGGTTTTGCTAACAACTCTAAAGTTGGCAATTCTTCCCCTTCTACTTCTTCTAATTCACCTTCTTCTCTAACTTCTGAACTACCTTCTGAACTAATCATTGCCGACTCTTCCCCCTCTCTTACTCCGTTTGAGGGAGGTAACTTCTTTTTGGAAGATATCGATGAATTTATTGCTATTGATGAATCGATTCCAACGGGAATTGATGATGGTGTTTTTGATGTGGAGGGAGATATCCTTTATCTTGAACAATTGCTAAATGAAGATCCATCACCGTCACTCCCTCCGAAAGAGATCACGATTGAAGAAATCAAAGAAGTACAAACGTCTAATGAAAATCCTCCGGAGCCCGAGCTCAAGGATTTACCTCCTCATCTTGAATACGCTTTTCTTGAAGAACCGAACAAGTTTCCTGTCATCATTGCTAAGAATTTGAAAGATGAGGATAAAACCAAACTTTTGGCCTTCCTTAAAAAACACAAGAGTGCCATCTCTTGGCAGATTTCCGACATTAAAGGCATAAACCCACGTTTTTTTACTCGCAAAATTTTAATGGAAGATGATTATAAACCCGTTATACAACAACAACGTAGGGTTAATCCGAAAATCCATGATGTCATCAAAAAGGAAGCTCTTAAACTCCTTGACGCCGGAGTTACCTACCCAATCTCAGATAGCTCATGGGTTACCCCTATCCATTGTGTCCCAAAGAAGGGTGGAATGACCGTAGTGATGAATGAAGATAATGAGTTGATTTCCACATGCCTCTTCACTGGAAGGAGGGTGTGCATTGATTACCGGAAATTGAATGATGCTACAAGGAAAGACCATTTCCCGCTACCTTTTATGGATCAAGTGCTTGAACGTTTAGTGGGGAATGAGTTCTATTGCTTTCTCGACGGTTTCTCCGGTTACTTCAAAATTCCGATCGACCCGCAAGATCAAAAGAAAACGACTTTCACTTGCCCTTATGGAACGTTTGCTTACCGACGAATGCCATTTGGCTTATGCAATGCTCCCGGAACGTTCCAAAGTTGCATGATGGCTATTTTCCATGACATGATCGAGAAGACAATGGAGGTTTTTATGGATGATTTCTCGGTTTATGGAGATTCTTTCACTTCTTGCCTCTCTTATCTAGACCACATGCTCAAAAGGTGTGAAGACACCAACTTGGTCTTGAATTGGGATAAGTGCTACTTCATGGTTCGAGAGGGCATTGTCCTCGGCCATAAGAATTCTAAATCAGGGATTGAGGTCGACCAAGCTAAATTCGATGTCATTGCTAAGCTCCATCATCCCACTACCGTCAAAGGTATTCGGAGTTTTTTGGGTCATGCCAGTTTCTATCGTCGTTTCATTCAAGATTTCTCTAAGATAGCCCGCCCTCTGACCCATCTCCTCGAAAAGGATGATCCATTTATCTTCACTAATGAATGCATTCAAGCCTTTAATATTCTAAAAAAAAAATTAACCGAGGCTCCGATCTTAGTTGCCCCCGACTGGGATTTGCCCTTTGAGCTTATGTGTGATGCAAGTGATTATGCAATTGGGGCAGTCTTGGGGCAACGTAAGTCGAAACATTTTCAGCCCATACATTATGCGAGTAAGACATTTTCTGAGGCCCAACATAATTACACAACTACTGAAAAGGAATTATTGGCCGTCGTTTATGCTTTCGAGAAATTTAGACCCTACCTTGTCTTATCAAAGACTATAGTTTGCCGATTATGAAAATCCCCATCAAAGTGTTCTCGAGAATCCCCATCAAAGTGTGCTCGAGAAAAAGGAGATTATGAAAATATTTCCTCTCGAGAGACTTGGGATGATTGCTAAAAAAGATCCTAATACCCCATGGTTTGCTGATTTTTCAAATTACTATGCGGGGAATTTCATCGTGAAAGGGATGTCGTCCCAACAAAAGAAAAAGTTTTTTATGGATGTTAAGCATTATTTCTGGGACAACCCCTACTTGTTTAAGATTTGTGCAGATCAAGTAATCCGGCGGTGAGTTCATGGCCAAGAGGCCCTTGATATTCTTAATGCTTGCCATAACGGACCCACCGGAGGCCATCATGGTGCAAGCTACAACGCTAAAAAGGTTTTTGATTCCGGGTTTTATTGGCCTACCATATATCGAGACGCCCATGATTTGGTTAAGTCATGTGACTCATGCCAACGTCAAGGAAAGATCTCGCAAAAAGATGAAATGCCGCAAAATGCAATTCAAGTTGCGAGATTTTCGACGTTTGGGGCATCAATTTTATGGGGCCATTTCCATCATCTAAGGGTAATAAGTACATCCTCGTGGCCGTCGACTACTTGTCCAAATGGGTTGAAGCGAAGGCGCTGCCCACCAATGATGCCCTGAGTGGTTGTTAAGTTTTTGAAAAACTTGTTTTCCCGATTCGGAGCACCTCGTGCTATAATCAGTGATCGCGGTACCCATTTCTGTAATGAAAAATTTGCGAAGGTTATGGCTAAATATGGTGTTACACACCGTCTTTCTACCGCGTATCACCCGTAGACGAGCGGACAAGTTGAGGTCTCCAATTGTGGTTTGAAAAGGATATTAGAAAGAACCATAGGAGAAAACAGAGCTTCATGGGCCGATAAGTTAGATGATGCATTATGGGCTTTCCGCACCGCATACAAGACACCCATCGGGTGCACCCCATTTAAGTTGGTGTATGGAAAAGCTTGCCACTTGTCCATCGAGCTTGAGCATAAGGCATACTGGGCCTTGAAACATGTGAACTTTGACCTTAAGACCACGAGTGATCACCAGAAAGTTCAATTGAATGAATTAAATGAACTTAGGGATCAAGCCTATGAGAATTCTTTGATTTACAAAGAGAAGACTAAGTGGATTCATGATGCTAAAATCAAAAACCGCGTTTTCAACGTTGGTGATCAAGTCCTCCTCTTTAATTCTCGATTAAAGATATTCTCGGGCAAACTCAAAACCCGTTGGTCCGGACCATTCACCGTAGCTCAAGTTTTCCCGTATGGAACTTTAGAGCTATCTCAGCCCGATGGTCCAAATTTCAAGGTGAATGGTTATCGTGTTAAGCATTATTTTGGAGGGGACATCGCGTCTATGGTTGTCCCGGATCTCCAAACTTTCCCCAAGGACAAATGAATTCGGGGATCGAGTCAAGCTAGCGACTCGGTGATCAAAAACAGTAGCGCTTTGTGGGAGGCACCCCATGCTTATCTATATCTTCTTTTTATTTTGTTAAGATCGTTTATGAGCTCATCTAGGGATCAATAACAAAGACTAATAACATGCACAGCGGAATAAACTAATCAATTCTTTGTTATTGAACAAGGTTTTCATCATCATCTCTAACTAAACAATAACTACTAATCTGCTAATCGACTAACTAACTAACTATCCCTAGGCGTTTATACACTAAGCCTAGGTTACACACACACCCCTTTACTAATGGTGTTCACATCTTGACACACTTAAACCTAATTCCCTGCCTCTCTTTATATACTAGAGAGTCTAGGGTTACAAAATACTACTAGGGACTAAATAATAAAGTCTTTTTTTAACAAGTAAGTCCCTTGTCTTTCTTTGTCTTCATAAGTTCTTCATCTTTCATATTTTGTCATAATCAACTCAAATAGAATTCCTAACAATCTTCCCCTAGTTGATAATGACAAAACCAAATAAGCACGAACTTCCCCTGAAGTTAAGATGTCATGAAAGATAAGCGAACTTCCCCTTAAACATGCAATATCACCAAGGATCTTCAAGTTGCAAATCTTCTATGTAATGCCTTCTTTCCCTTTTTGTCATAATCCACTAGGAGAAGCTAAGTATAAGCAACTTTGATTCCAACCACCACAAACCAATATCATATGACTAATCCATCCTTCTAATGCCTCAAGATACCCGCCATGAAGATCACCAAAAAGCTTGCTAAAAATGAAATTAAGGCAAAAGAAATCTGAACCAGGAGTATAAATACCAACAAGTAGTAGTAAAAATCTTCCCCTCGAATGATGCATGTAAATAACCATAAGAACTTATCGAATAACTAACCACCATGGTCACAAATACGTTGTAGTTCCAGCCATAAAGAACATAGTACCTCCTAAAATACTAATAAAGATGACTATAATCGCATTTGAAACCAAGTAGTAATAACATGAAGAATAGTTCAAAGGTTTACCAATTTTTCCAATCATCGTCAAAGTCCAAATAAGTGTAACAATATCTGAGATCTTGAAACTTGAAATCAACCAAACTTTCGTGTATGTATAACAATCAAATCCGAAAACCAAATTGACTTCCCCTCAAATCATTCTGGTGTGTGTAATCTAATCATCTTGTGTGTGTCATTCGATATCCTTCAAACCATATGAACTTCCCCTCAAATCCAGAACCATACGAGAACCAAAAACCCTTCATTGTCCGATAACAAAAAATATAAGCAGTATGAACAACCTTTCTTGGACTAAACTAGTAGTAGTACAAAGTTACGTAGCAGTATTAAAAATACCTTGGCATCACTAATGATCAATCTAACAATAATATTATATAACTGACATTAGTAAGCTTCAATATTTAAAAAGAATACTTTGTGACTTCAATATCTTCTCTTACATGTGCATGTAACTAGAAAATAACCTTTGGCAAAAAAAATTTATGCGACTTTTGTTAAGAGCCAGCAACAAAAATACGAGTGTCCATCTTGCTTCAACTTTGTCAAAATAAATTCTAAACAGAACCCAACTTGTCGATCAATACCTTGTCGATCTTTAATAAACGAAAACCAAACATCAATATCTTGTCGATCACAAACCCGATTGAAGAGAACCCTTCCAAAACAAGTTTTCGATCACCTTCCAATAAAACGACTTTACCGCGAACAAAATCATCACACAATCAAGTAACTTGTTGCACCTTTGATGTTGGTAACCTAAACAGAAATTTGACCATTTGCTCCTATCACTACATAAACGATCCTCTAACGTACACAACAGCAGCTCGAAACAAAGTACACGGCAGTAATATAAACTCGTCACAGCATAAACGATCACAACAAGCAGCACTTTGACAAGGAGCAGTACTCGATCCAACAGTTCAAGAAAAAGTTATGCCCTCTTGAAAACAGTGCTGCAGAAGTATTACGAAAATTGTGAGATTCGATTTTTTTCTTCCTTTTTCTTCAAAAAACCTTGTAGATCCCTATATCAAATGCTCTCCTCTCTGATACCAATTGTGAAGATCGTTTATGAGCTCATCTAGGGATCAATAACAAAGACTAATAACATGCACAGCGGAATAAACTAATCAATTCTTTATTATTGAACAAGGTTTTCATCATCATCTCTAACTAAACAAAAACTACTAATCTGCTAATCGACTAACTAACTAACTATCCCTAGGCATTTATACACTACGCCTAGGTTACACACACACACCTTTACTAATGGTGTTCACATCTTGACACACTTAAACCTAATTCCCTTCCTCTCTTTATATACTAGAGAGTCTAGGGTTACAAAATACTACTAGGGACTAAATAATAAAGTCTTTTTTTAACAAGTAAGTCCCTTGTCTTTCTTTGTCTTCATAAGTTCTTCATCTTTCATATTTTGTCATAATCAACTCAAATATAATTCCTAACTTGAATTCTACTTGCTTGATTTCAAGTTCCTTTGTATCTTTATCTTTAGCATCTTTGTCTTTAAGGAAAGATTGTTTCTTTATCATCAGATTTGTCTTGTACTCTCTGTGCTTGTATTATCATCATCAAAGTAGTCTTTATAAGCAATCCTTTTCAGCAATCATTATTACCAATCTTCATCTTTTCAGCTTCTCAGTAACATATGGCAAATTGTACATCAGATCATAAAGTTTCATACTATTCTCATCACTTCCAGATGTGTTAACTCCTGTGAGAGGTGAATCATTGAAAATTTAATAGATTTTGATGTCTCTTTACCAAAGCCATTAACTCTGGAGTAGCCAATGTTTAGATGTGTAAAACCATGGTACATTGATAACCATATGATTTTTAGCAAATCATCAACTATCAACGGATTTGTTTTGTCTTTACCAAAAGTCGTACCCTTTTGGACTAGTTAGTTCTTGCAACCATGGTGAACTAATTACCATATAAATGGTTTTTCCACAGCCTTTACCACAAGCCATTTTTCTTGTGGGCTAGCCAACTCTTCACTATTGCAGATATGGTGAGTTGATTACCATACAACTTATTGGCAAGTTGTCAACCATCAACGGATTTGAGATATCTTTACAAGAGCCGTTTGCTCATGGATTAGCCAGTCCTTTTGTTAGACATGGTGAACTGATAACCTTTTGTGTTAGTGCAAAGCACTTTCATCAAGTAAAACCATCTCAAAAACCATTTGTCGCTGATAACTTGTACTTCAAAACATTTTGCACTTTACAAAAATTGCTTATATTTTATTAAAAAGACTTTTACTGGTTTTATGCTACAAGCAGTACTTTGGATAAAAGTATTGTTTGTCCAGCAGTACTTTGAATAAAGTACCTATTTCTCAAAAATTTATATAATGAAGAACCATACCAGTATTTATGCATCATCATCAGCCATATTTGATAAACAATTCAATGACCATAAGGGTTGTTTCATTCTCCTCTTCAACTTCCATACCATGATCTAGCATTCTTCTCATAAGATCTCTTGTAAGTGGATATCTTCTTTCTGCTAGCATGTGAATCATGGTCCCATCTTCTAACTCTAAAACATGTACTCCTGATTCTTCAAAGAATCTCCAGCTGGTAATCTCCCAAACTTCTTGGTTATTCCAGATTGCATCAGTGCTTGTTTCTTCTGTCTCCCAGATAGTTATAAGATCTCCCAGCAAGACTAAGCCAATTCCAGTTGAAGAAATATGCTCAAAATACTCTTGCACTAGTTGATATAGGTGAAACAGATCCTCTCTATCTATCATGTGTAATATATCCCATAGCAGATTAAATACTCTAAAACTTTCATCTTCTCTATGGAACATAAGATAACCTCCTTCTTTTGATTTTACAACTTCAAAAGTTGACATCTTAGACTTCTTTACTGCAGCATCTTTAGATTTAGGATGCTCAAAATCTACAACTATAAGATAATTCCTCAGCTCATCAACTGTATATGTCCTTAATTGTATCTTCTTTGATGGTTGTTCATCACCAGTTGTTCTCTTTTTCTTTAAGCTTCTTTTCCTTGCATCCTCATTCTGTTTTTCATCATCAAAAGGAATAATACCAGCCACTTCCTTTTGATAAGCTTCTCTAACAGCATCATACAAATCTTTCATCTCTATATATTTCAGTTTATGCAGACATGTATATCCTCTACCCTTCAGATAGGCCATCATTACATTTCTTTCCTTAGCAATACTTGGTGGTCTTTGTGGTATAACTGTTGGTTTTTCTAGTATAGCCATTTCAGCATTCAATTCAGCTTGTAGCTTCCTAGCAGCTTCTTCATTCTTAGCTACTTCAATAGCTCTTATTTCTGCCAAAGTTAGCTTCTTCTTTTTCTTTGTCTCTACCATTTTACCTTTTCCTTTATCTTTAGGATCTAAAGCAGGTTGAGAAGATGATTGCAAGACTTAAGGATGTTGTTGTTCAGCACCTGGAATACTAATACCTTTTGGTCTTGACATGTTTTGCAATATCTGAGCAATATTCTCATCATCACTAGCAGTGTGTACTACTTTGGATGTATCAGCTTCCTCTTCTTGTAAGACTGTTGAAGGACCAGCTTCTTCTTCAAAATTTAGGGTCCTTGGTGTAATGAGCTCTTGCCTATAAGTTCCTTGAAGAGCAGCACCTTGATCACCAACACCTTGATCATCAGTACTTTGTACACCAGTACCTTAAACGCCAGTACCTTGAGGCTCAGTACTTTGAATATTAACTTGAGCATCAGTACCTTGAGGCTCAGTTTGCTCAATTTTCTCAGCTTCTTTATCAACAGAGTCAGCTTCTTCATAAGTTTGATCATCTGGTTCTTCATAATGTTCAGCATCTTCATTCAAATTCTCTTTATCCAAATTCCTCCCCAATTGGAATGAAGAATGCTTGTGAACCTTCTTGCCCTTTGAAGCCTTCTTAAACTTCTTTCCTCTCTTCTTCTGAGATTTGACCCATGTTGATACAAAAGATGGGCGTTCCTTGTTTGGGCTCCGGCTCTCGTACCAATTGATGATTGTTGCTTGAGACCTGCGCACTAAGAGACAGAAAACACCGTTAGGCTTATCGTGGGATTGTCTCCCACGATTATCCTCCGGCATGAGAGTAAGTAATCGGTTTAGGGTTAAAGGAGAATTAGGGTTTTGTAAAATCGTACCTTTAACGAGGGATTGGGTTCCCTTTATATACACACGGAATCCTTGTTGGTTCCGTGTTCCTCAACCTTCGGCGTATCCCGCCTAAGTCGGTTGGGGAATGATTATCTCCTAATTAGGAGATAACCGATATCTATTCCGTAAATAGATTTGGGTTTGAGCCTTCGTGAGCCCAAACACTTATCAGTTTAGCCCAGTTCGTGATGGGCTCGTTAGCATTGGACTTTAGTTTGGTTCGTGACCCAAATATAGACTATACGTCATCATGTCCCCCCAGTCTAGTATGCGCAGTGTCTGACTCCGGATGCTAGACTAATAACCGTAGTGAATTAAAAAACTGCGAAGCGTAGCAGAGAAGCCAAAGAGGTTCAGCGTTGAAAGATATACATTGTATCTAGACAGTAATTAGAAAATGAACACCTCGTAAGTCGGGGGAAAGTAATTGTGCCTACGTCATGTCAGGTAATCTGAGCCACATATTGGTGATAGTGGGATCCACGTGTCGCTCATCTGGTGGATGAGAAAACTTATATAACCGCTGCCTCATTTTGGTGTGTTTCTCACAGATGAAAACACAATCCGCCATTGTTAATAAACCTTTCATTTGCAAAAACAGAAAACTGCCTATTCCCAAGGTAACCACGCGTGCTCTTTTCAAAAGAAAAAGAATACCATGGTCAAACAGTTATCTGATTTCACCTCCGATATAACTGAGGGTGAACTTCTAGAGTTCACCTTGGATTATTTTATACCGCTTGACGTGTATCCGGTTGTTCCGGATGCGAGAGCATCTATTGCAGATTTCCCCGAAGGGAAAGTTGGGGTATACACACGTTTTTTCGAGTTCGCGAATCAGCGTGTGTCCATATCCCTATTTCGTATGGCGTGTTAAATTATTACCAAGCGCACCTACCCTACCGCATCGCGGCGAAGATTACCAACTTCGAGGTTAATTGCCGACATCGGGCGATTAACCCGACTATCCATCTATTACGTGCGTTCTACCACACAACATGGGCGCACGGGTGGGTCTCATTTGCTAAACGCCTCGGCGCCTTCGTGTTATACTGAAAAACTGGATGCGCCAGGAACCGAGAGAGACTTTCTTCTGGGTAGACAACGCGTGCTTCCCACCGCGTTTTGAATTTTATACCCAGGGAACATTGCCGAGGGATGAGCGCCCCCTGCCTGGATCATATGTCGTGGAGGATGCGGAACTGATAAACACTAATCGCATCCCCATTAGTGCCTATCCTGAGGAATTCCTGGTGCATATGGGCATTAGTCGTAATTACTTTGGTATGTCGGATGAGATGCCAATCTTCTTAGGCGCTGATGGCCAGGGTGGGTGCTCGCTCCTCCGCATTCCCTTGTTTAATTAATGTAAGAGCTTTCTTTTCCTTTTTCCTCATTATGTAACCTGTTGTTTTCATTGCGAGAGATGGATCTGTTCACGTTGTTCAACTAGCGAAGCCTACCGTGTGAAGATAGGGACGTCACTGAGAGAAGGAGAAGAGCCCGTACTAGATGCCACCATAGGGCATACCCTGGAGATGAATCTAGGAGAAACAGGGACCAGCTCTTCGGTCGCAGTGGAGGCGACGCCGCACTGCAAAGCATGCCAAGTCCTGGGGTGCCATCCTCTGTAGCGCAGCCACCACCGTAGTAGTGGCGACCTATGGAAGAAGAAGAAGAAGAAGAACAAGAATCCGGGCTGAAGCGCAAAAGATCACTTGGAGAGGATGGGGCGAGCTCATCAAGGAAAAAGCGTCCGGTGGTCTTCACTGTGGAATCATCCTCCGGTGATGCTGCGTCATCTCACCCTCTGCAAATGTCTCGGCCCACGTAAGTAATGTCTTCAGTATTGTTTTTTTTTTTTTTTGCTCATCCACTTTGTTAATATGGGAAATCGATAATTCTCTGTCCAAATATGCAGGTTTGAACAGGGCTTGAAGTCACCCCCAGATAGTCCAGGTCGGCCCGAATCCTCGGGCCAAAGAGCCAAAGCACTAAGCCGTTGGTCTCGGGGGATGTGCCAATGGATAAGTTGGTTGAAGATCTGGAGCTGTCAACTGCACATCAAGCGAAGTTGGTTGCGCAACTAAGGGATAAATACTCAGCGAAGAGTAGTCAAAGCGCTGAGAAAGACCAGCATATTGCGGAGTTGGAGGCTCGTTTAGCTAGTGCCCAGACAGAGATAGAAGCGGCAAATGCGTATTCGGGGAAGCTTGCCGGCAAGAAAATGGCATTGCTCTCCCAAATAACCCACGAGCGTCTTTGAGGCATTAAAGTACAAGGCGTCGTGTAACTGGGCCCTCAAATATCTGGAACAGGGTAAGGGAGAGTTGCTCGCCCAGTTAGGAGACCTTGGCGCTACTGTGAGCAGTGCTCTGGAAACACAAGAGATGAAGCTGCGTAAGCTTAGTTTGGAGTATGATGAGGAATTATATCCTCATCTAATGTCTGCCATTTCTGAGCGCAGGTGGCTTATCGACCATGGCTCGTCTTCTTGCTGCTCGAGTACCCTTGAGTCCAAGGAGGTAGTGGACAAATTTGATGGGGTAGTCCAATGTGCCTTGGCGAGAGGAAAATCAGAGGCTATAGAGGCGCTGCAAGAAGTGACTTGTTGAAGGTACCTGCGAAAAGGTTCCTGAGTATGATGCTTGATCCTATGATAACCGGTTGCTGCTATGAATAGGATGAAGGCCTTAGAGCTTCCCATGATTGCTGAAATGGAGCGCACGGGATTATCCTATAACTGTTATTATGGAAGGGTTGACCTTAGCGCCATCGATGATGATGCGAAGCCTAATCGGACTATTTTTAAAGCCCGATGTCTCTCAAAGCTTCAGGTGCCTATTTTGCTAGCCCAGGGACATTCTGAATCCCTTTGCTTTAGAGAAAGAAATGTCCTTGAAGGAAGTGTTGGAAGCGCATGCTACCAGACTTGCTAAAAAGGAAGGTATTAAGGGTAAAGCAATTTTGTGCGGGGTTGGTGCAGCTCATCTTCCAAGGTTTGACGGGGTCCCAGTGAGTGTTGCCACTGTGTCTCGCCAAGACTCGGACTTGTTGAAGAGGCTTAGCGAGAGTGGAGATGCTGCAAGCCGCTTAGGGACCTCATCACTGGAGCGAGCTAAGAGTATATAGGATCTTATGTTTATGAACATCCTTTGTAATAACGTAGTCATTAAAAAATCTCCTTTTGCCAAGTGTGTGTTAATATTTATTGCAGCTTGTAATGTGCGTACTTGTCTTTCTATCTTTGCGTAAAAGATGTATTTGTCTTAGTATCCAATTTGTACATAAGCGCAAATAATATAAGAAATTCATAGTCATGTATGAAGATCATAGTATACTTAAACATAGTTTCTAAGTAATAGTGTCATAATCGTGTATGATGTGATATGCAGTGTACTGTAAATAGCATCTCAAAGAACCAAGCGTGTTGATTCCTTATGTTGTTAAACACGCACCATATGCATAGTTGCGCGTCCGTCGTGGGATGCGCACCATACTTATTCCAACGTCTTGTGAATAAGGTGTTTAACAAGGATACATGATCCGATGTTGATGGGTTTGCAACCCTCTTACTCAACGAGTCATTTAGTAGGTTTACTCATCCTTTTACCATCGTGGGTTTTGTAAGTGCATGCACGCCATGTAGGCAAGAAAGGATCAAAAATGTTAAGACATAAAGTATATGGAAATAACAAATTGAAATGTGTCGCAGAGTTAGCTAGAAACCGCGACGTTTAATTAATACTTGCAAGTTTTTATGAGAAATAAGTAAGACATTAGACTAAGGAAAACAAAAAATAAATACATAGATGTCATTTAGGCACTTCAATAAAGTGTAGGAGCGTATGTGCGCTGGGTCGTAGCCATTCCTATAGGTAGCACCTCTTGAGGTTGCAGATGTTCCATGTGCGCAGTGGCACGCCATCCAAGCCTCGTAGCTTGTACGCCCGTTCCTAATGCTTCAGTAACCTCATAGGGCCCTTCCCACTTTGGTCCAAGCTTACATGTGTCTTTTGCATGGCTCGCATCATTGGCTAGCGAAGTCACCTAGTCTGAATGAAACACTTCGCACTTTCGGCCATAGTATCCCTTCATCCTTGACTTTGATTTTGCTTCATGTATAGCTGCGCGTTCGCGCCTTTCTTCTAGCAGGTCTAAGTCGATACGTCGCTCGTCGTCGTTGGTTGCCACATTGATTTCGGCGGCGGATAGTTGGCATTCCAATTTTGGCTGGTATGACCGCCGTCCCGTAGACTAGAGAGAAGGGGTGTCCCCTGTCTTTGGTTTTGATTGAAGTGCGCCCACAGAACATGCGATAGTTCTTCCACCCACCTTCCTTTGTGCTTGTCCAGGCGTGCCTTAATTCCTTCACCCAGGCTTCGATTGGCCCGTTCTACTAAGCCATTGGTTTGTGGGTGTTTGACTGACGCGAAGTCTTTGTGTGATTTTCAATTTCGCACCGGTCCTTAAAAGGATTGTCGCAGAATTGTTTCCGTTGTCCGAGATGATTTCTCCGGTAGACCGAAGCGGCATACAATATTTTCCCAGACAAAGCGTTTCACCTGGTTGCCAGTGATTGTTACCACTGCCTTTGCTTCGATCCATTTGGTGAAGTAGTCTATGGCGACTATAAGGAATTTTAACCCTCCGGCTGCGACAGGGAAAGGGCCGGAAATGTCGATACCCCACTTGTAGAATGGCCATGGTGCTGTAATTGGTGTTAGCTCGTGCTGTGGTCGGCGCGGGACGGGTCTATGAACTTGGCAATCGTTGCACTTCCTTATTAAGTCCCGCGCATCGCGGTGCATGGTTGGCCAGTAGTATCCTGACCTCAAGGCGCGTGCCACCACGGACCGTGGTCCTGAGTGCATGCTGCATGAACCTTCGTGGATTTCTCGCAGTACGTAATTTGCTTGTAGGGGACCAACGCAGCGGAGCCATGGTTGCAGGAAGGAGCGTCGGTACAGTATGTTGTCTCGAAGTTCGAACCTCTGTGCTGTGCGCCGTATCCTGCGGGCTTCCTTCTGCTCTTGGGGTAACGCTCCTTTTCTTAGAAATTCCGCTATCGGTGTCATCCATGTAGGACCTTCCTCCTCCATTATCATGGAGACTTCCATTTCTGAGATGGATTTGCTTTTCAGCGTTTCCACCAGCACTTGTTTTGACAGGTGTGCAAAGCTTGTCGATGCGATCTTGCTCAGTGCATCTACCTTTCGATTTTCCCCTCTAGGGACTTGCTTGATGGTGAACCTGTCAAAGCCTTTGATTAGTGCCTTGGTCTTGTCGAGATACTGAATCATATTTTCTTCTTTAGCCACGTACTCGCCCAACACGTGGTTGGCTACTAGCGGGGAATCCACATTCGCTTCCAGGTTACGTACACCCATTCGAGCTGCAATGCGTAGTCCGGCGATTAGAGCTTCATACTCTGCCTCATTGTTTGTCGCTGTAAATTCAAAACGCAGTGCGTAAGTGAATTCCATTCCTTTTGGATTTGTGATAATGAGGCCTGCTCATGACCCATCAACGCATGAGGATCCATCTGTGAACAAGATCCATGGATCTGGCAATTCCTTCTCGCTTGGTGCGGGTGCAGCATCAGTGTCTGGTTTTTCGATGATGAAGTCGCTAGTACCGTCCTTTTACTGCAGATGCGTGGTCGTAAGAGATGTTGTGCTCACCTAGCAATACACTCCATTTTTGCAGTCGTCCTGATGCGTCAGGCTTGGAGATGATTTGCTTGATCGGTTGGTCTGTGATCACTGCTATTGGGTGCGCTTGGAAGTACTGCGCTACCGTTTGGCGGCGAATACTAATGCTAGGACAAACTTTTCCATTGCGCTATAGTTCATCTCTGTTTTCTTGAGCGCTTTACCTACAAAGTACACTAGAGTTTGTTCTGAGTTCCTATTCGTGAGTAGCACTGCTGCTTGCTCCATGAGTTGCAGATAAGTACATGATCAACTCTTCCCCTGGTTGGGGTGCTACAAGTGTAGGGAGTGTTGCCAGGTGTTGTTTAAGCTGTGCGAAGGCTTCTTCCGCCTCCGTAGTCCAACGAAAATCTCCCTTTTTTATACACTTCTTGAGTGTTTTGAAGAGAGGTAGAGACTTGTCTGCTGACTTGGACAGGAACCTATTAAGACCGGCTAGCTTTCCATTGAGAGATTAGACCTCCTTCAACGTGCGAGGTGAAGGAAGTTCGATGACAGCCTTGGTCTTTTCTGGACATGGCTTTATGCCATCGAGTTCTATCGGTATCCAGAAACATGCCTTCTATAGCCAAAGGTGCTTTTTTTAGGATTGAGCTTCATATTTATCTCTTTGAGTGTCCTAAATGTTTCTTCCATGTCGCGCACTAACTCATCTTCAGTATGGCTCTTTATGACTAGGTCATCAACATAGACCTCTAGGTTGCGGCCCACATGTTTTTCGAATGCGGTATCTACTAACCGCTGGTAGGTGGCGCATGCATTCTTCAAGACAAAGGGCATTTTTGTGTAGCAGTAGACTCCTTGTCTTGTGTGAAAGGCCGTTTTTTCGTCGTCGTCCTTAGCCATTTGGATTTGATGATATCCTTTGTATGCGTCGAGAAAGAACTTTAACGGATATCCACACAAAGACTCTACTTTCCAGTCTATCTCTGGTTGTGGATAGCAGTCTTGTGGACATGCTTTATTGAGGTCTGTGAAGTCCACGCACATTCGCCAGCTACCGTCGCTCTTTTTGACCATTACTGGGTTAGAAAGCCAGGCATGGTAGTAGACTTCATGCATAATCCCGCATCCACAAGTTTGTGTACCTCTGCGGAATCGCTAAACGCGCTGGAGCTTGGCCGCGCTTCTTCGGCGTATTGGTGAGTACCCTTGTCGGATTCTCGACTTATGTTCGTGATTGAGCGTGGCACCCGGTCATGTGTTTTGGCTCCCATGCAAAATGTCCCAGTTCTTTCGCAAGAGTGCGCACACAACTTGCTTTGCCGTTGTCCGACAACGATCCTCCTATCGATATTTCTGTTCGGGTAATCGGGATGAATTGCTACCTTCGATTTGGAGTTTTGGCTACGCACTTTGTTGGGATAGGTGCCATCTCGCCGCAACCTTGTTACATTCTTTGTGTGGCACGATAGCGTTGTAGAGAGTGACAATGCCACCTTCCATCGGGAATTTAAGCATCCCATGTGTAGACGATGCTCGCGAATGGTGATATCCACGGTCGTCGATAATGCCATTGTATGGCGAAGGGATTTGATCACCATAAATTCCATCCGGCCATCGCGAGTGTTCCTCATTACCAACGCTGACTAGTAATCGTATTTGCCCCATAGGCCATATCTTTTCACCCGTAAAACCGCCGCGCCGTTACGACCGGAGCTTAACAGACTGCGTATTTCGGGCCGCAATGCTTGAAGCGTGCTCATACATGATGACCGCAGATGCTCCACCATCAACGTACATGCGGTGGATGTCGTGACCCCCGCACTAATCTCAATGGTGAGTGGTTCTACTCTGCGTTGTCCGTGTTAAGGTGGGGAAAAAGATTTCACTTCCACGAGAAAACTCCTGTCTGACCTTCTGCCTAGTAACCCGCTGCCATGATTGTATCATGTAGATGGTGTTGGCCTTGTCCTTGGGTGTCTCTTTCTTGTTCCCACTCTTCTGTCTATCCTTTCCTTCCTTGATGTTTTTGACCAAATGGTCCAATCTGCCCTCTTTAACCATTTTGTCAATGACTGGCGCAGATTGGACACATTCGTTAGTGGTGTGGCCCTTCTGGCGTGGTAGTCACATAGATCCACTCCCGGTGCGCCGATCCTCTGGAGTGCGCATTTGTGGCGGTCTTGGAAAGTTCGCACCTTCTTGTTGAGTATTTCCTTTGGAGTCTTGGTCAACGGGGTGTATCTTTCATTGTCCCTTCCGCTCCCCTAACTGCGATAGCTCTTATTACGGTTGCTACCCCGGTCAGTGGATTGTCTCCCAGGTTGTTCCTGTGACCGATAGTTTGAGTAGTTTCTTTTGCTATTCGCCGTGGCGGCCTCTCCTTGGACGAAGGACCGAGAGCGTTTTATGAGTTCATCAAAGGTTTCGGGAATCTTGTCGTTCAACCTCTTAATGAGTTCTGGGTTATTAATCCCATTCATGAAACCTGAGATCTTTAGCACTTCAGGACATGCTTTAACTTGCATGCATTCATCTTTGAAGCATTCCATGAATGCGCTTGTAGATTCTCCCTGGCTTTACCTGGCGAGTTCGACAGGATTTTTAGCGCACTTCTTCCGCTGAGTAAAGTTTAGGTGAAACGCCTTTCTCAATTCCTCAAAACCATTGATGCTTCTGCGTGAAAGCTTGCTGAACCAGTTCCGCGCATTTCCCACTAGTGTGGAATTGAACATGTGGCACCATACAGCCTGTGGCCAGTTTTCAATTGTAGCGGCTGATTCAAAAATTTTAGGTGATCATCGGGATCACCTGTTCCGTCATAGGTTTTCACGTTGGTGCATGCGCCTCCTTTTGTTTTCGAGAAATCAGCGATGCGTCGAGTGAACGCATCCACCTTTGACGGCGCCATGGGAGAGATATATCGTCACCTCCTCGGTCATTATATCTATTTCTGGACTTCTAGTTTCCAGTTTCACTATCCTCGTTGTCCGAGGAATTTCCGAGGATGCAATTTTCCTCCTTCGATGTTTGCGGCGATGTCCTCAATTTGCACTTGAAGTGCTTTCACTTGGGAGTATCGCCGCCCAGTCTGTCTTGTATTTTGCGGCTACCAAGTCTGGTGTGGATACTGGTACGCCGTTCATCCTCCTCACTTTCTTCCAGATGATGTGAGTTGGATGTTTCATCATCCTCAACTCTCTTCCCAATTCATTTAAAAGCGGGGTCGGCGACTATCCCTCCCGCTTTTTCCTTCGACGGCGCGATGGAGATGTCTCAAACTCGGGCGAAATCGAGTCGAGCATGCAGATTCCGACCTGACCTTTTCTTTGCCTACTTTTGCATGAGAGCAGCCAAGGTTTCGTAGTTTTGTGATACGAACTCGTCTGGCGCTAGTTCTGACACAACCCCTTCTATAGTAGGAGTATCAGTTTCCACCACTATAACCTTATTTTTATCGGGCGCATCAGGTGCTTTTGTGAAGTTTGTCTCCACTACGGTTTGGAATGGGGTGGCAAAAGGAGTGCGCAGTGGATCTCTTGCGCTAGCGGTGGTTGCCGTGGCCTGGGTTGTCCCCGAGCGTGGTTCCACCAGAGGGAAAACCAAATATTGGCCTGATCCTTGGTTTTTAGCAACACTGGTTGTCCCAGAAGTTTACTTGGAAGCTGATCCGACGTGCGGCTTCTTTCCGGTAAGGTCTGTTTACCATTGCTGATTTCCATGCTTCGTCATTCTAGTTCTTAGTTCTTAGTGAATGGTCCCACGGATGGCACCACTTGTTGATACAAAAGATGGGCGTTCCTTGTTTGGGCTCCGGCTCTCGTACCAATTGATGATTGTTGCTTGAGACCTGCGCACTAAGAGATAGAAAACACCGTTAGGCTTATCGTGGGATTGTCTCCCACGATTATCCTCTGGCGTGAGAGTAAGTAATAGGTTTAGGGTTAAAGGAGAATTAGGGTTTTGTAAAATCGTACCTTTAACGAGGGATTGGGTTCCCTTTATATATACATGGAATCCTTGTTGGTTCCGTGTTCCTCAACCTTCGGCGTATCCCGCCTAAGTCGGTTGGGGAATGATTATCTCCTAATTAGGAGATCACTGATATCTATTCCGTAAATAGATTTGGGTTTGAGCCTTCGTGAGCCCAAACACTTATCAGTTTAGCCCAGTTCGTGCTGGGCTCGTTAGCATTGGACTTTAGTTGGGTTTGTGACCCAAATATAGACTTTACGTCAACAACCCACAATCTGTGATGTTAAACTAATGGCCATACAAAGTTCTTCAATCTTCTAAACTTGTTGTTCAACTTCATCAGTTGTGCAGCTTGAGCTTTAACATCTTTCTTTAATCGCAAAAGCTCCCTTATCAAAACATAGTTATCCAAAATTTGACCCTCAGAAGCCATATCTCCCTCATCTCCTCCAGATGTTTGAGACCCATCTGTGGAAGTATAATCATTGGGAGATGATGGTGGGTTTACCTCCTGTTCTAAATCACCATGAGTAATATCTTGCAAAGATGCAGTAGGTGGAGATGCAGTACCTTGCTGTGAAGCAGTGCGTTGAGAAGCAGTACCTTCCTTTGAAACAGAAGGCTCATGAGCTTAACTTTCAGCAGCTTCATCTCTAACAGCTTGCACTATCTCCATCATGTGAGCTGTTAATGGTGTATCCCTCCCAGAGAACTTGTCACTATTTCTAGCCATGAAAGTAAATACCTTGCGTGGAAGGACTACAACAGGTAGCAAGCTAGAAGGTTTAGGCTCATCCTTAAGCTGTTTGTTCAAGAATAGTTGAACAAAGTAAGGATACATGTGGAATGGTGAACCATTGGAGATGTGAGATAGCATACCATCTAGAATCATTCTGGAAAAGTTAAAAATGTGATTGGTAGCTAACCCCACTAAAGCCGAGGTGATATTGGATCCAAATTGTTCCTATGAAGTACTCTTGGGACTTAAGCAATGAAGTAAAACATGGACTAGATACTTCCATTGAGGACTAAACAAGGGTTTCTTAAAAGTTGTTTCAGTGAGAAACCCTTCATACCCAATATCCCTTAATGTATCCCAAAGCACTTGTTTATCAAAACGAATAGCCCCCTCTGCATCATCAAACAGTAAATCTTCCCTAATAGAGGCTTCACTTACTCTAACTATCTTCCCAGCAACCTTAGCCTGAATGTAGGATTCATCATCTTGTATGTGAGATCTAGCAGTTGCCCAAAATTGTTGAATCCATGGCTCAATGATATCAGGTTCGACTAATAGAGCATAATTGATTGATGATCCAGTGAGGAAATCAATTATGTCATGAAAAGCAACATTGGACGGTGTCTTGTCTAAGTTAGCCACCATGTTATGCTTACTAACTGTGTTTCGATTAGCCATTGCTTGTAGAAAAATGTATGAAACGGTGAAGGTGAATATGAGAAAAATAAGGAAAAGATGGATAGGTAAAAAGATGATAGGGAAAATCAGAGGGTAGTTATTTATAGGTAAGATTTAAAAAATCACAGCCCAATAAATAAAGTTATCGTTTTTTGAATTTTACCCCATCTTTTGACCGTTGGAACAGTACGTTGACAAGACTGCAGTGCTTTCCACGTAAGCAGTACTTTCAAAGCAGTACTTTCAGAGCAGTACTTTTCAAATAAACAATAAGCAGTACTTTCCATCCTTTTTCTTCACTATGGCAAAAACATCAAAAAGACATTGTATATCATCCCCTTAAACAATGCATAGGACTAACTAACTAACTAATAAGTCCTCCCCTTAATTGTAGATTAATAATTAATCATTCCAATACTCACCACTAAATGATTGAATCTTGAAACATCAAATCCCTTTGTGAGTAGATCAGCTACATTGTCATATGTGTGGACCTTGACAACATTAATGAGCCTATGCTCATAACAATCTCGAATAAAGTGATGCCTAATCTGAATGTGCTTGGTCTTGGAGTGATAAACTGGAATCTTCAAAATGCAAATTGTACTCTCATTGTCAATGTTGATAGGAGTATTCTTAAAATTGAATCCATAATCCAAGAGTTGATTCTGCATCCACAGTACTTGTCCACAACAGCTTGCAGCAGCAACATATTCAGCTTCAATAAATGATGTTGCTGCAATGGTTTGTTTCTTACATTGCCATGAAACTAATCTTCTTCCAAGATATTGGCATCCTCTAGTGGTTGATCTTCTATCATAATTATCACCTGCATAATCACTATCTAAAAAAGCTTCCAAGTGAAAAGGTGAATCCTTTGGATACCACAACCCTAACTTATGTTGTTGTTTCAAATAACTAAAAATCCTTGTGACTGCATTCATATGAGATACTTTGGATGAGACTTGATATCTTGCACCCAAACATACAACGAACATGATATCAGGTCTAGATGCAGTTAAGTACATAAGACAACCAATCATTGATCGGTACAGCTTGACATCCACAGGTTTTCCATCTTCATCCTTTCCTAATGAGTTGATAGCTTTGATAGGTGTGGTGACTGGCCTCATAGCATCAAAGTTAAACTTCTTAAGAATGTCAGTGACATACTTATCTTGACTAATAAAGAGTCCAGACTTTGATTTTTTAACTTGAAGCCCCAAAAAGAAAGTTAATTCACCCATGGAACTCATTTGAAATTCTAGTTGCATGAGTTTTTTAAACTATTTCACCATAGACTGTTTTGTAGCTCCAAAGATAATATCATCTACATAGACTTGAAAAAGCATGATATCCTTCTTGTCTCGCTTGATAAACAAAGTCTTATCAATTGCTCCTCTCCTGTAACCATGTTGCAATTAGAAAGTGGAGAGTCTTTCATACCAAGCTCTAGGTGCTTGATGTAGGCCATACAGAGCCTTAACAACTTTGTAAACTTTTTTTGGATGTGTAGGATCCTCAAAACCAGGAGGTTGTTTGACATAGACCTCCTCTGTAATCTTTCCATATAGAAAGGCACTCTTGACATCCATTTGATATACAGGAAAGCCCATATAAGATGCAAAAGCCAGGAATAATCTAATGGCTTCAATCCTTACTACAGGAGCAAACACTTCATCATAGTCCACTCCTTCTTCTTGTCTATATCCTTGTGCAACTAATCTTGCTTTGTTCTTGATGACATTCCCTCTTCATCTCTCTTAACTCTGAAAACCCATCTTGTACCAATGACTTTGTTTCCATCTGGTAGATCACATAGTACCCAAACGTCTTGAAGTTTGAATTGAAGAAGTTCTTCTTGCATGGCTTCAACCCAACTCTCTTTAGTTAATGCATGAGCTATAGTCTTGGGTTCTTCTTGAGAGATAAAGCAAGTGAATAAACATGTTTGTTGATCCTTATGATTCATCCTGTTTTGTTTATACACAAAGCTAAGTAAAGCATTATGTGGCTTAGAGAAGCCTTTAGCTTTGGTTCTTGTGAGCACTCCAGAAGTAGAAGGTCCAACGATTTAACCAGCAGGATGATCTTTATGAACTCTTAATGTTGGATTCTGTGGAACTTCAAGATCATCACCCAGATTTGTGAAATCAGCTCCTTCATTGGAATTTGAGAAAATGCCTTCATCATCTAATTCATCATCAGTGTCCTCTAATCCAGGCATGTTAGGATCATTCAAATCATCATAAGTACTGTCAATTGGTGCAGTAGTACTTTGATCCAAGGTACTGTGATCGAAAGAACTGTGAGAGTAATCTGTAGACTTACCTTTTTTCTTTGTTTCTTCATAAGCTCTTCTTTGATCATCCTCTTAAGATTGTGCTATTGTTTCTTGAAAAAGCATCCTATTAAGCTCATCTTGAATAGCTTGATCTTCAGCAGACAAAGTGGATTTTGGTTCATCAGTACTTTTCTCATTCTCAATAGATATAGGTTCTTCATCAGGAACAGCATCAGGTCTAACATTGACTCCATGAACAATGTATTGTAACTCTTCATCTTTGTGAACTGCTTGATTTTCTTCTCTGACAGGAACATAGTTCATAGAAGGAGTCAAAACATTAAGATCAAACATCCAATCAAGACCTTTACCCTTTTGATTTTCTTGCTCTTCTAAAAATTCAACATGAAGACAATCTTGAACCTTTTTGGTAACCTTGTTGTACACTCTAAATCCTTTGCTATTGGTACAGTATCCCAATAAGTATCCTTCTTCTGACTTACCATCAAATTTGCCCAAAGTATCAATGGTATTGAGAATAGTCAGAGGACATCCAAAAGGTTTCATAAAACGAATGTTAGGTTTGTTTCCCATAAGCAACTCATAAGGTGTCTTCATCTGAGGTTTAGTGATGGATACTCTATTCAACACATAGCAAGCAGTACTTACAGCTTCAACCCAAAATTGAATAGGTAGTTGTGAATCTGCAAGCATTGTTCTGGCTACATCTATTAAGGTTCTGTTCTTTCTTTCTGCAACACCATTCTGTTGTGGAGTTCTAGCAATGCTAAACTCCTTCTTAATCCCTTTCTTGGCAAAAAATTCATCAAGAAACTTGTTTTTGAATTCAGTCCCATTATCACATCTAATACCTCTAACTTTGAGTCTCAATTGATTTTCAACGGCTATTATTAGATCATGAATAGCATCAAAGGTTTCATCTTTAAATCCCAAGAAAAAGACCCAACTAAATCTACTACAATCATCTGTTACAACTGTGGAAAACTAGAAGGGGGTTTGTAGGACCTTAGATATATCAACCTTATCACTTTACCAAGCAAACCCAACACACGTAACCCAAGTTACGCGTATAAAACGTGAAACACAAACACAAAAAAAGCTTAGAAATAAGATGAGAAAGATGGTGACTTGAATATGAATTCGTGTATGTGAGAGGATAAGATAAACACAATATGTTGTATTACTTCAAAGGAAAACACACACACACACACTTTCAAGCACACCCCTCAAATGACATACTTGAGGGGTATTTATAGTACAAGACAAAGGATGCCCTAAGGCTTGGCCATGGGCCGTATGTGGGCTTCGTGGGATTGGATTGGACTTTGATTTGATATAAGGCTAGCTTATCTTAACTTATAGCCATTTAGCTTAGCCCAATCCACAAGCCCGTTGACTATTCTATCACGATATCTAACACACGTTACAAAGTTCCTAATCGTGAATGACCATCACTTTTAATAAAAACAATTAAGGCTAACAATATCCCCCTAAGGGGTGGTCATTCAAATGATGTTCCACTTGATTAGGTCTTTACTTTTCTCGAGCTTGAACTTTGCGTGTAGATATCGAATAGTCTTGATTCTTTGTTCCTTCATGCTTTGTGATCAATTAATGTGGTTGTCTGCCGTTGTCAACTTCGTTGGTTAGGTGTCTCCACGTCTTTCTCCACCATGCTCACACTTCTATTTGACTTTGAGTTTCCAATGATGAAGTTCTCGAGTCTTTACACTTTGTAGATTCTTTGACATTGACGAAGAATCATCTTTAACTTTGAGTTGCCTTTGATTTTGATGAGAACTTTCATGTGTTGTTGGTATGAGCATGTGGCGATGCGCACGATCCATCCGCTCGGAGCTTCCATAAGAAGAAAACATAAAAAGAGGTTAGTAATAAGCGGATTCCGGCACTTACAAGTTTGAATTTCGAGGGTGTTAACGGCATAGTGTGAAAACACATCTCTAATTCTCACAAGGGCGTTCTGAGCTGGAGTCCCACAAGTGAGATAACGTGATATACCGAAGTACATCTGTTCGGATGAGTGAGGTACACCGAAGCATCACCCCACGACCGTAGACCATTTGAGACACACTAAGCGTAATCCACGGGGAGTTACCGAAGTGACTCTGTCGGGGCGCTTGATGTTGACCCTGGCAGGAGTTTCCATTCAATCACTGAAGATCACAGATGTGAATCTTCTCATAAATGTTCTGGCAAATTGCTAAGATCTGCGTAGGAATCTATAATATATCACTTGTGCCCTTAAAGATGAACAACAAGCGATGTCATGTCAAGTGTTCCTATGAGATCTTTTGATGAATCTCGTGGCTCTAGACTCAATAAGTGCATTTTGGTTTTCCTGAGCGGAGACTAGGGAGAGGGTCTCCTTCTTCAATATCAACGATCTCTAAGAGAGGGTCAATAGATTATGTAGGGTTCCCAGTGAGAATGAAACAAATCCCTTTTGAGAGGAATTGAGTGGCTAGAAGGTTTAGTGCAGCGCGTCACTGGGTCCATGACGTCTTTGTCTTCAATACCAGTGTCATCTTAGTGACAACCATTAGAGATGAATTGAACCGGTTTACGCCCTAAGGTTGAATTATGGAGGGCTATTTCTTTTCACCCTTTCTTTTACATTTCTTTTAATTCTTCAACCCCTTCTTTCTCCTTTCTCACATTACTCCTTTTTTCAATCATACCTAAGGACTTCTAATACTAACTATGGGTATTGTCCTTGGGTAGATCCCTCCGACTCTGGCGGATCATAGGACAAATTTCCTATCCATAGTCACCTTATAACTCCATGACTGTCCTATTGTTGCCATAAAACCATTTTTCTTGAAAATCTCTCAAAGTGTTTATGATAGAAAACATGTTTGGAACACTCTGAGAGTTTTATATTTTCAGAAACACTCCCCTTCACATGTGCTTATAAGTTTTGACAGAAATCTGCACATAGAGGGTAGAGTTCGCACTTTTGAATTGATCGGCTCATGATAGACAATTCCCCACGAGACACGGTTACGTTGCCTAGTTAAAGAGTTCCATTGTCAGTTTTTTGGTGACAACTAGCTCTAATAACTAACTTGAAGTTGTAAACACTCCTTGAAAAGGAGGTTAGACCCATGAAGGTGCATATCTATCACAAGTTTCTCGAGATGGTACATTTACTGTCTTTGATTCCCGTCAATTCATTGGTTTCGTCTGAGTCGAGCTCATTGTGAGATTCAAACACCGATCGTTAAACATTTTGATCACATTTTAATCACGTCTCCTCCCCCTCAAAAATAGCATATTCGTGATATTTTTTATATCAACTGATTAAAAAACATTTTAGAATCTTTTGGGGAGATAAACGGATATGATTTAAGCATGAATTTGGAACATTTTTGTTTTATACTCCCCTTTAATAAAGCATAATCAATTAAAGGGTTTTAGAGGGAGTTATCTTGAAGCACAAAATATTTTGAAAGATTTTGAAAATCTTTTGAACAATCTTGAAAAGGTGCTCAAGATGATGATGATTTCTCACCATTTTTAAATGTACAATCTTTTTGAGTACACTTGATTTTTCTATAAAAGCACGAGTTTTGATTTGAAAATAATCAAAAGTCATCATTTTAGTCCGGGTTTAAATCAAGTATACGAAAGCCATTTTATGAAGAAATTTTGAGAAACGACATGTTTTAGAAAACAAATAAAGAACTCTCGCTCAAGCATCTGTACATACCCGTATCATTGTTGAATGACATTTCTAGAAACGTCATGAGAATATCGATTATACGTGAGACATGTCGTGAGAAGAATATTTTTGGATTTTTGATTTTATATTGTTTTTGTATTTTTGAAAGTTTTATATTTTTATATTTTGCTTTTGTTGGTTTTCAAATTTTGTATTTTGTTTTTCAAAAATATTTACAGCGAAGCTTTTGGAAAATCATTTTCAAGAAGATTCGAGAAGACTTTCTAACTCCTCGGGGGTTAGGCTTCGCATTCCAATTCGTCGAACTAAATAGTCAAACCTTTCTTTTGGAAGGGCTTTAGTTAATAGATCGGCGAGTTGGTAATCATTCTTCACGAAGAATAATTCAACAATACCATTTTCGACGTACTCTTTGATGAAGTGGTAGCGGACACGGATATGCTTAGTCTTTGAGTGATGAACAGGATTGCATGATATGGCTATGGCACTTTTCGAGTCACAATACATAGGTATTTTATCGAAAGTAAAGCCATAATCTGTGAGTTGTGTTCTCATCCATAGAACTTGAGCACAACACGCAGATAGAGACACATACTCGGCCGGTTGATAGTGCAGTGCAATCTTGTTTCTTTGAAGACCAGCTTACTAACTTTTCACCCAAAATTGTGCTCCTCGGATGTACTTTTCTTTGTAACTTGATCACGTGCGTGGTCCGCATCTGAAAAGGCAATTAGATCAAATCCGGATTCCTTCGGATACCAAAGTCCCATGTGAATGGATGTCTTCGGGTACCGAAAGATCCTTTTAACCTCTTTGAGGTGCAGTTCGGTAGGCTTTGCATGAAACCGTGCTAATAAGCAACGACAAAAAATGAATATCCGGTCGACTAGCAGTAAGATACATGAGAGAACCAATCATGCTCCGATATTTCTTCGGATCAATAGGTTTCCCAAACAAATCGGCTCCAATTTTGGGTGAAGTTACCATTGGTGTTCCGACCGAGTCACAATTATCCATACCATGATTTTTCAAAATCTCGGTTGTGTATTTAGCTTGATTTATAAAAATTCCACGAGGGGATTGATGTATTTGTAAACCAAGAAAGAATTTTAGTTCCCCATCATGGACATTTCAAATTTACTTTTCATGAGATTTTCAAAATGTTTTGAAAGATTTGGATTAGTGGACCCAAAGATGATGTCGTCCACATAAATCTGAACAATCAAAATGTCGTTTTGCATTTTTGTGTAAACAAGGTAGGATCAACTGTTCCTTTGGTGAAATTGTTTAGGATAAGGAAAGAGGACAGTTCGTCATACCACGCTCTCGAGCTTGTTTCAATCCATAGATTGCCTTTTTGAGTTTGTAGACGTAGTCCGGATGATTCATGTCTATGAAGCCTTCGGGTGACTCACGTACACTTCTTCTTCGAGTTCCATTCAAGAACGCGGTCTTAATGTCCATCGATAAACCGTGATGTTTTTGTGGCGGCATAGGCTAAGAAAATCCCGACGCTTCTCAAGTCTAGCTACCGGCGCGAATGACTCTTCAAAGTCTATCCCTTCCTCTTGTCAGTATCCTTTGGCCACAAGACGAGCTTTGTTGCGAATTACAGTCATCTCTTCATCCCTTTTGTTCTTCCATAACCATTTGAGATCAATGGCGAACGTCAATGGGTTTTGGAACCATTTCCCAAGAGTCATGTAGACGGTATTGGAGAAGTTCCTCTGCGCATCGCTTCTATCCATACGGGTTCTGCCATTGCCTCACGAATGTTCTTTGGCTCTATATTGCTAATGGAGCAAAGGTAAATGCACAAGTCACAATCGGTGGCAAGTTGGCGTCTCGTCTGAATTGGCCTTGAAGGTTCACCAATAACTTGTTCAATCGGATGGTCTTTAGTCCACTTCAGAGTAGAAGGATACCGTTGGTTAAACGTATGCGAATTAGATGGTTCTCGTAAGCTAGAAGATGATTCAGCTGATTCCGTAGCAAACGGATTTTCAAATAAGTCGTCATCTAACGTTGCATCGTTATGGTTTTGGTTTTGCTCATCAACTGCTGGTAGAATGGGTGCAATAACTGTAGTAGATGTAGATGATGTAGATGGAATTGGTGCATTGGTTTCGACCGTTGTAGATGCATCTTCGGTTGGTGGTGGAGGATGATTTTGGCGGGTGCGTGAATGATGGTTTGATTCATTTGTCGAAGTTCCACCATAGTATTCATCGAACATTAACTCAAAGAAATTCTCCCATTCTTGTTCTTTAGGATTGTCAATCGAAGTTGATTGAGCTCTTTGAGGTACGAGTCTGAATCGATGTGTCCGAAGTCTGGCGGTTTAGTGCGGGTTCTAGAGCGAGTCTCTCAGAAGCCATATGTGAAAGTTCGTCAAACTTCACATTCATCGTCTCCATGATCCTCCTAGTTCTTCATTATACACCCGAATGCCCTCGAGTTTTCTGAATATCCAATGAAGATTCCAATATCACCTTTTGCTTTCAGTTTTCCAAGATCTTCTCTGTCGTTTGTAGGATAGCACAAAGCGCCAAACACGTGAAAGTAAGAGATATTCGGTTTTCTGTTGTTCACAAGCTCATATGGGGTTTTATTGAATCTAGGATGGATTAGGGATCGGTTCGGAGTGAAACAAGCAGTGCAACGACATCGCCCATAGAAATAACGGTGCACTAGAATAAATTAGCATTGTGCGAGCGGCTTCCACAAGAGTTCTATTTCTTCTTTCAACTACCCCATTCTGTTGTGGAGTTCTAACAACTGATGTTTGATGTGTGATTCCAACATCTTCAAAATAAGCTCTTAACTCTTGATTAGTGAATTATGTGCCATTGTCTGTTCTTACAACTCTTACTTGGAGTTTGAAGAAGTACTTGAATACGTTTGAAAGGTGATGATGATGCACGGTGCTTCGTCTTTTGATCTCAAGAACTTAACCCATGTATATCTCGAATAATCATCGACGATGACAAGAATATACTTTTTACCATTAATGCTTTCAACTCTCATTGGGCCACATAAGTCCATGTGCAGCATATGCAACCTTGCTTCCGAACTAGGTGCGGATTTGGGTTTATATGATGCTCTTTTGCTTTTTCCTTGTTCGCATGATGGACATAAGTGATCCTTGGTGTATTTGAACTTTGGAAGTCCATTGACGATGTTGTCTTTGGCAATTTAGTTGATGGTGTCGAAATTGAGATGGGATAACCGTCTGCCACAACCGGACTGTGTTCGGATGCTCGTGTCATAAGACATATTGGTGATGAAGAGGCCATTTTGTTGATGTCGATAGCATACAAGTTTGTATCACGATTCCCGGTTAAGAGATCAGTGCCATCCAAGTTTCTAACGAAGCAAGCATTTTTCTTAAAAGCAACCTCTAAATCGCATCACGTAATGCCCGAAAAACAAATTGTGTCCCAAACCTTCGACATAGTAAACCCGAGTAATCAAATAATTTCCAAAAGGTAGATCTCCATAACCCATGATAGCTGCTACATGATCATTTCAAAGCGTCACGGTTCCCATGAATTTCCAGACGAAATTGATCAGCAGCTTCAGATTCCGGTCATGTGCTTGGAGCAACCCGAGTCGACGATCCAAAGACATATTTCGATAACACGCCAATATGAAGAAGAAGATTTTGGATACCGTTTTGAGTTTGGTTCCGTTGGGTTAGAGGTAAAATCCGGATCACACTCAAAGAAGTTTTCAACTGGGTATTCGGTTGGTCACTCATTGTACCATTCGGAGTGTGAAAGTTCTACCTGTGGGTTTCCAAATGTCATCCCTAAAGTAAACATTATGCTCCCTATCAGTAGTGTAAAGCCTAAGTCTCAAAACTAGTCTTCCTACTCGTTTAGCATAAGTTCTTTTGGGAACATTCTTCTTAACAGGCTTAACAATCTCATTCTTAGAAACACAATCATCATGAACATTAGATAAAGATTTCTTGCAAGTTAAACAAACAGATTCAACGGATTCATTAAACTTAGCAGATTTCATAGGTTCATTACATTCAGATGAAATGTCTTTCTTATTCAAAAGCGGTAAATTCCTAGGGTGTTCTTCTACTTTCTTCACTTTATTCAAGCTACTACTCTTAGAGGCATGCGAGACTCTATTGTTCCTTGTATTGCTCTTAGGCTTTAGTCTGCTGCTTCTAGAGGTGCTTCCTAGTCCTGTAGAAGGTAAGGCACACTCATTAGGATTCACTATGTTATCAAGAGAAGTGGTTTCAACTTTCCTAGTCTCTTTAGAGTGCTTTTCTAAACTTATGACGTTTGTTCCGGATGTTTTAGATGTGGAGGCAGACGCATTAGTGGTACTCATCTTAAAAGGCCAGGAGCTAAAACTTTTGGTTTCTCGATAACCGCTTTTCCTTTATCAACATTTTGTTTAGGTAGGGCATGTGGAGTGACTGGTTTTGATGAAACATTTTTCTCATTGACTTTTGGAGGAGGCATAGAAACATACATTTTTGGTTTGGAAACCGGTTTGGGAACATTTGCTTTCTCTGCAGTCAATGGTTTTTTAATCACAGTATCCACTGCCTTTCCTTTTGACTTTCCAGCTGAGCCCTCAAAAGATCATTTTTCGCTTTCATTTCATTGTAGGCACGCTCATACGACAATTTGTCATACTTGCATTCCTCAGTTTTTCGATCAAGTTGTTTAAAATATGAGATATTTTCTTTTTCAAGTTTCTCAAGTGCTTTTTCATATTTTGAAACAATTTTGGAGGTCTCAGACTGGAGTCTTTCATGATCTTCAACAGAATATGTTTGCAAAATAATAGACATAATATCAGTAGTCGAGAACATCTTGAAGAGAGAGTCATTTAAATTTTCCAAAACTTTGATTTGTTCAACACAGTCGTTAGCTTGCTTTACTAGGGTTTTATGGTCCTTGACAAAGTCAGTTGTTTCTTTCAAAAACGCTTGTTCAAAATGAATTACCCTTGCACGATGGCATTGGTGAGGGGCAATTTGAGTTTCAAAAACTTTCTTTGTTCGATGTCAAAACTAGAGAACCAGTTATTAGGTGTAATAGTGGTTTTAGTTTTAACATTGTCTTGAAGATCCACAATTCTAGTTTTTACATTTTCTAAAATACTTCTCGCATCACTTGTGTTAAAAGGATTGTTTGAAGACATTTGTTCAATGTTCGAAAGAGAATTGGAGACAACGACCGGTTTTGAAACGATTTTGAAACAGTGTTGACTCTTTGTTTGCAACATTTTGTGTGATGGAGAACTTTGACTTTTCTTTTTGATTGACAAAAGTAATTCCGTTAATTTTGTTCCATTTGTTATAATCAATTGGTTTGATTTCGGGATTCTTTTGTTTCATTTTTGATCTACTCTCCTCAGATAGTTCTAACGTTTCAAGAGAATCACGAACAATAATGGGTTCATGTAAAACATTTCCATTGTTTAACACATTCGAGATTTCGAGCTTTCTTGAGGAATGAAGAAGGGTCGTTACCAAGTGCCATTCTATTGTTAGTATGAAAACGCGGATTTACTTGATTAGAAAGCATCTTGATTGTTTGAGCAGAATGACCCGTTTAAAGAAGCAAATTTTCCAAAGTTTTTATCTTTTCATTCTTATCAAGAATTTCATCAAGAATAAAATCTTCTCGTTTTGAAAAATCAGTAATCAACTGCTTCTTCTCTTTTTCAAGATTAGAAAACATTTCTTTTTGTTTAGAAAGTTGGTTATTTAAATCAGAAATTTCCTTGTTTAGAGATTTAATTTTTAAGTTCGAATTCACATCAAGTGTGTTATACTTGATTTGCAATTCTTTTTCTTTAGAAACCAAATTTCGATAACCAATTTCTAATTCGGATTCTTTGTTTTTCTGAAATTCAAAAGCTTTTGCGTTCTCCTTGTAACTCTCAAGCTCAGCGGTCAATTTAGCATTCGTGGCCTTAACGTCGCGATTGACCTTTCTAACTTTCTCAATTTCAATGCCACAGTTGTTGATTAATGATTCAAAATAAGCACGAGTTTCCTCATCGGTCTCAGATTTTGTGCCACCAGCCTCCACTAGGATCCACATCTGGAGTCTCAGAGTTAGTATTGCTACAACTCGGATTGTCCAAGTATGTATCATAAGTAGGTGCTGATGTCACAGAATCTTGTTCGTCATGAGTAAACACATCAAATATGACATTGTTATAGCATGGATCGATGATTGGTACCTCAGATACTGCGTTGGCGTCATAGACAGGAGGTGCGTCGAATCGTTAATCGTACTTAGTCTCCTAAAGATTTGCCATGAAGATGCAGTTTGCATTGAGTTCTTCGAGGTCTTCCAAATCATCCATAATAGCCATGAAGTCATGTTCCTCAGCACTCAATTGAAGTCAGTTGTTCCTTTTGTGCCAACAGAATAACTTTCGAATACGCAAGATCCTTCTTTTTCGGCTTAGTTGGACAATTCCTTGCCATGTGACCCAATCCTTGGCAGTTATAACACTTAACCGATTACCACGATTCACATTTCCATAATTCCCAACTGGAGCGCAACATTCCCATTCGATTACCCACTACTCTATTTCCAACATTGACCCATTTGATTACCGATTGAACCGCTGATTACCCATGCGAAATCCAGTAGCATATACCTGCTGATTCCCAATAACTCCAACCATTTGACCTTGATTGCCCATGTTCACACCCTACCGTGCAATGTGCCTTGCGAGTGTTTGATGAAATCCTTTGGTTGTTGTTAGTTGGTGTGGAATAGCGACCGTTGAATGCTTTACCCAAGAATACAAATGCTTGTGACAAAGCTTCTTCTGGTTCCATTTCAAGATCAGGTGATTCCTTGTTCTGGTAATGTTGTTGTTCAGGTGGATAGTTTTGTTGTTGAGGGATGTATTGCTGCAAGTTGTTGTTAGTGGAAGATGATGAAGCTTGTTGTTGTGTATTCACCGAAGTTTGAGTCTTTGCAATGAGTGCCAATGGATCATGATTCTTTGCTAATCTTTCTTGCGTGACTTCATTCACTTCATTTTGGTTTTGTTTCAGAAAATCGTTGAGTTGATCAAAGTTCACTTGATGTAAGTCCTTTGTTTGGTTGACAATAGTGACATATCGTCCCCATTCTTCGGGTAGATTGTTCAAGAACTTGATGTTGCTCACGATAGTTCTGGGTGTCAACTTGTTTCGGATCAGCTCATTCATTAAAGTACAAAACCTTCCATAGTAGGATTCAATGGATTCTCCTCGAGTAGATGTAAACTTCTCCCATGCAGTTAGCAACTTGTTCTCTGTGTCTTGTTGACCGATTTATGTTCCATGACAAAGTCGTCTAACACGTTCCCACATGTCGAAAGCAGTTTCACAACTGTCTCTGCACAAAGAAAGATGTCTCTTGGTAAACCTAGTTGGACAATGTGAATTACCATGTCATCTGCTTCGACTTGTTTCGATCCTCTTGAGTATTGTGTCTTTTTGAAGATGAAAAAATGGTGGGACGGGAGGTGTTGCATCGGATTTCGGGTCTTGGACTTGTCGATGTATGAAGGGTCCATCCTGAATGGATTTAATCATGAGTTTTCCATTAGGTTTGGTCTTGATGTAACGAAGCATTCGACTTGTCCATTGAAGATAACCACCTTTTTCCAACATAGGAGGACGGTTTTCGCACCGGTGCATGAATATCTTGTTGAGTTGCCATTGATGAAGGTATGATACGATAAAGTTGATGTAGGATCGATTCAACGATAAAGGAGTTGTGGTTGATGAAGATTAAGCCCGGTTGAGGTGTATCTGAAAGTCGTACTCGTAACCTTGGTTCTTAAAATATTTTCGCCCAAAATATGAAATTCACTATAAAAATCAATTCTAAGGTCGTATGAAAAATTTGAGTTATGACAATTTTGACGCCAAATTTGACCCGAAAAATTTGAATTTAGGCCCAAAATTTGAATTTTTGACCAAAATTTTCACAGTTAAACCAAAATTTGAATTTCGTGTAAAAATTGAACGTTTAGTCTCCTCAAAAATTTAAATTTTACTCAAGTTTTCCCGCGTAAAATTTTTTTTTTTTTTTTTTTTTTTTTTTTAAAACCTTTACGCGTAGAAAGAGCTTAGGTAGAAGCGAGAAGTGCAGTAGGAAATGGTGCTTAGGCGTAGGATCTTATGCGTAGGATGCTTAGGCGTAGGATGCTTAGTAGGAATCCTTAGTAGGAAACTCTTATGCGTAGAACCCAACTTACGCGTAGCAAGAGTGCTTACTGCGTAGGAATAGCTTCGCGTAGGAATGACTACTGCGTAGGAATGGCTACGCGTAGAATCCAAAAATCCTTTACACTATCACGCGTGTAAGGGATATCCAAAAGTCGAAGTGTTCCACACACTTATCCAAGTGAGGGAAGCACGGAGTAACCTTTGAAGCTCTAAGATTCTTCACCAAAAAGTTATGAGTAGAAAACTAGGGTTTTGACTTTTTGACTTCTACTCGTAAGAAATTTCCAATGATTCAAACGATATCACTTGCACAGAAATCCTTAAAAACACTCGACTAACCCAAAAATGTTGACCTTTTTCACCCAAAGTGCTTATAAAAGTTACGAGTAGAAATGACCACCTTCAAAAACACGAGTTTAAAACTTAACCAAAACGCGTAAAGCTTCGAACTTTTTGCAAAAAACTGAAACTTTAGCACCAAATAAACCTTAAACCACAAGAATCTTGAATTTTTTAGTGCAAAAATTAAAGCTTTAAGCGTGACAACGTTTATAACAAAGCTACGCGTAGAGTACCAACCTTCAAAACAAACACAAACACTCCTAAACCATTGTTAGGCGATTGATACCAATTGTAGGACCTTAGATATATCAACCTTATCACTTTACCAAGCAAACCCAACACACGTAACCCAAGTTACGCGTATAAAACGTGAAACACAAACACAAACAAAGCTTAGAAATAAGATGAGAAAGATGGTGACTTGAATATGAATTCGTGTATGTGAGAGGATAAGATAAACACAATATGTTGTATTACTTCAAAGGAAAACACACACACACACACTTTCAAGCACACCCCTCAAATGACATACTTGAGGGGTATTTATAGTACAAGACAAAGGATGCCCTAAGGCTTGGCCATGGGCCGTATGTGGGCTTCGTGGGATTGGATTGGACTTGGATTTGATATAAGGCTAGCTTATCTTAACTTATAGCCATTTAGCTTAGCCCAATCCACGAGCCCGTTGACTATTCTATCACGATATCTAACACACGTTACAAAGTTCCTAATCGTGAATGACCATCACTTTTAATAAAAACAATCAAGGCTAACAGGGTTGAATAGTTTTACCAATTAAAACTTCATTTTAAATATTTAGATCGACTTATGTCAATCTATTTGGTTGTTTATGTTGGACGTTGATAGATACATATATAAACATGTAATGAAAGATAAAGAGTAAGAAGAAAGTCACCACAACACAAGTATTTATAGTGGTTCGGCTACAAGGACACCTTCCTTGCCCTACTCCACTCCTCGAGTCACCTACTCGAGAGTTCGTAAACACTACACCAATCTCCTTATGGCGGAGAAGCCTTCACAACGCGCTACACCTTTTTCGGTATAAAGCTAAATACCGAGTTCTTTCACACCAAGGCGAACCACACCTAACACAACGTTGCCTACCCTTTATACGGTGCTAGGCTAACCACCGAGTTCTTTCACTCCAAGGAGAACCAATCCTATCACAACGTCGCCTACCCTTTATTAGGTACTAGGCTAAGCACCTAGTTCCATTACTATGGAGGAACTACTACCCATCACAACACAACACCTAATCTTATGGAGATCCACTCCTTATTACAACACCATCAAGGATATCACCATCCTTGAAAATAAACTAATACTTATATGTATAACGATGCACCTCATCGATTATACGACCTAGGCATTCTTCCCTAATGCCGCTTGATTTGATTCCTAGGCATCCTTCACTAATGCCTTTGACTTGACACCTTTAGCATTCTTCACCAATGCTTTTGACATAGACGTTAAGCACCTTTCACTAATGTTTTTGTCTTGACTCTTTCGGCATCCTTCACTAATGCCTTCAACACAACATCTACGGGGGAAGAAAGAACTATCAACAAGAGAACCTCAGTTGTCTTGATGATGACAAAGCATGGCAACTCATGGACTTGAACTTGCTCAACTTCAAGAAGTGGTGATCTCGCCTTTAAGAGGAACCTAGAGAATCACACAAAAACAAAAGACAAACTACATAGAAAATCCCTTAGGATCAGTGGTTAGAGAGGTACAATACTTGGATAAAGTATATGTGAAAGTGGTCAGCCAAAAGGAAGAAATGGCTCACTATTTATAGAGGAAAAAATCTATTGTTCCCCGGATCCCACAGATCCCTCCCATAAGGGATCCGGCTAGCGTAAAGCTAGGGATCCGTGGGACGCTCCTCTTTGCCCATGGCTATTTTTGGTTATTGGTCATGGGTCATGGGTTATGGGTTGATCCATGGGTTTCTTTATAGATACAATGTATCTCTAGAATACAATGAACCTAGTTAAGTGGTTTGGACAAAACTATGGGTTATGGGTCAATACCATTTGTTAGTTTTTACCCATTTTAGTACATGCTACTTTAAGTATATACTTACCCAAATACTTAAACACTAGTTGTTGTACATATGTATTACTAAATCATAAAATAACTTATACTTGTTTTAGTGTTTTATGTGAAAACGTAAATGTGTTAGAAAACTATTGGCTCAAACAGTTTACGTATTTTATTTGTTTCGTTAAAATGATTTTACGTTTGTTATCGACAAAACATTAGAAGATCGTAAAATATAAATAAAGGTTTTTACGGTTTATTTGTATTAACAATCTCCCCCTTTTTGTTGATGACAAAACATAAAATAATTTTAAGGAAAAACTAAAATTCGTAAAAGTTTGAATTGGAGTTTTTACTTTACTCTCTTCTCCCCCCTTTTTGTCGAAAGAAAAAGAGCTTCGAAAAGAAACTAACACAAAGTTTTAAGAAAAATATGTAAAAAGAAAAGATGTAAAGTGAGTAAGTGATGGGAATGGTTCTCGTCTTACCTCCCCCTTGACGAGTCCATCCCTTTGTGAGGGCGTCAAGTACATAAAAATAAGTGAGCTAATGTATTGCAATTATTTTTGCAATTGGTTCATCCTTGTGACGAAAAATGCTCCCCCTTGAAGATTGCAATTTTGCAACGGGGTGTCATGAAGAGTAATCCAAATAAGGATCAAGTTGCAAATGGATTTGCAATGTATAGTTTGACACAAAGCTCCCCCTAGCTTTATGGTGTCAAAATCTTCATGTGTATTTTGAAAATCTACAAAATAAAGGTTAGAAAACAAGAGTATAGTGCATAATTTCCTGCAAATAAAACTCAAGTTAGTAGTAATTTGTGCTTCTGGACCCCGGATCCCACGGTTACCTTGGTGGAGGGATCCGTCTAGGCATTTTAGAGGGATCCGGCTGTCTGGTAACAGTTTCTTCAGCAATGAAGATATGCCAAACAATGCTAATGAAGAGGTGAAATATGTATATGATTTAGCAAGCACAAAAAAAACAATCATGGCATATAGATATTCATTCAATAAAAACAAGAGATAATCAAACAAATCTCTAAAAACTAAGAGAATGATCTAGCCATACAAATACTACTAATACTAACTAGTTACTAGACTTAAAACGCGACAATGTGCTTGAGTCTAGGGAAGAGTGGACTTGTTGATTTGATCCAACTTTGCAAGAAGATGATTAAACATGAAATGTATCTCATTTTGTGCTTCTTGAACAAGTCCTTGAGTGATTAGACAATTTGGACAATTATTGTCTTGGTTTGGAACCGAAGGGAAATGGATATTTTGAGGAGGCTCTATGTGTGATTGTGGGTCTTCATTTTGAGAAGTGGGATGAGGTTTTAAAACTGAAGGTGGTAATGGAAATTCTTCCATATTTTCAAGGTTGTTCTTTGTCTCCCATGATAGACTAGTTGGTGATGTCGGTGGTTCCTTATTCAATGAAAAGGTTGGTGAGTGAGTGGCTCTTGGTGGTGAATGATCTAATGAGTAGATGTTTGGGTGAGGAAGAGGCTCATTCAAGGAGTGTAGTCCATGCTCAAGGAATGAGGGTTTTGACGGCTTGCTAGAACTAGCCATGTTTGGTTTTGAACTAGATGATCCTTTTTCTAGTCCGAAAGGTTTGATGCTAATCCTTGCGGTTATCTTAGCACTTATTGCATGAGTTTGATGAGATGGGATTCTAGCATTATTATCTCTAATGGGAGATGTTTCAGTTGATGAGATTTCATGGATCATTTGACCCTTTCTTTTGGATGATCCTATGGTTGAAGAGTTGTTGCTAAGAGCCTTAGTCATAGTGATGATGATGCTAATATAAACTTCTAGTTGCTGATTTTTTGAGAGGTAAGTGAGAGTGGTGCCTTAACCCTAAGGTTTTTTGGTTTATAAAGGATAATTTGAATTAGAAAATTAAATTCTTGGCCACTAAGAGAATTAAGCATGCACTTAGGATATTGATCAGCTCTAGGAGGATAATAAATGAAGGCTAAAAGTGGTTAGATAACCAAAAGGTGACTTAAAATTGAATATGGAAGCTGATTTAGGCTTTCTGCAGCTACGGATCCCTCTCAGGAATCCCGGTTATAGACCGGGATCCTTTGTCAGGCAGGTTCTAGGTGAAACGATTATGCTTTTGTAAGGTTTCTTATCTATGGATTTCAAGGTTTTGACTTGATTTTGAAGTCTTTAGCTGATGGGTATCTTAAATGCTTAACCATAAGAAGTGAGGATGCTTAATGATGGTTTTGGGTAAGAAAATTTTACTTTAGGTAGTCCAACTAAGTGTTTGACAAAGATTCCATTCGATTTTAAATGGAAAGATGGTGATAACTAGTAATAGAATCTAGATTGTAGGATCGATAATAATATTGTGTTGATGATTCGGGTGGTCTTGGATGATCGAAATACATGTTATCCATTAGAGAGAGAAAGTAGAGAGAGAGGGAGTTTCTTGGTAGAGACTTGTAGAACAAAATATTGAAAGGTTAGATTGAAAGCTCCACCCCTTCCATGGATGGAAGGGGTATTTATACTTACAACAAATACGTCCTCCTATCGGACTGTGGATCAGGCATACAGTGGGTAAAGACACGTCCTTCCTCCACGGTATTACACTAAACTAAACTACGCTACAAACTAACTAATAAACTGCTAAACAACGTAAATAACTACAAGTCTACGAGCTAACATATGCTAGACTATAATTGGGGTGACCGACACTTTAACATGAAATTTCTAATTCCTAACAATCTCCCCCTAAGGGAGGTCACCCCATGAAATACATTTTGCATCCTAGCATTCTTTCTTTGTCTTTGTTCTTGAGCTCGTAGACTTCAATTCTTCAATTCTGCAATCTTTGTGCTTTTATAGCGATTCTTCAAAGTCCACATTGATTTGTACTTTGAGTGGAGGTCTTTGAACTGATCCACATCTTTGATGATCTTCGAGCTTTCATTGAGATCATCAGCCACAGCAAATCTCGGGATCACCCTTTATTGTGTTGCCATCATGTGAAGTTGTGACTTTTGGACCGACATGCTCACACTTTTGAATCATGACATCTTTCCATCAGAGTAGCGGAAGCCTTACTGGTTCATGATATTTGCGGCGTAGCGAGAAACATAGTGTAAAAATATCGAGCCGGTTATGTAGATATGCACCAGTCATGATTACTTCAATTAAGTGTGGATGTTGTGAGCATGCGGCTTTGGATTGACTCCTCAATTACGATCACCAACCGTCCAAATGTAACTACAAACAACAGTTAGCAATAAAACACACGAAAGTGTCTTTGATCACTTTCGCTGAATTGAGGTACACGGCCCACGGTTCTCCGTTGATCAGTACAAGTACTGCCTTTGAACAGGTAGGTTCCTAAGAATCTCCTTGACAGGGTTTCGCAGCTGCTCTAGCTGTTCTCAAACTGGAACGTCTCAAAGAAGACAACATGGAGTGAGTGAACCAGCGAATTGAGATTCACTGATTAATGAAAAATTGATTTGAAAACAATCGCGTATTGCTTAGAAGAAAGAGTTTTGCAATACTACGAAGGTTTTATGAGAAAGATCAATTTTCAATCATAAATACTTTTTGTATTTAAAAGAGTACACATTCGATGTGCTAGAGAAAAGAAGATTTGCACATCGAACGGTTTTTCAAAAGTATTTTTTTCAATCAGAGATACTTTTTGTGTTTGAAAACATAAGTACACATTCGGCGTGCTAGAGAAAAGAAGGTTTGCACATCGAACGGTTTTTCCAAAAGTATTCGTCAATTCCAATCCTGGACCAAGGTTGATTCAAGATTCAATCTCCCCATCGTTTCTATCCAGTTGTCACAAGCTTGATCTTACGAGAAGATCTCACATGTCACCCACCAAGAGCTTGTTTGATGTTGGCTCTATAAGGATTTCCATCTTCATTGTGAATATTTTTACATATCACTCGGATGTTCTGGCAACACCACAAGGATAATGCGTAGGACTCTTAATATATATTCTTACTTTCCACATTGTGTGAAACAGCAAGTCTTCATGAATATTGTATCCTAATGAGATATTGTGCATGATCTCTTGGCTCTAGACTCATTGGTGCACATTTGGTTTTCTATGCTGGAGACTAGGGAGAGGGTCTCCTTATTCAATATCAACAATCTCTAAGAGAAAGTCGATAGATAATGTCGGTTCCCCGTGAGAATGAAACAAGCCCTTTTAAGAGGAACTTGAGTGGCTTGGGAAGTTAGGTGCAGTGCGTCACTGGGTCCATGTCGTCTTGTCTTCAATACCAGTGTTACCTTAGTAACCACCAGTAGCATATGTATTGAACCCGGTGTCTGCCCTAAGGTTGAATTATTGGAGGGCTATTTCTTTTCACCCTTTTTCACATTCATTTCTTTTTCATTCTTCAACCCCTTCAGTTCTTACCGAGACTTCATTACTAGAACCTTGTTGGGTTTATTCCAGTACTAGCTCTGTCTCAGTCCGCACTCTTCCCATTTTCTAATTTTCTCCTTTTTTCAATATACCTAAGGACACTACACTACCTAGTGGATTGTCCCTGGGTAGATCCCTCCGGCTCTGGCGGGATCGTGGGAACAAATACCTAACCTAACCATCCTTATAACACCATGCATAAAGTAAATTGGTCGGTCTTTTGGTATTGTTCTTTCCTTCATGAAACCAATCGAAAAATCATTTGGAAAAACAATCAAGGTACTTGTGATACGAGATCAAAACATTTTGTACCTTAATAGTTTTGATTATTTTAGAAATGCTCCCCCTCAACATGTGCATATGATATTAAAATTGTTTGGCACATGGAGGCAAGAGTTCTTTGAAATAATTTCTTCGAGATAATTTCTTGATCACAATTTCCTTAGAAAAAGCCATTTGATTTTCTTGGTAAATTCTCCCCCTCAATATGTGCATAGGATATTTGAAAATCATTTTATCACATAGAGGCAAGAGTTCTTTTGAAGCACTTTCACGATCACAAAAGCCATTAAGAAAACCATTTGCTCCCCCTCAATATGTGCTTCGAGATTCGAAAGCGTTTAGCACATATGAGAGAGCAGCCTGCACATTTTCATCAAAACGATCACCTTTTATCAAATTTCATTATTAAATCACAAATTCTCCCCCGATCAAAAATATCAAAACCTTTGAGATTTTGGATCCCAAGTGATTTAATAAGGTTTATAAAACATTGGAGAATATGTGGCCAGGTTTAAATACTCATCATGTTTTTGGATAAATCCTCCTCCTCAACATGTGCATTGTATATTTGAAATCATTTGGCACATGGAGGCAGGAGTGCCTTTAAAGGACTAAAACCCATTCCATTTAAACAGATAAGAGATTTAAATCACTATCTCTCCCCCGATAAAAAATATCAAACCTCTTGAGATTTGTGATCCCAATTGATTTAAATTATTTAGAAAATTTTAGGGGAAAGACGTGGCAAGATTTAATTTTGAAAAATGACATATAAGGACCAATTTAAGACGTTAAAGATTGTTAGTGTCATGTATGATAGTTTTAAGAGATCTTTAAGTAAAATAAAACAATTTCACAATCAAACAAGAATAGAAAAAATTTCATTTTGAAAGACCTTGATTCTAAAGAAAAAATCATACCATGACATAACATTAAATCTTTAGATCACCACTTATATTGTACAATCCGGACTTTAATGAAGAAATATCGTTTGAAAAAAATTTATTTTAAATCACTCTCCCCCTCAATCGATGACCGTAGTCGATGATTGAGTGACTTAGGTTTTGATAAAAGTGAAGTCCGGTGATTTTCAAAATTAAGTTCAATTTATTTTCAAAAACAATATTTTCCATTTTCAAAACAATTTAATCAAATTGTTTAAAGAAAATGGTATAATCACAATTATCCTGCACAAAGATATGTTAGGTGGTTGAGCTGCTTCTGTTAATGTTGCTGCTGTAGGGCTTGGAAGAAAAACCGTCTGCGATGCGGTGAGCCTTCTTACGTTGCATTTTAATGCCAACTTAGGTCAAATTTAAGCTCCGTTTCTTCAATCACTTAGAAGAAAAACCATCTGCTGATGCAGTGAGACCTCTTACGTTGCATTTTTGCCAACTCTTCATAGAAGTCCAATTAAGCTTCGTTTCTTCATTTGTCAACCCAAGATATAGTTACCCTATCCTTTTGGCATCCAATCATCTTCAATTGTGGGATCCGGATCGGGAACATTCTTATAACCAATATACATGCATACGTTAGTGAACACACATACAGATATATGGTGGTCGACATCACCCATAACAGCAATCGACTAATTAAAGTCAATCCAACATAACAATCAGATCATATAAGGCATGGGGTTTATGTGTTAATCAAACTCTAATCATCTAAACCTAACAATCATATCCTAAATTCCTAGTCCTTCGACACAGGAAAATATCATTTTTAATTAAGCACGTATGATAATTAAGAAAGCTTGTTAGATGATATAGATTTGAAAACATTCTCCCCCTCAATCAATGACTTATTTTCAAAAAAGTTTAAAAGCGCTGAAGTCATTGATTGAGTTTTCAGTTTTATAAAAGTTCTGAAACTGATTGATTTAGCAACTCGTTAACCACCATTTAGTTGAAACAAATATTTTTCTGAAGAATTTTAGACGGAAAAACATTTGTGTAGGAACAGCAGTCCTTCGACATACTTTCCTCAAATTGTTTTAGGATAAGTGCACGAAATATTTGAAAATTGTTTAGCGTAGCACTTTCCTTTCTTTAAAAGAGCGGGTTGCTATCTGAAATAATAGCAAGCCATTTTTGAAGCCCGGGTTACAGTCTGAAATAACTGTAAGCCATAGTTTGTGACATGTTTTGAAAAGAATATTTACACCTCCTGCTCGAACTTCATCTATGGTCCCGTGCCATTATTAAATGACATTTCTAAGACCGCAGATGTTATCGATACCAGAAGACATGTCTTGAGAAAACATATTTTTGGTATTTTTAAATTTTCTGATTTTTATGGGTTTTTGAAGGTTTTATATTTTTCTATTTTCTTTTTGTTGGTTTTATATTTTTATATTTTGTTTTTCAGATAAATATATACAAATATAGAGAAGATGATATAGTTAAAGAGGATGATGATACGAGTACCGAGATAAGGATATCGAGCAGCCCCGTTGTAGAAGATAGAAGTCATCATCTCTTAAACATTCACCACCAAAGCTTCCAAGACTCTTGAATCGAAGAGAGAAATTGAGCCACTTGAAAGTGAGACTTTGGCAGCTTCCCCCAAACCGAAAATCCTTTAGCTGAGCAGATTCAAAGCTTTCTTACAAGCTTCCCTTAGCCAGGTGCACAAAGAAGCACACCATTATCATCGAACTTGCTGCTCCTTTTAAGAATAATCGTCATGATTCATCGTTCGGGGTTATATCATCAACAAGAATAGCAACGTATCATCCCACTCATAAATAATGTTCTCAAATTTCATAACCACTGAAGTCTGACGCAATCCATTCCAAAAGGTGTCAAGAGACCACTTCCCCCGAGTAGTTGAATTGATGCAGTCAATCTCTTAAACTAGAGTTCACGAACCCAAATATACATATACCCAAAGACAAAGAAACTTATACCATCGAAGTAGCAGATTAAGTCCAATAGCCAAAGAATAGCCCCGATGTATACTTTTCTCCCCCCCTGAAGAAAGTGTATAAAGCTCAAGAACCCGAAGTACCCGAATGCCCAAAGAGAGAATAACCGATAACATTAAAGAAGCAGGCTGAATCACAGATTATCTCTGTGGATGACAATCTCTGCGGATGTCCACTCCGGAATAAGTGATTATATCTCTAAATCACTAATTAAGCCCTCAAGTGAAACAGCTGTGCATTTCCAATGTACACAATCTCTCTCCCCTGATGATTGTGATAACATCAAAATCATCACACACTTGTGTACCTCTTTTATCTTCAGAAACTTTCTATTACATCACTTCCCTCACGTAGTTGGAATAATAACACTAAAAGCCTTGATGAGTAAAACCTTGAGATTCTCTGCGGTCATGACAATTGTCTTCCTGGGATATCTTCAATCACTTAGAATAGTTAAGTTCATCAAGTTTACTCGCCATGAGTCAAACCTTGAGTTTCTCGTGGGTAATAACATTTGTCTTATCGGGATATCTTCAATCACTTAGAAGAATTAAGTTCATCAAGTTTACTCACTTTGTGTTTAGATGTGTGTCTCCTTCCCCTTGCGGTTTTGATACTTCGAATCGGCAACATATTGTAAGCCCGTATACTTGAAATCTTGTTGAGCATATCATAATTAGCTCAGATGTATCTGTGAGAATCAACTTGCTGAAGAAACAGAATGAGCAAGTCTAATTGGGGATTAAATCTGGCTTTCCACTCACCCCCAATTAGTGCTCTCCCCTAAACCGACAATCTTTTAATAAATGCCCAGAACAAGAAGAAGTCTTTAGATCGTTAAATGCAACTCGTCTTTAGTCTTCTAACATGTAGCAGAAAATGTAGAACAGACTGTAGACTCGACCTTCTTCAAGATTGTCCAGTTGGGGAAATAGAAAGTTAACATCTTCTTCACACCAAATGCATTCCCGTTAACTTGTAAATATCAAATCCCCTTAATTCAAATCCCTCCCAATCAAACAAGAACAGAAAGATGTTCATCAAGGAAATCCGCCTCGCAACTAGAAGCACTTTGTCATTAAACTCATCAGTCCGTATGAAGATGTCAACCAACGGCTCTTAGTAGAAACTCCATGTGTAGATGACCCGATAAGAAGAAGCTCGGTTCTTACATGAGTTTGGAGCCGTTTGACCATATATTCTCAGAAATCAATCAGCCATGCAGAGTTATCACACTTCTTCTCCCCCTCAAGAATTTCATACGGAGATGCCATTCTTGATTAAACAAGTGAATATCTTTAAAATGCAATCTCTTCACACTTCTCCCCTTCAAAAGTAGCGTATGATGTCGCCATCGTCATTATAATTGAGAAAGTGCAATAAGAAAACAATAAATAGTAGTCCGATTCACTTAATAACTGAACGCGCATGGAAAAAGCATGAAGCATGTTGATGAGAATGGTCATTAATGAGAAGATTTCTCTTCTTCAGAAGATAAAGTGCACTGAAGCGTACACTTTTCTTTTCCTTGAGGAACGAGGCTTGAACTGTAGTGTTCAAACGTCATAATCTCTCTCTTTTCAATCTCTTTTGGAAAAAAATGTAATTAACCCCATTATCATTCAGTAGGCTCTTTGTAGTGACAACTGATGGAGAAAACCCAATATGATGAATTTGACCCTGAAGTAAAATAACCCGAACTCGTGACTTATACTTGCACATATGTAACAAAGAGCGGTGTCGATTTCCATTAGCATCTCTAAGTACTCTCTATGTACTATATACTCTTCAACCAACCAACCATAAAGTATAAGACGTACATCACCTCTTGAAAATCCACAATTAAATGTGACACTGAGCACTACAACGTAACTCCTTAAAGTGATAGTTATTTTTGTGGCAAAAAGAGCCCAATTTCCCCTCGTGGTAAAAGAAAAAAGACTCCCAAAAATAGCTAGATTTCCAAGTCTTCATTTTTTTGATAATAAGCTCGATCAAGGATCTTGAAGAATCTTCATCCATCCATCCCCAATACCTTCAGATACTAAGGACACTCGCCAGTGATATTTCACTTCAACCTCAAATAAATAATAGTGAATTCACCCCGTTGTCACATCTTCTGGTTTAAAGCTTAATTCTAGCCTCCTTTGACGTTTAAAGTGAACTATGATAATGGTTTTCATCCTGACCATGGTTAAAAGCACATAACCCCGTAAAACCAAGTAATAGCCAAACTGCCATGACGAATATCCAAACACACATCCAATTTATGAAGTACACCCTTTTATCCCTTCTTCGAAGTAGAGACCGTAGCACCAGCATCAGAAGATCCTGAAATACACTTTCCTTTCTCCAGGATGGTTCCATCATTACGGGATTTTACAACTCTATGGTTTAAACCGAGAAATAGTTTTTTTCTCGAGATTTTACAAAACCAAGACTAAACCGTAAGAAAGATCCGGAAATGCACCTTACTTATACCAAGATGTTTCCATTGTCACGGGATTTTACAAGTCTATGATTTAAACCAAGAAATAGGTTCTTTCGCGGGATTTTACAGAATCAAGACAAAACCATAAACAATGTCAGCTTGAAGGTGTTATGACACATTTGGTTTCGGTGAATATCTGTTTTAGGGGAACATGCAGCGGTTCATCAGCGGTTCATAGTCCAACATCAACATTATCAACAACCATCCAATTAAACACTTTGGTAAATACATCAATCACGCATTCTGTCGGCTATTATAGTTAACTCTTGGAGAAGTAAGCCCGATATACCAAACTTGATCATGAAGTAGAATTCCCCAGATTTGTTACTAAAACTTGTACTCATCCTCGTGAAAAAGAAACGGTGTACCCAATGTACAAAACCTATAGCCAAGTCTTTATTACCCTCTATAAACGCCCAAACAAGTCATCTTCACGGAAGGGTAGAAAGAAGGAAGACGAAATAAGTAAACGTGCCCGGAAAAACCCCACTTCAAATCCAAACATGAAATACCGTATAATACCCCATAGTCAACCAATTTCCAAAAATAATACAAGCCGTGACGTAATATCTTCAGTGAGAAATATATAAACCAAAGTATCAATCTGCATAGCACAATCATACTCATCAACAAATCTCAAAACCTTATCAAGTCTCACCACACATCATCATCTCGTAATTTGCACGTCTAAAAACAAATCTCATAACATCTCGTGATTGCAATTCACATGATCAATTAATACCACGCATGTTTCAAATCTCATAATATCACTTCAACAACTCACATAAACGATCGAATGATTCAATGTCCAATAATTACCAACCTTAGAATTTAAGTCCAATAATACACAATCCCACATTCGGTCCATCACACAGAAACTTACCCCGGATCCAATTCAACCAACACAATCCTCAAAGGAAAGCCAACACTAATTTCATGTATCCTCATAATAACGAAATGTGTATGTTTCATCATAATAATGAGATGTGTAAGTTACATTTCTTGTACACAGAAACATTGGTATACGACCAATTAGTATACCATCCCAGTCCATGAATGAGACCAACACTAAGCCCAAGAGAAGTGATATTCGGTTTGGGCCCTGGAATCACACCCCTTCATTATTCACGTCCAAAAATAAACAATTAAGCCCAACTAGTGAACTGATATCTTTATACCCTAATAATCGGATATATAATCACACTTCTCACACCACTACTTACCCTAAAATCTCTCACACTATCCGCCCCCAAGATTAGCACGCCTCCTCCATCAGTCTATCAAACCCTAAGTCCACTTACATAAACGTATGCCTCCCATGGCTTAAATTATCTCACACAAAATCAGACACTCATCTTAATCTATCACATCAGTCCATACATGATTTAACACCAAACGAACAATATGTACTCGCCACAGGGATGGCTTGAGTGGTAGGACCTTGCTTCAAAACTAAGCCACAGGGATGGCACAAGTATCTTGATTAGACAACAGGTACGAGTTATAAGTTTAGTAAAATAACGTTTTTCAAATCATCCCTATATTTACCGAATCAATGAAATATATTCAGCAATTTTGTTGAAATCTCTTCATTACCTTCGAATAAATAACAATAAAACGTTTTTGATCAATGATGATATGAATGACTCGAGATATAGACACTTGGTAGTCTTGGTGTTTCATTTGAGAGCCACGAGTCATACAAACTGAGATCTAAAAAAATATGTTTCGAGTGATAATTGATGTGAATGAGTCTTGGATATGTTTCGAGTATTGGTACAGGAAGAATGTTATGATGTTTTGAAATGGAATAATACATAGTTGTTTTGATATGGTCATTTACTGTTTTTAATTGATGTTGGATTGATGATGTTATGAAACTGAGGTCTAGTTTTTTTGTTTTGGTATATGGTGTATGGTCGTTGGTTTCTGTCAATCTCAAGACAAGTCGCTATACTGTTTTGGTTTGATGGTCTTGTGGTCATGGTCAAGTCATATCTTCTTCTACTTTTCTGTCAAGTCGCTAGGTCACCACAAGTCGGTACGACAAGAGACAAGTTGCTACCCTTTTTAAACACAACTCGCGACTTGTTAAATAACAAGTCGCTACCCAAAGTGAAAATCAAGTCGCTAAGTCATTTTGGTCTCAAGTCGCTAGCACTTTAATATCAACTCGCTACTTGTTAACAAATCGCTACACAACATGAACGACAAGTCGCTAGGTCTCACACAACTCGCTTGTCATTAAAGAATGACAAGTCGCTAGCCTTTTTTCCAGTTACACAAGTCGCTACAAGGTAAGTACATTGAATATGGACACCCGACAACTCGCTAACATGAGCAACAACCAGATTTGACCTTTTTTAATTTTTTCTGATGATGTTTCTGACCATTTTCCGACCATTATCATACATAACCCAGAAAAATGTGTATGAAAAAGCTTTGAATGACCCATATGACCACGTATATACCAAGCAGAAAAGACCATTAGACCAAAATATTTAGACCAAAATATATTTAGACCATTTTGACCAAAGTAAAGACCACTAGACTATCAAAGAGTTGGTAACCAAATTCTCTAAAAATAATGTAAACAACCTGCTTGGACCAAAAAATGACATACCACAGATGTTAAAATCATTAGTAAACCACATGACTTTATGACCAAAATAGGATATAAAAACCAGTATATCACAACTGTTTTACCAAAATACTTAAACGAAAAAGTATTCCGACACTAAAAGTACAAAAAACAGATTTACCAAGAATCAAAAAAACCACCATAAATCGACACAACACAACAACCTGGCTCTGGTGCCATTTGTAGGATCGATAATAATATTGTGTTGATGATTCGGGTGGTCTTGGATGATCAAAATACATGTTATCCATTAGAGAGAGAAAGTAGAGAGAGAGGGAGTTTCTTGGTAGAGACTTGTAGAACAAAATATTGAAAGGTTAGATTGAAAGCTCCACCCCTTCCATGGATGGAAGGGGTATTTATACTTACAACAAATACGTCCTCCTATCAGACTGTGGATCAGGCATACAATGGGTAAAGACCCGTCCTTCCTCTACGGTGTTACACTAAACTAAACTACGCTACAAACTAACTAATAAACTGCTAAACAACGTAAATAACTACAAGTCTACGAGCTAACATATGCTAGACTATAATTGGGGTGACCGACACTTTAACATGGAATTTCTAATTCCTAACATAGATGATGACTCAAGGAAAATTCACTAAAATCTTAAAAAAAATAGAGAAAAATAAAAAACTTGTCTTAAGCTTATTTATGAGTAAATGGTGACTACAATCAATTTACTAAAATTGAAAAGTATCTCAAACTAAAAGTTATGAGATGTGAGAATCAATGTGTGAATGTTGGAGCGGAAATATGGTGAGTTTTAATGAGTTGATAAATCAATAACATTTTGAAAATAATCCTAGATGAGCTATGAGTAAGTGTGAAGCTTTCAGGTGTTAGTGGAAGACTTAGTTGGTTCTAAAATCTTATGTTTGGCTAGTGTGATGTGATCTAGTGAGCTATTTTGGTGTAAGCAAGTCTTAGTTGTGCATCAGTGGTCACGGATCTCGCGGTTCCCTTCTGGGAGGGATCCGGCTAGTTCAAATCCTGGGATCCGCCTACTGCTGATCAGAAGGCTTTCAGCAATTGTGCAACTTTGCGCTTTTAATTAAATGCTTCTCCTAGTTGTTTCTATAGGGACTAAATGCAAGAACACAACAAATATAAGGCATAGCAAAGGAGACCTAAAATTTCCTAAAATGAGTGACGACGACCACTTGAATGTTTTCAAGGAGTCGTAAAATCTCATTCTACAAGTTCCTAAGTTAACATTGTTTAAGTGTTACAACCCATTGTTGGAAATTGTTCTTCACAAATTTAGATACTATGACCTTACCTCATTTCTCCTCCCCATCCCGTCTACACCCAATCTCCACTCTTTATCATACCATTTCTACCTCTTTTTCTTCAAGAAGTTGGCAAAGCACTTGAAGATTCCCTTGGTTTGTTTCCATTCGGGTGATGCACCAAGAACGTCCGGCAATTGGTTGATATACTCCAAGGGGTCGAGTTCGGTATTTTCGAGTGGGTTGCTACTTCCTTCACCTTCTCTTTGCCTCTCCCTTTCGTCCGAGGAATCTGTGGGTAGGTGAGGCCTTTTGCCATCTACCATAAACCTTGTGGTTCTTCGCTCGGTCATTGATACCATAACCTTGTTACAAAAGCTATGGTCATAGGTTTGTGGAGAAGGATCTAATGCAAAGATGAATTTAGCAAGACGGGTTAGGATCATTGCATATGGGAGCACCATCTTGTCCATGCTTCTTACACTTTCCATTCTCTTGATCATGTAGTAGGCAAGGTTAAAGCGAGTCTCGGTCACTAGGCAATAGATCATGAAGCTTAGACATGAGTTGGGGTGATCCTTGTTTCCTACTAGGCACACCACATTCTCCCTTATCACATCTTCCCATTTCCTATACAATCATTACATCTCGGAGAGCTTTATTTGGAAAGGATCCCTATAGATCACTTTCTACTTCCTAGTAACCCTTGATGGGGATGCTCTTGGCATAAACATGGTGTCCCTCACTGTGGTTGCTTCCGGGATTATCATGTGATAAATTTCGTGATGATCAACCATAGAGTGTATCTCCTCCAATGACCACTCATTAGAATACATGCAAACACCATCATATGGAACCCCTATTATTCTTCCAAACTCCTCAAGTGAAAGAGTGTACTCATGGCCATTTATAGTGAATTCAATTGAGATGGACCCATCATCATTTCTAATTATCCTCATTGTCTTGTAGAACTCAAGTACAAAGACCGGGAAAATTTGCTCGTTTATATCCAATAAACAATCAAACCCAATAGTTCCAAAAACTTCCCTTATGTCGGTATTTGCAAGAAATGATGGATCAACAACTCTACCTTCGTGGAAGAGTCTCTTTTCAAGCATCTTAAAGGCTTTCCTATCACCCGAACTTAGTCCATCTTTCCTATGGTACATGGGTATGTAGTGAGCGGTGTTTTGGTAATCTTGATGCTTGTTACTTGGCATGATTGTTCCTAAACAATACAACCACAATGTGGTGTTAATTGTGAATAGTAACCTAGAGGGTTTGATCACAATTTTGCTCTCATCATCTTTGTTGAATTCAAGAAATGTGTTTAATTTGTATTAACAATGTTAATTCTTTGATTTAGATTATCTTAGAAAATAATGTGGTGACAAATTATGATAAACCCATTTGAACCCAACTCTTAAAGATGAAGACATTGTAATCCTAGAAATCAAGGAATTAAATTAACAATATAGTGAAGATTATACTTACACAAGTGATTGTTAAGCTTGAGAGAAATGATCAAATTGCTCCTTTGAACAGTAGTTGAGTTCTTGTTCGTGAGTCTTTGAGGTGAATATAATTGTGGAACATCCACAGTGATCATTCTTTAACTTATGATGTCTTCTGTTGCACGGATCCCGCGGATCCCTCTTATTTGGGATCTGGCTAGTGTAAACGCAGGGATCCGGCATGACAGCAAAAATCAGCTCAAACTTTCCTTGATAACTTTGGTTTGGGAGTTCTAAATCGCCTAGTGTTTTGATGTTAAGGCTTTAAAACTTGTGATTTGAGGTTTTGAAGATTTAATACTATTCCTATTAGACGTGGTTCCCTTTTTAAGAATTAGTCATAATTCTTGGGAAGTTTTTCAAACATTATAATAAAATCCCATTTTATCATAATATAAGAAGTTTCACATGGATATTTATTGACATAGATGAAGTGTCAATAAGCCCTTTGTGATGAATAATGATTGAGGCTATCGAAGAACCAAGATATCATTATTACGAGTTGGTAGTGTAGTCTATCCAAATTAGTCGAAGAACACTATTCTTGATGATGACTTTAATATAGATAACTACTTAAGTAATTACTAATAGATATAAATCATGCAACTAAAATTTTAACAATAATAAAATCAAAAGTAAATTATTAGTGATCATACCTTTGCTAAATATTCTTTTAAAGAAAAGAAGTATTTAGATGAAATGCTTTGTGATCTTTTTGGAATCTCCATATTCATGTTGTGAGAAGGACAATACTAAACATTCTTTTTGCGAAAAGAAATATTTAGATAGATTCTTCATGATCTTCTTGGTAATCCCAAATCCAAGTATGGAGAATACTTAACAAGGAAAATGTTAGAACATTCTATCATTGTCCAACAATAAACATTATAATGATTTTTAAAACATGACTTAAAAAAATCCTTCTTTGTAGTTTTCAAACATACACGAATCGTATCAAGTTTTTAAAGTACAACATACTCTAAGAAACTTGGTAACGAAGCTCTGATGCCAATTGTGGAAAACTATAAGGGGGGGTTGAATAGTTTTACCAATTAAAACTTCTTTTTAAATATTTAGATCGACTTATGTCAATCTATTTGGTTGTTTATGTTGGACGTTGATAGATACATATATAAACATGTAATGAAAGATAAAGAGTAAGAAGCACGTCACCACGACACAAGTATTTATAGTGGTTCGGCTATAAGGACACCTTCCTTGCCCTACTCCACTCCTCGAGTCACCTACTCGAGAGTTCGTAAACACTACACCAATCTCCTTATGGCGGAGAAGCCTTCACAACGTCGCTTACACCTTTTTCCGGTACAAAGCTAAATATCGAGTTCTTTCACACCAAGGCGAACCACACCTAACACCACGTCGCCTACCCTTTATACGGTGCTAGGCTAACCAGCGAGTTCTTTCATTCCAAGGAGAACCAATCCTATCACAACATCGCCTACCCTTTATTAGGTACTAGGCTAAGCACCTAGTTCCATTACTATAGAGGAACTACTACCCATCACAACACAACACCTAATCTTAAGGAGATCCACTCCTTATTACAACACCATCAAGGATATCACCATCCTTGAAAATAAACTAATACTTATATGTATAACGATGTACCTCATCGATTATATGACCTAGGAATTCTTCCCTAATGCCGCTTGATTTGATTCCTAGGCATCCTTCACTAATGCCTTTGACTTGACACATTTAGAATTCTTCACTAATGCTTTTGACATAGACGTTAAGCACCTTTCACTAATGCTTTCGTCTTGACTCTTTCGGCATCCTTCACTAATGCCTTCAACACAACATATACGGGGGAAGAAAGAACTATCAACAAGAGAACCTCAGTTGTCTTGATGATGACGAAGCATGGCAACTCATGGACTTGAGCTTGCTCGACTTCTAGAAGTGGTGATCTCGCCTTTAAGAGGAACCTAGAGAATCACACAAAAACAAAAGACAAACTACATAGAAAGATCCCTTAGGATCAGTGGTTAGAGAGGTACAATACTTGGAGAAAGTATATGTGAAAGTGGTGAGCCAAAAGGAAGAAATGACTCACTATTTATAGAGGAAAAAATCTACTGTTCCCTGGATCCCACGGATCCCTCCCACAAGGGATCCGGCTAGCGTAAAGCTAGGGATCCGTGGGACGCTCCTCTTTGCCCATGGGTATTTTTGGTTATGGGTCATGGGTCATGGGTCATGGGTTATGGGTTGATCCATGGGTTTCTTTCTAGATACAATGTATCTCTAGAATACAATGAACCTAGTTAAGTGGTTTGGACAAAACCATGGGTCATGGGTCAATACCATTTGTTAGTTTTTACCCATTTTAGTATATACTACTTTAAGTATATATTTACCCAAATATGTAAACACTAGTTGTTGTACATATGTATTACTAAATCATAAAATCACTTATACTTGTTTTAGTGTTTTATGTGAAAACGTAAGTGTGTTAGAAAACTATTGGCTCAAACAGTTTACGTATTTTATTTGTTTCGTTAAAATGATTTTACGTTTGTTATCGACAAAACATTAGAAGATCGTAAAATATAAATAAACGTTTTTACGGTTTATTTGTATTAACAACAACTAAGCAATACTTCTTCTTGTTTAAGCTTGCAACAGAAACATGACCAAATAGATCCATGTGCAACAACTCTAAAGGTTCTCTAATAGTTCGTTCCTCGATTTTCTTGCATGAAGCTTTGTGTTGTTTACCCTTCTTGCACGCCAAACATGAGTGATCATTCTTGTATGTTTTGGAAGGTAAACCTCTAACTAAATTGCCTTTAACCAGCTTGTTGATATTCTTGAAATTCACATGACCTAATCTTCTGTGCCATAGATGTGCTTCTTCAAGTGTTGCTTTTGCCACTAAACATGTTGCTCTTGCAGAAGAGTTAAGACTCTTCATATCTAGACTGTACACATCATTGGTTCTTGGTACTCTCAGTGTTACCAAGTTATCCTCAACAAGCTTGAACTAAGGGGAAAGAATAAGACATTTTGTGTCAGTGAATAACACAGGGTGCTTCTTGTCACAGATCTGAGATACTGAAAAAAGATTGAACTTGAGCTCCTTTACATAACGAACATTCTCAAAATCTATGCTTCCTGCCTTGATGGTTCCTTTTCCAGTAATTCTACCTCCACTAGGATCATTCTCAAATGCAACTCTTCCTCCAAAATAAGATCTAAAATCTGACAGAATCTCTTTGTCTCTTGTCATGCTTCCAGAGCAACCACTATCAACAATTAAATGATCTTTAAGCTCCTCTTCTGGGTTGCCCTGAACAAAGATGAAAGAGTTAGTTATTTTTAGGAACCCAAGCCATTACTGACTTGTGTTCCCCTTGTAGAGTGACATACTTAAATTCTTTAAGTATGTAATCTCCACTATCTTTGAAAACATGATCAATTATTTTTGTTTGTTCCAAAACATGTGTTGATTTTTCAACAAAACTCTCTTTTTCATCAAAATTCTCTTTTTCTTTTTCAACAAAATTCTCTTTTTCACCCTTACTTGCTGAAAGTACTGTTTGTTCCCCGTCAGTACTTTCTTTCTTAACCCAGTTGGTTTTAACTTTTTGTGCAGATTTCTTTGATCTAGGTACTTTATTTGATGTATAACGCCTTCTAGATTGATAGTAATTGGATCTTCTAGGGCTTCCATTCCAAAAAGTGCTAGCAGTACCTTGATTGGGTGAAAATCTAGCAGTACTTTAAGGAGGTACTACTTGAGAAACTTGTGACTTACCAGTACCTTGAAAAGTGTTGCTTGAGGGTACTGGTGGTTTGGAAAAAGGTCTTTTCTGGTGAGGGTACCTATAGTCTTTTGAGAAATTACTGTGGTTAACCCTATGTGAATGACTCCAAACTGGTTTCGTCTCTCTTGGCTTATGGTTGATAGATGTGGTCTTTGGGAATTTGCTTAAGTAATATGAGTGAAAGTCACAGTCCTTAATCAAATTATCAGGACTATAACAAACAAAACATAATTTTTGACCCGTAATCCCAAAATTGCTTCCTTTAGTTCTGTGACCAAACCTATCCTGTCTTTTTGGTGAATGACCAAAACTATCAAAAAAATGAGTTAGCAGTATTTTGAAAAGTTTTTCTTGAAGGTACTGCTGAATGTCTAGCAGTACTTTGAGATAAAGGTACTGCTGAACTCTTAACATTAACATCCTTAGGTTTCTCAACTGTTTCTTTTGGGGATTCAGAATTAGATGGACCTGTATTAGATTGACCAGTAAGCTTTTTTTTAAACTCTAAATTGTCTACTCCAAAACAAGAAACATATGTCCTAAGTGGTTGAAAAATACCAGTGGGTAGAGGAACTGCATGATAAACCTCGTCTTTCTTAAATTCAAGAGGTGTTTGACTAATTGATTCCTCATTACTAGATGTGTTTTCTTCTGAGCTAATGAGTTCATCATCACTAGTGGTTATCTCCTCTGAATCAATTTGTTCCTTATCACTAGGTGAGTTCTCTTCTGTATTGCTAAAATTCATACCAAAACCTAGGCCAATTTTAATGTGTGCTCTTTTTTGTTTTTCAACAAAACTAACATGTGACAGACCAGATTCTCCCCAAGCAGCAAATTTTTCTAACAATTCATCCCTTTCTTTAGTCAGCTTTTCAATTTCAGAAACCTTACATCCTAACTTCCATTCACTCAATTTTAATTGATAATCTTGTTGCTCATATTTTTCTGCCCAAGCCATTTCATTATTTTCATGAGTTATTATTTTGGTTTCCATTGACTCTAAAGTTATTTGATAACCAGCTACCTCATACCTAGCCCTTCTACAATTATCTCTTTCAGTTACATAATCTTTAAGCACTTTTTGATAAAAATCATTACACTTAGAACATACCACAGAGATAGTGGGTGAACTTGGTGAAGTAGCTACCATGGCAAGCAGAACAGGTTCTTCTTCACTTTCCATGCTCTAGTCAAAGCTTCCAAGACCATCTCTTGATTCTAAAGCAGCAAATCCTGGTTCCTCATCAAAAGCTGTGCTCCAATCAAACTCTTCCACTGCGACCATAGAGTAGGTTACTGGTTCATCATCAAATTCAGCACTCCAGTCAACCTCTGATAGATTTTCTTGAGCAACCAAAGCTTTTGGTTTTGGTTCAGTAATAGGAATTTCCCTTATTTCAAGCTTGGGTTTCTCAATCATCCTATTTGCCAGATATTTAGCGAACTTGCATTCTCTTACAAAGTGTCTAGTCCTTTGACAATTAAAGCATTCAATCTTGGACTTGTCAAATGTTATACCATGTTTAGGTTTGAATTCAATGCCTCTTCCTGTATTCTTCATGAACTTCTTGATCCTTGTAGTGATCATGGCAACATGCCATCTTATGTCAATTTCTTCTAGAGCATCCTTTTCAATTTGTGACAAATCTTCTTCATAAGTAACAGGTTGTTGAGCGAAGAAGGAACATACAACTTCATCAGAGTGGATGTTGTTTGTTGGTGATGAGATGGGGGTAGTCATGCTTGTGTAAATATGTTGTTTATCACCAACAGTACTTTGAGCAGGATAAGCAGTACTTTTAGTGGAAGTACTGCTTCTATTTTCAGAAGACACAAAAGCAATGCTGTGAGATTTTGAACTTGTTTGACCATTCATCTCATGTTCATACACCTTTAAGTGGTTGTAAAGATCATCAAAGTCCATAGTGTCCAAACCAGGTTGTCCTTTGATCATAGTAGCAATCACATGCCATACGGATGGCAGACTTCTTAGGAACTTCATATTTGCATCTTCAACAGACACTTCTGCTTTGTATAACTCTAGCATACTAAGGAGATTTTGGAATCTATCATAGGCAGCATCAAGACTTTCTCTTTCACCAACAGTGAATGTTTCAAATTGTTGCTTCAACAAATTTCTATGCATCTTCTTGGAAGCATCATTACCTCCAAATCTTGTCTTGAGAGCAGCCCATAGTTGTTTTGCATCCTTAGCATCATGAAACTTTAGCAGGTGTCCATCAGGAATAGCAGACAGCAGTATGTTGAGAGCCTTCTCTTGATTTCTTACTGTAGCTGCTGGCAAGATAGGCTTAGGTGGTTTAGGTTGTCCAGCAGCTTCTACAGGATCTTCAATAACTTCATTACCATTGACAATTACATTCCACAGTGCATGGTCTGTAATAGCAATGTACTGCCTCATCTTCATGCTCCAGATATCATATTCTCCCTTCTTGATGATAGGAATTCTGAGTGAGGTGATGGATGGGGGTGGTGCAGCTTCAGTCGACATCTTTGGGGTTTGTAGTTAAATCGGTTTTAAGGGTTTCTTCTTAATCAGAGTTTCCACATAAGCTCTGATACCACTTGTTGGATCGATATACTCTAACCAAACTAACTATGCAGCTTGTAAAAGCTTAGCAACCTCGGATAAATCCTAAGTTACTAACAATGAAACACTGATATTACTCTACTAAGTATGCGGAAACTACTTCAATAAAGCTAAGAAGAATAACTTAAACTTCAACGATTTTATTAATACTTTGAACCTGCTTGATACACAGATTCACTAACAACCCTAATAACTCTAATATCGTACTTTGTAAATTCTAAATCACGTATCTCTAATGCCAATCTAGGGGTCCTTTTATAGGCATAAGGAGTACCCTAGTCAGTTTACAATTACAATCCTTGTACGACAAGTAATACTAATTCTAAGAATATTCTAGATAAACATAACTTTTCATAAACGATAAAGCAGTTCTTTGGCTTTGCAGTACTTTGACGTGAGCAGTACTTTGACTTTCTTCAGCACTTTGACTTTCTTCAGTACTTTGTCTTTTATATCCCAACATATTTTCTTCTAATAAGTGACGTGAAGGGGTTAGCCTCTTCGATTTCTCGTGTTTGGTTGTTTGTGATGTTTTGTCTAGGATTTTCCCGATATGAAGACTCTCGTGCTCGAAGTTTGTCTTTTCTCCACTCGAGTTTCATGATCGATGCTGATGAAAATCCGATATCCGAAATCTTATCGACTAACGTTTATCTTTTAGCATACTTAATAAACGGCTTTTAGATTTTCGTTGATACCCTTACCTTTAAACATTGAGGACAATGTTTCGTTTTAGTCTGGGGTGGGTAATTTTCGATTTGATTTGACCGCACTTGCTTGTTTTTGCCGTGTACTCTTGCAACCCCGTTTTTCCTTAGAAAATGAAAAAAATTGTGCAAAAAAATGAGAAAATTAAAAAAAAAAATTGTAAGCTTTTGCTAGTTTTATGATTGAAAAGTCTTCGCTAGTTTCTTAGAAGTTACTTTAAATATGAGTTTTCTTGAAAAAGTCTTTGCTAATTGCTTAGACAAGAGGCTATAAAATGCGATTCTCGCTCACAAGGCCAAGAATTTGCAAGCTTTCCTAAGTGATTTTAAATATGCAAGGCTTTGAAAGATTTGCTAGTTTCTAATAAGTGACTTTAAAAATGCGAGACTTGATATTATTTGACGAAGCATTTGCCAAGTTAATATATGTTTTGACACCTTGTTGACTTTCCGCTAGTGAGAGTAGAATAGAATTCTGACTTGACCGGGCGTGTTGAGCCCTAGCTTATTCCCTTAACCATAGATAATTTAATTATCGGCTAAGCATCCGCAGATCTCATTATTTGGGATTTTAAATTTACGGAGATCGAGGAATGATAGAGTTACTTATGATTTTAGATGCTAAGCGTGGAGTAGTTGGTTCTCTTTAGAGCTCATCGAAGGTACTTATGGCTTTTTGTTCCCACAAGATTGTCTCACCCCATATTTGTGAATAAATAATTAAAGATGTTAAGTTTTTGGCCGATAGTTAGTTTTTTATCTTATTAAAAGAATCTTTGTTTTAAAATTTGGGTACACATCAAGGACTCGTAATAAATAAAGTAATAAGTAATAAGTTAAGTTACGAGCTGCGGTTCGAGATCGGACCCTTGGATCCTTATTTCGAAAGGAGGCGTTTAGGTCTTGGCTACCCTCTTACGCCGGCCCTTGGACCTCTAGCCGGGATTGGGTGAGGTCTTGGTTTAACACACTGGGATCCTCATTTCATGAAGCCTAGAGTCTTGGAATTCTCCGTCGTAACGGCCCTTGGATCCTTTATTCTGAAACGTGTAAGGTCTTGGAATTACTCCGTGAAGCTCCGTAGTTCATAGCTCATATATAAGTGCAAAAAAATTAAAAAAAAAATTTAAAAATGAAAAAGTCAAAATTATAAGTGAATAAAAATTCCTTGATGTGGACCTCATTTGTAAGAAAAAGGTTCTTGAGAGAAGATGGATAACTAATTAGCGACTTAGCTTTATATCTTTATCGGAATAAAAATTATCGAAACGAGAAACTTGAAGGAATTCATTTCTCACCAAAAATAAAACAAATAGAGGAAAATAGGAAAATGGGAGAAAAAGGTAATTACACAAGTAACTTCCATTGGTAGTGTTAGCATCCAGAGTCATATTTAACAATGATTTCGATTTTACGCTTAGTTTGGGGATTTGTGAAAAATCAGGGATGATGTATTCTATCCGTATGGTCACTCCTCGCTGAGTTGTGTTTCCTACTCCGTGATCCTAAAATGTCTTTTGAAAAATATTAGAGTTATTGATCGACATGAAATTTCAACAAACCGTCACTCATAATCAGAATGTGCTTAATTGTAATATCTATATGTGAACAAAAAGGTAAACGGGGCGTTTTTAGAATTAAGGTTTTCTTAATCTCTTTTGAGGAATCTTTGCTACTTTTCGTAGGTTTAGTAGAAAGAGATTGAAATCCTTAGTTTTAGAAACGTGAGTTGATTGTATTGCGTGAAGACACGACAATCATCTAGTCTGGGGTATTTTGGTAGGTGCTAAAACACATACCATTTCTTTACCAAATCAGGCCCAAAATAACCAAGAAAGAGCCGTTTATTCCTAATATTTGGTGGTTTCTTAAGATTATGCATGTGCAGGTACGGATATGACAAAACACGCAAAAGAAAGACAAATCAGACAAAACCCGAGCACAAGAAGGAAAAGAGTACAAAAGCTGAGCCGGGAAATCAGAATTGAGTGATTGTGAAGATTTTGATGCTGAAAGGATGATTTATGAAAGATTTGATAAACTTTAAATAATTGGCAAAATCAGTCCTCCAAGTTTCAGCAATTGTCAGAAAATACCCCTGAAGTTTCATAATTGACACAATTGGTCCTTGAAATTTCACATTTTACAAGATTAACCCCTATAATCTTATTCGGATTCTCAAACTAAGTCCAAGTCCAAATTTATTTACCCAAGCCCAATCATCCCACGGCCCAAACCAGCCCCATACCCGGTCAAGATTTATCACTGGTCAACCAGTCAAACCTTGGTCAAACAGTAATAAAGAATTATCTTTTACCTTTTCCTGCCAATATTAGCCCCAAATTAACCCAGAAATTGATAAACCCTAATTTGCCCTTATGCCCAATTGATCAAATTAATCCAATTCGAGGGCAAATCCGTACTTCACTGACACTACCTGACACATGGGACTGACAAGTCACCAATCCGTGTGACTTCCTTGCATTTGATTGGTGGATGGGACTTGTATCTATCAAATCAAGGGCTAAGATGAAAGGAATGGGGTGGGGAAATGATCTGATGGTTGTTAGAGGCTCAAAAGAAGCACAAGTTGCAATTTCTGGATCCTTCCAAGACCAAGGCTCTCGTATATAAACCCTTAGATTTCACAGAGTTTTTCATGTAGTTTTCTGAGTAATAGCTTAGCTTTTAATTGTTCCTAATGTTTTAGTTTAATTTCTGTATTTGAATCTCATTTTGTAATCAAGCTCTTATCAATAAAATCATTTCAGTTTTAGTTCTAATCTTACTGTTAATCTTTGTTTTTAAGTTTTCATTAGCTTAATATTGATTCAGTAATCACTTTAGCTTATTCTAAATCACTTTTAGATTAAACTCTTTTCAAAACAAAAATTACAAAAAAAATAAGAAAAACACTTAAAAAATAAAAAATATCAAATATGTTCTGGAATGAATTTCATTTTATGTTTATATTATCCTAAGCTCAATCATAGCTTACTTAGTGCTTATCTAAGGCTATACTCAGTTTCTACATTCAAATCAAAACTCAGTCAACAATAGTCAACTATGGTTAACTTTGAGAAGGAATGGATGATTTGTTGGTATAGGATTTGGAATTGGGTTGATTAGGTGTCGGCGATAGGTTTAGGATAGTAGGAATTGGTGCTCAGTTGCAAACCATAGTGGCTGAACATCTTGTGAGTTCTCAATTCTTCTTAGTTTTAATAGAATAATTATTGTTGCTTGTTTATAGTATAGCATAAAATGCTTGTTAGTTGAAATTCTGTTCTAGATCAATTGCTGTCATAAGTATTATTATCTGCATAATTTCTGTTTTCATCTGCACTAGTTAGATCAGATAAGTTTTAGTGAGATATTATTGTTAAGTTTGATTCATTTAGGTGTAATTAGGTAATTTGAACCTGAATTGAGGATTGTAGAAGATAGATCTTGAGTTTTGTTTGGAATATTTGCATATCAGTCATATATAAGAGTGTTTGGATAACAAGTAAAATCTGTGTTAGAGATTGTTTTAGTGGTAGATTTTTGTTGCATTACACTAGTTTAGGTTCATATAGTTAAATTAGTCAAATTCATCTTTAAACTACCCTTAGTTCAATCTCAGTTAGTTTTAACATATCATATCTTGCATATAGGTTTAAAAGTAGTTAACATAGCTTATATCAGTTTCATTTCATACTAAAACATCATTTACAATCAGTTAAATTGGATCAAACTTCATTAAAGTCAACATTCATTTCTGTCCAAAAAAGTCAAAATGTTCAGCAAAGTTTTCTGAGGTCTGTTATTTGTGGATTTTTACAAGCTTCAATTTCAGTCCAAATTAAGTGAAATTTTGGTTTTAATAACTTTGGTTGGTGGTTTATATCAAATTATTTTTAGTTGAATTTTGTGAATTTTATAAGTCAATCAAATCAGTGCTTAAACTTGGCTATTTTTATCAAAACTGTCTTGTGCATGAACTCAGTATTCACTAAGTTCATCACAGCTTTTAGATAAGCCTTTTAACTGCTTACTACTTGTTCATAATAGCTAAAATTTGGTTTATCAGTAGTTTTCTAGGTTGTGATTAGGTCTCAATTTCTGGATTTCAATTTGTGCTTATTTTCAAGCCTCTACATAAGCTGAAAGTTAGGGGTGTAGGCTGTTTGGATTTTCAACTGATTTTAGATTAGTTTAGCTTATTTGCTTATAAGTTTTGCTTAATTGGTCATACATTGTTGCAGTAGGTAAATTTAAGGTAGTTTAGTCATCTCACATCTTATCTTAGCTTCTGGTTTCATAAATTAGCTTATAGCTTAATTTCTAGTAGCTTTTTCATAATCAGTCATATAGCAACTAGCTTATTCTTTGTTCACAAGTAGAGTTTAGTAATTTTCCTAGCTTCTCCATCATATTTAGGACTTTTCTGGAAATTTTCATAATTTTCTGTCATTGTTTGCTATTTTTCTGCATTTAAAATATTTTTTAGCACTTTTTAATAGCATTTAATACAAATAAATCAGAAAAAGCCCAAAAAAATATAATTTCAGTTTTCTCAGATTAAAAAAAATCAAAAAGATATAAAAAATATTTTTCCTCATTTTTCCTAGTTTAAATAATATTTTTTTAGCCATTTAATTAGTTTTAAATAGTTTTTAATTCATAGAAATTAGATAAAAAATTAGAAAAATACAAAATCAGTTTCGAAAATTATTTTTAGTTTGTTAAGATTTTTGAAAAATAGTTTTGCAATTTTCTCATAAGCTTTCATAATTTTTAGTATTTTAGATCTATTTTAAAAGATATAAATTAGTTTTTAATTCAAATAAAATCAAGAAAAAATCATAAAAAAATAGTTTTAAATTTTAGATAATTTTCAAATTGCATTTTTAGATGTAGAATAATTTTAGATCACTTTTAGGGGATAATTTAGAATAGTTTGCATTTAATTCACGTTTTAGTTAATTCGTAATTAGCGTATTAGTTTAAATTTGCATTATTAGTAATAATTCCTTATTTGCATAATAGATTTAGTGCCTTTAATTGCTTCTCATTATTTTTTCCCTTGCCCCGTAGTTTAGAAATCATCAAAATTACCTCTTTTCCCATTCAAATCCCGATAAACGCGACGTGAGTTGTTTAACTCCATTCATCCCTCGTTTGGAACGATCTCAGGACTCAAACCTAATACGTTTGAGTTACCTAAATACTACACTTCTATAATTGATCTCTTTCCTAAGGAATCACCCGTCCTTGAAGATTCTCCGTCACCATAAAGCCTTGCAAACAAATTCAGCCTTAGACCACAATCAAAAGACAAAGAAAAAAAAAAGAAGTTATGTATAATTAACCTTTGGATCGAATTGATAGCAGCGATGAATATTATTGTCGAACGAATGAGATGGTAAGGATAATTATCCGAATGAATGAGGCGGTGATGGAAATTGTTTAAGTTAAAAATCCGGTTCCATTCTTCTTTTTGGGCCAGGTTGGGCTCCCAACTAACCCAAGAATATGTATCAATTTAGGAGGAACCGACCATCCATATTCTAACAGTTATATTAGAAACCACCGACCACTTGATTATTATAAACACCGACCGGCACCTTTAAAAATTATATACATGATGCACCGACAGTGCGCTTTAAGATAGATAGATAATGTATATACTTAATATATTGAGCTTAACTTTCCAAAACTTCCAGGCTTAAAAAATAAAAGTAAAACCACGCCGATTTTTTTTAATTATTGAACATTTATCAGCTAATTGCCTTATATAATCAGTTCTCTTAAGATGACGGCAAAGAAAATATGTGTTTGACTTTATATATATAAAAAGTCTTAGAAAATCAGGAGCTTTCGAAAATTGAAGGCTTAAAGCTCTATCTTTACTTGCTTTACTCTTTAGCCGCCCTTGATAGTACACACATTGACATCTATCAATCGCTATAAATATTTGTTACTGAAATTCTGAAAATAATAAAGTACTAATTTAGTAGTTGGTTGATTCAAATAATGATCACAATTATTGTCCACTTTATGCAATAACTTTACTCAGATTTGCTTATGCATCATGGTGATGCATTCATCCAAACACGTGTGTTTTAAATGAGAGTTAGTGCATGTGCAAGTGATGGTAGATGTGAACCAATATTGTTGGTGAATGAACTGTTGGCATATATTGCTGTCTTAATTGACTTTACCCCAATCCTTTCCGTTATATAGAGTCCTTCACTTTGAAAGCAGAATCAAACTATCCATTCTATGCTAATTATCTTTCCTTTTCAAGTCACTCTCATCTCTTTTGTTGTGTTGTACGTCTACTTAACATACTAGACAAGTACCCGCGCCTAGCGGCAGCTGTTTCTAGGGTCAGATAATTAATAATTTGTGATATTGTGGTGAGTGTTTTGTGTAGCGTTTAAAATAGAACGTGAACCGATGAAAATGCAATTGCAAACGGTTGTACTATACGATAATTAAAGTCTGACAAATTCTTAACATCTATCAAACAACATATAAAATTATTTAATGAAAATGAAAGTAAACATTACATCAGTTATAGGATAAAAACTAACAACACACGTTACTTGTTGCGTAAAAACTAACAAGGATGGGATTAATGGTGACTAAAATTAGCGTGAATATGATTAGCCCAAAATAAAATAAAATTGGCTAATTTTGGCTATTTTGTAAAAGATTTGGGCACATTTAGCCCCATTTTTTTTTATGAAATGAGCGTATTTAGCATATTGAAAAGTTAAATGTGCACTAACGGGCACATATTTTCTCATAATTGTAAAACATTATAATTGTTTTGAAGAAAAACTTATAGATAATATATTTATATAGCGACAGATCGTTTTGTGTTAAAAAAGTTTATGGGTTCTAAACGAAAAATAAAAAAAATTTGAAGATTTGGGGATTAAACATAACGTTTTGAAGCCCGATTCGACCCGGGTGGTTCAACCGGTTGAACTGTTCCCGTCGAAAAACGGGTCGATTTAAACCGAGTCAATATGACATGTTGGGTCAAAACGGGTCAAATTAAACAGGGTCAACCCTCTGGATTTGAAGCGTACTGTGTCAACCCGGTTTTCAATATGTGTAAATAGTTTCAAATTTTTACTTTTTACTTTTTGGTTTTCAATATGTGTAAATAGTTTTTCCTTTATATATAATATAGCAAGGTACCCGCGCGTTGCGGCGGCGAGTACCCTATGACTATTAACCGGAGAAATAGATCTCGATGAGACCTGATTCACCAGTTTGTATCGTTTAACGGTCCTCTCTAGTTCGTTTCGGATGGCTTTATTGGTTAGCCGACCGATGGCGACATCGGTTTCCGGTTGAACCCGTTGGTCCTCCGATTTTTAAACTATATGTCCATCAACTTGTTAGCTTGTATGAAGCTTGTGTGTTTTATTAATTTGTATAATGTGTATAATAACATGTACTTTTTATTTTAGGGTGTTTTAAAAATAACATTAATTAGTTTGTTTAATTATTTTATATTTAAAATTATGTTGTAGCTTGTTTAAATTGTACATTGTGAAAATTTCATTGTACTTTTTAATAAGAGGTGTTTTAATTGGTTGTTTTTAATTTGGTAGATATGCTTTTAATTGGTTGTACAATGTGAATAAATTATTGTACTTTTAAGTAATGGAGTATTTTGATAAAAGTATTAATTACACAAATATATTTCTCTCTCATTTGACCATTAAACTTTTTTCACTTTTTCACTTTTCCACTTTGACTGTTTTTCCATTTTATGTAGTATAGATTACCTAGAGATCCTTACGTATAAACATATATATAGTATAGGAATCAGAATAAAGTAGGGTTTTCTTTTTATAAACTTAGGAAGGATCCATTAAGATGACAAAATCATTGGGTAGGAACGATAAAAATAAGAAACAAAACAACAACGGTAACATTTTAGGTCTAGGAATCGGAGTGAAGAAAGGGCCATGGACTCCCGAAGAAGACCGGAAGCTGCTATCCTACATTCAACAATATGGACATGGAAGTTGGCGTTCTTTGCCCGCAAAAGCTGGTAATAATCATGTCACCTTCCCATACATGCATGTGCATTGTAATATATTTTCCATAAGTTTTCATGTGATGCTTTGTGATTTCTACGTTCTCACTAGTTTTTCCAATGAATTTGGGGTTACATAAAGTATATTTCTCGTAACCTAATCAGTTAAGCGTTATGTAGGGCTTAAGAGATGTGGAAAGAGTTGCCGCTTGAGATGGACGAATTATCTAAGGCCTGATATCAAGAGAGGAACATTTAGTTTCGAAGAAGAAAGAACAATTTGTTAACAGGTCCTTAATTGCAAATTTCCAGGATCGAATATGTGATCAAACAACCAACATGCTATCGACAAAAACATCATGGTATCATCAAACAAAAGATCAATAAAAGAAGAAAAGAGAGATGGGTTTGAACCCTTAATAATCTAATATTATTGAATGGAAGGGTTGTGTTTCTGTTACAGAACATGATCCTATATATATTGAATGAAACGTTGCTATCACAAGGATACAACGTTTCATGTGAACGTTATAATGTTTTCTTAACCGCTGTAAACCTAATAACCGTTTCATCTAATGGGTTGTTGGCCTTTGGCCCAACCTGAATACAGGCCTAAAGAAAACAAAGCGTCTGTTTTGGCATAAAGACATTAATCTGTCCAACATCTCCCTCCTAATGTCGAATGCCAAACTTCAATTATCTTGTTCCTTGATGCTTTCTTGAATCTTGCTTTCTTCTTGATGTCTTCAAACATTTTGGTGCGTCACTGGATCTTTATGATCTTCATGGCAGCATCTTTTGCCTTTTGAAACAAGTCCATCTGTTTCAATTTGTGACTTCAAGGCAAGTAAATCCCTTAGCCTTCTTCATACACCGGATTTGAGTACATCTTTATCTCGGTTAAATCCACCGTCTTTGTTGTTGTTTCTGGTTAAATCCACCATCATTGTTGTTGATTCTGGTTAAATCCACCATCATTGTTGTTGTTGCTTAATCCCCTTCGGCTTTGATACCAATGTTAACAGGTCCTTAATTGCAAATTTCCAGGATCGAATATGTGATCAAACAACCAACATGCTATCAACAAAAACATCATGGTATCATCAAACAAAAGATCAATAAAAGAAGAAAAGAAAGATGGGTTTGAACCCTTAATAATCTAATATTATTGAATGGAAGGGTTGTGTTTCTGTTACAGAACATGATCCTATATATATTGAATGAAACGTTGCTATCACAAGGATACAACGTTTCATGTGAACGTTATAATGTTTTCTTAACCGCTGTAAACCTAATAACCGTTTCATCTAATGGGTTGTTGGCCTTTGGCCCAACCTGAATACAGGCCTAAAGAAAACAAAGCGTCTGTTTTGGCATAAAGACATTAATCTGTCCAACACAATTATTCAGCTTCATGCTCTTCTTGGCAACAGGTGCTCTTCTTGGCAACAGGTACATTTGAATGACTCGTATCATGGGTACCATTAATGTAACCAACTGGATCAAACATTTCATTTCTAATACTAGATAGTTGTACGTTCTATGTTTAGATGGTCAACTATTGCTGCTCACTTGCCAAGGAGGACAGATAACGAGATCAAGAACCATTGGAACTCACACATCAAGAAGAGGATGACTAAAATGGGCATTGACCCAATGACCCACAAGCCAAAGAGTGGCACCCAACTCTTGGGTACCAACCTGAACCACATTGCTCAATGGGAGGCTGCTCGGCTCGAGGCAGAAGCTAGACTTGGTCAGAAGCCCAAGAACCATCTAAACCAACTATCTCATAATCATGTGTCACCTCAATCTATCCACGACCTTCACAAAACTCCCTCAACACTTCCCCCACAAAATCTACCATGCCTTGATGTGCTAAAGGTATGGCAAGGGAACTTATGGTCAAATTACTCTATTAACAATGAGAGTCTCCAATCACTCATCTCGAGGCCAAAAGTTTCCGTAGCAACACCTGTCATGCCAGTGTTGATCAACAACGTCGAAAGTAATGGTACATGTGGCCAAGGTCCTACCATGAAACATAATGATCAAACCGAAACACAAACGGGGCCATTTGATGAATTCGAGTACGCCAATGATGCAAATTTCATCAATGATTATCCTTTGAGATCCCCAGAATTCTGTGAAGAATTTGTTGATGTTTTGGATGGTGGGTGGAATAGTCTGATCAATAACTTTGCTTTGATGGCTTCACCACCAGCTTCCTCAGTGTTTTAATAATTTATCTAGATAGACAAGCTAGAATTGTATGAATAACCATAGAAAATAATTTCAGATTGTGTCTTCATTTATGTCTTTGGAAGAAAACATAAAACTAGCATATATAGCTATAACCTTGAGTCTAGACAATAATAATATTCATGTACTTGGTTTATGTAATCTAACAGTTCTTAATAAACCTATCAAGTTTGTTAGAATTATTTTTTGCATACTTGTGTATAGGACAGACTGACAGATAATCCCCCATGTTTAGCTAGTTCGTAATTAAGGGTGTTTGGAATTATGTTTCTTAAATATTCAAATAACAGTCTGAATAAGAGAACTTTTCCCAATTATTTATTCAAAACTTGATATTGAAATCCAAATAAGCAAATAATCAGTTTTGATAAGGAATTACGCACACTCTCAAAATGCATAATAGCAAATAAACACTTTTCGTAAGTAAATTAACACACCTTCATAGTCACCAATCTTAAAGGTTTTCTAATCAACAATTTTTAAGGTGTATTTATTAGATCAAACAGTTTTTAGTAAAAGATATATAGCAACTTTTAATCTCCTCCCATTTTATGAAACCCAAACTAATTAGGACACCTGCTAGCTAAGAAATTACCAACTATAACCACAACTCACATGAACAAGAGGCAAACCACTCGATTGATGAGTCAGCTACACTTTTTAAAAAATATCGTAATGAGGAGACGCTAATAACCACTACTATGAAACTGAGGTATTCCCACTGTTAAAGCTGTGGGAAAATTAGTATGTAATTTGTCGCTAATCTATGGTAAATTTTTGACAGATTTCCCCCGAAAATTTAATTAACTGATTGGTGTGTAAAATGTTGATATTCCGTGGGAAATTTCCCCCAGTTTTTTTCCCATGAGAAAAATTAGTGAGAATAAGCCATTCGTGTAGTAGTGAACCTCTGAACTCAAAATAATGAAAAGTAGAATTCTTTCCCAAGCGAATAAAATAAAAGAACACAGTGTGCTCATTGCAGCAGCTGGTATACACTTAGTTTTGGAGAGTTCTTTGTTGAAGGACTAGGAAAAAAATAAAAAAATAAAGCCTCCAAGCGATCTTTATTTTTTGTTCCGAAAGGTAGAGTAACTTCAACATCAAGTAGGGTATACGGGATACGGTTCAAGTTTTATTTTTAGAATATATGTTTAAGCGCATGGCTTTATCGTTTTTTGTTTGGTGGCGCTTAAACAATATATGTTTTCATATCATCTTGTCTGTTGAATGGTTATGTGCAAACTAATACGTAAATTTGCGATGAACAATAAAAATAAAAAAAGGAATCAGCTGCATTTATGAACAACCTGACAGATTTACGAATAAGGCTGTGTGAAATAATATATAACGTGATGATAACTGATAAGAGCACAAGGTGTCATAACAAAGCTTAACTTCGTCGTCGCGCCACCTCAGCGCCACATCAGCATCCCATTTTCCCACAACTAACCATAACAAACTCTCTCCTCACTCATAACAAACTTCAATCTCTTCATTTGGGCTCAACCACTACCACTTTATTTTTTTTATTCAATTTTCATTTCCAAATAAACTAAATAAATTCATTTCATTCAAATTAAAAATACACCATAACTTAATAAAAACGTTACTAAACATAAAAAAAATATACGAAAAAAAAACATACGCAAGAAATACATGAAATTATAACGAAACTAATTATCCGGATTATGTTGTTGAAATTGTGCCCATTGAAGTTGTTGCCAAACATGCTCGATGAGACATCGTTGAAGCTTTGCGTGTTTGCGTTTATCTTGTAGTTCTTTGGCTTTTTTTCTTTGCACTTGGCAACGTTCAATCCATGCCTGCTGTAAATTTGGTGTTGGAGAAATATACGTTTCAGCAATATCTGATATCGCAAATTTTTCATCTTTCAAAATCATGTTATGCATTATGATGCACGCGTACATGATTCTCCGTAACTTGTCAATAGTAAATGCACGCGTCGGTTGGGCAATGATATGCCAACGTCCTTGGAGGACACCAAAAGCTCTTTCGATGTCTTTTCGAGCACTTTCTTGTTTCGCTTTGAATGCGGCATTTTTTGGATTAGTTGCAACTGTAAATGACTTGACGAAAGATGCCCACTCCGGGTAGATTCCGTCAGCTAGATAATACCCTTGCTTAAATTTACATAAACTTCAAACTCAACCTCAGGGGCGATGTCATCAAGCAAGTCGTCGAATAACGGAGAATTATTTAAAACCGTTAGATCGTTATTCGCACCCGCTACCCCAAAAAATGCATGCCAAATCCACAAATCGTATGAAGCAACAGCTTCAAGCATTATAGTGGGATATTTTTTATCACCTCTATGAAATTGGCCTTGCCATTATTTAGGACAGTTTTTCCATTCCCAGTGCATACAATCGATGCTCCCCAACATTCCCGGAAGCCCATGAACAGTGTTATGTGCATAGTATAAGTTACGAATGTCATCCTCATCTGGTTTTCTTAAAAACTCCTTAATAAATAGTTGGATTATGCACATAAGAAAAAAAATCTAGGCAATCGCGTGCACAGTGTTCCCCTATTTGTAAATACTCATCTAATGCATCAGCTGATATCCCGTAAGCCAATTGGCGTAGGGCACATGTGCATTTCATAATCACACTAAAACTCATTACACCCCTAGCATCGGGTCGCATTCTAAAGAAATCAAAATGCTTAGGAAGAGGATGATGAGTTTCAATATATGTTTCAATACCTTGTACTATTTGTAGAAATAGACGACGGCTCATACGAAATCGACGTCTAAAATTAGCGTCCGTATATTTTGGGTTGTCGCCAAAATAGTCAGCAAGAAGACGTGCTTCAGAAATTTCACGTTCACGAGGGCCATATTGACGACGCTTTGAAGGACCGGGTGCTTGTTCCTGCAACGTTTGCTCCGCCTCGAACTCTTGAATAAACATTTCTAACTCCGTTAACTCTTCAAGATCACTATCGCCGGAATAAGATGATTGACTATCGTAATTCATTTTTTCAGCAAGTTTGAATGGTTTTGTTTTGCTTGAATATGAAAAACTTGTATGAAATGTTATGTTAATTTATAGAGTGAGTGGTGGGGTTTTTTTTTTAAAAAAAAAAAAAAAACGTTTTTAAAACGTTACACAACGGCTAGTATATTAAAAACAATATTGAATTCATTTTGTTAGAAGTCTTGCTTCGTCGTCCCGACGATTTTGGAAGCCACGGCGAGAGACGACGAGGAACCCCGGTGTGGCGGCGAGCCACGGCGGGGCTCCACGTCACCCACGGCGAGCCACGAAAATTCCCACACCTTGTGCTCTAAGTGCGTTTAATACCGAATCTATAGTACTACGTATTATAAGACATAGGGCATAATGTCTTTTTGTGTCTACACATACATGAAAAGTATGCTAAATAAAGATGAGAGTTATTTTACATACCAAATTTTGAGGAGAGTTATTTTATATATCAAATTTTTCTTACGGACTTATCTCCACCATTCATTTTAAAAAAATCAATAACTGAGATTAAAAATATTTTATTATTTCTTCTATTGTTTATAATTTAAATATCTCTTAAAACGTTAATCGTTAAGCGAAAATATTTACACCATCGCGACGAGCATTTAATTATCTTTCTATAGACGGGCACTTTGATATACTTTCGAAAAAAGAAAAAAAAATCATTTTTTTCACGTTTTTTCGTATTTTTTTCATTTTTTTTACATTTCTGAAATTTGCATGAAAAAAACCATGTATGATAAAACACTAAGTTGAATATCACATGTGATATTAGTGTTAAATCATATATGATATGTAATATCATATGTGATATTACATTAATATCACATGTGATACTACATATCATACATGATATTACACTAATATCACATGTGATATTACATATCATATATGGTTTAACACTAATATCACATGTGATATTCAAATTAGTGTTTTATCATATATGATTTTTTAATGCAAATTTCAATAACGTAAAAAAACAAAAAAAACTTAAAAAAAAATGTGAAAAATACGAAGAAAAAAAATTTCGAAATTATATCAAAGTACCTATCTATAGAAATATAATTAAATGCTCGTCGCAATGATATATTTTTTTTCGCTTAACGATTAACGGTTTGAAAGATATTAATATTTGAAAAAAAATGATAAAAGTGGGATTTTTAAATTATTGAGATTAATCTTATCCATTAGATCAAATAAAAATGGATGGTGAAGATTAATCCGTTGGTACGTAAAACATCTTTTGTCTTCAAATGATCTTAAATCGCTAAATAAATAGTTTATGTTTGATTAATGATTATATATTGTTAGAGGAGAGTTATTTTACATACCAAAATTTTTTCACATACCAAGGGACTCATCTCCACCATTCATTTAAAAAAGAAATCAATGGCTAAAATCGAAAGCATTTTATTATTTAATCTATTTTTTATAATTTAAATATCTCTTAAACCGTTAATCGTTAAGCGAAAATATTTACACCGTCGCGACGAGCATTTAATTATCTTTCTATAGACAGGCACTTTGATATACTTTCGAAAAAAAGAAAAAAATTCGTTTTTTCACGTATTTTTCGTCTTTTTTTCCTTTTTTACATTATTGAAATTTGCATGAAAAAAATCATATATGATTAAACACTAAATTGAATATCACATGTGATACCAGTGTTAAATCATATATGATATGTAATATCATATATGATTTTACACTAATATCACATGTGATATTACATATCAATTAGTGTTTTATCATATATGATTTTTAATGCAAATTTCAGCCACGTAAAAAAACGAAAAAATTTTAAAAAAAACGTGAAAAATACGAAAAAAACAAATTTTGTCGAAAGTATATCAATGTGCCTATCTATAGAAAGATAATTAAATGCTCATCAGAATGATATATTTTTTTCCGCTTAACGATTAACGGTTTGAAAGATATTAATATTTGAAAAAAAATGATGAAAGTGGGTTTTTTAAATTGTTGGATTAATCTCATCTATTAAATCAAATAAAAATGGATGGTGGAGATTGATCCCTTGGTATATAAAGAATCTTTTGTCCTCAAATGATCTTAAATCATATTGTTATTGAAACAAACAAAAATACTCTCTCCATTGTTTGAAATTAAAACATTTACTTTTTCGATTGATTAATTGTCTACTTTTAAAATAGATATGAAAATTTGATCGGGTTTACCATATTACCCTGACCCACTTAAAATTAATACTACCTCCGTCCCTAAATAAATGTACATTTTGACTTTTTACGGTCTTTGTTGTTCAACTTTGATCTTAAATATTTTCATTTGTTTTATATAATATTTGATGCAAAATATATGAATGAATTATTTTTTAAATATATTTTCATTGATATTATTTTCATCAAGTATTATATAACACAAAAAAATAATATTTAAGGTCAAAGTTGAGTAAGAAATACCATAAAAAGTCAAAGTGAACATTTATTTAGAGACGGAGGGAGTATCACTAATTTCAAATAAAGCTTTAACTAATTGTTCAAGATAAATTTGTCATTTTGCAAAAAATAAGAAAAAGAAACATTAATAATTATGTGTTTCTTATACTGTTTGTTTTTTATCGATGAACAATTACTTTGGTAGTAGCAATTATCGGTAATGTTTCTTTGCTTCGATTTATTCCCTAAATAATATTTGCACATACTCTACTTATAATGAGGAACGAGTAACTAGGTGACCTAGATAACGAAGAAAGCAAATGCAAAAATTTAGTTACACTATGTTGATAGTTGATTAACATTAATAAAGTAGTTTTGCTAATTTGAAATTATCTATCTTACAAAAAGTTTGTGGTGAACAATGGGCTAATAGGAGTTACTTGAAGAAGAAGAAGTCGATGTTTCTTATAAATGTAATCCTTAGCTTAAGAATAATTTGAGAAGAAAAAAAATGTATCTTACAGAAAGATTGATGGAATTCATTTTCAAAAGCCTAAAGTTTCATATTACTATAGGCCGGTTACTAAGCCAAAGTATGGAGGAGCATCCACATTTAAGCCTTATGTCCAATCGAAAACAGGTTCTGCAACGGTTAATGTAGGTTCTACTTTTTGTAACGAACCTACTACTGATCCTACTAGTAGTACGGCTCCATCCCGGGGGGATGACCAAGGTAAGAATAATAATTGGGTGGATGATATCAACCGTGTAGATTTGAAAAACAGTTTTGATGTGCTTATGGAACAAGATTCGATTTTGGAACCTGTGATTGGCATTACATGTAAACCTGAAGTTATCTCTAATTCTTCCAAAACTATGCCTCCATCGCCTATGAAGAACACTCCTATTACTGACAAAATTAGGAAGCTTGAAAAGCTCATTATTGATGGGAAAGCTACCCTTGTCGATGATGAGGGTAAACCTCTTAAAAAGGTTGTTTCCTCAACTAAGGTGGGTAGTAACCCATTCTCTACGGTGGGAAATGTGGTAGTTTCTTACAATGAGGATGATGAAGTTTTTGATGATCACATTGGGACATTGTATTTTGGAAGTGGAGGTAAGGAGCATAGTTTTTATAAGCAATGAAAACCGGATACGGGTGATGACAACCATTATGATGATGATGATGATTTTGGCATCTCTCCTGCTCAGTTAAAGGTTGTTGGAATTCAAGATTTTTGTTTTAACTAGTTGTTTTGTTTTTTTTTGTTTTTTTTTTTTTTTGCGCATAAATTGTATCTTTTATGCTAGATTTTGGTTTGGCGTTCTACTTGGTTGTACCTAGTTGTCGTTTATGGCATGTCATAAATGATTTAGTGGTTGTGTCAAACAATTGTTTGCGGTTAATGTGGTATCTCAGCTACATTCCATTGTACCTAAACATTTTTTTAGTAATATATTTTACCGGGTGAAATACCCTTTACCCAAAAAAAAGTAGATGTAGACGTACATGAATCGTGCAAGAGTGTCCATCCGTCTATGTGTCTGAGTTTTTAGATGATAAATAACGTTGAGCGTGACTCTATTATTGCTGAAATAGTAACTATTTGTTATATTCTTGTAATCCTTATTGTTATATTAGCAATATTGTGGTTGAATAGGCTTGAGAGAACCGAAAAAATTGTGTCGGACTCTTTGTTTCTCGTTTACAATTGCTTAAATTTATTAAGTCGGTTTTCTAGTTGTGGTGTCTCATCTCAGCAAGTTCTATCAAAGTGACGTTCATGGAGAAGGAATCACACGATTCGAAGAAAGCCAGTACGAGAAAAATGAATAAATTGTGTTTGGTTCATCAGGATCTTCATATCCAAAAACTTAGATATGACTGGAGGGATTTCATAATTAGAGGTACCATATGAGATACATAGTTTGGTGAAGTTTTCTCCAGATTGTTGTGTTGATGAGTATCTTTTGGATTAAGTTTTGGTCAAATTGAATGGCAATCGAGCGTGACGGAATTATACATGTTGTAAAAGAGATATTAGGTTGCTCGATGGAGCAATTGATTTATTGTTTTGTGTCGAGTTGTAAAAACTATGATACTACATCCGTCCCAAATTATAAGTCCAGTTTGACTTTTTGACTCAAACTTTGACTTTAAATATTTTTGTTTGTATTATATAATACTTGATGCAAAATATATAAATGGATTGTGTTTTAAATGTATTTTCATTTGGTATAATTTTCATCAAGTGTTATATAACATAAACGAAAATATTTAAGGTCAAAGTTCGAGTCAAAAAATCAAATTGGACTTAAATTTTGAGACGGAGGGAGTACAAAGTAGTGGGATATCATGGAAGAAGAGAAAAATATAAAAGAACAAAGAGGTGTTTGTTAGATAATTTTTGAAAGAATGATGGCGCATTTGGTTTGTAAAAGAGGAGAAGGAAAATGTAAAATTATATAAAAATATACATGAATTATAAGTTGGTACAGATTAAAAAATATTATTTTTAAAATACAAGAAAGAGAAACAAAAATATATTTAAAAAGTAAACAACAATAAATTGTGGCTCACATTTTAAGTGAAACATGTCAGTAATTCTTGTATCTTTCATCCAAAACCTATCGATTCATAATAGAGTGAGTTTTTTTTATTAGATTACATAGTATTTTTTTCAACGGTCCATTCCAACAACCTAAAACCCTTCTACCAAGCAACACCTAAATATTTGGTATATATATCTTATGATTTAAAAGTGATCCAAAAGTAAAATAAATAAATATCGACATGCAAGGTTGGTTTTGCAAATCCAAACCAAGTTGGACCCACTTCACTATTGGCGCTCACAATATACTTAAACTAACATTAAAAAAATGTTAAGACCATAATTTAAAAATGATAATAAATGCAAAATAATTTTAAATATTAAATTTTCCTCTTACTTTATTTTCTTTTATATCAAAACTCAATCTTAATCTGCTTCTAAACCTATTTACAAACCAAATGGCACTTAAGTGTTGTGGATTTGATTAGGCTAGTCACAGTCGTGACTTGGGACGACCTGAGTCATCCAGCGCCACGTCAGCTTTCTTTCTCCGGCGACCTGACATGACCCGGATCCCCAGTCGATGATACAAGGATTTTTTTTTTTTTTTTTTTTTTAATTTTTTTAATTCAAACATTTTAAACAACAAATTTAAAATTCATTCAAATTAAAAAAAAAAACATTACATTACGAAATTTAAAAAAAAAAACATTACACTACGAATTTAAAAAAAAAAAAAAACATTACAATACGAAATTAAAATAAACACTACAATACTTAAACTAATAATATAAATTGTAACGCGCTTTGATTGTTGCCTTGACTTTCTCCAACTCTTCTAGTTGGCGGCCGGTCAATTTTGGGTCGATTGGGGTGTTGTAGAAGATTATGTCGGACTCCTGTTTTGATAGCCTCATGAGCTCAAGTTTTTCTTTTTTCATCTCGAGCTCTTTTTCCCTCAACCGTAACCAAGTATCTTCTAAACCCTCCTTATTCTTACCTTTATCCCCTTTTGACGGCTTCTTGGTCTTGAAGAAAGTTTTGGCCAACGATTGCATAAATGAGTCTGAAGGAACATCATCATCATGAGAGGAGGATGATGGTTTCTTCCTTCCTTTTTCACGACCAACCGGTCGTGATTCTCTAGTCCCTTCCTCAGCAGAATCATCAACGTCTTGGACATCGAAAGGATCACGAGCTTGGGTTGAACCAGAGGTACTGGTAGAACCCTTTGTTTTCTTTCGACTATTCGTTTCGAAAGCCGGCATCTCAACGTCCTTCCAAGCAGCATAACCCTTTAAACCCTCCCAGCACTCCTTCAAAGTGAAATCATGACCGTACGTCATACGGTATTCTCTAAGAGCTTTTGAAGTGTCGTCGATATCATTCTCACCGCTTCCAAGGGTATTCTTGATATTCTCCATGATAGCACAATAATTACCAACCCTATTACGAATCCTGCTCTTCCATTTGGTAGTAATGGAGTCATAGGTTCGGTCTTTGCCAGTTTCTTTCTTAAAGTAGTCGATCACTGACTCCCAAAACTTGAAGCGGTTCTGGGCGTTTCCTCTCGCCTAGTTTTCCGACACATAAACCCAAGCTTTACAAAGCACCACCTCTTCCTCCTTTGTCCATGGCTCTGATAGCTTCTTGGCTTTCCCCTTGCTTGTTTCGCGCTTCTTGCCTTTGAAGCACGTCTTGATGGCTGCTTTGGTTTGATGGGGATATCTCTTCAGCGGAAGCGGTTTTCTCATCATCAGAATCATCAACGGGAATGGAATCATGGAACGAACCGTGGTGCGAACCGTGACCCAAACCTTGGCCCATCGAAGCATCTTGAATTTCGTAGTTTTGTGTCGGATACTCCAGCAAATAATCTTCCAAATTCATGTCAAGATTAGTACTTCGAATCGGGGAATAAGGTTGATACGGTTGAGAAGGATAAATGAAGTCCATGATTGGATGGTACGACGACCCACTAGGTTCTTGCCGGTAATCGTGGTAGGGCGTTGCGGTGGGACAAAAGGACGGTTAACATAAAACGGGTTTTTGTTTTGATTTTGTTGTGCTAGTTGTGATTGATAATCAAAACTTTGTGGACGAAAGTGAATAGGCCGGTTTTGTTGTGGTGATATGCCGGTTAACTCGAAGTTGTTTTCCGGCGAGAAATTCATATTCGGGGCATTTTGAGGTAGTCGTGATCGTCGGGTTTTTTATTGTGGGGTATTTTTATTTGACATTTTGAAGTTGGATAAGAATTAGATTGAAATGAATATAGATGAGAAATGGTGAGTGGTGAATTGTGTTTGAGGTGAAGTTGGTATTTATAGAGTGGTAAAATTGGTTTGAAAAAAAGTTTTTTTTTTAGTTTAATGACCAAACGGTCAATTTTTTAAAATGTATTGATACCGGTCAAATTTGGTTGTGAAATTGGGATTTGGAAGCATTTAACATCGAGTGAATTTGCACTCGATATGTCAAATTTTTGGTACACGACCGATGTGGCAACCGAGACTCCCAATCATGACGCCCGATGTTAACATCGGTTGAGGAGGAAGATTTTTGGTGCCCAACCGATCTTCAAGTGTCGAATGCGACTAGCCTTAAGAAATAATTTTTTTTTTATAGTTTATTTATATTCATACAATAGTTTTATTAATTCAAAAGTACTTTTAGAAAGAAAATTTGTGGTGTTTATTATATGGGTTTTGCTAATGGCAGCCCTTAGGGCTGTCGTTAATATTAATATTTTTATTACAATTATTTGTAAGAAATTAATTCACCCAATAAGAATGAAGTGTTTGTTGTGTATCCGGATTTTTAGGGATTTCATCCACTTTTATCGAAAATGTTATCCAATAAGAATCATTCATTAGTTCATATGTAATAAAATCAAGCTCTTAACAACAACCTTTAAGGCTGCCATTAGCAAAACCCTTGTTATATTGATAGGAGTTACTTGAGAACAAGTTGATGTTTTCTTGCAAATAAAAATCACTAGCGTGAGATTTGTAAGGGTGTTAAAAGTGTTCAGAGTAAATAATATCGAAAGTTTGTGGGTCATCGTCATTTGAATCCCATATCTTTATTGCATTTTTCATTAATGAATTAGGTTTGAGGAGTCAAACCAGAGTAAATAATTGTGTTTGTGTTTTATTTTAGTTTCAATCACCATTGACTATTTAATGCAAGGTTGAACATCGGTCTAACACCGGATCGGACCAGCAAAAACTAGATCGGATCGAGATCGAATTAGACCAAAATCACGGACCGAAGACCAGACCAAATGTGTTCAGTCTGGTCCGATCCGGTCCAAGAAGACATTATTTGTCGGTTTGTACGTAAAACCAGATCGGATCAAACCAAATCGAAACCGAAATAAAGAAAAAGTTAGGACCGAAATCGGACCACTGGTCCTTTGGTTCGGTCGGTTTTCTCGGTCCGGTCAGTTTTGAGGTCTGCGATGTTCAGCCCTAATTCAATGTATCATTATTTTTAGACGCCAAACAACTATTCTACAATATATACACTATAAGTCTACCTTACATGTTTTAAAGCAGAAATTAAACTTACGTTATTTAATTAAAAAGTTTTTCACACAACATAATGTACAATTCAAACACAAGCCCTCTGATTTACTCTCGATCAGCTCTATTCATTATGTAATATTTTGTTCTTGTGTTAGATCTCCAATAATACAAATAATAGTTTGATAACTATTGAAGAAGCGCTTATAGCTTCTCTTTCTTATCATCTCTAGTACCTTGGTAGAGGACTTGAGGTCTTGAGTTGCTTGGTTCTTGATCCCTCTATGCGTCCTCATTTCTAGTTATCGAGTTAATTAACGTTACAATGTACTCCTGATCACTTATACGGCACATGTCATCAGAAACATTAACATGAAACCACATGGCTCAAGAGTAAAATTATGGAACGTACTACTAAGAAAAAAGGTGCGTAGTCAGATTTCTTCAATGATTCACTAGATTAAACAAACAAACGCTTTCACTACTAACAACGAATATATAAATACCAGAAAGGAAAAGAACAAGTCTAGGGTTAAAAGCAATTGATATGAATCATTCATGCCGATTTTTACTCACCAAGATTTTGATAAGAAATGAAACAATTGCATGGCCATATATATAAAGAGTACTTCGCTTACTCCTTATTAGGTCTTTTTAAATTTGTTAGATCTGATGATAAGTGTTACACTTTATACTTGTTAGTCATCATTGTTATTATTTGCTTGGTCAAATATAGCTAAAAGGTACAATATGCGATCCTGCTCATGCATGATCATATAAGATCTTTGAACCGCAAAGTTCACACAAATATATACTCGTAGTACGTAAAACAAGCAAAACTTATACAAATTCGGCTCACCATTGTCATTGCTATTAGATCACCATGTTCTTGTGAATGCTATTTTTTTTATTTTTTATTTTTTTTTGCGTCACAATATCCAGTGGGCTCCTAAAACCAATGAATTGTTGTATGTTATAATATCTAATATCCTTTACTATCATTCAGAAATTAGGTCTAGACATTACCTACGATTCACAATGACTTCGTCAATGATGTGGGTCACATTTTCTTTCTTCTTTTCCGAAAACTCGTTGTAAAATGCCCTATACTGAAAAGGACAATTAATTTTCATGTTAATTATTGAAATAATGAAAATGGCACGACAAAAATAATGAAAATGACACGACAAGACCATAATTCTTGTAATTTGGCAGCATCTTTTACGCTCAGTTTTTGGGTTTTGAGTGAAAGAAAATGTAAAAGAATATAAAAGAGAAAAAGAAAGTAAATGTTAGTTGTTAGGAAAGGGAAAAGAAAGTAAGTGTTATGTATATTTTTGAGATAGAGGAAAAGAAATGTAAAATAATTATAATCATGTTTTTGAGTGGGAGGAAAAAGAAAATAACGTAGTCAAATTACATAATGCCCTTTAGTTGTTAATGTCAAAATTTTTAAAATGGTATATTAGTCTTTACACAACCTACGGTTCCTTTTCCTTTTCCTCTCCTCCCACTTTTGGGAGGAAGATTTACTTAACAAATCTTTCTCGATATTTCCTTTCCACCTCCCTTTCCTACCTTAAACAAAGCTCAAAAACAAAAAAAAAAAAAACTTTCCATTTCTTTTCCCTTCTTTTATTTCAACTCGAGAACTGAGCTTTATACAACTATTTGGCTTTCAATATTCTTATCCAACTAGTTATACAAAGTGAATTCAATTTCCATGAGTGATCCATGAAAGGTAAGCTGGAATAGACTTTCTATTCTTATGAGCGATCAAGTGTGGGACAGAATAGTGATATTATCAATAAGGTGTCTTTGCGTGGCAATTTATGTCAAACACATCTTGTTCCGAAGATTTTAAATAATCCAAGCTATCGTTTGAAACAATGCATGCTTCAAAACAGGATTTTTGACTGCTTCAAAACCAACATGACTCACATCAAGTGCCAATGTCACTTATTTATCGATCATTTTTAATCGTATGAGTTGAACTCTTAACTACAATGAAACTTGATATAAACACGAGTTTGCTTTAAAAAAATGCTATTACTAGTAATAAAATGATACAGATGGAGTAATTAAAATTCACATATGCAAAGGTACTGTATTACCAATGTTTCTATAACAAAAGCATTGGTTACTATTTGTTTATCCACACCACGTACATAACAAGCACCTATAAATTAGCTCCCTTTTTTAACAAGCACCTTTTTATGACTTAGGTCTAAAAACTAAGATAAAATAGCTCCCATTTTTAACTTATCATGTCTTGCTGAGTTGTGTACTGCAACTATAAATTTAGAATGTACAAACATGGTTTTGTCGAACCTAAATAAACCAACCACGCTAGAAAAATCATATACGTACCAAGGGCGGGTCAACCTTCACCGAGGCCTAAAGTGAAGCTTCAAAATGGGCCTTTTTTATCAGAGTTATTAGCCGAGATATCGTTTACATAAAATTTACTTTTCTAGCTTTTTTTTTTTGCAAAACCTTTGATTAAGATTTTAAAATTCATTATCAATCGTTATGTGAAACAATCTATTTGGTCTTTCTTATGACATTTTCGATCTTAAATCATTTCTAATTAACTTTAGTTTTGAAAAACTTCTTTCCGCCGAAACAACCATCACTGGAACACTTAAAATTATTATGTATGCAATATAAGCATTAGGAAAATAATTTAAATTTATAATATAGTTAAGTATACCAATAGGTGTATCATCCTTTACATGTATAATTTCTCTAAAAACTCATGGTTTCGAAAATAAGTCTATGTCGTTAATAACCGAAAAATTATTATGGCTTAAAGAACTTTCAATCTTAAGACAACAATCATTTAGCTTGTTGTCATCCAGTGACTTTAAATTTTCAACGTTGAATAGAAACTAAGCATACCTTCATGCATTCTAAATTGATCAAATCTATTTTTAAGTAATGATATTGCCTTATCTACAATGTGAAAGAAATAATCAGTTTTTAAAATATCATAGGCGTTTTTTTATAGTTTCATTGTCAATATCATCATTATATTTTATATTTCTACAAATAGTTACTTTTTCTTCAAATTTTGGTTCTATATTCATTTCTTTAGCAATGTCTTTGGTTGAACAAGACCTTCTAATGGAGACTTGAAGTATCGAAAGCAACTTTCGATTGAAGAATAATACATAATGAGATGAGAGAAACTCAGAGAGTAAAAGTATGGTTGTGTAACATCCTAAAATCGAGTTTTCCGCTATTAAAAACGAGTATAAAAATACCAAAAAGGAAAAGAACAAGTCTAGGGTTAAAAGCAATTGATATGAATCATTCATGCTGATTTTTACTCACCAAGATTTTGATAAGAAATGAAACAATTGCATGGCCATATATATAAAGAGTACTACGCTTACTCCTTATTAGGTCTTTTTATATTTGTTAGATCTGATAAGTGCTACACTTTATACTTGTTAGTCATCATTGTTAATATTTGCTTGGTCAAATATAGCTAAAAGGCACAATATGCGATCCTGCTCATGCATGATCATATAAGATCTTTGAACCGCAAAGTTCACACAAATATATACGCGTAGTACGTAAAACAAGTAAAACTTACACGAATTCGGCTCACCATTAATGTCATTGCTATTAGATCACCATGTTCTTGCGAATGCTATTTTTTTTATTTTATTTTTTGCATCACAATATCCAGTGGGCTCCTAAAACTAAAGGTGGCAATCAAGTCGTGTTCGTGTTAACATATTCGGGTTCGCGTGTTGGCGAGTTAGTATAGCCTTTACCCAAATATGACCCATTTATTAATCGTGTCAAGAAACTCAACCTTAACCAAGTCCTACATAATACGTGTAACCCATTTGTGACCCGTTTAACCCATTTAAGTAAATAGGTCAAGCAGTGAATAAAGTTGGTGGTTTGTCGATTTAACTATTTAAATGCAAAAAAAGATATAAGGATCTAAAATATGATAAGAATAACATACAAATAACTATACGACAATTTTCTGAATTACAAGCGTCAATTTTTATTATATCTAAGGTATAAAATTATAAGAGCTAATAACCTATTAAAGCATTCTATACTTGTCACTAATAACAGTTCTGCGTAGCGAACTAAAAAAATAACTCTTTTAGATATTAATGTTGACATTTTTGTCTTTCTTTAAGTATTACGACCATTTTACCCTTAAAAAAATTGAAAAAAAAGTATTTCGAAAAAATATTTTGAAACAAAAATTTCGAAAAAGAAGTATTTCGTAAAAAAAAATTCAAAAAAAAATAATTTGGAAAAAAATTTCGAAAAAAAGTATTTCGGAAAAAATTCATAAATTCGAAAAAAAAAAATTGGAACAAAAATTTCGAAAAAAAAAGGGACGATGGACGCAATTATTTCCAAACAACAGGGACCATTTATGTAATTTAGCCTAGGGACGAATGGACGATGGATGCAATTTTCGCAAACCCACAGGGACCATTTATGTAATTTGGAAGGGTAAAATGGTTATAATACTTAAAGAAAAACAAAAATGTCAATATTAATGTATAAAAGATTTATTTTTTTAGTTCGCTACGCAGAACTGCCATTATTGACAATTATAGTGCTTTAATAGGTTATTACTTATACTATGTAAATGCCAAAATACATTTAATCCACATCCCACATAAAAATCAGGTTATACATTTTATTTTTAAGATCTTATATACTTAAACGGGTTCGCGGGTTGACCTGTTTAATACTTACTCAACCCAAACACGGCCCGTTTATTAAATGGGTTAGACGGGTTAACCCGTTTTTGACCCAAACCTATTTATCCTCAACCCAAACCTGTTTACTTCGTGTCGGATTCGTATCGTTTATCGTATCGTGTCGAAAATTGCTACCCCTACCTAAAACCATTGAATTGTTGTATGTTATAACTTATAACATCTAACATCTTTTACTATCATTCAGAAATTAGGTCTAGGCATTACCTACGATTCACAATGACTTCGTCGATGATGTGGGTCTCATTTTCATTCTTCTTTTCCGAAAACTCGTCGTAAAATGCCCAATATTGAAAAGGACAATTAATTTTCATGTTAATTATTGAAACAGTGAAAATGACACGACAAGACCATATTTCTTGTAATTTTGGCAACATCTTTAATACAACTATTTGGCTTTCAATATTGGGATAAGTGTTTCTAAATGTATCCAAATTACCACGTTTTACTAAGTTGTGTATTTATTAATCTTCTTAAACAATATTTTTACTAATCATACTATTATATACATAATTTAACATTTGTTAAGAGATATTTACGTAAATCGTCCTTGTGACAAGGATCAAATTGCAACCAAAGTCCTTATTTAAAGTTAAAGTTATTTGCATAAATGGTCCTTGTGGTTAGGCCAGTCAACCGCCACGTGTCACCACCAGAGTGGTGCCACGTGTCATCGGGTCGGGTCAGGTCGGTAAACGGGTCGGGTTGCCACGTGGACCAATGAGGTGGTGCCACATGGCATTGGTAATATAATCCACAATTTTGGCTCTCCCCTGGATTCGAACCCGGGTCGTTTGGTTGGGAAGCATAGCTTTGCCCAACTGGGCTAAGCATAGCTTCAGTTATTATACCCTAAATTTAATATATAACATTTTCTAAATTTTAAGAGCCCAATTCAATATTATTAAAAGTTTCAATTTAGTTTTTTGTCTATTAATTTACGGAGTTATATGGACTGTAAAAAAATAAATAAATATACCGTCGGACTCGTTTTTTCGTGCTCTTTCCAATGGTATGCTCGGGGATTTTTTTTGACATCAAACGAACCTCGAAAAATGCGAAAATCATCGTTTTGTTTTTGTTTTCGCACTTTTTGAGGTTCGTTTGAAATCGAAAAAATTCCCCGAGCATACCATTGGAAATTGCACGAAAAAAAGAGTCCGACGGTATGCTCGGGGAATTTTTTCGACTTGGTTTGGACCTCGAAAAATGCAAAAACAAAGAAAAAATGGTGATTTTCGCATTTTTCGAGGTCCAAACCAAGTCGAAAAAATTCCCCGAGCATACCATTGGAAGAAAGCACGAAAAACGAGTCCGACGGTATATTTATTTATTTTTTACAGTCCATATATCTCGTAAATTAATAGGCAAAAACTAAATTGAACCTTTTAATAATATTGAATGGCTTTTAAATTTGAAAGGGTTATGTATTAAATTTAGGGTATAATAACTGAAGCTATGCCCATTGGGCAAAGCTATGCTTCCCAACCAAAACGACGGGTTCGAATCCAGGAGAGCCAAAATGTGGATTATATTACCAATGCCACGTGGCAACCTCATTGGTCCACGCGGCACCCTTTACCGACGACCCGTTACCGACCCCGATGACACGTGGCACCACTCTGGTGGTGACACGTGGCGGTTGACTGGCCTAACCACAAGGACCATTTATGCAAATAATTTTAACTTTAAATAAGGACTTTGGTTGCAATTTGATCCTTGCCACAAGGACGATTTACATAAATATTTCTTAACAAATGTTAAATTATGTATATAATAGTATGATTAGTAAAAATATTGCATTGTTTAGGAGGATTAATAGATTGATACACAACTTAGTAAAACGTGATAACTTGGATACATTTAGAAACACTTATCCCTTCAATATTCTTATCCAACTAGTTATGCAAAGTGAATTCAATTTCCATGAGTGATCCATGAAAGGTAAGCTGGAATAGCCTTTCTATTCTTATGAGCGATCAAGTGTGTGAAAGAATAGTGATATTATCAATAAGGTGTCTTTGCTTGGCAATTTATGTCAAACACACCTTGTTCCGAAGATTTTAAATGATCCAAGCTATCGTTTAAAACAATGCATGCTTCAAAACACGATTTTTCACTGCTTCAAAACCAACGCAGATCACATCAAGTGCCAATGTCGATCACTTGTTTATCGATCATTTTTAATCAAGATGGTATGAGTTGAACTCTTAGTCTCTTAACTACAACGAAATTTGATATAAACACGAGTATGCTTTTAAAAAAAATGCTATTACTAGTAATAGAATGATACGGATGGATACTGTATTGCCAATGTTTCTATACCAAATGCATTGGTTACTATTTGTTTATCCACCATGTACATAACAAGCTTGCATGCTAAATTATTTGTTTCAGTACGTCCTTTCAATCATAAATGTGTCGCTAAGTAACTTTTTCATATACATCAAGAATTTGATACACACAAAAACATTTCTTAATCATGATGGTAATCTATTTTAAGAGCTATGCTACAATCACAAAAAGTTTACAAAAAAAACATTCACAAAATGAGATGTTATGTTTTAATTGGTGGCTTTCGCAAAAAAATCTCTTTCTTATATTTAATTAACCTAATCAACGATGACACTTCATTTTGTGAATGTTTTTTTAAACCATTTTGTGATTGTAGAATATAAACAATATTTGCCTTATGTATGCCAAATGGCTTTGAGTCAGTTGGTACCCACTTTCGAAAAACCTATTGATCACTAAAGACATTTTGTGAATAAAAGGTGTCAACAATGGCAGAATAAGAGAAAATGAAGAAGAAACAAAAATGGAGGAAAGAGTGGTTGTATTTATGTTAACCCAAATGAGAGGGATTACAAGATATATAAAAGAAGGAATTTACAAACTACACCGTGTACTTTACAATGTGTACAAACAGACCATCTATTCTTTACCCTCCCCCTCAAGTGGAGTGTGGGGTGGAACACACACTCCCAACTTGGACAACAGTTGATTATGCTGATCCACAGTCACAACCTTAGTGAAAACATATGCCAATCGTGACTTTGTATTAACATAGGTTGGATTGATCAGACCTTCTTTGAATTGATCTCTGACATAATGACAATCTACTTTTATATGCTTAGTTCTATCATGTAAGACTGGATTAGCAGCTGTGTAGAGAGTTGTTTGATTATCACAAAATAAGTCCACTAGGTGCAGATCCTTAATGCCTAAATCTTTGAGAAGACTCACCAACCAAGTGACATCACAACAAGTTAGAGCCATTGCTTTATACTTTGCCTCTGCAGATGATCTTGCAACCACAACCTGTTTCTTAAACTCCCATGAGATTGGTGAGTCACCCAAAAGAACACAATAACCGGTTCTAGATCTTCTAGAAAAGGGAAAGCTTGCCCAGTCTGAGTCACAATAGGCTTTGAGTTGAACAACTAAGTCTTTAGCTAGTAAAATTCCCTGTCTTGGTGACAACAAGATGTAACTTAATAGGTGCTTGACAGCCTGCATATACACTGAAGTAGGAGATTGTATAAACTGGCTCAAAAGTTGCATAGTATAACAGATGTCTAATATAGTGATAGTTAAGCAAATCAATCTACGAATGAACTGTCTATACACTTCAAGATCAGGCAATGGATTTCCTACATCTGTTTATAACTTTAAATGTGGATCCATAGGCGGTTTGTAAGGTCTACTAGACAACACTCCACCTTCTTTCAAGAGTTCCATAGCATATTTTTACTAAGAGATGAAAATACCTTGTTGTGTCTTTGCAACTTCCAGGCCCAAAAAGTATTTTAGATCTCCTAAATCTTTCATATGAAACACGGAACTTAGCTGAGACTTAAGTTTTACTATTTGAACATCATCATTGCCAGTTATCAATAAATCATCCATATATACCAACACAACAGTAAATTTTGTCCTAACTTTCTTAGTAAATAAAGAGTAATCAGTTTTGGATTGTGTGAAGCCAAAAGAAATTAGTGTAGAGGACAATTTAGAAAAACATTGTCTTGGAGCTTGTTTTAGACCATACAAGCTTTTCTTCAGTTTGTAGACCAAATTAGGATCTAAGTTCCCCCTAACCAAAATAACCCAAAGGCACCTTAATGTAAAATTCCTCTATCAAGTCACCATGTAAGAACGCATTAGACACATCCATCTAACATAAGTGCCATTCCTTCAAAGCAGCTACAACTAACAATGATCTCACAGTAACCATCTTAGCTACAGGCACTAAGAAAGGATTGAAAATCATGTTGAAAGGGTGTTTGGCTAACCTGATTTGCTTTAGGAATGTGAGGTAAGACATAGTCTTTTAACTTTGTGGGTAAATTTGAGGTTCTAGTAGATATTCTAGTAGGTTGTATTGGTACAGATTGAGTAGGAATTGATGTCTGTGATGGTACATTAGGAGTAGGAGAAACATGTTGTGAAGTAGGTGCAGGACCAACATTTGCTGAATTAGGTGATGGTACATGAAAACTTTCATTATAAACTGTTTTAAATTGGCAACGTAAAGTTGTTGGATGAGGTAACAAAAACTGTTGAATACTATTTGATGAAAAAGGAAAAATTTGTTCATAGAACACAACATCTCTGGAGACAAAAGATGAGTGAGTGAGCAAATTATATAACTTATATCCCTTCTGAAGATTAGGATATCCTAGAAACACACAAGGAACTCTCATAGATTCAAATTTATTTATGGTGACTAAGGGATAACTTACCACTGCAAAACAACCAACACCCTTAAATGATCATTATCAAGCTTTTTGTCCAATAATTCTTGCACAGATGAAGGAATCATGTTGATCAAATAAGTTGTAGTACTTACACAATCACCCCAAAACTTCAAAGGCATATGTGAATAAAGCCTCAATGCTCTTGCAGTGTCCAAGATATGCCTATGTTTCCTTTCCACTCTACCATTTGTTGAGGTCTATGAGCACAAGAGGTCTGATGTTTAATACCCAACTGAGACAAATACACTCCACATTCTCCTTTAACAAATTCCAATGCATTATCTAACCTCACAATTTTTACCTTTTTATCAAACTCAGTAGAAACAAACTTAAGAAAAGTCTTTAAAGTAACAAAACTATCTGACTTATTAACCAACAGATATGTCCAAGTCACTCTGCTATAATCATCTACAATAGTGAGAAAATACTTATATTTTCCATATGTTGGCACTCTATAGGGACCTCATACATCCATATGAATAAGCTCAAATATAGTTTACTTATACGAACTACTAAATGAATATGGAAGTTTAGAAAATTTAGCCATAGAACAAGACAAACAATTATCCAAATTAGACTTAGACAATGAACAGGCAAATCTTTCATAAACTACAATTTTGAATAAAAAATATGTCCAAGTTTATGATGCCACATATCATATGAACTTTTATTCAAAGAAACAGACTTACTAATATATGACATAGGAATTTTTCAAAGTGTAGAATTGACTAAAGCAGTAAACACACTATCTACTTCTTCAAGAGGAACATTCACCAAATGATACAATACAACTTTTTTCTTACCTAGTCCCTTCACCTTCTTGGTTATCAAGTTCTGAACAACACAAAATTGTGGATAAAATGACACTGCACAATGATCATCTTTTGTGAGTTTAGAGACAGACAAGAGACTCAACTTAAAGGAAGGAACAACCAATACATCTTTGAGCAACAAACCATTTTTCAGTGGTGGCAAGCCATATCCTTTCCAAGATGATCTTTCTTCTTAGGAGGGTTCTTTTTGGGATTGGGTTGATAAGTCATACCCTGTTGCTTACCTTTACCCTCACCTTTTCCTTTCCCTTTGTTCGCTAGCGGTTTTGGCTTATGAATCCTACCACATTGTATTGCTAGTACCCGAGGTGTAGGATCCTTTTTCGGTAATCCCTTCTCATAGTCAAATAGCATTGCATGAAACTCACTAAATGTCTTCCCTGTGCAATGCATGTTAAAATTGCGCACAAAACAACCAAACTCCTTGTTAAAGGATCTGTTGATCAGGCCAACACATAAATCCTATGGGTAATGATAGTTGAGACGCTCAAGTTGGTCCAAGTAACTTTTCATTTCAAGGACATGAGCACTCACGGATTTACCGTCCCCCTGTTTGCAGCTGTGTAGAGAATCAATAAGATCATACCGTTCTACAGCTGTCGACTTCTCAAACATACGTCTGAGTTCATTAAGCATATCCATGGGAGAATAATTTTCAAATTGATTTGGCAATGAAGGGATCATACTTCCAAGCATAAGACATGCAACTTCATTGTGTTTATCATACTCAAGAATCCAAGCTGTTAATACTTCAGTAGTTGAGTCAGCAGGAGGAGCAAGAGGAATAGGCTGATTCACATAATCTAGTCTTTTAGCCACACGCAGGACAATCTTCAGCTGCCTATACCAATCATTGAAATTATCGCCAATCAATTTTTCTCGATCAAACATAGATTTGAAAGAAGAACTTAGTGTGTGGTTATCAGGTTGAGCCATTCTACAAAACAAAATTCAAAAGTTAGTACTTTCGATAATTTAACCTTTCAAGAAAAATAAATATCCTTGGTAAATATTCATATAAACAATATAGTTTTCTTAGAGCTAGGATGCAAATTGACATAGTTCCATTACATCAGTTGATCTGCTAGTAATGAAAGTATTTTACAAGGTAATTTTCGAACAATAATTGCCAATCATGTTGCGATTCCTAGATCATTATAGGATTTACTAATTGCCACACTATGTGCAAAGTAAACATGTTTCATCCCATCTTGTGCCTTGGGTTACTAGATCTTACTATCAAATTAATTAAGTTGTCTAATCTAAAAAACTGTAAATTTCTTCCAGCTATGTCTGAGGCAACGTGAAGATTTACCTTGGAATTGCAATCTAGCTAAGTCTAACATAACGTAAATTGTAACTGCAAGTGTTTCTTTAATTAGATGGCATAAACTTAAATTTAAAAGGTACTAATTTTGATGTGTGTAATCAAAATATGTACGAAAAAGCACGCACACATCTTCGTATCATAGGTTTTAACAAAACTTTACTCATTAGCTCCTTATACTAAGATTAAATCAATAAAGTTTTAATCGAGGTATTGGGTAAACCAATCAAAGAATTACCTTTAATTGTCGCCCACTATATCGTATTACTACAAAGTGGTGCGTGGAATTAAGGTTAATTCACCCTTAAGATATTTTTATACATAAAATAGTCGTAAGTATTTAAGTAACTCCATATTGACGCACAAAGAAGCGGGTCACGCGAAGCATATTAAAAACCTTCTTCTTTAAGTGCAAATACATGGCAACCTCCTTATACCTTTTTTTATAGTTTGTCAATAATGGATGAGCCATTCTAACTAGGGGTGTCAATTGGGTTATCGGGTCGGTTTGAGACTTATCAGGTCACGTCTATCGGGTTTTGGAAAAATAAAAACTAACCCGCAACCCGACGAGTATATCGGGTTCGGGTTGCGGGTTATCGGGTTGGATCTATCGGGTTATCGAGTTACTTGTTACGGAAAATAAAATAGATCCAATAATCAAAAGCTTGTTTTCAGTATCCATAGTTACGTAAAAGCTTCTTGTTGTTTATTTAAAATAACAAATTCTTATTGTTGATACTAGAAACTCTTATTTTTGACGTACACTAAATTTTGCTTTAATCGTATGAGTAATGATCAAATAAGAAATATTTGTAAAATGAAAATGATGAGAAATAACCATAACCGCAAATTTCAGATGCACCTACAAAAGGATATGCATCTCCCATAAATTTCTCTTTCTTTATTTCAAATGTGTGGCTGAAAACATTTCTCATTTTTTCTTCTTCTTAGTGGATCCATTCCCTTAATCGTATTACTGCGACTCCACTTCCTTTTCCTTTTTGGAATAATTATACATCCAGCACACTATTCTATCGAAGACGGTATATTTCTTCAGGTGTACAAATTAATATGAAATAGCCTGGATATGTAGGCAACGAAAGCCACATGTGATTGTAGGTTGTCATGTATATACGTAAGAGTTGAGATCAATATACATCTCATATTTGCCACAGATCTAATAAATTAATCTTAACCATTCATTTTTTTTATCAAAATTAATAAATAGATCATTTTCACTATTTTTAAAAAAACAACATATCTTGCAAACTGTAAATCTTCAAATTATAAAAAATATATCATCGCGACGAGAATTAAATTATCTTTATATAGATATACACTTCTCTATATTTTCGACAATTTTTTAAAAAAAAATTCCGCCTAGAAAAATCATATATGATTTTCAAAAATCACGTGTGATTTGTAAAAATCAAATCACATGTCATTTTTTCAAATCATATATGATTTTTACAAATCACATATGATTTTCGAAAATCATATATGATTTGTAAAAATCGAATCACATATGATTTTCACAAATCATATATGATTTTTCTGGAACAAAATTTTGAAAAAAAAAATAAAAATAAATCGTTAAAAATATATAGAAGTGCATATCTATAAAAAGATAATTTAATTCTCGTCGTGATGGTATGATTTTTTTTCGCGTAACGATTAACGGTTTGCGAGATATTTAATTTTTAAAAAAATGATGAAAGTTTATTTTATTAGAAAAATGAATGGATATAATTGGTTCATTGGATTTATTGTAAATTTGAGATTTATATTGAACTTTTGTCATATACGTAAATAAGAGCACACGGTATGGTTGCAAATAACATGTCATCCGTCCTTTTTTTTCGTGCCAATCGTGAGCTAACCATACCGGCCAACATGCCAAACACGTGCCAACGAGTTTTGAGCCACTCCAATGGCTCATGCCAAATGCACCCTTTTATGTGTTTTTTTGTGTATTGTGAGTGAGTAGGTATATTTTGTGGGACCTACAGGTGATGTTATTAGTGTGTTATGAAGGAGGGGTGTTTTAGTTATTGGTGTGTTATTGGGAGGGAATGATGTGGCGCTGAAATGGCACACGAATAACATGTTATCCGTTCCTACCTTACCTTGGGCTGTAACCAAATGCATTCTCAGACAAGACTGTAACAAGCAAAAAGAATACACGTAAGAACTCATAGTGGCATATCATCAGCTGATCAAATGCATTTTTCTAACTTTTAGCAAAAATATATATACATATAAAAAACTACTTTTCTATTGTAACATTTATATATATATATGCTCATAGAAGCCTAATTTTGTGCTTCATGTATATATGTTTATGAAACAAAGTGCAACAACAATTGGAAGCATTGTATGCTAGACAAAACAAGTGTCATATGTTAATAAATAAAGAACACGAGCATGTCTAGCGGTAACCGTATTGAAAAAAAATTTGTTAATGGGCTTTTGTTCAAAGATAAAGATTTGTTAACATGTCATGATATCTTATCAGGTTTATTGGGTTAACTCGATAACCCGAGAAGAAAATAACTAAGACTCCAACCCGACTTATTAGGCTATCGGATCTATCGGGTTAACCCGATAAGTTAAGTTAGACCCGAATCAACCCGACCCTATAAGGTTTCATTGGGTTCGGGTCGTATCGGGTCAACCCATTTGACACCCCTAATTCTAACTATAAGGTTTCATTGGGTTCAGGTCGTATCGGGTCAACCCATTTGACACCCCTAATTCTAACTATTGGTATACTAAACATCAATCGAATAAAAGTTTAAGATTTAACTCTTAAAAACACATTATAAACCTTGAATTTGCTAATTTTGTCGCGAGGATGCATTTAACGCATTACAGCATGTAAGGCCAACCCCTTAATGACACATAAGATTTCGCAAATTAAAGTTTATAATAATTCAATTTCACCATTGTTTAGTCCGGTTTATTTTCTATTCAAAATTACCCTTTGCTAACAACTTGTCAAACAATAAATAAATAAATAAATAAGCAAATAATAAAAATAACCAACTAAAACAATGATCATGCTAAATTAAATCAACTAACATGTATGAATTTAAAAAAAGACTAACCTTGGTTTTCGAGCTAGGTACCGCCGGATCACATACACCAATAATTGGTAGCGTAAGTCTTGTAATAAATACATACAATAACACACATAGTTGACAAAAAAAAAGATACATATGAAGTCTTCCCCAATTTTAGAATTAATTAACCTACAACTCAATTAACATATCATACAATTTAATTACTAATAACCCTAATTAATTTACATATATCGTACAATTAGCATGCAAACATAAACACTTAACAATTAACGTATATATACTTATTTATCCATGATGAAATATGCATGTTTTCACAATGGATCCTACATAAAACACTTATTACCATATAATCAAGTTTCCAAGATCGCTTTCTATTAATGGCATAACACAAATTATTCATTAATTAACACATAAAAAATTGCATGCAACCTAGGGTTTTTACACTTTTTACAAAACCTAATTTTTTTTAATGAATAGACAATCAGCCTAAATAAAAAAGATTAGTGTTTTGATATAAAAAAACCCTAGAAACCATAAAAACATGCAATAATCAAACAAAGATTCAATTTTTATGCGTTTAGCTAATTAATTACACAATATTAACGGCTCGTGATGCCCTTTGTTGGAATTAAATAATCATGTCAAGCATATTATAAACATGTAATCACAAAACACGCAACGGAAGACTTAGAATCATAACAAGCATATTTAATTAACCTAAAAATAAATCGTAAGCGTACCTTTTAGCAATCCAAGCAAACAACGATCAAATCAAGTAACAACCCTAACTTAGGATTTATATGTGTCGACTATATACACAAGTTGACTAGTAACTCTGTTGGATCGATATACTTTAATCAAACTAACTTAACTAGCTTGTTAAGGTTTAATAACCTCGGATAAATCCTAAGTTATTAACAAAGAAACACTGAGCACTCTTTATTAAGTACGCGGAATTTACTTAACAAAGCTAAGAAGAAAAACTTTATTAACAAACTCTAAATCTGCTTATTATGCAGATACTTTAATACAACTCTAAGATAATCGAACTTTTCTCTAAACTCTAATTCGTAAACTCTAAAACTCTTTTTCTGAAATCGTACCTCTAATGCCAATCTAGGAGTCCTTTTATAGGCTCAAGGATATCCTAGTCGGTTTACAATTTATAACCTTGTACGACAAGTAATCTACAATACTTTCCATAAACGAATATAACAGTTTATTTGTTCTAGCAGTACTTTGACTTCCTCTTGCAGTACTTTGACTTTGTCATTTAGCAGTACTTTGACTATTTGACTTCTTCCAGTTCTTTTCAGCTTACAGTACTTCCATATCTTCAGTACTTTGATATCTTCAGCACTTTCATATCCCAACAAACTCACCAAAAATCTAAGTAGGATTTATCTTTGGTCTTGTACAAATTTATTTGTAGCGATTCAATGCAAATGCTAGTTCCTTGAATCACAATAACTAACCAAAGCACTTTGGTTTCATTCCAATCAAACGCACAACCCTTGGGGATTGTGTAATTCGGTCGAATGGACAAAAGAGGAGAGAAGAAGAGAAATTAGGGTTAGCTAATGTGACACAAGATTAACAAACAATGAATACAAAGCCTTGTATTTATAGTTTGTTAAACTTAGAGTCCAAGTTTGGGTAGGATTGCCCATCCAATACCCATAACCGATCGGCCGTACTCCCAAAGGGAATTCTAGAACCTTCTCATAGCCTATTTTCACTTCTAGTCAATTTATTTAATATTTAACGATCGTTAGTCACTTCCGTTAAGTAATTAACGTTCGTTAGTTGTTATTGTGAATTAATAATTAAAATATAACTATTATATTAATTATTAAACATCGACTCTCATACGCAAAGTGTGCAATCCTTTAGTCTCGTGTTCGAATCCTGTAATATACATATAAAATGTGTCCATAAACTAACAGAATATAATTTAGCTATCATGTATTCATGTGTTTATCTTAATTTTTTTTAATGAAACAATTTATAGCATAAAAGATAGTATTTAGATGTTTTGAGTGAACATTTAGTGTGTACATTAGAGTAAAGGCAAGTTCAAATTAGATGTAAAAAATATAAAATGATTTGCTAACAATAACTTATGAGTTTTGTTTAAGGATATCTTGATAAAAACCAAAATAAAACTAATAATATTCATAAATACATGATTATAACACATATATTTAAGGTAAGTAAGTTTTAGTAAAGTATATTAATATCAAGTGATATAATATTTGAAGCTATTTTTAATAACGTAAACTTAAACAAAACGCAAATGTTGTTATTAAACCCCAATAATAAATACATAAAAGAGTAAAATACACGGTTTGTCTCTAATCTTGTACACACACATTACCCTGGGACAAAAGTTTCCTTTTTCATCCCCGGGAGTCCCAAACAATTTTTTTATAGGCTAAACTCGTCCCTTGACCATTAACGTCAGGTCAAAGTCTGATTTATGTTAGTTAGTCGAGGGTATTATAGTCCATACACATTTATACCACACCTTAACTAAACCATAGAAAAGCTATTCCGTATACCATCTTGATCGTTTCCCTCCCTCGTCACACAACCCTCACATACACTTTAACAATGGCAGACAAGGACCTTACTTTTACTGCAATAACTGATGAGATGGTAAAATATGCGAATGCCAAATATTAGGATACTTGGTTACAAGAAGATGAAATGTCTGATGAAATGTTTGAAGATTTATGCAGATTTGCGAAAGAAGCTAAAGTGATGAAAGGTTAGTTGGTTTTTTTGTATTTGTGTGATTGGTATTTTAAGGAATGAGCATAAATAACTCTATTTTATTTGCAAGAAATCCGAGCAGTGTCAGAATCTGCCAAAAAAAGGGATTATAGCAAGCTAAAGGTATCTGACGATATGATTGAGTATGCCATGGCTACTTATGAGAATAAGTGAGATATAGGAGATGACATTGCTGATGTGATACTTGAAGACTTACGGGAACAATATGAGAATAAGGAGTTTGAGAAATGTTAGACTTAAAGTTTGCAAGCTAATAAAGTTGTAATGGGTGAACTCTGATTTCTTTCTGTTTTGGCTATCTTTCTAGATACTAACTTGAAAGGAAATGAAGTTGATGTCATCATTATTTCAGACACATCTGATGATGATTTTGGGATCATGTCTTCTAAGAGTACTACTTTGAAAGGTTCTAATTCCCAAGCTTCCAAGGCTTCCACACCCAATGTTGTACTTGGTTTTGGAGCAGTTGTGGGATGCTCCAGCATAAATAGGAATGAGTGGTATGTGCCTCCCCCTAAGGACCTCAAGTCTCCCCCATGAATATCAAGTCTCCCATCAAGAAGTTCACCTGTTATTTTTAGTTGTTGATGTAATGAAGATGTATATTTTTTGGCTGATGATGGTTACTGAAAATGATACTTGTTAACATGTATATTTTGCTTTATATGGTATAATTAGGTGGTGGTGTATGTATATTTTGGCTTTGTTGTTTTCATTTTGTAATTTGCATTTGCTTATGCAGTTTAGGTGGGTGTTTGGAAAAACCCATTTTGACTTATAAAGTCAACATAAACCAAAATATTAGAGGAACCACACCGAATTGTTTTAGTCTTTAAAATATCTTTTGTTTCACTTATAAAGTCAACAGATACAAATTGTAACCAAAATTCAATTCTTATAACAAAAGAAGTACACACATATCACTTAAGTTACATTTAGACTGAAAGATAACATAGCATTTCTTGCAGGTAATTCACTTGGTTAATTGACTAGTAGGTGATCCATTTGGTCTTTCAGGTGTAGGTGGTTCACGTAGTGTCTATCTTGGGCGTTCTCCATTTGTTCTTTTAGTTGCAGGTGCTTCACGTGGTGTTTGGCTTGGGCGTTCTCCACTTGCTATTTCAGCTGCAGGTGGTTCACTTTCTTCTTCATCACTGCCCAAGGAAGCACCAACACTAGTAGATGCAGAAATATGTAGACCCATTACATATCCACCACTACCTCATGTAGTTGTGTTTTCCCTTGTAACACAATCTCTACCAGTATAAGATGTATTTCCCCTTCTGTCAAGGCACACTGGACAAACATACCACATGAAATCTCTATAAGATGGACGCCTTGCAAAAAAGGTCAATCCAACCCTGTTTTCACTTTCAATCCAACAGTCAATGCATACCATTTGAAAATCATTTTTCTGCATCCATGGTGATAATATGTTGGTATGATAAAGAATTGATGATTTAAGATGCATTATATAAGTAGATGGAAGTTGTGGTTGCTGAACAAGTAGATGGAAGTAAAGACAACATAAATGCTTAAAATCGAGTCAACATACGAAGTTTAGGGGGTGTTTGGAATAACCAATTCTGACTTGTAAAGTCAACAAAAACAAATTAATTTCAAACATGATATTGTCCAAATTACAAATGGCTACAAGCCTACAACCTTCTAACAGCAGTTCAACATTTTTTATCCAGCACATATGGATGTCTTGGATATAAATCCTCCACAGCCACTCCATAGTAAGCTGCCTCAAACTCTACTTCTTCTAGCTATTTTTTTTCTCTTCCATTCCTGTTCAATTCTTTTGTACATTCTCTCATCTTCCAAAAACTGCTGGAATGCTTCTTCATCCATCCTTGTTTACTCTTCATCTTCCTCCAAAATTGTGTGTTCTTCTTCTTGCTCATAAAGAGCTTCAAGAAACTCTTGTTCCATAGTCTGCCTTATATCGTATTCATCCATCCACTGCAAAAGTAATAGATTTGCACATCAACTAGAATGTAAACACACAAGAACAATCGTTATGCAAATGATAATTAAATGAATACCTGTTGCCTTTTGCCATCACAATGCCTTTTTCTACCACGAACCTTGGTTTCCTTTGTTGGTTTTGGTACTTGATCCTTGTGACACCTAGACTTATTATGTCCAACAGTTTGACAATTGGAGCATTTAATCTGTTTACGAGCTCTAGATTTACCCATTTTGATGCAATTTCACTTAATAGAGGCTTTAGGTTTATGAATTCAAATTTAGGGTAAAATGTAAGAATAAAGTACTTCCTATAACTTTATGCAAATGTGAGAACAGGATAGGGGACTAAAACCTTAGTCCCTTATATTCTTACACTGTTTAAGCAAGGGCCATAGTTCTATCAACACCCAATACAATCAAAACAGATATAACAACAATCAAAGACGAATACAAAAATTAACACCAAATTTAACAAATTATAACACAAGAACATAACATATAGATTCATTAATTTCATATTAAACATTAAATATTCAGTACATATTTTTCAAAAAAAAAATGAAAACATAACCATTTGATTTCACTTTACATCACTTTTCCTTCTTAAGATCATCAAGGAAGTTATTCCTATCGAACACCTGAGAGTGTGTTTGACAGATCATCTTCCTTATCTCCAAGGCCTTCAAGACATTAGCCTTTTGCTTCTTGCGAAGATCCATAAGAAACTTGTAGTTCATCACCGAAGGTCAAAAGCCTTCGAGCTCAGAGATGTATTCTTGGGTTTCCTTCATACCAAGAATCAAGTAAGACAAAGTCTGTTGGTGGCCATTAGCAATTTGGATGTCCTTATCATTTTCTCTCTGATAAAAGAGAGAAATCGAGTCAAACATGTAGTCAGACTTGGAAGCTTTGGCGAGTTCTTGAAGAAGTGGGAAGTTAGCCATTCGGAGATTGTTGTGATTTTGTGAGAATATGTTTTTTTTATTGTTGGTATGCAAATGGTATATGTTATTAACCCATAAATAGCAAAAACAATGGGACCTTCCAAATTCAGGGACTAATTGTGAAGTTAGTAAAAAGACAAATAGTCAAGTTTGTGTGAGTAAAAATACGCGGGAATTTTAAGTGCAAAAAACGGCTAACTGACCAAATTCAGGGACCAAGTGTGACGTATGAAACATATTATCCTGCAACTTGACCTTTGCCTTCCTTGATACGCTTATACATAATTAATGTGTTGCCAAACACCAAATAAACCCAACTAATAAGATCCGAAACCATAAACACTATCATAATAACCCGACCCAATTAAGAAAACCCAATCCAAACCAAACCCAACATACATCCACACTCACGTACTGAAACACACATAAAGTCAAACCCATTCGTAAAAACACAAAGTAAAACCATGAAAGACAGGAGCATATTCGTCTCAACTTTTAAGGATGTTCAGGAAGAAGAAGAAGGCGAGGTCTTGTTCAGAATCCACTGTAATGGGTTTTTTGATTATAGCCCACTCAGGTATGAAGGAGGTTCATTAATTAATCTGTGTGCCTTTGACAGTGATATGGATATATTTAGTTCAACCATTGATAATGTATTATCAGAGATTAATGAACAAAAATGGGCGTTGTTTTTCCGTGATCCTAAAGAATCCCTAGAAAATAGTTTGCATTTGATTCATACTGATGATGATGTTCATACTTTGTTTGCACTAGCTGAAACACATGAGTCAGTTGATATCTTTGTTGCACACAAGCCCCAAAAGTTAGCACAATTTTACTTAAAAAACATAAGTTTTAAAGTTGTGGGTTGGGTAGACCAAGATGCTAACTTTCGAATGGTTAGTCCAACACCTTTTAGGACTAGACGTAAATGGCAGGGGATATATAGGAAAAAAATGCAGGGGAGTGGAACCAAGACACCAACAGTGAAAGGTGGTGTTGTAATCAAAGAGGAAGAAAGGGTTGTAGATAAAAAAAAGGGAGAAATTAAAGGGAAAGGAAAAGAAAAGCTGCTTGAGGAAGAGGATGTTATGCACAAAAAAAAAGGGAAAGAAGTTGTTCAACAATTTAAGCGAGGTTTAGATGGGAAGGGGAAGGCTAAAATGGTTGAGTTTGCAGGTTTTGATGTTAGAAACTTGGCTGGTTTTGATGGGAAGGGGAAGGCTAAAAGGGTTGGTTGTGCTACTGCTGATGTTTCTAGCGGTGTTAAGACACCCTTTAGAATCAGAGAAAGGATTACAAACTGCGTCCTTGCACTTTTCGCTCAAAGGCCATCCTATGTGATGTTTCAATGATGAATACCATGTCATGTGTTTAATTCTTTTAAGCTGTAATAATACAGTACCTAACTTGTATGTTTGTTGTTTGCATACTTGTTTTTGCAGACAAGGTAGCAGTAGCATCATTTCTTTAAGGTTCATGTTTTGTGTGTTCATCAGTTTATGGATATCGACGACTAATGAGTAGATCATTTGAAGGTTCAGCAATTGAGCGTTTTGAAGTGGAAACTGCACCATCTTTTTTATTTTGTAAAATGTCAGTAGAACCATGTATCAGACAATGACTCCGTAGTTTCAGTTATTTTCCAGTTGCATCAAACATTGAATATATAGTTGACTGTTATAAGTCAACTTGCTAAATAGTTGGTTATGTATAATATTTGTTTGTTTGTCCTATGGGTTAAATTCTGTGAGATCATACATTGTTTAGCAGTTTACTTTTATAAAGTCATATTTAACATGTCAGGTTTAATGGTATAATTCGCTCAAACAATCACCCCTTTATGTGTTGGTGGAATTGTCTTGGGTTAAAATTAACTAAGGTGTGGTATAAATGTGTATGGACTATAATACCCTCGATTAACTAACATAAATCAAACGTTGACCTCGGCGTTAATGGTCAAGGGACGAGTTTAACATATAAAAAACTTGTTTTGGACTCCCGACGATGAAAAAGAGAACTTTTGTCCCATCGTGATGCGTATGTACAAGATTAAGGACGAACCGTGTATTTTACTCTACATAAAATATATTGTATGTATTAATTTCCACAATCATTTTATAAATTTGGTAGTTGACATTTCCGAATTCCGCCTCTTTGATGATTCTTAACAACTGTAATGAAAAACATCAAATTTCTTTTTATGGCTTAGCTAGGTCCTAAAACAAAGATAAGATACACTCTCAATTTTAACTTATCATGTCTTGCTGAGTTGTGCACTGCAACTATAAATTTAGAATGTACAAACACGGTTTTGTCGAACCAAATAAGCCAACCACGCTAGAAAAGTCATATACGTACGTACACACAGTGAAAATTTTCAATCAGCTATAAATATTTATTACTGAAATTCTGAAAATAATAAATTCTTAATTTAGCAGTTGGTTGATTCAAATAATGATCACAATTATTGTCTCACTTTATGCAATAACTGTAATGAGATTTGCTAGTGCATCATCACAATTATTGTCTCACGTGTTTTAATGAGAGTTTGTGCATGTGCACTAGATGTGAACCAATATTGTTGGTGAATGAACTGTTGGCATATATTGCTGTCTTAATTGACTTTACCCCAATTCTTTCCGTTATATAGAGTCCTTCACTTTGAAAGCATAATCAAACTATCCATTCTATGCTAATTATCTTTCCTTTTCAAGTCGCTCTCATATCTTTTGTACGTCTACTTAACATATTACCTAGAGATCCTTACGTATAAACATATACCATATATAGTATAGGAATCAGAATAAATTAGGGTTTTCTTTTTATAAACTAGGAAAGATCCATTAAGATGACAAAATTATTGGGTAGGAATGATAAAAATAAGAAACAAAACAACAACGGTGAGATTTTAGGTTTAGGTATCAGAGTGAAGAAAGGGCCATGGACTCCTGAAGAAGACCGGAAGCTGCTATCCTACATTCAACAATATGGACACGGAAGTTGGCGCTCTTTGCCCGCGAAAGCTGGTAATTAATCAAGTCACCTTCCCATACATGCATGATGCAATGTAATACATTTCCCATAAGTTTTCATGTGGTGCTTTGTGATTTATAGCTTCTCACTAGTTTTTCCATTGAATTTGGCGTTACAAGTAGTATATTTCTCGTAATTAGCTAATCAGTTAAATGTTATGTAGGGCTTAAGAGATGTGGAAAAAGTTGCCGCTTGAGATGGACGAATTATCTAAGGCCTGATATCAAGAGAGGAAACTTTAGTTTGGAAGAAGAAAAAAAAATTATTCAGCTTCATGCTCTTCTTGGTAACAGGTACGATTTGAATGACTCGTATCATGGGTACCACTAATGTAACCAACTGGATCAAACATTATTTCGTTTCTAATACTAGATAGTTGTACGTTCTATGTTTAGATGGTCAACTATTGCTGCTCACTTACCCAGGAGAACAGATAACGAGATCAAGAACCATTGGAACTCACACATCAAGAAGAGGATGACTAAAATGGGCATTGACCCAATGACCCACAAACCAAAGAGTGGCACCCAACTCTTGGGTACCAACCTGAACCACATGGCTCAATGGGAGGCTGCTCGGCTCGAGGCAGAAGCTAGACTTGTTCAGAAGCCCAAGAACCATCTAAACCAACTATCTTATAATCACGTGTCACCTCAATCTATCCACGACCTTCACAAAACTCCCACAACACTTCCCCCACAAAATCTACCATGCCTTGATGTGCTAAAGGTATGGCAAGGGAACTTATGGTCAAATTACTCTATTAACAATGAGAGTCTCCAATCACTCATCTCGAGACCAAAAGTTTCCGTAGCAACACCTGTCATGCCAGTATTGAGCAACATCGAAAGTAATGGTACATGTTGTCAAGGTCCTACCATGAAACATAATGATCAAATCGAAACACAAATAATGGGGCCATTTGATGAATTCGATTACGCTAATGATGCAAATTTCATCAATGGTGATCCTTTGAGATCCCCAGAATTCTGGGAAGAATTTGTTGATGTTTTGAATGGTTGGTGGAATAGTCTGACCAATAACTTTGATTTGATGGCTTCACCACCAGCTTCCTCAGTGTTTTAATAATTTATCTAGATAGACAAGCTAGAAATGTACGAATAACCATAAAAAATAAGTTCAGATTGTGTCTTCATTTATGTCTTAGGAAGAAAATATAAAACTAGCATAGCTATGACCATGAGTCTAGACAATAATTCATGTACTTGGTTTATGAAATCTAACAGTTCTTAATAAACCTATCATGTTTGTTAGAGTTCTTTTTATTTTCAGAATGTTTAAGTAAGTGTCCGCAGACCCAAATTGTTCTTCGTTTGGTGGCTCTTAAACACTATTAGTACAATATATGTTTTCATATTATCTTCTCTGTTGAATGGTTATGTAACTAATACGTAAATTTGCGATGAACAAATGAAAAAATGAATCAGCTGCATTTATGAACTACCTAACAGATTTACTGATAAGTGCATTTAATACCGAATCTAACGTATCATAGGACAGAGGCCGGGTTTACAAATAAATACGTAGTAATTGCATAATGTCCTTTTGTGAAATAGTTTCTGTTTGATTATTGATTATAGAAAAAATTACACCTTTGGTCTTTGTGGTTTGCTTAGATTTCAAGTTTAGTCCTTAAGTCATTTTAATTAAATTAAAGATACCTATTTTTAAAACCTTGCACTCATTTAGTCCCTATTTTGGATGGGCCGTTAGTTTCTCCGTTAAGTGTTTGCACCGTTAGTCCCTCTGTTAATAATTTTTGCCTGTTAGTCCCTCCGTTTATAATAGTTTTCGCCCGTTTTTTTACGTTTTTGTCCGTTTTTATCTGTTTTCTTTCGTTTTTTATCGGTTTTTTTACGTTTTTCGTCCGTTTTTGTCTGTTTTTATATGTTTTCGTCCGTTTTTGTCCGTTTATATCTGTTTTTGACTGTATTTTATCCGTTTTCGACATTTTTTTGTCCATTTTTATCCGTTTTCGCTTGTTTTTTTATCTGTTTTTGCCTGTTTTTGTCCGTTTTTATCCATTTTCATTCGTTTTTTATCCGTTTTCGCACGTTTTCTTCATTTTTCTATGTTTTCGTCCGTTTTTTACGTTTTTGACAATTTTTATCCGTTTTCGTCCATTTTTTAACTTTTTCTCCCGTCTTTTACGCTTTTTGTTTGTTTTTTTATCCGTTTTCGACCTTTCTTTTTACGTTTTAGTTCGTTTTTATCCGTTTTCGTTCGTTTTTTATCCGTTTTCGCCCATTTTTTACGTTTTTATCCGCTTTCATTTGTTTTTTATCCGTCTTCGCACGATTTTTACGTTTTTATATGTTTTCGCCTGTTTTACGTTTTTGTCCGTTGTTTGCGTTTTTGTCTGTTTTTATCCGTTTTCGTTCGTTTTTTATCGGTTTTTTTACGTTTTTGTCCGTTATTATCTGTTTTCATTCTTTTTTATCCGTTTTTTCTCTATTTTTTTAATTTTTTTCATCTGTTTTTTACATTTTTATCTATTTTCATCTATTGTTATATGTTTTCTTTCGTTTTATTACCTTTTCGTCCGTTTTTATATGTTTTTGTCCATTTTTATACGTTTTCGTCCGTTTTTATATGTTTTCGTCCGTTTTTTACGTTTTTATTTGTTTTTGTCTTTTTTTTCCATTTTTACCAGTTTTTATCCGGACAAAAACGTAAAAAATGAGGCGAACACTACGTAAAAACGGACGAAAGAAAAAAAAACAAAACAAAAACATAAAAAACGGACGAAAACGTAAAAAAAAGTGGCGAAAACTACCTAAACACCGATGAAAGCGTATAAAAACAGAAAAAAACGTAAAAGAAGGACGAAAACTTATAAAAACAGACAAAAACGTAAAAAAATGATGAAAACATATAAAAACGAACGAACACGGAGAAAAAACGAGCAAAAACATTAAAAAAACGGCCGAAAACATATAAAAACATACGAAAACGGATAAAAACGTAAAAAACGGGCAAAAACGTAAAAAAAAGGGCTCAAACGGATAAAAAAACGAACAAAAAAGGATAAAACAGATAAAAACGTAAAAAACGGATGAAAAACATAAAAAAAAACGGACGAAAACATATAAAAATGTAAAAAAAAAACCATGCGAAAACGGATAAAAAAAACAAATGAATACGGATAAAAACAGACAAAAAGAAAAAAAAAAGAGAAAATTGATAAAAAACGAACGAAAACGAATAAAAACAGAAAAAAATAAAAAATAAATAAAGGACAAAAACCGACGAATACGTAAAAAAAAACGGATGAAAACGGACAAAAACGTAAAAAAACGGACGAAAACATATAAAAACGTAAAAAACGTGCGAAAACAGATAAAAAACGAATGAAAACGGATAAAAACGGGCGAAAACGGATAAAAAACGAACGAAAACGGAGAAAAACAGACAAAAACGTAAAGAACGAGCGAAAACGTAAAAAAACGGACGAACAACGTAAAAAAAAGTGGGGAAAACGGATAAAAAACGAACGAAAACGGACAAAAACGTTAAAAAACGGGCGAAAACTATTATTAACGGAGGGACTAACTGGCGAAAACTATTATTTGAAAAAATAGGACTAACGGTGCAAAAATTATTAACGGAGGGACTAACGGTGCAAAAATTTAACGGAGAAACTAACGGGCCATCCAAAATAGGGACTAAATGAGTGTAAGGTTTCAAAAATAGTCATCTCTAGTGTAATTAAAACGACTTTGGGACTAAACTTGAAATCTGAGCAAACCACAATGACCAAACGTGTAATTGTTTCTTGATTATATATTGTTATATTAAAAACAAACAAAAATGCTCTCTCCGTCTTTCACGTTAACTTTTTTGATCGCATATAATTAATTATTCACTTTTAAAAATATATATAAAAGTTTGATTAGATTTACCATATTACTCTGGCCGACTTGAAATTTATATTACTAATTTCAAAGAAAGCTTTAACAAATTGTTCAAGGGTAAATTTGGCATTTTGCAAAAAAGAAAAAAAAACATTAATAATTATGTATTTTTTTTAAACTGTTTGTTTTTTTGGGTGAACAATTACTTTGGAACGAAGTAATATTAATTATTAGTAATGTTTCTTTGCTTTGATTTATTCCATGAATAATATTTGCACGGTCTCGATTTATAACAATGAATGAGTAACTAGGTGACCTAGATAACGAAGAAAGCAAAGGCACAAATCATGTTACACAATAATTAAGTAGTTTTGTTAATTTGGAATTATTTATGTTACGGAAAGTTTGTGGTGAACATTGGGTTAATTGGAGTTACTTGAATAACAAGTCGATGTTTCTTATAAATATGATCATTAGCTTAAGAATGATGTTTCTTATAAATATGATCATTAGCTTAAGAATTATTTGAGAAGAAAAAAGAGGTAGACTTACATGAATCGTGGAAGAGTGTCCATTCGTCTATGTGTCTGAGTTTTTGGATGATAAATAACGTTGAGCGCGACTCTGTTATTGCTGAAATAGTAATTATATATAATGTTCTTGTAATCCCTATTGTTATTGGAAATATTATGATTAAATAGGCTTCAGAGGGCTGAAACATTTGTGTCGGGCCGTTTGTTTTTCGTTTACAATTGCCTAAATTTGTTAAGCTGGTTTCTAGTTGTGGTGTCTCATCTCAGCAAGTTGTATCAAAATGACGCTCATGGAGAAGGAATGACACAATTCGGAGGAAACAAATACGAGAAAACATGACTAAATTGTGTTTGGTTCATCGGGATCTTCACATCTATGGATATATAACACTCAAGTTTGTAAACCGTTGGATGTTTATAATTTTTTGATCAAAGATTCCAAAAATTTAGATATGACTGTAGGGATTCATAATTAGATATGACCGGATGGTCTAAGTTTGATTGCTTCAAAGATTTGTACCTTTATGATTCTAGATTCTTACACAAATATCATGTGTTTGGAGTCATGGGGCGCAACAGTTATGCGAGAGCCTTGATAGAAATTAATGCATCTAATGAATTGAGAGACAATTTAGTGTTGGTTGTTCCAAATCTTGAAAGGAGTGAGTATACCAAAAAAAACATTTATATTGAATACGAGTGGGAACCACCTCAGTGAAAGTACTTGTTTGCTTTATGGTCATTTGAATGATGACTGTCCCAAAGTCGCCCCTAAACGTGTGGTGAATGGGATTGGTAAAAGCAAGGATATTTTTTCAGGTGTATCTAAGAGGCTTTATAATGATGGTTTTACAGTTGTGAAGTGTAAAGGAGGTAATACTAAGAAGTTCAATGCTATTCAAATAAAAAAATTTGAGTGTCTGCCGATTGCTCCTAAGAATACCAAGGCTTCTCCTTCCAAAGACAACACAAAGGATTCTACTTCCAAGGACAACACAATAGAGGCTTCTAAGTCTAGAAAACCAGCAATGGCAACTAAAGTGGTTCATACCTCTAATGCTTTTGGTGTTCTAAGTGATTTGGATGAATATTTTAATATTAATGTAGAATCTAGCGGTGAGGTTAGTAGAAGCAATGTGAATATCGCTACTACTATTGATGGAGGACACGTAGTAAACAATGACAGCATCCCTAGTTCATCCAATGCTCCTCCTCCTTTTATTTCGAATAGCACATCTGACATGGTTAAATATGGTAAAAAGGTAGGTAATTTGTTTTTTAAGATTAGGGATTTGGTTCTTTCGGATAGTGATGATGATGAAGTTCTTGAGGACTACAATGAAACTACTAGTTATATGACATTAATCTTCATGGTCAAATAAAATAGGTGTTTGTTTTATTTTGCATAAATATGACATGTCATTTCTAATGCTAGCTTAGGTTTTAAGCACTGTAGGCGCTTTTGGTTTGCTTTTTTGGGCTGAGGTAGGACTTACCCACATCCGTTGTTCTTAATTATTTTTTTGGAGTAATAATATCTTATCGGGGGAAACCCTTTTACTAAAAAAAAAATAGAGGTACCAAATGAGATATAAAGTTTGCTGAAGTTTTTGTTAGAGTGTTGCGATGGTTAGTTTATTTTGGATCAAAAGTTTGGGCGTCACTGAGTGTCAGTTGAGCATGATGAAATTATTCATGTTGTAAAAGAGATATTGTTTAGCATAATTGGAATGTGGATAACGTGTTGTTCAATAGTTGTTGAGGTGGCTGAATGGAGCAATTGATTTAATGTTTTGAGTCGAAAGTTTCTTGTGTTGAGATTAAGCGTCGTGCCGGAGTTGTGAAAATGATGGTACAAAGTAGTTGGATATCGTTGAAGAGGCGACAAACATAGAAGAATACGGAGGTGTTTGTTAGGTACCTTTTAGATTCAAGTAATGGAATCGTTCATGATAATAATGGTGCAATTGGTTTGTAAACGGGGTTCAAATCGGAGTCGGATTTAGGAAATGTTTGAAAGAAAAAGAGGAGAGACAAAATGTAAAATTATATAAAAATATGCATGAATTATAAGTTGGTACAGATTAAAAATATTATTTGTAAAATATACAAAAAAGAGAAAAAAGAAACATATTTAAAAAGAAAACAACAATAATTTATGGCTTGCGTCTATGGTTATGTGAGACTTTTTAGTAATTCTTCTATCTTTCATCCAAAACCTACCGATCCATAATGGAATGAGTTTTTTTTATTAGATTACATAGTATTAAAATATTATTTTTAAAATATCAATCTATTCCAACAACCTAAAACCCTTCTACCAAACAACACATAATTGTTTGGTATTCATCCTTTGATTCAAAAGTGAGCCACAAGTAAAATAAATGAATACCGATATACAAGGTTGGTTTTGCAAATCCAAACCAAAGTTGCACTCACTTCGCTATTGTCACTCATAATCTATTCTTAGACTAACATTAAAAAATGTGAAGACCCCACTTTACAAATGATAACAGTACAAAATAATCTTTTAAACTAAATATTAAAATTTTCTCTTACCTCATTTTCTTTTATACTAAAACTCAATCCTATTCTAAACCTTTCTACTTTACAAACCAAACGTCACTTAAGTGTTGTTAACTATAGTTCTAATAAGCTTAACGAGCCTTTTTCTTCAAGTGATGGACTTTCTTCGACTGGTAATTTCTGTTTGCAAAGGTTTAAAATGGACGGTTCTATTCTTCAAGTGATGGACGACTTGGTCAAGGTAGGACAAAGTATTGGATACAATATGGAAGGTTGCGTGAAGAACATTGAAGCCATTATTGGTTCACAAGGAGATTGTAATGTTGTTAAATGAATTTTTTGTCCTTAAATATTCAAGGACTTGGTTATAAGGCCAAAAAAGGGTGGGTAAAGGAGTTATGTATGAAGCATAGAGTTAATTTTGTGACTCTTCAAGAAACTAAAATGGAACACATGGAGTGGCTACTATTAAGATCTTGTGGGAGAATTCTTCTTTTGATTATGCATTTAGTTCGTCTTTAGGAAACCCGGGAAGTATTTTATGTTTTTGGAAGCCTAGTTTATTTGTCAAAGATAATGTTATGTCTTCTGATTATTTTTTTTGTGTCTAATATGGGTACTTGGGTTCATTTGTCTACTAAACTCCTTATTATTTTGTTTATGCTCCTCAAGATATAATAGAAAAAAAAGTTATGGAATTATATTCTTCTTTTAATTAATAGATGGGAAGGTGAATGTATGATTATGGGGGAACTTACGTCTATTTAATTGAGGAGTATTTTCACATCATATAATCCACAATTAAAACACAAGCCTTTTGGTTTACTCTTAATAGGTTGTATTCCTTATGTAATACTTTGTTCTTGTGTTAGATCTCCAATAATACAAATAATACTTTGATAACTATTGAAGAAGCGCTTATAGTTTCTCTTTCTTTTTGTCTCTAGTACCTTGCTAGAGGGCTGCCATGAGTTGCTTGGTTCTGGTTCCCGGCCTCTACGCTCTTCATGTCCTCATTTGTAGTGATCGAGTTAATTAACGTTACAATGTACTCCTGATCACTTATGTGGCACATGTCATCGGAAACATTAACATGAACCCATGGCTCAAGAGTATAAATGTGTAACGTACTACTACTAAGAAAATAGGTGTGTAGTCAGATTTCTGCAATGATTCAATGGATTAAACACAACAAACACTTTCACTACTAAATAATATACCAATACCGGAAAGAAAAAACAAGTCTAGGATTAAAAGCAATTGCTATGAATCATTCATGCCGATTTTTACTCACCAATATTTTGGTAAGAAATGGCACAATTGCATGGCCATATACGTACACGTACTCCTTATTTGGTCTTTCTATATAGTTAGGTCTGGTGATAAGTGTTACACTTTATACTTGTTAGTCATCCTTGTTATTATTTGCTACGGCCCAAATAAGTATTTGTTAGGACTTCATATTATGTACTCTATGTATATTGTACGGATACTGATTTTAAGGATTCATTCATCATTCACTTTTGTTTAGGATTTGATTGCTGCTGGTTAAGTTAGAGTTATTCATGTTTTCTCACGTTATCAGTATGCGAATATTTTCAGCAAAGGCTTACATTCAGTTTTGTTTGAGGAGTTTTGTATCAGTTTGAGTGTCTGGTGTCCTCCCGCTCAAACTGCGAGGGAGTGTTAGTCGTATTTCATTAGGCTGAACACAGTGGCGACATGGGTTTTGCTTGCCAAATCAGCTTTCTCTCTCCGACAACCTGACGACGACCAAGTTGCCACAGTGAAGACCAAATTGTCATAGTGGCGACCAAGTTGCCACAGTTGCGACCAAGTTAATTTTTATTTTTTATTTTTTTAAAAAATAAACAAAGTATTATATAATTTAAATAAAACAAAGTACTACATATAAACTAATTTTTATACATTCTCTATGCTAAAATGTAAGAAAGTTAAAACTATAAGATAAAAATGACAATGAAATCAAACTTTAAAGGTTTATACTGTAACTTAATTATTTATAAAAATAAAATAAATTAACTTATTAATAGTCTTCTTCTTCATCTTTGCAAATCTCAAAGACTCAAACACACACCTTTTTTTTTTTTAAAAAAGTGAGAAATAAAAGGTGTTTTGTTTGTTTTTTGTAAGTTTGTGTGTTTGAAACTCGGTCGTGATCTCGACCAAGTCGTGTGTTTTTTGCCTTGCCGACCGATCAAGACCGACTACCCACATTGAGGCGACCGATCTTGACCCTCGGTCGACCGATCAATGACCCAACCGTTACGTTCAGCCTTACGGGCTACGACCCAAGTATGTATTTGTTAGGGCTTCATATTATGTACTCTATATATATTGTACGGATACTGTTTTTAATGATTCATTCATCATTCACCAACTTACAAATAGGAGGGGACAAACTCTTCGTCGGCTCACCATTGTCATTGCTATTAGATCACCATATTCTTGTGAACGTTTTTGTTTTTTTGTTTTTTTATTTTCACAAATATTCAGTGGGCTCCTAAAAACAATGAATTGTTGTATGTTTAATATCTAACATCCTTTACTATCATCTAGAAATTAGGTCTAGGCATTACGTACGATTCACAATGACTTCTTCAATGATGTGGGTCTCATTTTCATTCTTCCTTTAAGAAAACTCGCCATAAAATGCCCAAAATTGAAAAGGACATTTAATTTTCATGTTAATTATTGAAATAATGAAAATGACGTGACAAGAAGATGATTCTTATAATTTTGGTAACATCTTTTATACCTATTTGGCTTTCAATATTCTTATCAAACTAGTTATGAGGGTCGGAACCAGGGTGGGTCCCGGGACACTCATGGATTCTTGTCTCGTTGTGGTAATTTTGTTAAAAAACCTCATTTTTTTATAAATGCACCCGGTCCCAAAAAGTTGTGCATGTAGTCTTGCTTGATTTTTTATAAATGCACATGATGACTTTGTGTTCTCGTTTCGTCCCTGCTAGTTATACAAAGTGAATTCACTTTCCATGAGTGATCCATGTAAGGTAAGTTGGAATAGCCTTTATATTCTTATGAGCGATCAAGTGTGGGAAAGAATAGTGATATTAAACAAGGTGTCTTTGCTTGGCAATTTATGTCAAACACACCTTGTTTCCAAGATTTCAAATGATCGAAGCTATCGTTCAAAACAATGCATGCTTCAAAACATGATTTTCAATTTGACTGCTTCAAAACCAACACGAATCACATCTAGTGCCAATCTCACTTATTTATCAGTCACTTTAATTTTAATCAAGATGGTATGAGCTGAACTCTTAACTATAGCGAAATTTGATATAAACACGAGTTTTCTTTTAAAAAAAATTGCCATTATTAATAGAATGATACGGATGGAGTAATTAAAATTCGCATATGCAGAGTACTATATCACCACGTACATAACATGAAGCATTCAAGTTTTGCATGCTAAATTATTTTCTTTCAGTACGTCATAAATGTGCGCTAACAAAACTATTTATCATAGACGCCAAGAAATTTATACAGGCAAAAACATTTCTTAATAATGATGGTAATATATTTTTAAGGGAGATGATTTGCACACTCCTATAAATGATTGGGACACTCAAATGTTGAGTGTTTGGATATTTATACCCTCACATTATTTATAGTTATATTTATCCTGTAAGGGTATAAATGTAAAAACACTCAAAATTTAAGTGTTCCAATCATTTATTGGAGTGTGCAAATCACCTCCCTATTTTTAAGGGATATGTTATTCAAAGGCGGAGCCATGATTCAATGTTAGGGAGTGTTTATCTATTACAAAAAAAGAAAATAAAACTTGTGTTCGATTAATATAAAGGAAATTTTGGCTGTTTAGGGGGTGCTAAACACCCACTAGCCACCCTACTAGCTCTGTCTCTGATGTTATTGGTACCTCTAGCTCACTTAATTTCTATATTTTCTGTCAGTTTAATATTTTTAACTTATTAAACTTCATATTTTATGTTTTGTATCTTAGTTTTAGAGTTTTTTATTATAAATAAAATTAAAAAAATAAAACAAAATAAATAAATAAATAAAATTTTGAAATATGTGAAAAGAGTGCCACTTGTAATTTAGGGAGGTTACATATAACCTTCCCCTTATTTTTACACTCTGGTTTTTATATTCTATATAGAGGGAAAAGGGAGTGAAGGAAAGGAGGGTGAAGTGGTGGGGACAGGAAATGAAGGATTATTACAATTTTACTTGTGTTTTTGAGTTGTACAAAATGAAAGGGATGAAAGGTATATGAAATGCTATATAACTACTAATTTGACTCCACAACAAGAAATACTAACATGTATATATGACTCGAGTTCTTACTACAGACTATAACTCATGAGTCAAACTACATACATAAATGATAAACCATAACTTGGAAACATTATAAACATCATCTCTGATCCGCGCCAAACCGTCAAGTTTTATCACTCAAGCCGGCCACTTGTGAATGGCCGACCGTAAGAAACTTAAAACGGTTCAGGCACGAACTCAATGAAGATCTGGGGAGTATAGTGTTTCCCCGGGTCGTTATGTCCCAGCGAGCTGTGCAATGGATCACCAAACGTATAGTGATCGAGAGATTTGAACGGAAAAGAAGGATCTGATTTATTATAACTAAGGAAAAGGACATAAACTACAAGGGCTAAAATGGAAATTAAAGAAATTTAAAAAGATAAAAAATATTAAATAAACGCTATCACTATTTTTAAAATTGATGAACGTTTAAAACTTAAAACTTAAAACTTACGTTTAAATAAAATTACGTAAATACAAAATAAAAGTGAGATCTAAGAAATAAAAGTCCTAAAAATATGAAAATGACATTTTTACAAACCTAATGATAAAAGAAAATTTATAGAAAAAGAAAATTATTTAAAAAGAAAATTATAACTATTAAATTAATGATTATTAATTAAAAACTAATTTTAACTATTTAATAATAACCTAAAATACAAGAAAATATGAAATAAAGCTAGAAAAATAAAATTATGACTTGGAAAAATCTAAAATATCAAAAGAGAATTTTCAAAACTATTTTTATATTTTTCTGATTATTTTTCTATTTTCTAGGAATTAAAAACTATTTAAAACTAATTAAATTATTTAAAAATACAAATTTAACTAATAAAAATCTAGAAAAATATTTTTTTGTCTTTTTATATTTATCTTAACTTAAGAAAAATGAAAAATTATTTTTTTGAGACTTTTCTTAATTATTTGTATTAAATGCTATTTAAAAAGGCTTAAAAACTGAATTAAATTAAGAAAAATAGCAAACAGGACTGGAAAAATCTGAAAAATTCAAGTTAAGCTTAAAATAATACTAGGGATCTAGGAAAAATGGAAAAACAGGTGGTTATGTGGAGAAATATGAAACTGATGTGCAAAGTGCTAAGAAATAAGCACTTGGAATAAGCTAGTGAGCACCAAGGGCCACCAAACTGAAACAGAAGCTTGGATAAGCTGAAAGAGCCAAATTGCAACAAGTCTCAACAAGCCTAAACCACTGATTTGCAATCTACAAAGATTTGATGAAATGATTATAAACTAAAAACAGGTTTGAGGTGCCTACTTTAAACCCAAAAATAAGCACTCAAATAAGCTACAAATCAAAAACCAATTATGGAGACTTAAACTAGACCTGATCAAGAGTTTATGAGCCAAAGACCAGACCAAGGTGAGCTAAGTTGAGCCCTGTGCAGACCTTGCAAGATCCCTGTGCAGACTCAGTGTTAACTGAGTCAGTTGCACAGGGCACATATGACCATGTTGACAAGCCTTTTTGGGGCTTAAGAAAAATTCAAAAAATTATACAAAATTGAGGATAAGAAAATAGACCTACTGAAGATTTTAAAACCATAAGTTTCATTGATTTTGACCCAGAAATGAATTCACTAAAAATCTCTCTAGCTTAGCCAAAACTGAGTTTTGTGCAATTTGACTTTTTAACAAAACTGAAAGTTTGACTAATTTGAGGTTTGGATCAAATTCAAGGACTGAATATGATGTTTATTGATGAAATAGATCTAATGCAAGCTATATCTAAGTATTATAAACACAAAACAAGATTTTGTTTTGACAAAATCTCAACAGTTAAACTGTTGAGATGGTTTAAGTGGAGATTTGACTTTGAGCCTGTGCAGGCACAAGATTAAGACTGAAATGGGTTCAAATGAGTTATACAAACCTAAAACACCAAGTCCTAACTACTGCACTATCCTCTAATTTAATTTAAGCAGTAAATCCAAACACCCTTGATACCAACTGATTTGCAAATGAAACTTAACCAACACCAAACTAGCCAATGCTATGGATCAAATTGAGTTTACATGACTTAAATACATAATAAACAGATTAGAACCAGTTAATACTACAAATGAAGATTATGCAAAGAAATCTTAAAATAACTCACAAACTGTCCTTAGCCACTATGGCTTGAAACTTGTGAAACCAGAACTCTAACCTATATTATCCAACCCGATAACTTTAAATCAACCCAATTCCATGGCTGCTTCAACCCATGTTCATTTCCATTACCAACTTGACTTTCTTTGACCAATATCCCAAGTTGATTGAAACTTAAACTTAAGCTTATAAAAAGCTATGAGAAGCTTGTATAGGCTTATTAGAGCTGAGAAACAAGTTATGTGAAACTTTTGTATGAGAAATTGAAATGGGAACTTTCAACAGTAAGCTTGGAACTTAAAATCTTAACACAACTTTGAATTTATAACTGGAAATATTTTATAATGATACAATACACTTAGTTTGATACAAAGAAACAAAATACAACAGGTTTTACACTAAGATAAAGACTTTAAGTTAAGAAACGACATTTAGAGAAAATTAAAAATTACTAGACTCCCTTATACTCTTCCTTCTTCTCTCTTTTATAATCCAAGAGCTTTCTCTCTCATCTCTGATTGTTTCCCACTTGAGTTGATAGCCATTGGATGGCTTAGTTTCATCTTGGCCATTGAATCTGTTTTGGCGCCAAAACTAGTTTTTGACAGTGAGGTTGAGTGAGGGTATGAGAGGAGCATTAAATGATCCTTGGAAGTTAGTTGAGGTGGAGGGGACATGGATGAGTGGGGGTGAGGAGGGGGGATGGGTTGTAACTTGTTGCAGGCAAGCAGTTGGAGGGGAAGACTTTAGGCGCCAAGGGTTGGTTTGACCGGGTGTTAAATATAAAAGGGGGTCCAAAATGATATGACAGGGGGTCACTTGGGGTTTTGACAGGTCCAAAGGGGTGTGAAGGGTTTTAATTATCAAGGACCTCTTTTGTAATTTCTGAAATTCAAGGACCTAGGCTGCCATTTTCACAAAGTTGCTCCAAGGACTAAAAGTGACAAGCTTCCATACTACAAGGACCAAACTTGACATTTTCCAATTTTCAAGGGCCATTTCTGCCAAATTTCAAACTTGAAGGACTAATTTTGTAATTTCTCAAAACTTTTGATATTTTTCACCAAAGGACTAATTTTGACAACTTTTGATTTTAAAAGGACCTTTGGTGATTTTTCTTTTGAAATTTTGTGATCAGGGACTATTTCTGACAATTTTAGAAACTTGGGGGACTGAAACTGCCAATTATGCAAACTTAGCTCATTTTTCATCTGATTTTGAACATTTTGCATCTGAAACATATAAAATGCAATTTTGGAATATTTTCAGTATTTTGATGCATTTCTGAGCATTTTTAAACGTTTTGCAGTTCAGATTTGACCAAAAATGATGAGTATTTACACACTCATCAATCCCCCACACTAAACTATTGCTAGTCCCTAGCAATCTTTTGAGAAAAACTTAATGGTTTTGAATCTCTTTACCAAAAGCCATTACTTCTGGAGTAGCCAAATGTTTCAGTTCAAGTAAGAACCATGGTACACCGATAACCATGTGATTTTGAGCAAACCACCAGCTTCCAACGGATTTGATTTGTCTTTACCAGAAGCCGTTTGCTCTGGACTAGCCAAATCTTAGATAAATTATCAATATTATCTTTGGTGAGCTGATTACCAATTATGGTTTTTCCACTGCCTTTACCACAAGCCATAAACTTGCGGGCTAGCCAACTCTTCACTTTTTAGGATATGGTGAGCTGAATACCATACAATTTTGGGCAAATTGCAAGCCGTCAACGGATTTGAGATATCTTTACCAAGAGCCGTTTGCTCCTGGATTAGCCAATCCTTCTGTTTATTAGACATGGCGGACTGATAACCAATTGAGTAAGTGCAAAACACTTACTCCAAAAAAAAAATTTTAGCCAAAAACGGGGGAATTGGGTGGCATAATTACATGATAAAATTCGTGAGAATCCCCCCCACACTTAGAAATGAATATTGCCCTCAATATTCAAAGTACCGGCGGTTATGCCGAAACAAAGAATGTAAAAGGGAAATACTACGGCCATTATTTTGAAAGATTTTTTTTTTTTTTTTGGAACTTGCATATATACACAACATGTGGGGCAACCCCCCCACACTAGGGTGGTAGAAAGTAGAAAGAAGTCAGAAATATGGGTGAAAACCCATATGGCATGCTACTGTTTTGATTCCCGAGTCGCTAGCTTGACTCGACCCCGAATTAATTTGTTCATGGGGAAGTAAGTGAAATAGACAATCTCCATCGGACTTTCATTCAAGATGTTTGGACAAACATTTGAAGCACGTGAAAGTTCCACACCGATGAGATATATTCCCGGCTCAAGATAATGGTACATGGAGATGCCGGGATCAAAGATAATGTCTTCATTCCCGAAGGAGTGAAGAACAGGAGAAGTCACATCATATGTGAGGAATGGAAGAAAGATGTTTATAACAATTAGGATCCATTCTTCATCCTCAAAATCAAATTTTATAGTTTCCTTAATGTGTATTTCATCATTAAAGCTCTTTTGGTTATTTTCAACAATTACCTCGGGAGGGAGAGGCGGGGTGGTCCTCATAAGCATGTCTCCCTCCAGGTCAAGATCAAGATCAAAATAGAAATGATCATACTCCGGAGGAGATATGATGTGAGAGAGTTCACCGGAGAACTCCTCAGGATCTAGATCAAAGAGAAACGAATCATACTCGGGAAAAGAAAGATGAAAGGTGGGATTGCCACTACTCTCCTTTTTAGTATAATCGTCATCAAAGCGGAATATTTCAAATTCCGGAAGAGAATCATTGGAAAAAGCCTCAAACTCAAGAGATGTTTCGGGCTTTTCCAAGATAGAGTTACTATCCTCTACGGGGATAGGAGTTGAAGCTGGCTTAGCACAAAATGATTTGATCTTAGAAATGAGGAGATTTACATTGAACAATTTTTCACGAAGTATCTCATCCTCAATTTCCAGATCATAAGAATCTCTCACTTCCTCTAGCTTAGAAGGTAAGTTCTCGACATAATCGATGTCTCCACAAGATAAAGAATCGTTAAACGAAGTACAATCGTTGTCGAGATCGGAGAACATATCAACATGATCATTTGGAATGTCAAGAGGAGGGTAAGAATCATCATCAAGAGGCTTATCACACATATTGCCGGAGATAACCTCGGACTCACTTGGGGTTAGGATAAGGTTCTCAACACGAGACGATTCCATTTATGGAATAGTGCTAAGAGGCTCGTCCCCCATTATGAGAGATTCAACGGGTTCAACAATGTTTGAAGAAATAGAATCATCGACCTCTTCCAAAAGGACGTCACTTCCCTCAACCGGTGTGAGTGAAGGGGAAGAGTCGGTAATGAAAGGCTCAGAAACGGGATTGGTTGTAGCCGACAAACTCACATAATATTCTTTCATTTGAATGGAATCCTCATCATCATCGAAAACGAAAGTCTTGTGATATTGGGTTGATGTAGCATTATAAACCTCGTCATCGGTGGCTTGACAATCGTAAAAAGGATGGGGACCACCACAATAATCACATCTTTTGGAAACGGTATCAACGGGCTCTAGTTTTTGCTTCACGCATCGAATATCATTGGTAAGCTCAGCCATCTTAACCGGTTTGTTTCTTGATGTCGGAACTTTCGATTTGTTCTCGATGATCGTCAATATATCCCTTGGGGTACGATACAAGATATTGCCACCGGCGGCGTGATTGAGTGAATCTTGATCGATTTGCGTTAAAGCGTTGTAGAATATATCGATCTGAAGTATTTCCGAGAAACCATGATGTGGGCATTTTCGTAGGAGATCTTTAAATCTTTCCCATGCCTCACCGAAACTTTCATCAAAACGCTGTTGGAAGTTTATAATCTCGTTCTTAAGATTTTCCGTCTTAGAATAAGGAAAGAAACGATTTACAAATTTTGAAACGAGATCCTCCCAGGTAGTGATCGATCGAGGGGGTTCTTTATCGAGCCAATTCCGGGCTACCCCCTCGAGAGAAAATGAGAATAACATCAACTTAATTGTGTCACGGGGAACATCCTTATATTTTATAGTCGAAATTAGCTTATCAAACCATCGGATGTGAGCATAGGGATCGTTCCTCTCGAGACCATAGAATGGATTTGACATAATTAGTTGAATTAAACCGGTGTTTATCTCGAAATTCTCGGAAAGAATCTCCGGTACAACGATAGCATCTTCGTAACCCTCGATGGGTACTTGGAGCATTTCTAACATCGTACGCGTGTCCGCCATTAGAATTAAACATAAGAGGGAAAAGAATAGAATCAAATGGTCAAGAGGAATGAGAAGAATATTTTTGGATTTTTGGATTTTTATAAGAAAATATAAACATATATAGATGGTATGAACAAGGAGTGATTATTCAAACCTCTAATCTGCTAAACGTAAGACAATCAGCATAGCTCCCCGGCAGCGGCGCCAAAAATTTGATCCGCGCCAAACCGTCAAGTTTTATCACTCAAGCCGGCCACTTGTGAATGGCCGACCGTAAGAAACTTAAAACGGTTCAGGCACGAACTCAATGAAGATCTGGGGAGTATAGTGTTTCCCCGGGTCGTTATGTCCCAGCGAGCTGTGCAATGGATCACCAAACGTATAGTGATCGAGAGATTTGAACGGAAAAGAAGGATCTGATTTATTATAACTAAGGAAAAAGTACATAAACTATAAGGGCTAAAATGGAAATTAAAGAAATTTAAAAAGATAAAAAATATTAAATAAACGCTATCACTATTTTTAAAATTGATGAACGTTTAAAACTTAAAACTTAAAACTTACGTTTAAATAAAATTACGTAAACGTACAAAATAAAAAGTGATATCAAAGAAATAAAAGTCCTAAAAATATGAAAATGAAATTTTTACAAACCTAATGATAAAAGAAAATATATAGAAAAATAAAATTATTTTTATAACTATTAAATTAATTATTATTAATTAAAAACTAATTTTAACTATTTAATAATAACCTAAAATACAAGAAAATATGAAATAAAGGTAGAAAAATAAAATTATGACTTGGAAAAATCTAAAATATCAAAAGAGAATTTTCAAAAATATTTTTATATTTTTCTGATTATTTTTCTATTTTCTAGGAATTAAAAACTATTTAAAACTAATTAAATTATTTAAAAATACAAATTTAACTAAGAAAAATCTAGAAAAATATTTTTTTGCCTTTTTATATTTATCTTAACTTAAGAAAAATGAAAAATTATTTTTTTGAGACTTTTCTTAATTATTTGTATTAAATGCTATTTAAAAAGGCTTAAAAACTGAATTAAATTAAGAAAAATAGCAAACAGGACTGGAAAAATCTGAAAAATTCAAGTTAAGCTTAAAATAATACTAGGGATCTAGGAAAAATGGAAAAACATGTGGTTATGTGGAGAAATATGAAACTGATGTGCAAAGTGCTAAGAAATAAGCACTTGGAATAAGCTAGTGAGCACCAAGGGCCACCAAACTGAAACAGAAGCTTGGATAAGCTGAAAGAGCCAAATTGCAACAAGTCTCAACAAGCCTAAACCACTGATTTGCAATCTACAAAGATTTGATGAAATGATTATAAACTAAAAACAGGTTTGAGGTGCCTACTTTAAACCCAAAAATAAGCACTCAAATAAGCTACAAATCAAAAACCAATTATGGAGACTTAAACTAGACCTGATCAAGAGTTTATGAGCCAAAGACCAGACCAAGGTGAGCTAAGTTGAGCCATGTGCAGACCTTGCAAGATCCCTGTGCAGACTCAGTGTTAACTGAGTCAGTTGCACAGGGCACATATGACCATGTTGACAAGCTGATCCGCTCCAAAACCGTCAAGTTTTATCACTCAAGCCTGCCACTTGTGAATGGCCGACCGTAACAAACTTAAAACAGTTTAAGCACAAATGCAATGAAGATCAGGAGAGTATAGTGTTTCCCCAGGTCGTTAAGTCCCAACGAGCTGTGCGAGAATAGTCAAACGTATAGTGATCGAGAAGATTTGAACGGGAAAAGAGATGTGAGATATAGTAACTACAGAAAAAGTACATAAACTACAAGGGCTTAAATGCAAATTAAAGGAAATTAAAAGGATAAAAAATATTAAATAAACGCTATCACTATTTGCAAAATGATGAACGTTTAAAACTTAAAACTTACGTTTAAATAAAACTTACGTAAACGTACAAAATAAAAAGTGAGATCTAAGAAATAAAAGACCTAAAAATATGAAAATAACATTTTTACAATCCTAATGATAAAAGAAAATTTAGAAAAATAAAATTATTTTTATAACTATTTAATTAATTATTATTAATTAAAAACTAATTTTAACTATTAAATATTAACCTAAAATACAAGAAAATATGAAACAAAGCTAGAAAAATAAAATTATGACTTAGAAAAATCTAAAATATCAAAATAGAATTTTCAAAACTATTTTTGTATTTTTCTTATTATTTTTCTATTTTCTAGGAATTAAAAACTATTAAAACCTAATTAAATTGCTTAAAAATACAAATTTAATTAAGAAAAATCTAGAAAAATATTTTTTTGTCTTTTTATATTTATCTTAACTTAATAAAAATGAAAAATTATTTTTTTGAACCTTTTCTGAATTATTGGTATTTAAAGCTAATTAAAAAGTACTAAAAACTGAATTAAATCAAGAAAAATAGCAAACAGGACAGGAAAAATATTAAAAATTCAAGATAAGTATAAAATATTATTAGGAATCTAGGAAAAATAGAAAAACATGGGGTTGTGTGAAGGAAATTGGAACTGCTATTGGAAGTGCTTATAAAATAAGCACTTGAATAAGCCAAAGGGTACTAAATGGGCACCAAACCAACACAGAAGCTAAGATAAGCTAAAATGACCAAAATGCAATGAATTACAACTGCTCTACATCTCTGGATTGCAAGCTACCAAGGTTTGGTTGGATTGAGACCAAGTGCTAATAACAGTTTAGAGGCCAACTTTGGGCTTAAGCATAAGCTGCATAATAAGCTGAAAAGGGAAAACAAAAGTGGGAACCTCAAGAAGACCTGGGTGGCTATCTATAAGCCAAAGGCTAGACCATGACAAGCTCTATTGAGCTTTGTGCAAGGGTTGCACCAACCCTGTGCAGACTCAGTATTAACTGAGTCAATGCACAGGGCATTTGTGCCCATTTTGACAAGACATTATGAAGCTTATAGATAATTCACAAAAATACACAAAATTGGTAATAATAAAATAGACCAGATGAACTTTTCAAACCTACAAGTTTCATTAGATTTGGCCTAGAACTGAGCTTGTAAAAATTCACCTCAGTTGAGCCAAAACTGAGGTATTGCAAATTTTGACTTTTGAAGAAATTATGAAAAGTTGACCAAGTTGAGATTTGAAGCCAATTTTAGGACTGAATATGATGTTAATATATGAAATAAGACTACTGCAATCTATGTTTATGTATTTCAAACACAAAATGAGCTTTTGACTTCTAAAAATCCTAACAGTTAAGCATTTAGGACAGTAGACATGTGATTTTGACTATTATGGTTGCAAGTGCAGTTTTTAAGACAGGTATGATTCACTAAGATGCTTAACAAACTTGAAACAACAAGAAACAACCACTGATTAGGCCTCTAAGACAGTTAAAGCAATAAATCCAAACACCTCTTCAAATACTGATTTGCAATTAACAACAAGCTAAAAACTTAACTGGTTAAAATTGATGATCAAACTAAGCTTACCTACCCTAATAACAACTAATCCAACAGGTTTGAACAGATTATAACTACAGATACAGGTACAAACAAAGACTGCAAATTTGACTTGAAAATTGAAAATGAGAAATTCACTCACATGTGTCCAGCTGGTGTGCAGGCTAAAACCAAACCAAACCTATTCTAATTTACCCTAATCCAACCTATATCCATGCTGCATCAACCCAATATCCATTTCCAAATCCATTTGAGCTCATAGTTGACTTTTGTTGACCATGTAACAAAATTGATTGAAACTTAATTGTAAGCTTATAAAAAGCTATATAGAGCTTATTTAAGCTTATTGGAACTGAACAAAGAGCTATTTGAAGCTTGAATGCTAGAGTTTAAAATCAAAATTTTCAACAGTGGACTTCAAAACATCAAATATAAGTGAAGCATTAAATAGAGACTTGAACTGAATTATAGTGACAAAAGAGATTAGTTTGAGTACAATGAAACTTGAGATTACATTCTAATACACTAATTAAGAATACTTAATAAAAAACGACATACATTTTAATTTAAAAACTAACTACTACTTAATCTCTCCTTCTTCTTCCTCTTTTATACACCCAATGGTTTTGCCACCTGTTTCTAAGCACATCCCACCTTTCTTGTGAGCCAATGGGAGAGTAGAAGTCATTTTGGCCACTTTTCCAATTTTGGCGGGAAAGGGGTTTTTGACCTGTGTGGCTTCTGAGCTAGCAACTAGGGCGGGGGTGGAGTAGGTATGATGATGAGGGGTTGAGGTGATAAGGTGCAGGATAAGGCGTGGAATGGTGGAAAGTGTTGTTGCAGGGTAGCAGGGCAACTTGGAGGGGAAGCAGAGGTGGAGGGAAAGGTGTTTGGGTGATAATTTGACCAAGGGGTCAAAAAGGGGATGTCAAGGTTATTGGCAGGGGTCACAATGGGCTTGGCAGGGGATCAAAATGGGTAAAGGGTCAAAGATAGGTTTAATATTATAAGGACTTGATTTGCAATTCTCCAATTTTTGAAGGACCATTTCTGCCATTTTCCAAAGTTCACACAAGGGATCAAAATTGACAAGCTCCCATAGTACAAGGACTAGTTTTGACATTTTCAATTTTCCAGGGACCAAACTTGACATTTTATGAAAGTTCAGGGACCTTTCCTGCCATTTAACAAAAGATTTATTCAAGGATCATTTTTGACAATTTAGAATATTTCAGGGACCTTGAATAACATTTTTCTTTATTTTGTTTTACCAGGGACTGTTTTTGACAACTTTTGAAACTTGGGGGACTAAAACTGCCAATTATGCAAACTTTATACGTTTTTCACCAGATTTTGATATTTTTGCATTTAAAACACATAAAACACTAATTTGTGATATTTTAATCATTCTGATGCATTTCTGAGTGTTTTCAGATGTTTTTACAGTTTAAATGGTACAAAAATGATGAGTATTTAGACACTCATCAATCCCCCACACTAAGATATTGCTAGTCCCTAGCAATGTTTTGAGAAAAATTAATGGATTTCATCTCTTTACCAAAAGCCATTACTTCTGGAGTAGCCAAATGTTTCAGTTCAAGTAAGAACCTTGGTACACCGATAACCAAATGATTTTGAGCAAATCATCAGCTTTCAACGGATTTGATTTGTCTTTACCAGAAGCCGTTTGCTCTGGACTAGCCAACTCTTAGATAAATTATCAATATTATCTTTGGTGAGCTGATTACCAATTATGGTTTTTCCACTGCCTTTACCACAAGCCATAAACTTGCGGGCTAGCCAACTCTTCACTTTTAAGGATATGGTGAGCTGAATACCATACAATTTTGGGCAAATTGCAAGCCGTCAACGGATTTGAGATATCTTTACCAAGAGCCGTTTGCTCCTGGATTAGCCAATCCTTATGTGGGTTAGACATGGTGCACTGATTACCATTTGTTGTGTTTAGTACATAGTACTTCCACTAAATTTTTTTTTTTTTTAATTTGGCCATTTTGGGGAAAAAGGGACTAAAAGGGTACATTTATGATCAAAATTCGCCAGAATTCCCCTCCACACTTAGAAATGAATATTGTCCTCAATATTCAAAGTACCGGCTGTTATGCCGAAACTTAGAATGTAAAAAAGATAACATTACTAGCTAAGTGTAGAAGCACAACAATTATTCTTCTTTTTTAATATATATATATATATATATATATATATATATATATATATATATATATATTTATTTTTTTTTTAATACAACATGTGGGGCATCTCCCCCACACTAGAGTGGTACTCATGGGTGAAAACCCATGTGGTGCATGCTAATGTTTTTGATTCCCGAGTCACTAGCTTGACTCGACCCCGAATTAATTTGTTCATGGGGAAGTAAGTGGAAGAGACAATCTCCATCGGACTTTCATTCAAGATGTTTTGATAAACATTGAAGTACGTGAAAGTTCCACACCGATGAGATATAGAGACAGAACCGGCTCACAAATGGTACATGGAAATGCCGGGATCAAAGATAATGTCTTCATTCCCGAAGGAGTGAAGAACAGGAGAAGCCACGGGATATATGAAGAAAAGAAAGAAAATCATGATACAAATCATGACTAACTCTTCATCCTCAATAGGAGAATTCATAGTTTCATGAATCTCCTCAGTTAAGTTCATTTGATCAAGACATATTATGGGTGTGTCTAGATCAAAGTAGAAATTATCATACTCGCCAGATATGATATGAGTAAGTTCACAGGAGAACTCCTCAAAGGTAAATGAATCATATTCAGAATTGGTATTAGTGGGTTCACTGGTGAACTCATCCAATGTAAATGATCATAATAATGGGAGAGAATTATGAGAATGAAAAGTGGTAACGCCACTAATCTTCTCTCATATTATCAAAAGAAGGCTTCCATTTCCAGAATAGAATCATCGGAAAGAATGTCACTATCCTTAATGGGGATAGGAGATGAAATAGGTTTTTCATTGAAAGCCTCGATTTTAAAATGAGAATACTGACATTCAGTAATGTTGCACGAAGTGCTTCATCTTTGATTTCCATGTCAGTAACTTTATCATTCTCTTCTTCTAAGCTAACAAGCTCAGAAGGTAATTCTTCCATATAACTGATGTCTCCACAAGATAACGAATCGTCATCAATAGAATCGAGCACATCTCAACATGGTTACTTTGGAAGACAAGAGGAGGAGGGATATCACACACATGATCAAGAATTCCTGTGACTCTCTCGGGATTGGGACAAGGTTCTCAACACTAGACTTTATGAATTCGCCGATTCCTTTTCAGGAACAGTGTCAAGAAGCTCATCTCCCATGTTCAGAGAGTGAGTGGGAGCTTCGGGTGTGATAGCAGTTGTTTGAGAATGAATCTCAACTGCTGATATCAACTGATGAATTTGATGAGTCTTCAGTGTATCCTCATCATCACGTCCATCAGGAATAAAACGAAATTGAGAGCTAGATCTGGCTGCTTTTTCTTTTGCAATTGATTCCTTAATAGCTTTTTCAAAGGCAATTTGGGAATTTATTTTAGCAGCCTGCTCTTCAGCTAGCAATTCTTCCATGGATTTCTCATGTGAATTTTTAATGACGGGACATTGTGGGAATGGAGATTTGTCAAAACCGGAAGGTTGACATTGATAATCATCATGAGGACCCCCACAATATACACAAGAAATACTGGGAACATTATGAAATGCTGTTTTATTGAACTCCTCACTTCTTTTCACTAACTCCAGAAGCTCTAGATAAGTGTCTTGTTGGGTTTGTTGAGGAGTTTGAGTTATTTGGCACTGTGGAGGTTGGTCGTGATATGGATAGTCGTAATTGTTACAAGGAAATGGATTCCGTGTTTGACAATCAGCAGCTCAAATGGGGACCTCCACAGTTCTCACAACCAAATGATTGTTGTGGCTGGTCATGTGAATAATATGGAATTTGGTCATTTCCAAAGTCCTGAGTGTTACCAGAAAACTGTTCGTAGACAAACATGTTTCCGGATTGACACTCAAATCCTTGGTGAGGACCTCCACAAATTCACAGCAGTTATGTTGATTATATGAAGATGAGTCGGGCTGTAGTGGGTAATTGGAAAAGTTTGAGGGGTCGTTACATGAGTTCGGATTAGGATCATAATCAAATGAATTCCTCGAACCACAAAACAAACAACTCCCGCTACGAATATCATTACCACACACTGTACACACATACACCAACGACAGGGTGAACCATAGAGAGGCTCACCACAACCGACACAAGGAATAAACGATTTCATTTGAGAGTCATGAGAAGGAATCTGTTTATTCAAAGAATCAACAAAACCAACATGGTGATCAGAATGACTATTAAGTCTCGAAGAACATTTAGAAAAATCAGGAGGTGGGACAAGTGGTGTGCTCTGAGAGCTAGCAATTTCCACCACTTCCGTTATGGTCTCCGGTTTCTGGTTCTTGAGAAACGTGAAGATTAGGCAAGTCATTCTTGCTAGTCACCGTTCTACATTCTGCATGTTTGCTTTTAACCGTAAATCGTGAGAGTTTAGGATCAATTCTAGACGGCTTAGGAGCAATTGAGGGATTAGATCTTTGGATAACCGTAGGTTGGACGTATTTAGCACTTCCGTTATCAGAGGGAAGTACCTGGTCCTTTGTCACCCCGGTTTCTCTTTCCATTTCCCTACGCAGAATTAATGGATCATTACGAACAACACGAATTCTTGACATTTGTGATAAAGTCTGAAGCTTTTCAGCTTCGTCCCAGAATTCGTCGCAGTCGAGAGATTCCATGAGAATAGAAGTTTAGAATCAAATGGATAGAGGGTAAAGAGATAAAGAATTAAAAAGGGTAAGAGGGTAAAGATTAATATTTTTGGATTTTTGGATAAACATTTTGTAAAAACAAGAAAGAAAATATTTTTGGGTTTTTGATTTTTATAAGAAGATATAAATATATAGATGGTATGAACAAGAAGTGAATATTCAAATCACTAATCTGCTAAACGTAAGACTATTAGCACTACTCTCCGGCAGCGGCGCCAAAATTTGATCCGCTCCAAAACCGTCAAGTTTTATCACTCAAGCCTGCCACTTGTGAATGGCCGACCGTAACAAACTTAAAACAGTTTAAGCACAAATGCAATGAAGATTAGGAGAGTATAGTGTTTCCCCAGGTCGTTAAGTCCCAACGAGCTGTGCGAGAATAGTCAAACGTATAGTGATCGAGAAGATTTGAACGGGAAAAGAGATATGAGATATAGTAACTACAGAAAAAGTACATAAACTACAAGGGCTTAAATGCAAATTAAAGGAAATTAAAAGGATAAAAAATATTAAATAAACGCTATCACTATTTGCAAAATGATGAACGTTTAAAACTTAAAACTTACGTTTAAATTAAAAACTACGTAAACGTACAAAATAAAAAGTGAGATCTAAGAAATAAAAGACCTAAAATATGAAAATGACATTTTTACAATCCTAATGATAAAAGAAAATTTAGAAAAATAAAATTATTTTTATAACTATTTAATTAATTATTATTAATTAAAACTAATTTTAACTATTAAATAATAACCTAAAATACAAGAAAATATGAAACAAAGCTAGAAAAAATAAAATTAAGACTTAGAAAAATCTAAAATATCAAAATAGAATTTTCAAAACTATTTTTGTATTTTTTCTGATTATTTTTCTATTTTCTAGGAATTAAAAACTATTAAAAACTAATTAAATTGCTTAAAAATACAAATTTAATTAAGAAAAATCTAGAAAAATATTTTTTTGTCTTTTTATATTTATCTTAACTTAATAAAATGAAAAATTATTTTTTTGAAACTTTTCTGAATTATTGGTATTTAAAGCTAATTAAAAAGTACTAAAAACTGAATTAAATCAAGAAAAATAGCAAACAGGACAGGAAAAATATTAAAAATTCAAGATAAGTATAAAATATTATTAGGAATCTAGGAAAAATAGAAAAACATGGGGTTGTGTGAAGGAAATTGGAACTGCTATTGGAAGTGCTTATAAAATAAGCACTTGAATAAGCCAAAGGGTACTAAATGGGCACCAAACCAACACAGAAGCTAAGATAAGCTAAAATGACCAAAATGCAATGAATTACAACTGCTCTACATCTCTGGATTGCAAGCTACCAAGGTTTGGTTGGATTGAGACCAAGTGCTAATAACAGTTTAGAGGCCAACTTTGGGCTTAAGCATAAGCTGCATAATAAGCTGAAAAGGGAAAACAAAAGTGGGAACCTCAAGAAGACCTGGGTGGCTATCTATAAGCCAAAGGCTAGACCATGACAAGCTCTATTGAGCTTTGTGCAAGGGTTGCACCAACCCTGTGCGACTCAGATTAACTGAGTCAATGCACAGGGCATTTGTGCCCATTTTGACAAGACATTATGAAGCTTATAGATAATTTACAAAAATACACAAAATTGGTAATAATAAAATAGACCAGATGAACTTTTCAAACCTACAAGTTTCATTAGATTTGGCCTAGAACTGAGCTTGTAAAAATTCACCTCAGTTGAGCCAAAACTGAGGTATTGCAAATTTTGACTTTTGAAGAAATTATGAAAAGTTGACCAAGTTGAGATTTGAAGCCAATTTTAGGACTGAATATGATGTTAATATATGAAATAAGACTACTGCAATCTATGTTTATGTATTTAAAACACAAATTGAGCTTTTGACTTCTAAAAATCCTAACAGTTAAGCATTTAGGACAGTAGACATGTGATTTTGACTATTATGGTTGCAAGTGCAGTTTTTAAGACAGGTATGATTCACTAAGATGCTTAACAAACTTGAAACAACAAGAAACAACCACTGATTAGGCCTCTAAGACAGTTAAAGCAATAAATCCAAACACCTCTTCAAATACTGATTTGCAATTAACAACAAGCTAAAAACTTAACTGGTTAAAATTGATGATCAAACTAAGCTTACCTACCCTAATAACAACTAATCCAACAGGTTTGAATAGATTATAACTACAGATACAGGTACAAACAAAGACTGCAAATTTGACTTGAAAATTGAAAATGAGAAATTCACTCACATGTGTCCAGCTGGTGTGCAGGCTAAAACCAAACCAAACCTATTCTAATTTACCCTAATCCAACCTATATCCATGCTGCATCAACCCAATATCCATTTCCAAATCCATTTGAGCTCATAGTTGACTTTTGTTGACCATGTAACAAAATTGATTGAAACTTAATTGTAAGCTTATAAAAAGCTATATAGAGCTTATTTAAGCTTATTGGAACTGAACAAAGAGCTATTTGAAGCTTGAATGCTAGAGTTTAAAATCAAAATTTTCAACAGTGGACTTCAAAACATCAAATATAAGTGAAGCATTAAATAGAGACTTGAACTGAATTATAGTGACAAAAGAGATTAGTTTGAGTACAATGAAACTTGAGATTACATTCTAATACACTAATTAAGAATACTTAATAAAAAACGACATACATTTTAATTTAAAAACTAACTACTACTTAATCTCTCCTTCTTCTTCCTCTTTTATACACCCAATGGTTTTGCCACCTGTTTCTGAGCACATCCCACCTTTCTTGTGAGCCAATGGGAGAGTAGAAGTCATTTTGGCCACTTTTCCAATTTTGGCGGGAAAGGGGTTTTTGACCTGTGTGGCTTCTGAGCTAGCAACTAGGGCGGGGGGGGGGGGGAGTAGGTATGATGATGAGGGGTTGAGGTGATAAGGGTGCAGGGATAAGGGTGGTGGAAAAGGTGAGTGTTGCAGGGTGTAGCAGGGCAACTTGGAGAGGGAAGCAGGAGGTGGAGGGAAAGGTGTTTGGGTGATAATTTGACCAAGGGGTCAAAAAGGGGATGTCAAGGTTATTGGCAGGGGTCACAATGGGCTTGGCAAGGGATCAAAATGGGTAAAGGGTCAAATATAGGTTTAATATTATAAGGACTTGATTTGCAATTCTCCAATTTTTGAAGGACCATTTCTGCCATTTTCCAAAGTTCACACAAGGGATCAAAATTGACAAGCTCCCATAGTACAAGGACTAGTTTTGACATTTTCAATTTTCCAGGGACCAAACTTGACATTTTATGAAAGTTCAGGGACCTTTCCTGCCATTTAACAAAAGATTTATTCAAGGATCATTTTTGACAATTTAGAATATTTCAGGGACCTTGAATAACATTTTTCTTTATTTTGTTTTACCAGGGACTGTTTTTGACAACTTTTGAAACTTGGGGGACAAAAACTGCCAATTATGCAAACTTTATACGTTTTTCACCAGATTTTGATATTTTTGCATTTAAAACACATAAAACACTAATTTGTGATATTTTAATCATTCTGATGCATTTCTGAGTGTTTTCAGATGTTTTTGCAGTTTAAATGGTACAAAAATGATAAGTATTTAGACACTCATCACAAGCCTTTTTGGGGCTTAAGAAAAATTCAAAAAATTATAAAAAATTGAGGATAAGAAAATAGACCTACTGAAGATTTTAAAACCATAAGTTTCATTGATTTTGACCCAGAAATGAATTCACTAAAAATCTCTCTAGCTTGGCCAAAACTGAGTTTTGTGCAATTTGACTTTTTAACAAAACTGAAAGTTTGACTAATTTGAGGTTTGGATCAAATTCAAGGACTGAATATGATGTTTATTGATGAAATAGATCTAATGCAAGCTATATCTAAGTATTACAAACACAAAACAAGATTTTATTTTGACAAAATCTCAACAGTTAAACTGTTGAGATGGTTTAAGTGGAGATTTGACTTTGAGCCTGTGCAGGCACAAGATTAAGACTGAAATGGGTTCAAATGAGTTATACAAACCTAAAACACCAAGTCCTAACTACTGCACTATCCTCTAATTTAATTCAAGCAGTAAATCCAAACACCCTTGATACCAACTGATTTGCAAATGAAACTTAACCAACACCAAACTAGCCAATGCTATGGATCAAATTGAGTTTACATAACTTAAATACAGCCTAATAAACAGATTAGAACCAGTTAATACTACAAATGAAGATTATGCAAAGAAATCTTAAAATAACTCACAAACTGTCCTTAGCTACTATGGCTTGAAACTTGTGAAACCAGAACTCTAACCTATATTATCCAACCCGATAACTTTAAATCAACCCAATTCCATGGCTGCTTCAACCCATGTCCATTTCCATTACCAACTTGACTTTCTTTGACCAATATCCCAAGTTGATTGAAACTTAAACTTAAGCTTATAAAAAGCTATGAGAAGCTTGTATGGGCTTATTAGAGCTGAGAAACAAGTTATGTGAAACTTTTGTATGAGAAATTGAAATGGGAACTTTCAACAGTAAGCTTGGAACTTAAAATCTTAACACAACTTTGAATTTATAACTGGAAATATTTTATAATGATACAATACACTTAGTTTGATACAAAGAAACAAAATACAACAGGTTTTACACTAAGATAAAGACTTTAAGTTAAGAAACGACATTTAGAGAAAATTAAAAATTACTAGACTCCCTTCTACTCTTCCTTCTTCTCTCTTTTATAATCCAAGAGCTTTCTCTCTCATCTCTGATTGTTTCCCACTTGAGTTGATAGCCATTGGATGGCTTAGTTTCATCTTGGCCATTGAATCTGTTTTGGCGCCAAAACTAGTTTTTGACAGTGAGGTTGAGTGAGGGTATGAGAGGAGCATTAAATGATCCTTGGAAGTTAGTTGAGGTGGAGGGGACATGGATGAGTGGGGTGAGGAGGGGAGGATGGTTGTAACTTGTTGCAGGCAAGCAGTTGGAGGGGAAGACTTTTGGCGCCAAGGGTTGGTTTGACCGGGTGTTAAATATAAAAGGGGGTCCAAAATGATATGACAGGGGGGTCACTTGGGGTTTTGACAGGTCCAAAGGGGTGTGAAGGGTTTTAATTATCAAGGACCTCTTTTGTAATTTCTGAAATTCAAGGACCTAGGCTGCCATTTTCACAAAGTTGCTCCAAGGACTAAAAGTGACAAGCTTCCATACTACAAGGACCAAACTTGACATTTTCCAATTTTCAAGGGCCATTTCTGCCAAATTTCAAACTTGAAGGACTAATTTTGTAATTTCTCAAAACTTTTGATATTTTTCACCAAAGGACTAATTTTGACAACTTTTGATTTTAAAAGGACCTTTGGCGATTTTTCTTTGAAATTTTGTGATCGTGACTATTTCTGACAATTTTTGAAACTTGGAGGACTGAAACTGCCAATTATGCAAACTTAGCTCATTTTTCATCTGATTTTGAACATTTTGCATCCGAAACATATAAAATGCAATTTTGGAATATTTTCAGTATTTTGATGCATTTCTGAGCATTTTTAAACGTTTTGCAGTTCAGATTTGACCAAAAATGATGAGTATTTACACACTCATCAATCTCAGTATTACTAAATCGACAAAAACTAATTAGCACTTTGACTTCAATGTGCCACACATTTCATATCTTGTAAAAAAGATTACAATTGACAAAAGAAAGGTGAAATCATATCTGCAGCCTATCTTAACCTTGACTTAGTGAACAAAATGCTAATCTTGAGCAATGACATGATTTAAGAAGAGGTAGGACAATAGTTATACTAAATACTACACAAAAAATATCATAATTCTTACAAAAGGACATCGACATTCGGTTACGTGTACCCATCATTTCGTTAAGGATAGATTTCCGCATATCAAGAGGGCAATCCAACAATGCTTGATTACTTTCTGGACTTTTTAACAGAAATACAAAGGCTTTTGCTTTGAGATCTTCATCAACACCGATAAGCTCCAACTGATTATAAATTTCTCCTCCAGTCGACACATGTGGACGCGATCCAACAATTGCCTTACAACATGAAATAAAGAAAAGTATCAATTTATGACAAGCAAGCATAAATCTAATACATATTGTACATGGAAAAAACTTACCTTAGTACACTCCTTCATTGCATCAGCTATTTGTTCAAAAGAACTCTGGATTTTGGAAGCGAAGTCGCTTTCTTCTTCGATTTTTTTATTTTTTTTGGCTTCATTTGTGAACATCGTGGAGAGGTTGTAACTTGAATGTCATCACCATCGTTGAGGTTCTCCAAACCAATCTCGTTAGTAGATAAAACTTCAACCGTCTCATCAACTATTTCTACCGTATCCTTATTGTTGATCATTCGTTTTCTCCTTTCTTTAGCTGTTTCGGATTCAATACCAGTTGCCCTATCTTTTGCAAATAGCATATAAAGTTTATCATAGTTTGAAACTATTTTCGTTTTCCATTTTGAAGCATCAGGGTTTGCCTATTTAATACCAAGAAAATCATAAAAAATTAGAAACTTTTAACCCATCTGACATGACCATATTACTGTCATATATAGATGAACTTATACTGTTTAATCAACAAAAAATACCTCTATCAAGTCTTTCCACACTTCTTCTCCGGCTTCAATCAATTCAGTTACGGGGTTCCAAGAAAATCCACTCAACGACTTTCCACGAAAGACATCATAGCAACTTGAAAATTTCTTTTTATGGTACTTAAACGATTCTTTAAATTGTATTTCGTTAAATTCAACTTGAGATTTTCATTCAATTCAACAACCCTATATTTATATGCTTGAGGTGAGAATGTTCCTTCACCCCGATTACCTTTATCTTGTTCTTTGAGCATAGCTTTTATAAAGGCGTCATCCATTTGAGGGGTCCAAAAAGGTTGATTCCCTCTTACAAGTGTTATCGTCATTTTCAGTTTTTGCATTTTTTGTCATTATCAAAATCTGCAGACCACAAAAACAAACCATTGCTTGAAACATTTTTTACACACAATTGGCCAACTAAAACATTTTTTACACACAATTGGACACCTAGATTCATACTACTGGATATACTTTTGTTGAAGGCATAGAAAAACAAACAAAATATAAAACCAAAAAGTGTATAATTAAATAAAAAGCAATTTCACCCTACTGATATGATTTTCATATTCAAATATCATGCAGCATTACTAGAAAAGATATAAACAAAATGTGAAATTGTGTCTAACCTGGAGATAATGGGTGTGGAATGGAGATGAACTTTGTGGAAAAAATTAGGGATTAGATATTGATGAAAGAATAGTGAGTGTTTTGGGGAGGATAAGATATATGGAGAAAGTTATAAAATAATAAAATGACTTTTCCTCACTTTACTGCCCAAAATTGGGCGGATGAAAAGGAGCCTAAAAAACTACATATTTCCCTCCACTTTCACTCCTCTCCTTTTTGCTTTCCCTCTCAAAATATCTCGAGAACACAAATTATTTTTAGTACCTTTCCATTCCTCTCATTTTCTTTCCGATATTTATCTAGAGAACACAGTGTTAAAGTTAAACGATATTTGTCTTCTGTATGCAAATCATGGCCAATGACGGAGCTACGTGAAGAAAAGAAAATGTTTATTAGTCTTTGTACCTCTTACAGCATGAAAATTATATTTTTGGCAATTGTCAAGCTTCGCCATTGTGATGGCTAATGATAGAGATATAATTCCTTCCCAACAAATTTCAATACTGTAACTATAAAGTATTATCCTGCTGTAGTATATCTTTTCAATATTACTAGTAGGCCACCCGCTTTTCAATATTACTAGCATGGTAATTTGCGTGTTGCATTTTTTGAGAATAATTTTAAGCATAACGAAAATTTTAGGGAATAAATGTATCACACATTATTGCATATAAAAGTGTCAGAGTACTTTGCATTACGATGCAATGACGATACAAAAACGATAGTCAGTAGTATTATGAGGTTGTCATTATTGGCGATGAAAGATACTTGCTAGTCAATAGATGTTGTGTAATATTCATCACAATGTTATATAAAGTGTATACATAAAAAACTATACATCAGTCCGTGCAATATATGATTAAGAAATATGTATATGACATTGCTTAATAAACTATAAATTTTGGTATTCAAAACTTACACATTTTTATACTTATAATCATCTGAAAAATTTCGTACATTAACATGTACGATTCTTTTTAATCATATTTATTAGCAAAATGATCACGACTTCACTAAACTTTTAATAAAATACATACATAGATGATAAATGTTTTGTGTATATATGCAATTCTCAAATTGTTAAATATTCATAACCAATAAAAAAAATTGACATTAAAACTACATTAATGATTATTTTAAATAATTATGTGTAGGAATTATTGTTTAACATATTATACATAACATTAACCATGTATACATATTACTTATTAATTTGTATTCTTTAGAAAATGAATTAAATCATATTAAGAGAAAATGTTGTTCCTCCATTATATATAGACTAGCAGGGTACCCGCGCAATGCGGTGGCGGGTACCTTCTAACTAAATTTTATAGCGAAGAAATGTTTTTCATTTATATGTTTTTTTTAACAATAACTTTACGTATTTTAATTTCCGGTGAGCTACGTATTTTAAATTATGATGATTATTATTATTTTTACATTAAATGTACGGAAATTCATGTCGGAACAATGGTTTATGTGTTATCTAGTGGATGTGGTTATGTGTTTTTAATAATCATTATTGACAATAATGATTTTTAGCGGTTACACGTTTTTAATAATGAATTGTAAATGATTTTAAAAATGTATTTAATTTAATGGAAACGTATGCATTTCAATTTTAATAATAGGATGTATTGAATTTTAAGTCTTCCTTTTATACTAAGTGTGTAGGCTCATTTGTTTTAAGATTTTTTTTTAAAGATGACCTAAATGCATTATAATGTAGTTAAGATAATCCTTAGTCGAATTATCTATTCGTGCAACTTCAGTAATAGTTGTTGAATTGAGGTAGCCGGGTGGGTACCATGCAACTTAATTTATTTGCGTTTAAATAGAGAGAACTGTAATAATTTCGGGATATCGCTAGTCCTCATTGATAGTCCATTTTTAGCTTAATTATCATAAAAGAAATATAACATATCTAAAAATAACTAACAAAAAGTTTACAGATCTGAAAATCAAACCTCAAAAATATCGCCAATGGTGTTTACGGCTTCTGTGGTGTCGGCGAAAAGTTGTGTGTGTTTTAGTGGATATGGTGACGTGAAATGAGATATTAGTTGTGTGTTTGGTGTGAGATGACAGATGGATAAGAGGAGAAGAAGTTGTGTGTTTTTTTGTGTGAATGAATGTGAAAGAAAGATGGTTATTTGTTTGTTTATGGGTGTGTGTGAGTGACGATGTTGTAAATGGGTTGTTACAACTCTTGGCTATTACAACTCTTGGACTTTGCATTTAATTTCCTATGTTCGTTACAAGTCCTTACGTAGTTATGTCTATGTATTAATTTTATCCATTTAATAGTAAATTAATATAATTCTTTCCATTATAAGTAATTTGTTAAATCTGAATTTTAAGCCTTGTCATTTAAGAAAATGTCTTAAATGCATTATAAGGTAGTAAATAAATATAAATAACTAATTCTTTATACTTTCTTTTTCAGTATTTTTGTTCAAGCATAAATATTTTACCAACTCTATTTTCATTTATGTTCTCACAACTTTTAATTTATGCTAACAATTAAAAACCTGCCTTACAAAAAAAAAAAAAAAAATTTAAAACCTAAAAATTAGAGATTTGTTAATTGGGTGAAATGAAATAACAAAATCTTTTATTTTAAGTCAAATATTACAACATTAATGCACTCGTCATTTTTCAACAATCTTACCAAATAAAACTGAACAAATACATTGTTTACTTCTTTTGAAACATCAAATTACTTTATTTTTGGGTAAAGGGTTTAAACCCGGTGAACATAACATCAAGTTATATATATATATATATATATTTATATATATATATATATATATATATATATATATATATATATATATATATATATATATATATATATATATATATATATATATATATATATATATATGGGAGGGTTAATGTGAGATCAAACTTAAAGTTGTAAAAATAAGATCAAGTCTAAAAAACCACTAAAACGTTTATAAATAACTATTTTAGCAATAATACACAAAAATATAATATTTTAATACCAATTAACATTTTAGAAACTAATAACCAAATGATACATGAGTTTGAATTAGTGATACACCTGATACACATTACACTAATAAATATTCCAAAATCTGATACACATACAAAAACCTGATACACATCACACTTCTAATAAAAGTGTATCACCTAGGTTTCGTAAATTTTAAAAAGAAATCTATCAAAACTTTAACATTTTTAGTTGTAGCTAATAAAAAAATTATTTTTGTTATAAAGAGAGTGTCACTTGTCAAATTTTAGATTAATTTCATTTTAACAACTTTAAGTTTGATCTTATTTGATCTAGATTATATATATATATATATATATATATATATATATATATATATATATATATATATATATATATATATATATATTATGGCGCATTTTAAACGACGCAGTGTTCGATGACCCTAATGTAGGCTAAAAAAGTGGATTTTTTATAGTTTGGCCCAATAACTTAAGCCCTTAATTTTTTTCTTTTTTACCTACTTCTGGGAACCTTGGACGGCAAGATCCCCATTGGTCTATTTTTTGTTTAACAAGGTTATATCCCTACTTGCCATTTGAATACCTGGATCTCAAAAAGTTGCAGTCACTTTCTGGAATCCTCTTTAATTCTTTGATACGAGTTTTCTTCCTTAATATGGTACGTACGAACACCAACCCCGTTGTTTTATGCTCCATGGAATTACTTTACTATGTTATGAATGTTCATGATATGTGCTTATTTTTTGACAACTGTATATTTAACAATGATTCATGGATTCATTTTCTATGTACGTCGTCCGTAAACCCTGTTGTTTTACGCTTCCTAGACTTATTGTTATGTTTGTTTGACGCTTCCCTTTGTTATGAATGGTCATGATATGCACTTATTTGTTGAGAACTGTAATTTTAACGACAAATACATGTTTAACAAGTAGTTGTTTCAATCAAGGTTGTCAAGATCGGGATCCTACCCAGGATCGTTTTCGTCTTTGCAAGATCATGATCGTAAGATCGGATCGGGATCTTAACATCCCACTCTAATGTTATTTCTTAATAATTTATGTAATTTTATACAAATCTAAAAATTATAATAAATTATAACCATTAAATACTATGAATGTTTCGTATAAATGTTGTCCTAAATTATGATTATAAAATGTTTAAAAAGATTAACATGTTGTTTTTTGAATTCTACAAACAAACAACCCATAAATTTGTAGATTTTTAGTTTGTAATCCGAGAAAAGTAAGATCGGATCTGATTACATCGTAAGATCGTATGGTCAAGATCGGGATCATATAAGATCCTAAGCTTGCAAAGATCCTATGTAGGATCCGGATCGTTTTTGCGTTGCAGTATCGTAAAATCGTAAGATCCTAAGATCAGGATCGGGATCCTGACAACTATACTTTCAATATTTTTTATCGTTGTCTATGAATACCTTGCACTTTTGTTTTTGTGTTTTGTACTTACGTGGTTCTAACATCTCCTATGTTTTGAGAATCTTACTAACATGTATGGCATTTAGGGTACTGGCAACCCTCTCGGTTTGGCATTCGGTTTGGCTAATGCCGATCGGCATGAGTGGTGCCTCGAATTCGGCATGATGCGGCATGAGAAGAGGGACATCACAATCTGCAAACAATACCGATTCTACATGGGAAAAATATAGCCGTTATGGTGCATTGAATGGGCAAAAAAGAGACGTTGGATGCATTTAAAAAAAAATCCCTTTTTTTTTCTCCCTATTTAAACACAATAACATCTCTATTTTTTCTCAAACAATATCATTTCTATTTCACAAACAAAATGTATTCATCATCATCTTCATCTTCTTCATCCGAGGATGAGTTAGATTTTTTATCCGACTCTTCCGAGGACATATTTTCCACCGGTTCTACCATAGAAACCTATTTAGCCGCGTGCGATAGCATTGAAGACACGGCTAGCTCTACCCGAAGACATGTTACCCGTTATCGTGAAAAAGCGCTAGAAACTCTAATGAATGACTATTTCGTAGAAGAAAACCCAAAGTTTCCCTGATTTCGTATGGATAAAAGCTTGTTTCTAAAAATTGTAGGTGATATTGAAGCGAATTTCGAATGGTTTCAAGAGGGTGTAGACGCTAGGGGGAAAAAAAGTTTCACGGCGTTGCAAAAATGTACGTCGGCTATTCGTCAACTCGGTACGGGTGGACCTCCGGATAGATACGATAACTACTTAAACATGGCACGAAAAACATCAGTTTTTTTTTATATATATATATATATATATATAATTCGGTATTTTAAATTTTTTATAATTCGGTATTTTTATTATTTTTATATAATTCGGTATTTTTAATTTTTATATAATTCGGTATTTTAAATTTTTTATAATTCGGTATTTTTATTATTTTTATATAATTCGGTATTTTTAATTTTTATATAATTCGGTATTTTAAATTTTATATAATTCGGTATTTTTATTATTTTTATATAATTCGGTATTTTTAATTTTTATATAATTCGGTATTTTTAATTTTGTATACTTTGTAGGTGAATGCCTTGATCATTTTTGTGAAGCGGTAATCCAATTATATAGGCAAGAGTTCTTACGTAGGCCGACAACCCACGACGTTGCACGCTTATACGAGGCACATGAAGAGCAACATCATATTCCTGGAATGCTTGGTAGCATTGATTGTACACATTTCGTTTGGCGAAATTGTCCTAGGTATTTGAGAGGGCAATATAAAAGAGGTGATCACCAATACCCGACTATTATGCTTGAAGCCGTTGCTTCAAATGATATGTGGTTTTGGCATTCATTTTTTGGTCCTCCTGGTGCAAATAACGACATCAATATTTTGAATCAATCCCCTGGGGGTATCTTATCATCTAAATGGAACGGCGCCCAATAGTTCATTTACTCTAAATGAACGGCTTTACCAAACGCGATATTATCTTATCGATGGAATCTATCCCACGTATTCAACGTTTGTTAAAGCATATCCTTATCCAACTGACCCGAAAGAAAAGAGATTCAAGAAGCTACAAGAGTCTGCATGAAAGGATGTCGAAAGAGCTTTTGGTCGTCTTAAAGCAAAATGGATTATTCTCAGAAATCCACTCCGGCTCATGACGCGCCGAAAGATTCGAAAATAGTTCATACGTGTGTAGTTATATTACACAATATGATTTTAAAAGACGACGGGGTGGCAATATCACCGGTTCATATAATGGATCCGCCAGTCCGGCCAGTTTATGACCCTAATGCCCTAATGTACTACCGGAGTTACAAGATCAAAATATCCATCACCGTCTCCGTTTTGATCTTACGGAGTATGTGGACGCTCAAGACTTACCATACCTTGATGATTAGTGTTTTTTTAATAAGTATCATGTAATTTTCTTTTAAGTATTAATAAAATATTATGTTTTTATCAAATTGTTTTATATAATTAAAATAAAAAATAAAAAAATGAGGTATGAGTTAGGCATGGTTGCCTCTAAAAATCTATTGTTAGGTATGAGATTGGTATGAGATGAGATGGAGGGATATTATTGGTGGGTGATTAGGCATGAAAAAATATCTTAGGCATGGTTGCCACCACCCTTAGTGCATGTAGTACGCCCTTTAATAGTAGCCATTTTTGTGTCGTCATTTGCGTGTGTACTTTTATTCTTTTTGCTTGATGTATGATTTCCGATTTTAAACATAAAACTAAAAGAAATTTGGTACCTAAAATTGATCATGTGATGACAACAAATAACAACATATTATTAGCATTATTTATCCTATGTATATTGCTTGTTTTGTATTATTTTATATGAGAATTGATACTTAATCGCTTACTTTTGTAAATCTCAGTTATAAACAAGCATTTGGTGAAAGTTAGCTATTTTGGACGTAAATTTGGAGCAAAATGGATTAAGTTAGAAGTTCTACTGAACTGACGACATATACGCCATATGAATCTAGACAGATAAGTCGTACACTAAGATTAGACGAATATGAAGACCATTGCCTGACTTTGAAGCATACGCCGTATAAATTTGACCCATGCGCTGTATATGAAACCTTGGTCAACGAAGAAGATCTGAGTTGTTCTAAAACAGATACGCCGCTTGTCATCCCAGAGATGCGGCGTATCAATCTCAAGACTTCACCTGAAAATCCAAGATATTGGAGACAACATACGCCACATTTAGAACGAAGATGCGTCGTATCATATGGCGGTGTACAAATATTTCGAAATATAATAATATTGGACCCCACGCGAAGTTACCTAAATACGGCGTACCAGATAAACTGATACGCCGTATCGAATATGTTTTTAGAATGTATAAATAGAGGATCGACTGAAATTTCAGAGGGAAATCACACACAAGACCAGAAGGATGAAATCAGAGCATAAGAAGGTCCCGCTAGTGCGTATATTGGAAGATTGGCTTAATTTTTATTAGTACTCTTTAATCGTTTGGTTAGCGTACTTTTCACTATTTGACCGTACTTAAATACTTACATTCGTTTAAAGATTATATGATGTTTTATTGGATGTTCATGCGTGTGTTTTTATTACATTATTACTTCATTAATATCGTTTGCATGATTAATATAAGCCCTAAGTGGTTAATTAATAAATTGATAATCATTAAGGTAGACTTTATGCGGATTTCTGATTAGTCGTGACAGGATTAGCATGTTGAGAAAACTTAAAAGCCAAAATCTAGACGTTTAACTTAGTCTAAACATTGGAATGAGATATGCACTCACGTGAGAAACCAAAAAGAGAGAATAAATATAGTACTCATCATATATAACTAAACAATTAGCCCATACATCTTCCTTACTATCGGCTTGACCTATTATATGCTATCTGTATATGTGTGTGTCATTTACCTCATTACTTTTATTTACAACTTTACTTAATCTAAACATCGTGCCATTCTATCAGGCTGAAAACCCCCTTGCGTTAGATTAGGTTTAATTAGACTAACTTTAGATTTAAAATATTAATAGATATTTGAGTGTTAACGTTCCACTCTTAGTGATCGACACTCTACTTACCAACTAGGCTACATTGATCGGGTACACTGCCCGTTAGTGTTTGTTATAGGTTAAGACGGCTAAATATAAATTTAAAACTTGAATAAAATAATCTATACCTACAACGAAATAGACACATCACCATGCATCCATTCCCCGTAGAGGTGGCAATTTAAGACCCAATGGTTAAATTTGGGTCTAGTTGGGTAAATTTTTTTTAATGAGATGAGTCTAAATGGGTTTAGTTTATTTTAATAGATGAGTCTAGTTGGGTATAGTTTATTTTAATTAATTAATATTGATGGGTCTAGTTGGGTCTAATAATATACCCACATGGGTCTAGTACAATATTTACATGGTTTAAGTTGATTGTTAACTAAAATTATAAACAATCACACACAATAAATATTATTTTTATCATGTTCGTGGCCGTTTTTCTCGTTTTTATAACGGTTTTTTTACATTTTTGGTCCTTTTTACACGTTTTCGTCTTTTTTTTAACGTTTTTGTCCGTTTTTCTGGCTTTTTTTACGTTTTCGCACTTTTTTTTACTTTCCGTCTGTTTTTTTATTTACGATTCTTATCCTTTTTACACGATTTCGTCAGTTTTTTTACGTTTTTGTCCGTTTTTTGACAATTTTGTACGTTTTTGCCCGTTTTCGTCAGATTTTTTTACGTTTTTGTCCGTTTTCGTCCATTTTTTTACGTTTTCGTCAATTTTCACACGTTTTCGTCCGTTTTTTTAAGTTTTTATCCGTTTTTACACGTTTTCGTCCGTTTTTTTACGTTTTCGCCCGTTTTTTCACGTTTTCGTCTGTTCTTTTACGATTTTGTCCGTTTTTACACGTTTTCGTCCGTTTTTTGACAATTTTGTACGTTTTTGCCCGTTTTCGTCGGATTTTTTTACGTTTTTGTCCGTTTTCGTTCGGTTTTTTACGTTTTTGTCAGTTTTTACACGTTTTCGTCCGTTTTTTTTACGTTTTTGTCTGCTTTTCCACGTTTTCGTCCGTTTTTTTACGTTTTCCAGCCGTTTTTTCCGTTTTCGTCAGTTTTTTTACGATTTTGTCCGTTTTTACACGTTTTTGCCTGTTTTTTTTACGTTTTTCTCCGTTTTTACTCGTTTTCGTCCCGTTTTTTACGTTTTCGTCAGTTTTTTTTGTTTCATCATGGAACATAATAATTAATTATTGTAAATAAAGACAAAAAGTATTCAATATCTATATTTTTACGTTTTCGTCCGTTTTTACACGTTTTCGTCTGTTTTTTTTACGTTTTTGTCCGTTTTTACACGTTTTCGTCTGTTTTTTTACGTTTTCGCCCGTTTTTTCACGTTTTCGTTCGCTTGTTTACGTTTTTGTTCGTTTTTACACGTTTTCGTCTGTTTTTTTCGATTTCGTCCATTTTTAACATTTTCTTGCGTTTTTATCCGTTTTCGCATTTAAAAAACGGACGAAAAACGTAAAAAACAATGAAAAAACTGTACAAACGACAAAAACATAAAAACAGGCGAAACGTGTAAAAACTGGCGAAAAAACGTTAACACACGGACAAAAAGGGCCGAAAACGTGTAAAAATTAACTAAAACGATTTGACGAAAACTGTGAAAACAGGCAAAAAGATTTAAAAAGACGGCCGAAACTGGAAAACGTCTAAAAACGTTAAAAAAACCTGACGGAAACGTGGTAAATAACCATCAAATCGTAAAAAAAAGTTGAAACGGACTAAACGTGTATAAAACGTAAAAAACAGACGTAACGTGAAAGAACGGGACGAAAACGTGTGAAAACCCGCAAAACGTAACAAAACAGACGACAACGTAAAAAACCGAACTGAATATTAAAAAATTGACGAAACGTGTAAAACAAAAAACGTAAGTAACTTTAACGAAAACGGTACAAACGGATAAAAAAAGTAAAAAAAAACGATCGAAAACGTGCAAAAACGGACAAAATGTAAAAAAACACTAACGTTAAAGTGGACAAAACGTAAAAAAACGGACGAAAACGTGTAAAAACGGACAAAAACGTAAAAAAAACGGACGAAAACGTGTAAAAACGGACAAAAACGTAAAAAAACCTGAAGAAAACGGACAAAAAAGAAAAGAACGGCGAAACCGTAAAACAACAACAAAACGAGTAAATAACGGAGAAAAACGATGTAAAACAGAGAAAACACGTAAAAATTAAAATGGACGAAACGTGTGAAAAAGCAAAAACGTAACAAAACTAGATAAAACTGTAAAAAGCGACGAAAACGTGTAAAAACGTAAAAAGGATCTTGCCTGAAAGGGGTAAGAACAAAAAACAAGATTTAAAAAAAACAAATTACAAAAACATATAAAATAAAAAAAACAAAAAAATAACAATAAAAAAAAGAACGATAAGATGGAAAACAACAAAAAAAAATGAAAAAAAACAATAAAACTATAAAAAAAAAAAAATCATTAACCAACCTCAAAAAAAAAAATCAAAAAAATAATGCAAAAAAGTTAAAAATACGCAACTTATAAAAATAACACAAAACGTAAATAAAAAAATGAATTAATCATAAAATAATAAAAACAAAAAAAAAAAAAAAAAAAACAAAAACAAAACAAACACACAAGTTAAAACGAAAACGAACCGGACAAGAAAATAAAGTAAATAACCGCGGTTTGAAAATATTAAAAAAACGTCACGAAAAAGGAAAAGCAAAAAAAACGACGAAAACGGGTGAAAACAGGCAAAAACGTCACAAAAGACGAAAACGTGAAAACTGGGACAAACCGCTAAATAAAGACGAAAACGATAAAACCACAAAAAGTAAAAAACCTGACGATAACCTGACGAAAAAGTTAAAACGGCGAAAAACGTAAAAAAGAAACAGACGAAAACGAGTAAAAAAAACAAAAAAGTAAGACGAAAACGGGTGAAACAATGCCAAGAACGGACAAAAAGAAAAAAACGGGTAAAAAAACATACAACATTAAACCGAACGAATAAGCGTAAAAAGCGGGGACACAAAACTTAAAAAAAGAGACGGACAAAAACGTAAAAACATAGAAAATACGGGCGAAACCCAGTAAAAAAAGAACGAAAACGAGCTAAAAAAAAACACGGGCGAAAACGGTAAACTAAAAAAGGAACACAGAAACGTGTGATAACGGCCAAAAAAAACTTAACAAACAAGACGAAAGCGTGTAAAACGGAAAAAAACGTAAAAAAAACCTGGACGAAACGCGTACAACGGACAAAAAACTGTAAAAAAATAGACGAAAACCGTGTAAAAACGTACTAAAAACGTATAAAAACTGATGAAAACGTAAAAAAATGGATTTTGAATACTTTTTGGTCTTTATGTACAATAATTAATTATTATGTTCCATGATGAAACAAAAAAAACTAGCAAAACTAAAAAAAACCCGACCCCTGGTCCACGACTCTTACCCATTTATACCCATACCCATCTAACCATCTTTCAAGTGACCCATCTAGACCCATACTCATATAGACCCATACCCATCTAAGACCCAAGACCCAACCCAACCCAACCCAACCATTTTGCCACCTCTAATTCCCCGTATTGGTAATGACAAATTATGTAAGAGTGAATCCACCAATGCCACATCTTTGGATTTCGGTTGTCAAAACCATACCTTTCGGAAACCGGCGTTTGTGTAAACATGACATACGATATTCAAACTGCATCATGTACATCAGTCAATGCTACATGCAAGACCGGTCCCGTTTTCTCTCTGATGGGAAATAATTAAAATAACGTTTAAAGTTCGGAAACTGTATTGTCATATGTCAAAGGCAAAAGGAAATGGGATGATACCATTGAACATACATTATACCCATTTATTCCTAAGAAGCTTTATACATTGGAGTAAAGGCATTTAACTTTGGCAACAAACTGTTTGCCAATAAGGATGTTTCTTGTAGCCTGCGTGACCGCAAGGTTACTGAATCTGGTAGGCTGCATTATCTTCTGAAAAACGGAATAGAAACCAGGATGCTAATTACAACGTTGAATTTTCTCCAGCCTTTGTTCCTAAGAAATTATGTATCAGCCAATATGGGGAATTTTCTCCAGCCTACCAATACGGGAATTTTGTTAGGAACAAAGACTCCAATCCTAGTTGTTGATTAGCATCCAGGTTTACAAAATTGAATCTGGTAGGCTGTGTTGTCATTTCCCTCTGTTGTCGTTCTTATGAATATTTACAAAATTGAACCAAATTTGTCTCAGTTAAAACTTTTGGGTGTCTGTTTTTCCACGTGTTAAATAATATTGATAAGTTCTCTTCAGGTTAGAAAAAATGTATTTTTGTTGGTTTTCTTTTGATAAAAAAGGATACAAGCTATCAAAGTCTTGAAAGTAAGAAAATATTTTTTTTCAAGAGATGTTAAGTTATATGGGACTAATTTTTCCCTTTCAAAAATAGTTTTAAAAGCAAAGAATATGAATTGGTTTTTCAAAAAACAAGTGTTCTTAACTTTTTTTAATAATGGTTTGGAAGATGAGTCAAACTCAGATGATCCCTATGATAATGGGAGAATAGAAAAACGGGAAATTGTAAAGGCATGGACCTTTTGTCACATTGTTACACCCGAAACCCATTTTCAAACGAGTATAACCCTAGATGAAATTGACCAAGGCTTAATGTATTTGACTAAGGATAAATGGTATTTGACCAAGTGCATAAAATAAGTACTTGTCTGTTATAATCTGATATGGGGTATTGGAGGAAATGAATATGCTGTATTGGATTACCTAGCATACTGATATATCCAGATAGTGATGGGAGGTTGTTAATTTTATGGCATTTTTAAGGGTCCTTTTAGTCTCTACAATCCATCACCTATTTGATCATTATACTATCCATAAATCGTTATTACTGTTGATTTTAGTTGGTATTGGAGTGCAAATGATGAAAATTGGCATACTTTGCTGCCTCGATTAGACCGGAAAATTAACAAAACAACAACATCAAAAATACTCCAAAAAGAGACTT
>OU343222.1:80722156-80866859 GCA_910596185.1 Chrysanthemum makinoi
TTTTTTTATCTAATTAACTCTAATCGTTTTAGCCTTTTTTTTTAAAACAACATATCTTACAAAAGCAGTGAAAATCTTCAAAATATAAAAAATACACCACAGTGACGAGAATTGAATGCATTATAGATATGAACTTTTACATATTTTAAAACGTTTTTTCAAAAAATTCGTCGAAGAAAAAATATTATATGATTTCTTGAATCATATATGATTTTACTAAAAATCATGTATGATTCGATTTTTCTGAATCATATGATTTTACAATCATATATGATTCTCAAAATCATATGTGATTAAATAAAAATCGATAAATATATGATTTTATGATATGATTTTTGTTAATAGAAATTTTGAAAAAAGTTGTTAAAAATATATAGATGCATATCATGAAAGATAATTAATTACCGTCATGATATTCTAATTTTATCGTGATTAGCGGTTTTTGAGATATTTTAATTTTTAAAAAGGGTGAAAGTTTATCGTAATAAAAAATGAATGGAAATTTATTATTGGTTGATTGGATGCATATATAAATTTGGTTCTATATTGGAACTTTTACCCATGGTTTTAGTGGCTGAATTCTCATTTTTATTTAAATGAATGAATACGATTTATAGTTTATGAATGTTTAGGTTTTAATTTCATAGTTTCACGTTTTTAATTATTTGTGTAACATTTTAATTTATGATGTGGCGTCGATGTGTTTTAGTGAGTGAGGATGTTTTGGTGACGATAAAGATAATCTAAATTAACAAAGTTGGATTCGATATAATTGAAACAGAAAAACTTTAGTAACTTAGGTGAACAAATTAAGCAAAGTTTAGTAACTTATTTGTATTAATAAAAATAAGCGTCGGTGCTTGGCGTGGCTAGCAACGGGGTATCAAAGGTTAAAAATAGATTAGTCTAATTTGTCGATTAGCGATAGTCCAATACCCCAATTGAACAAAAAAATAGTTGGGTAACTTAGGCGAACAAAGTCGCAAAGTTGGGTAACCTAACTGTCATAAAACCCTTTATTTTATATCTATATATATAGTCGATCCATTAATTCAATGAAGAATTAAAAGTAAGTATCTCATGTGCACATGACATGCGTATAGAACTTGCATGCATGGCATATACACTTAAAGATATCAAATCAAATTTACTGTATATACAATATCTAAATAAAGAGGTGTCGATCATCTTTTCTTATCCTTACGAATAAGACCAAAAGACCAAAAGGGTGTGTATATATATAGCATTAAACTTTGTCTAACAAGTCATTGCAAGCACCTCCTTAAGTTTCAAAACTCGACACTCAACCCCTTCTTTTTTCTTAGTTCGACCATATAAATATTTTGTGATATAATTAAATCTCATACGCAACGCGTGCAATCCCATAAGTCTCGAGTTCGATCCTAACTGACGACTACTAATTTATATCCATAAAACTAACACATAGAAGCCTAATTTTGTGCTTCTATGTATATATGTTTATGAAACGAAGTGCAACAACAATTGGAAGCATTGTATGCTAGACAAAACAAGTGTCATATGTTAATAAATAAAGAACACGAACATGTCTAGAGTAACCGTATTGAAAAAAAGATTTATTAATGGGCTTTTGTTCAAAGATAAAAAGATTTGTTAACATGTGATGATATCTTATCAGGTTTATCGGGTTAACCCGATAAGAAAATAACTAAGATCTTAACCTGACCTAATAGGCTATCGGCTCTATCGGGTTAACCCGATAAGTTAAGTTAGACCCGAATCAACCCGACCCTATAAGGTCTTATTGGGTTCGGGTCGGGTTCGGGTCGTATCAGGTCAACCCATTTGACACCCCTAATTCTAACTATTGGTATACTAAACATCAATCGAATAAAAGTTTAAGATTTAACTCTTAAAAACATATTATAAACCTTGAATTTGCTAATTTTGTCGCGAGGATTCAATTAACAAATTACGGCATGTAAAGACAACCCCTTAATGACACATAAGATTTCGCAAATTAAAGTTTATAATAATTCAATTTCACCATTGTTTAGTCCGGTTTATTTTCTATTTAAAAATTACCCTTTGCTTACAACTTGTCAAACAATAAATAAATAAATAAATAAGCAAATAATAAAAATAACCAACTAAAACAATGATCATGCTAAATTAAATCAACTAACATGTATGAATTTAATACAAGACTAACCTTGGTTTTCGAGCTAGGTACCGCCGGATCACATACACCAATAATTGGTAGCGTAAGTCTTGTAATAAATACATACAATAACACACATAGTTGATAAAATAAAACGATAAATATGGAGTCTTCCCCAATTTTAGAATTAATTAACCTATAAGTCAATTAACATGTCATACAATTTAATTACTAATAACCCTAATTAATTTACATATATCATACAATTAGCATGTAAACATAAATACTTAACAATTAACGTATATATACTCATTTATCCAAGATAAAACATGCATGTTTTCATCATGGATCCCACATAAAACACTTATTATCATATAATCAAGTTTCCAAGATCGCTTACTATTAATGACATAACACAAATTATTCATTAATTAACATATACAAAATTGCATGCAACCTAGGGTTTTTACACTTTTTACAAAACCTAATTTTTTTAATGAATAGGCAATCGGCCTACATAAAAAAATTAGTGTTTTGATATAAAAAAAAATCCTAAAAACCATAAAACATGCAATAATTAAACAAAGATTCAATTTTTATGCGTTTAGGTAATTAATTACACAATATTAACGGCTCGTGATGCCACTGTTGAAATTAAATAATCATAGCAAGCATATTATAAACATGTAATCACAAAACACGCAACGGAAGACTTAGAATCATAAAAAACATAATTAATTAAACTAAAAATAAATCGTAAGCGTACCTTTTAGCAATCCAAGCAAACAACGATCAAATCAAGTAACAACCCTAACTTAGGATTTATATGTGTCGACTATATACACAAGTTGACTAGTAACTCACCAAAAATCCAAGTAGGATTTATCTATGGTCTTGTACACACGTATTTGTAATGATTCGATGCGAATGCTAGTTCCTTGAATCACAATAACAAATCAAAACATTTGGTTTCGTTCCAATCAAACGCACAACCTTTGGGGATTGTGTAATTAGGTCAAATGGACAAAAGAGGAGAGGAGATGAGAAATTAGGGTTAGCTAATGTGACACAAGATTAAGAAACAATGAATACAAAGCCTTGTATTTATAGTTTGTTAAACTTAGAGTCCAAGTTTGGGTAGGATTGCCCATCCAATACCCATAACCGATCGGCCGTACTCCCAAAGGGAATTCTAGAACCTTCTCATAGCCTATTTTCACTTCTAGTCAATTTATTTAATATTTAACGATCGTTAGTCACTTCCGTTAAGTAATTAACGTTCGTTAGTTGTTATTGTGAATTAATAATTAAAATATAACTATTATATTAATTATTAAACATCGACTCTCATACGCAAAGTGTGCAATCCTTTAGTCTCGTGTTCGAATCCTGTAATATACATATAAAATGTGTCCATAAACTAACATAATACTAGCAGGGTACCCGCGTGTTGCAGCGGCGGATGCCATACAATTAAAATATTTAGCGAAATTTTTTTTAGATCTATATTTTACAATATAATAGATAGACGGACGACGATAATTTTATTTTATCCACGTGATGTGGTGACAATAATAAGTTGGTAGTAGGTATATTGTAAATGTATAAGATAAAAGTAGTTGACAATAGCCCGTAGCCATAAGTTATCATTAAATAATAACACGGGTTATTATACAAAAAAGTCACTAAAGTTTGCGGGAAATTTTTCCTAAGTCACTAAAGTTTAAAAGTTGTCATTCAGGTTACTCAACTTATGAAAGTTCTCATCCACGTTACTGAACTTATGAAAGTTGTCATCTACGCTAGTGAACTTGTAAAGACATGACATTTATGTTACTAACACATAAAAAAAATAAACTTAAAAATCGCTGAAATTATAGACATGTTTGCTTTTTAACGTTGAGTAACCTGAATGACAACTTTTAAACTTTAGTGACTTAAGTGCATTCCCATAAACTTTAGTGACTTTTTTGTATAATAACCCATAATCTTTCATAGCGACTATTAAAAATCACTTACATTATACTAAGAAAATTTAGTTCTCAAAAATAATGTTTGTTAAATTTGTCCCACATAGATGGATAATACAAGTAAAAGATTACTTATAAAAATAAAGAAGTAAAATAAATATTCAATAAAATATGTGGGTTACTTTAAAAAGTATAATGTAAAATTAAATATATATATATATATATATATATATATATATATATATATATATATATATATAGGTTTGGGTTATTATGAAAAGTTTCTTATAATGAAAAGAATGAGAAGGCATGTGAAGGTGACATGTGTCACCTTTTATGCCTACCCACCACAGAGTTATAAATTTCTTTGCATCACATTGATGTGAATTTAGTGCATTAAGGTTATAACTTGATTTGTGCATCATAGTTGATGCTTAACTATTAAATATGATCGATAACTTATATAAAGATACACCAAAACTTATTAGTGCATTAGGTTATAAGTTCTTTGGATCCAATATAAATTTAATGCATTAAGGTTATAAATGCGCATCACGGTTATAAAGTTACTACATCACAATCATGATTTGAGTGCATCTAGATTGATGCGCCCAATAACTATGCTATGATGCAGTAACTTATAATAAAAGATGCCAAACTTATTAGTGCATTAAGGTTATAAGTTACAGGATCACAATTATGATTTTAATGCATTAAGGTTATAAATTCTTGCATCACGATTATAAAGTTCTTGCATCACAATCATGATTTTAGTGCATTAAGGTTATAACCTTGATTTTAGTGCATCATAGTTGAATCACTTAACTATTAACTATGATGCAATAACTTATAATAAAGATGCACAAAACTTATGCATTAAGGTTATAAGTTACTGCATCACGGTTATAATACGCATCATAATCATGATTTTAGTGCATTAAGGTTATAAATTACTGCATTAATGCACTAAAATCATGATTATGATGCAGTAAATTTATAACCGTGATCACTAATAGATTTTAGTGAGGAATTATTATTATTATTTTTTTTGGAAATTTTTTTTTTTTTAGGAGGGTGGGGTGACATGTCACATGGCCATTGGCATGATGATGTGGCAAAAGGTGACACATGTCACCTCACATGCCTTCTCATTCTTTCATTATAAAAAACATTTCATTTAACCCTACCTATTTATATATATATATATATATATATATATATATATATATATATATATATATATATATATATATATATATATATATATATATATATATATATATATATATATATATATGTTAATACAAATAAACCGTAAAACGTTTATGTATTTTGCGATCTCTTTCTGTTTTGTTGATAACAAATGTAATGTTATCTTAAGTATAATTATAAGGATACATGTTATTTTTGTAAAGCATTTACATATAGCCATTTAAATACAAAATGTAATAATTAAGCATTTGTTGTAATAGTTTATTAGGATGGGTAAAAACCATAACCCATGGACCATAACCCATGGATCTTAACCCATACCAAAGAAGACTTGATACAATGTATACTTAGATACATTGAATCTAAAAGCCATGGACCAACCCATAACCCATGACCCATAACCAAAAAACCCATGGGCAAAGAGGAGCGTACCACGGATCCTAGAGTTACGCTAGACGGATCCCAGTGGAAGGATCGTGGGATCCGTGGAAACAGAGGAGAAATTTGCCTATAAATAGAGAGCCATTTCTTCATTCTAACTCACCCCTCTTCTTACTAAATCTCTCATACACTCATATTCTCTTCTAACATATAGATCACTTGATCTAGAGAGTTGTTCTTCTTTCTTTCTATTTTGATCCTCATATAGGTCCTTCTTTAAAGGCGAGATCACGAAGCATTCTAAGTCATCAAGCAAAGGGTCCTTGATTGATCTTGCATTCTTGATGTAGCTTTTGCTTCAAGCTCGTAGTCATTAATTCTTCACATTGCATGTTTGGTTAATCCAAGTGGAGGTCTTTTACTGATCCACGTGATAATAAATTTGAGCCGCCTATGAGATCATCACTAATCAAAGATCTCGTGACATCCATTGTGGTGTTGGTATTATGTGATGTTGTGACATTCGACCGCACATGCTCACATTCTCGATCATGATATCTTCTCATCGAGTAGCGAAGCTTTGTTGAATCATGATATTGGCAAATAGCCAGAAAGGTAAGCTTGGAGTGAAAGTATCAGAGTCATTGATGCACTAATCATGATTTCTTTTGAGTTGAATGTGTTAAGTGAGCATGCGGCTATGGATTGATCGCTTCATTCGGATCACCGCAAACGCCGGGTGCATTCGCATACAAAGAAGCAGAAATAAACGCACGAAAGTGTCTTTGATCACTTTCGCTGAATTGAGGTACACGCCCACGGTTCCTCGCTGATCAAGCATAAGTACCGCCTGCGGATCGTATAATTCAAGAATTTCCTTGACAGGTTTCGAAATGCCTAGCTTGTCTCAAACCGAACGCCTCAAAGAAGACAACACGGAGTAAGTGAACCAAATAATTTGAGTCCACCGATTGATGAAAAGATATTTGAAAAACAATCGAGTATTGCTCAATAGAAATTGTTTTGCAATACAACGAAGGTTTTAATGAAAATCAATTATCAATCATAAAACACCTTTTGATTTGAAAATTAGTAACGGTCGACGCGTAAGCTAATGAAAAGAGTTTTAAAGCACAAAGACCGTTTTTCAAAGGTATCCGGCCAATCCATAACCGAATCCAAGATTGATTCAAAAGATTGAATCATTGTTTCGCTCAGCTTGTCACATGGTTGATCTCAGATAATAGATCTCACATGCCACCTACCGTGAGCTTGTTAGATGTTGGCTCTGTAAGGCTTTCCATCTTCACAGTGAATATGTAAACACATCACTCAGATGTTCTCGCAATACCACAAGGATAATGCGTAGGACTCAAGATATAATCTCTCTTTCCACATTGTGTGAAACAGAGTCTTCATTGAAAGTGTCCTAATGAGATTTATTGATGATCTCGCGGCTCTAGACTCAATTTGTGCATATTTGGATCCTATATCGGAGACTAGGGAGAGGGTCTCCTTCTTCAATATCAACAATCTCTAAGAGAAAGTCGATAGATAATGTCGGGTCCCCGTGAGAATGAAACAAGTCCTTTTAAGAGGAACTTGAGTGGTTTGGAAAGTTGAAGTGCAGTGCGTCACTGGGTCCATGACGTCTTGTCTTCAATACCGATGTTACCATCCGAGTATATGAATTGAACCCTTCTGCCTCTAAGGTTGAATAAATGGAGGGCTATTTGTTTTCACCCTTTTCTCATTCAATTCTTTTAATTCTTCAACCCCTTCAGTGCTTACCGAGACTTCATAGCTAGAACCTTGTTGGGTTTATTCCAAAGATTAGCTCGCCTCACCAAGACTCTTCCCATTCCTCATTTTTCTCCTTTTATCATCATACCTAAGAACTCTACACTAACTAGTGGATAGTTCCTGGGTAGATCCCTCCGTTCAAGCGGATCTTGGGAACAAAACCTAACCTTATCATCCTTATATCACCGTATATAAAGTAAAGTTGGTCGGTCTATTTGGTATTGTTCATCTGCCATATGGAACCAATTGAAAACCATTTGAAAATCAATTCAGATACTTGTGATATATTATCAAAGCATTTTGTACCCAATTGTTTTGATAATTTTAGAACGAGAACCCCCTCAACATGTGCATCAAGTATTTGAAATTTTTTGCACATGAGGCAAGAGAACATTTTCAAAAGATATCAACATCACTTCCCAAATCTAATCAAGTAGATAACGCATTTTGGGGAAGGATGAGATTTTCATGATTTTGCTCCCCTCAATATGTGCTTCTAGGTTTGAAAGGAGTTTTACACATACTAGAGGGAACCTGCGCATTGAGATAAATGATCACGTTTCAAATTATAGGTTTAAGATAGATGCTCCCCCTCAACATGTGCATTGAAAAATTTGAAATCGCTTGTCACATGCGGGGAGGACATCATGTACATTCTTATAAAACCATTTACCTAATTATCGCTTAAATCCAATTTAATTCACACATTCTCCCTCGATCACAATTATCAAATCATTTGAGATTTGTGATCTCTATAGATTTAAATTGATTTTGAAAGCTTTTAAGGAGAATTGTGACTTGATTATGAAAGTGTTTAACCGCTAAGGATCGGATTTAAGACTTTAAACTCCATTGATAAAACATGCATGTACATCTTTTGAAAACAATTTAATGCCAAATAACTTTATAATTTAATTGAAATCATTCTCCCCCTCAATCAATGACATAGGTTGTTGATTGAGAGATGGAGATTTTGACAACTAAGTCCCGATGATTATCAAAAATAGAGACCGAGTTATTTTTCAAAGCATTAGTTTTCAGCAGATAAATGTTTATAGAATCGTGAGCATGGAATTTGAAACATGGTAAAACATGGCTCGTTTTTCTTTAAAACCGGTTATTGCCCCAAAATGACAATAAACCATAGTTTCTTTTCCAAAAATATTTTTTGATTTTTTGATTTTTGATTTTTTAAGATTCAACAACATCTAAAGTCCCGTGTCATTCTTTGAATGACAGCACAAAGACCGTAGATATTATCGAACTGAAAAAAAACATGACAAATTGACAATAATTTTTATTTTTGAAGATTTTTCGAATTTTTCAAATTTTTATGGATTTTGAAGGTTTTATAATTTTCTATTTGATTTTGAGGGTTTTATAATTTTGTATTTTGATTTTCGAATAAATATTTACAAGAGATAGATGAAGATAGACCTTTACTCCTCATCTTCCCCAAGACGCTTGAGAGTATTCTCGTTGAAGGCTTTTCTGCCAAGACGTGAAGAATAAACTCAAAACGCTCTCTTTGAAGAGCTGGTGAAGATGTCCGCTAACCGATATTCGCACTCACAAAATATAGTTCCACCACACCTTTTTCCACTTGTTCCCTGTTGAAATGATGTCGAATGTCATATGCTGTTTTGAGTGTTGAACGTTGTTGCATGAGAGAGCAATAGCACTTTTATTATCACAAGATGTAGGGATTTTGTTGAAATCAAAGCCATAGTCAGATAATTGAGATCTCATCCATAAGATTTGAGCACAACAGATGACATGGCTGTATCTAGCCTCCTCAGAGGAAATAGAAGTACTCATTTGCTTTGAAGACCACTCACAAGCTTATCACCCAAAAACCGAAAGCACCTCCGTGATGTACTCGACAGTATCTTGACAACCGCATGATCGAAGATCTCTGATAGGTCGTTAGTGACATACCGGTGTCCTTCGTACCATAGTCCCATATTGATGGTTCCTGGAGATACCGAAGACCCGCTTAATCGCTTCAAGGTGCTTTTAGTAGGCTTAGCCTGGTATCTAGCACACATGCAAACAAATAACAAGATGTCCGGTCTACTATTCGTGAGGTACATCGTGGATCCAATCATACTACGATATTTCGCTTGGTCAATCATGATCCTCGAAGTGGTCCTCATCTAGTTTGGTTCGATCAATCATGGGGTGTCACAGTGGTCACTTGAATCAAATCCAAATTTCTTTAAAATCTCTATTGCATATTTAGATTGATTTATGAAAATGCCTCCTGATTTGTAAATTTGTAATCCCAAGTAAAATGACATTTGTCCCATCATTGACATTTGAAACTTTGAACTCATTTCATTTGAAAAATGATCACATTCCATTGGGTCCACCGAGGCAAAAATAATATCATCAACATAAATTTGAACATGAGTTAAATGTTTGCCTCGACTTCCTCGTGAATAAGGTAGGATCAATCGCCTTTGTCAATCCGTTGATAGAAGAAACTTTGACAAGGTATCATACCATGCCCTTGGAGCTTGCTTTAAACCGTAAGCCTTCTTCGAAACGATAAACGAGTAGGATGCTCTTGATTCACAAATCCTTCAGTTGGTCGACGTGACTAACTTCTTTAAGATCTCCGCTCGAAATGCCGCCTTCACATCCATCCGATATACTACCATGTTCTTACTAGCAAAGATTAGCCGTAAAAGATTCTCGATTGCCTCGATTCGAAAGCAACTGAGCAAACGATTCTTCAAAGTCTATACCCTCCTCTTGACGATATCCTTTAGCAACTAATCGGCCTTGTTTTTCAACACATCACCATGCTCATCAAGTTTCACTTTGAAGATCCATTTAAGGCAATAATCATAGCACACCTGAGCAGTGGTACTAACTCCCATAAATCTAGTCGATCAAACTCATGAATTTCTTCTTGCATGGCATTGAACCAAATGTCTTCATTCATGGCGGTTTTAACATCTTTTGGTTCGATCTTAGATAGTAAGGAGTTGAAGAAACACCATAAGGCATCGGTTGCAAGTTGTTTCCGGTTGATACTGTGACGCAGAGGGATTTCCAATGATTTTGTCTAATGGATGATCGTGAGTCCATTTTCTAAGGTGTTCATGTGGCAGCTTGTTGAGGAATCGAGGTAGTAGTCGATGTCTTCCAAGAAGATGGTTCGATGATGATTCAGAGTAGCAAATATGTTTTCAAATGGAGCATCTTCGAGTAGCAAGGGATTAACTTCATCATTTATGCCATAAACATTTCCATGATGTACATTTGAAGAATGATGATTTGTTGATGAGATCAAGGATCAAGAAAGTTTTTGACTTAAAGATATTGAGACCTAAGGATTGTCTTCATTCACAGGAATATGAGCATCTTCTCGTTGTAGGATCAACACCTCATTAGTAATTGAATCATACAGTTCATCAAACATAGGATCAAACAATTTCTTTAAATCATCTTCGGATGGAGGTACATATGGAGTTTCTTGAGAAGAGTTTGGAACAAGAGATGAACCAATGGGATTGTTTTGAAGTGCGTCCCGAACCGGAGTGTCCAGAGCCATTTGACCGTCACCATCAAACGTAACGTAAATGGTTTCCATGATATTTCGGGTTCTTTTGTTATAGATTCGGTATCCCTTTTGTTTGGTGCATATCCTACAAATACTCCAATGTCGGCTTTAGCCCTAAGTTTCCCTAAGTCTTGACCCTCATTAGTTGGATAACACAATGCACCAAACACACCAAGGAAAGAGAGATTAGGTTTTCGCTAGGACAAGTTCATATGGTGTCTTTCCATGAAAAAGGTGAATCGTGGAACGATTTTGTGTGTAGCATGCGCGGGCAATAGCTTCAGCCCGTGAGAAACATTGGAACTTTTGAGTAAATCAAGATTGTTCGAGCGGCTTCTACAAGAGTTCGATTGCCTTTCAACTACACCGCTCGTTGGAGGAGTTCGCGGAACACTTCGATGGCTGATTAATGCTTTCATAGAATTCACTAAGTTGTTTGTTAACAAACTCAGGCCCATTGTCTGTCCGATAATTTCGACGGTTTTGTTAAGTCGAACCCGCAATCTTGATAAGTTTGATGATGATATCGTGAGTTTCATCCTTTGTCCCAAGAACCTCAATTGTGAATCTAGAGTAATCATCAACCACAACAAATACATATTTCTTCCCAAAGATATTCTCAAGACTCTCATTGGTCCACATAAATCCATATGAATTGTATGAAGAACTTCTCGAGACGTAGTTAGTAGGTTTGGGTTTATGGGCATATTTCTTGCTTTTTCCCAATTGACATGTTGAACAAAGATGATCCTTTTCATACTTTAGACGAGGTAAACCTACAACTAAGTCCTTTCTCGAGAGATCATTGATGGTGCCGAAGTTCAAGTGATTGAGACGACGATGCCATAACCATGACTTTGTTTTAGAAGCCTTTGAAGCAAATTGGAGAAGACTTCATCATATCTTCTATGGAGATGGTGTAAAGATTTGAACCACGAAGTTCCTTTTAATGCCTTGCCATTAAGATCTCTAACAAAGCGTGTATGTTTTCTCAAGGCTACTTCTAGATCAATCACGAATTGACCAACAGATAACAGATTATGACCCAAACCTTCCACATAGTATACTCTAGAGATAACACTATCACCAACAACATAATCACCATAACCCTTAATTGCACCAAAATGATCATTACCGAATCTAATACCCCGATGAATTTGCTCACGGTTCATGAGTCAGCGACCGTCTCCAAAATATGCTTGGAATGTACCAGTCCGTACCATTACGTAATCCATTTGAATGATCCGCAGCTGAACATGCATAAGAATGGATAATCGATAATTGGGATCCCCATGCAATAATGGGTTCCACTTGGTTAGTAACAATAATTGGAACACCCACATCGTAAAATAGAAACATCCATATCGGTAGAAGCAATGGAATCATTGGGAATAGATGCAACCGGTGTCTCAGATTTGACCTATTCAAAGTATGTTTACTTAAGGGAATAGTTCTACCAAGAGGCATCCATTTTCTAGGGCATAATCTTAGCAGCTTTGAGAACAAACCGATTATATCTTATGGCCAAAGGGTATCCAATAATAACCTATCTTTATAAAAGTTCTTCCTGTGGGTTTCCACCGCTTTCTAACATCTTTTCGCTTTTGCCTTTTGCCTTATTTGCACGATTATTAGCATTAACAATTTTAACCGGGCATTTGACAACATTAGACAAAGCATTCACACCACATTCATGATTAGCAATGTAATTCAAGCAGCATAAAGATACAAGGTTTGCAAATAGTATCGTAATTCAATTAATTACAAGTACTTAAGGCTAATACTAGAATCAACACGATTCGCTTTATTCAACTCAAGCTTAAAGTTCCTAGATTGGTCTTCTACTCTCTTCCAATGCACATTCTTAGCTTGCAAGGTCCTATCATTCCTTGTATTGTCTTGAGACTTTGACCTTCCGCTTTAAAGTCAACATTACCTCAGAGAGGGAATGGGAACATTAGTTGGTTGATCTAATTTGCATTCCCTAACTTGATGTGCAAGGATCCAAGTACTAGAAGGCACATTAGTGTATACTTTAAGATCATGGATTTGAGCTTTTGCGTGCACACCAAAGTTCACTTCTTAGCACTAACATATCCGAATCAACTACTTGAAGGCACATTAGTGTTTCCTTTCTTAAGACTGGGCATAGAACGGATTTCCCGCTTGGCACTAGGCATAGAACAAGGCATCACAACTTTGCCTTTTGCACCTAAGGTTAAGGATTTGGGACATGTGGCAATTACACATTCTAGCAACTCTTGAGATCGCTTGCCCCGAGGCAAGCAAACCTAATATCACTATCAAGAGGTTTGTTAATGAAATCCTCTTCGACAATCTCACTGAGACATTCTAGACTATCCTTAAGGTGAGCACGTGATTCATGAAAAGCATGTTCATTATTCCTAAGATGAGGAGGAATATATTTAACCGCCACAAAGTATTTGGTACCTAAGGGTGACTTTGAGACAACATTCTTATTGAAAACAAGTGGCGCCCCATTTCCCCGACTTCGTGATTCTCAATTTCCTTTTGAAGACGCTATTTTTCGTTGTTTTGGTCAATGGTGACTTTTATTGAATCATATAACTCTTTAAAATGTCGCTTAACTTTTTCATTTTCTTCTAGAAAACTCTCGCTTTCCTTTTGTAAGGCATCAACTAAGTTTTGAAGATGAAAAGTTTGAGAATTTCGAGAATCTAAAGGAGGAGGCATTTGGGAGCCTGTCATATTGTTCGCTTGACCCTTTAATTGAGAGATTTGGGCTTTCAACTTTCTCGATCGTATAGTAATCGAGCTTGAATCGCTCTCATCACGTTGTTAATTTGAAAACTGCATCAAACTCGAGCATCCGAGGATGTCTTGATATTTGAAGTTTTAACATTTTCTTTAAGATGTTGATATTTTAGTTGTAAATTAAAATGCTCAACTTCCAGCTTAGAAAAATGTTTAACCAAATTGTCGCGGATCATCCAGCCTCAATTTTCTCGTTTTGTTCAGAATTAGTTTTTTCAAGCTCAATGACACGATCATGGGAGACTTTCAGGCCACAGATAGTTCATGAAATTTGGAAGCATTAATAGAGCAATTTGAGCAAAGGAAAAGATATCTTGAGCAACACATTCAGGAATAAGAGTCTCATTTAATGTATGCAAGTTCTTCCTCTCAATCTCATTATATTTTAGTGCACGCCCATAATCACTAACTTCAACTACCATTGCATCAAATTCCTTTTCCATTCCCTTGATATCAGCTATCCCCTTTTAAGACTCTCAAAGTGATCTTTCAGAAGTTTAAAGAAAGGCATGACCTCACTTAAATAACATTCTTTCATTTGCTCAAAACCCCTTTCTCCTTCCTAATACCAAAGGGTGTGATCCTTTTCTTGCAAGTTTTCTCAAAATCAACAAATAGTTGAAATATAATATATTGGCTAATTAAGGTCTTGCTTTTAGTGGCAATTTTTCTAGGAACAAGATGCATTGGTGTATTAGGAGGATACACAGTTGCTCTAGGCATTTTCCATAGGGGAGGGTTTGTTTCAACAATATTACCGCTTATCTAAATCTTTTCCAAAAACTTGTTCGGGAGTCAACAATGTCTCGAGGCTTAAACATGTTCAAGGAAATCCAGCCTCTTTTGTAGTCATGGGGAGTGATAATTTTTTTTTTCTTTGCATTTAGGATCATCTAATTTTTTGTTCATCCTTTCCCTAGTGACTTCATCGATTTCTTATCCTCCTCAAAGGCACTCAACGCAACTAGGTTTCTGTATAGGTTTAAGAATCTCATTGCCATCATAGATCACACTTTGAGTCGCTTGCTATCTTCCGTACTGTGGTTGGGTTTATCTATAATGGGAACACTATGCTTATCGCATAGGACTCTATGTTTAGTGACCATGTGAGCAAATCAATGGTGTTTCCTTGTATGTACAACTTGTTTTCAAGTTTGTTTTTCAAAGTTTTCGTGATTAGAAAATCTCTCAAGAGTTTTGATTCCTTTGCATTAAATTCTTGCTTAAGCATTTTCACATTTTCTTGAAGTTCTTGTTTTTGCTTAGTCAAGCTTTAGAAAGTTTTTCTAGCAAGGAATTTAATTCTTGTTTCAATACTTCTTCTCTAAAATTACTTTTTCTAATGACCGTGACGCGACTTGGTCATCCATTTCCTGCCACGAAAGTGGTCAACTCAAATTTTGCACGTTGTTCATAAATAGCAACACGCTCTTTATAGGCATTTAGTTCAGAAATTACGTAATCATCAAAGCACATGCAAGGTATTCATCAAAAACATAGTCATTGTTGACCGCAGAAGATGCATCACTTGGTACACCTTCACTTTCACTTTGTTTCATATTGATCATATGGGATAATATCGATATTACCCATATTTTCAACATTTGATTCAATAGTTTCAATTGAATGTACTTTGTCATGCATCTTTGCACATCAAGATTATCGTATAGTTTTAATACCTCCGAGATGAGTTTGTCTCGGATGGGCCACTAGTGGTGAAGAAGAGACCTTGGGAGAGACCATATTGAGAAATGCTAGCCATAAAAATTGTGTGTGCCGTAGGTCCATCATCCACATCGAAGTCGTGATGCATCACAATCACGAATTTGAAAGGCATTCGATGATTGTGACCTATCTCCCTAATAGGCTGCTCATCCACATCCTGCATCATAGGTCTTGGCATTGCCTCGCTAGAAACAGCAATTTCTTCATCCAAAGCAGACCATTGTCCCGAGCTTGTACCAAAGAAAGATCTTATCTCCGGTAATCGATTCTCGTGGACGCTGGAGATGTACGCTTCCTTGCAATGTGTCCCCACCACCACAGCTTATAACATTTGATTGGCTTAGCTTGACCTTGGTTACCATTCCTTCCTCGATTCTCGGTTGCCAACATAACCTCTACCACTCCACCTCTTCCCCGATCATACCGTTTTCCGAATCGTTGCACCACCCATCCTTCCATCTTTAACAAAGGGCTTGATTGTGTGGGTTAGATGTCGCTCGAGGTTGTTGTTGGTTTGTGGGAGAGAATTCATGTTTTGACTAATCATAAGAGCTAGTTGATTAATGAAGTTACCCACGGAGATCAAGATCGCCTTGTTTGAACATAGTATCAGGAATGAGTTTGTGATTACCATTACCCAAGGGTATGACTTGTGATGCTTTGTTGTGATTCGATGTTTGAGTAGAAGGCAGCTTGAGTCATTAGACGAGCTTGTCTCTCCTCGTTGGTTTTGAACTGCTTGAGAATCAATTTTTCAAACATAGCATGTCTCTCATTCTGAAGGAGGAAGGCATAGAGTTGCTCATAGTTTGTATTCTTCAATCCTTTAGTGAGCTTCACAAAAGTGACAAACTTGTGCCATCTGGGATTCATGTTGTTCACAAATTTTGAGTTCACCTGAATGTTAGGCATAGTCATTCTGATGTTCCTCATGTCATTCACTAACTTATGAAATCTCACATAGTACTCATATAGACACTCTATCCGTTTCATCTTGAAGTGTTCAAATTGGCCATAGAGTGGGATTCTCTGCCTTCCATAGTTAATTTCAACCCGAGAGAAGCATCTTAACATTATCCCATACCGCTTTGCATCGTTGTTATGATTGATCAGCTTGTAGATGTCTTTAGGAAGACCTTGAAGAACAATGTTTGAAGCCCCGATATCCGTGATCAATCTCTTTTTCTCCTTATCCTCAAGCTCATCATACATTTTAGGTCCGCTCCATTCCGAAATCAGAGTACCATCTTCATTAGTATCAAGTATGTCTCTAGTCGCCTCAACTCGATATGGTCCTTCATCAATGGATTTGAGAATGTTGACACCATTTTCTCCTTCCAAGGCAGCATAATCGATTCGCTGAGCCCAAGAATCGTAGTCGGCCTGTCAAGCATGGGTGGACGGTAGACCGAAGCCACCGCTTGAACATCCTCGCAAATGTTGAGATGACAAGAGGAACGTTGGTAGACATGTTTACAGCTTATACGGGATTTTATAACTCTATGATTAAACCGGGAAATAGATTCTTTCACGGATTTTACTAAATCAAGAGAAAACCGTAAACAATCACTCAAGTCGCTAGAAGATAATGCACTAAGTCGCTAGAAGATAATGCACTAAGTCGCTAACGCTTAATTCGCTACACCACTAAGTCGCTAGAGTCCCAAGTCGCTAGACAAATGCAAGTCGCTAGGTAGTAACTCGCTAAGCCTCAAGTCGCTAGCAAAATTTTGGCAAGAATTCGCTACAGTCGCTAAAGATACAAGTCGCTAAAGAGCAACTCGCTACCGAACAAGTCGCTATCACCAAGTCGCTACCCGTAGTGGAGAGTCCACTACTTGTATCGTAGAAATCGCTAGATCTAAGTCGCTAGGTTTAGAACTGTAACCCGCTACAAATTTGTAAAGCAAGTCGCCATTTAAGAAACTAACTCCGGAAGTAAGTCGCTAGCATGAAAAAACCACATAAACATCACTTTTCAATCCACAAACAACCCAACCAAGATGATTTAAGCTTACCAACTGATAACCTACACACTTGTGATGATTCTAAACATAAAAATACTAACAAAATCCAAACTTTAACACAAGAAATCAACCAAATGATGCAAAAACCACTAAACTTTTTTCAAACTCAAAACCACACCTAAAACCACTATAAATCCTAAGATGTGCAAGATATGATCTAACCTTGGCTCTTGATACCAATTGTAAGTTATAACTTTTCATATACACATCAAACCATAACACAAAGTAGCATATAGATGGAATTCTAGAGAGAGAAAGTTAGAGGTTTAGGGAACTTAGTGAGAGAAAGTGAAAGATATTATTATGAGCTCCAACTCTCTACCTTGGGAGGTAGAGAGTATTTATAGTCTTACATAAAACGCCACAACAAGTCAGGTGGATCGCATACAAAGGGTAAAGACCGGTCACCCTCCACTGTTACTTAACTAAATACTACTTACTTAGTTGAAAGTCAAATAATAGAAAGTCAAATTAATAATAACAAGGAAGATGAACCATTAAATAAAGGAATTGTCAACATCAAAGAGTCTAAAAGTCATCCTTTAGAAAAAGTCATAGGACAACTTAATCAAAGAACCTTAAGGTCACAAGCCCAAAATCAAAGTAATTATTTTTGTTTTGTATCCACCATTGAACCGAAAACCATAAATGAAGCAATAAAAGATGAATCATGGGTTATTGCCATGCAAGAAGAATTAAACCAATTCGTTAGAAATGATGTTTGGAAATTAGTTCCAAAACCTAAAGATCAAACTATAATTGGAACAAAATGGGTTTTTCAAAATAAAATGGATGAAAATGGTGTAGTATCTAGAAACAAAGCTAGGCTTGTTGCACAAGGTTATAATCAACAAGAAGGAATTGACTATGATGAAACTTATGCACAGGTAGCTAGACTTGAATCTATTAGAATATTACTTGCTTATGCATGTGCTTATGACTTTAAATTATTTCAAATGGATGTTAAAAGTGCTTTCCTTAATGGGTTTATTAACGAAGAAGTGTATGTTGCTCAACCTCCGGTTTTACCGACTTTGAGAAACCACATCATGTCTTCAAACTCAAGAAAGCATTATATGGTCTTAAACAAGCACCTAAAGCTTGGTACGACCGACTTAAGACTTTTCTTATTGATAACAAATACACTATGGGATTAGTAGATAATACTCTTTTAACCAAGAAAAAGGAATCACATATTATCATTGTTCAAATATACGTTGATGACATTATATTCGGATCAACTTGTCAAGAACTATGTGATGATTTCTCTAAAATCATGCATGACGAGTTTGAAATGAGTATGATGGGTGAGTTAAACTTCTTTCTAGGACTTCAAATTAAACAACTAGAAGATGGCATTTTCTTTAACCAATCTAAATATATAAAAGACATGCTTAAGAAATTTGGTCTTGAAGATTCCAAACCAACTAAAACACCCATGTCCTCGGACACTAAACTCACCAAGGATGAAGAAGGTGAATCCGTAGATAACACTAAATATAGAGGAATGATTGGTAGCCTACTCTATCTTACGGCTAGTAGACCCGACATTATGTTTAGTGTTTGTCTATGTGCTCGCTTTCAAGAAAACCCAAAGGCATCACACTTAGAAGCCTTAAAAGGATTTTTAGATACATTAAGGGAACAACGTGTTTAGGATTATGGTATCCCAAAGGAACGGGTATAGAAACCATAGTGTATGCCGACTTCGGATCATGCGGTGATTATGTCGATTGAAAAAGTACAAGTGGTATTTGCACTTTTGTTGGACATTGTCTCACCTCATGGTTTGCAAAGAAACAAACGGCCTTAGCCATCTCAACCACGAAGCCGATGCGTCTCAGGAAAAGCATGTCAACAAACTCTTTGGATGAAGCAAGCTCTAGTAGATTACGAAATTCATCTCAACGACATTGTGATACTTTGCGATAACAAAGGAGCCATCGATCTCAGCAAGAATCCCGTTCAACATGCTCGTACAAAACATATTGAAATCCGCCATCACTTTCTTCGCGACAATGTTCAAAAGGAAACATTTCAATCGAGAAAGTATCCTCCGAAGACAACATTGCCGACATCTTAACTAAGCCTCTTAGACGAGAACCTTTTAATCTTCTTAGACTTGGTTTAGGGTTAATGGAACCAAACATGTAGGATAAACATAGCCCAAAACATTAGAATAGTCAAAACAAAACAATTTTGTCTTGTACACGCTCTGTAGCCCGCGCACCAACGACAACAAAGACGGAACCAAAGTTTTGGTGCCGTCGTCCGTGTGTATCTGAGAAAAAAGCTGCTATATACAAATCTTCCTCTTCCTCAAAACCCACTTTACCAAAACGTGTAAAACTTAAACCAAGCTCATTATTGTCATCTTCCCACTCACTAATCACTGAAGATAACATCATTGTAAGTATCCTAACTACATTTCATCTCTTAATTCGGAGTCTAGGATTCTTATTTATGCACAAAACTATCACAAATCATTACATGGGGTTTTATGTATGCTTTTATACCAAATATGAATTCAATTGGCAAATTGCATAACTAGTCATTGAAATTAGGTACTACATTATCATATTGCATAAACAAATCATGCTTCCCACTAATTGATAGATAATGAATATAAGGCCTATTCAAACAACCAAACACCCCATGTCAAAAGTTTTGAAAAGCTTCTCACTTGTAGGAAAACAATTTTTCATTGCTAATACAAATAGAAACGTTAAATTTTCATCACTTGCATGCTCTTGAATACTAAAGGTATTGCATAACTAATATGCATTCGCGGGTATATTCAAATGAAGCCACATTGAATTAGGAGCATTTGGGTTATCTCATGGTATTTGCCAAACACCCCACTAAAACCATTTTGTGCATAAAATGAGTCGAGATAACCGCAACTCCAAATTGTTTTCATATAGGCACACACTAGAACCAAAAACGTTAAAACTTATTCTCATTTTTAACATATTAACTCTTGTCCTTAGGAATAACCATGGTAGCCGCAAGATTCTATGATCACAAAGACACCCTTAACTACATTCCCAAACACCACAAAACCAAAGGACTTACCAAGGAACAAGTAGAAATATTTAGGGGTCTAGAATCAAGGTATTTCCATGAAGGTAGAACCATTCACTCATCCTTCCTTGAAAATACCAACCTTCGTGAAGAACTAGCCGCCATTCAATTCGATTGTCTTCTTGACATCGATGAACCAATTTTTCCTAGGTTTGTGTTAGAATTCTATGCTAGTGTGACCGGATTTAGTGATGAAGACGATGATGAATTTTGTCTTAGGTTTAGAATCAATCAAAACGACTACACCATCACCTTAGGCAACTTTGCTCAAGTGTTAGGAATTCCCAACCGAGGAACTTGTGTCTACACGGATAAGTGGTCACTCACGACTCTTGATGCAATCAATGACCGCTCTCTTCCCTACCAAACCCGTTTGGCCGATAAGGATGTCATCCGTGAACACCTTTTAACCCAAAAAGTGATACAACCCGAGTTACCGAAAGGAAAAGTAAACCGAGATCTATATGGAATGGAGCTAAATGAACTTAAGCCCGAATTTAAGAAATGGGAGGAGCTACTTAGAGCCAACGTCATTAGCACCATAGGAAATAGGGATCACATAAATGCTTGCCTTTGTCACATGCTCTACAACTTGTCCACCCGACAACCATTCAATTTAGCCTACTACATAGCTAGGAGAATGATTGATATTCCAACTCAAGGATCGGTTGCTCTTCCATACGGGATGCTTCTCACCCATCTCTATAGAAACTTCGCACCAATTCCACCAACCCCAAAAGGAATGCACCTTCACTATGAGCTCATCCCTCACATCTTTGTACCTTTGAGTGATGCACGAGTTGCTAAGACAAAAGGCAAGAGAGCAAAACCTCCAACTCCATCATCATCATCATCAAATAGCTCAGAGGATGGTCTTCCAAGCTCTCGTCTTCCGCCTCATGAGTATTATGCGTCTCTTCCCGAAATAGAGAATGAATCAGTGGAGTTCAAGCAAACTAAGGGAATGTTCAAGTGCCTTGGTAGGATGATGAACAAGATTTACAAGAAGTTGGACAAATAAGGGTAATTTTAAGGAGTGTTTGGAACAATGCATTATCGTTAATGTTTGATACAATTTAGTTGCTTTTATTATGTAGGATGATAATATAACTTGAAACAATGGTGTATGCTAACAATCTTATGCAGGGGGATAGCACAAGTATGCTATCAAATTTTACCCATTTTCACTATAATGTGAAAATCAAAAAGCCTTGCTCAAAATACATGCTCCACTATGTTTATATATGTGTTATCTGCTTTTCCTAACTACAAATGTTTAGTATCACATGTTTTGAGAAGAATTTCAGGTTTCGGAAAAGTCCCCGACACCTAAAAACGTACTCTGTCCATATTTTGCACTCCACGGATCGACGGCACCATAATTTTGGTACCGTCCGTTATGTAAATGGTACCGCCGTACATGCAGTGGGACGGACGGCACCCTTTTAGGGTTCGGCCGTGTAAGATTTTGGTGCGTGGATCCTTGGTAACTTTCGAATTTCGACTATTTCGTGATTCCAAATTACCATCCAATGCTTATAAGTCAATCCTAAATTTCTTATACTCTTATTAGAACTAGTATAATTCACTTAGGTATATAAGAAATCCATTTCCCACCAAAATTCAAAAATTTGAAAAATCCACCCAAGGAGCCCTTTTGCATAAAGGAAGGAACCAAATTTTTGGTACCTTCAAATCCGTGGGTGATCTGAATATTAGGAAATTCCACTCACTAGAACACATTTATTGCAAATCTTTTCTTCTTCACTCCATCTCTCTTGAATGGCTTGACTTGGGTGATATGACTAGCATTCAACCCACTTCCAAATCATTAGGAACCTCATCTCTTCAATGGTTTAACATCAAATCAAACACATTTCTCCATGATTTTTCACTTCTATAAATTGAGAGGTTTTACCATGATCATCCTCACACCTTCTTCATTCTTACTATCATCTAGCAAAGAAAAACCAAAGTCAAAATGACAAAATCATCTCCAAAACCTTGCAAGAAGACCGCTAGAATTAGTGTGAGGCCTTGTTGCTTCGTTAACCTTAGCTCCTCATCCGAGTCTTCTCCACTCACAATCTCATCTCCCATCCGAGATGATACAAACCTTACCTTAGCCACACCTACTCAATCACACATTGTGATCACCACTCCACCACCAACAAAAACACCAACTTCACCTCCACCGCACCCATCCAAACATCCACAACACCTTCACCACCTTCACCAAGGTCTCCAACTCTCATTCCCATGGAGTTATTTTCCACTCCACCAACCTCCCCAAATCCTTTCTTGGAGGACTTGGATGACTTGCCTCCTAGGCCAAATCATCCACCACCATTGCCATCCTTTGGCTCAATTGAGCGGATGGCTCATGAGTCACCTCGGTCATCCTTTGACCCAAACGCCCCATTAGGGCCTAAACCTCTTCTCTGCCACCCCATTCACAAAGACATTCATGGTCCTTTGTATGGGGATCATTCACTCCCACATCAATGTCACATCATCTTGAGGACATTGAGGAGTGTATGTGGGATGCCAATCCCACTAGAGAGGAGATTCAAGCGGAACTCCACAACCTCCACCAATTCAAAGGCATGGTGGACTCTCACTTGAGTGAGACAATGCAAATGCAAAGTGCTTTGCTTGCTTCCATCATGACCACCCCAAACATTTCCACCAACACCATCACATCTACCATTCCACCACCACAACCTCCCCAAACATACTACCCCCTAGGCATGGTTGCTCAACTTGTGAGCAAACGGCCCAAACCGTTGATAGGACACGGGTTATGGTCCTTGACTTTCAAGAAGAAATGAGGTTCATCCTCAATCATATCCTTGAGCGCCTCAACGCTCTTTCTCATCCACCATCAAATTAGGATGGTCATAACTTAGAATTTCTAGTTTTCTCTTCTTAGGATAATTTTTTTTTGTACTAAAACACATCATTGTGTTCCCATTTCATGATCTTTATTCATGAAAATTTTAACTAATGAATAGTGTTTTTATTATAGTGTTGGTGCTTTTACATAGTGTTTGGAAATGCTTGTGAATGATCATTATTACTAACATTTTTTTGTAGCTTTTATTTTCACAATCCATGTATCTTCCCATTAAGCACCCAATTTAGGGAGCTTTGATCAAGGGGAGATAATGGCTCGGGCTCATTACATTCCGCATAGCCTCTTCTTTTTGTTGAGACAAAAAGGGGAGAAAATATAGAACTTGATTATATTTTGACTTTTCTTAAAAAGTCAACTGCATACTTGACTTTAAAAAGTCAACATCAACATCATGCATCAACTAGTGAATACTTTGACTTTCATAAATAGTCAAACATCATACATTTGCATTATCATTCTCTTTTCAAGTTCTAAAACTAATATTTTTATAACTCTTGCACAAACTTTGTATCTTTTATAAAAATAAAATTTATATTTTGTCCTCAACAAAAGGGGAGATTGTTAATACAAATATCGTCATTAAACGTTATTTATATTTTTGATCTTTACCTAAGTTTTGTTAACGACAAAAGTAAATTTAATTTGTATAAAAGCTTAAAGCTTGTCAAGTTTAATAGATATTAAAACAAGCTTTTTCAAACAATATATTCATCATTCAAGCATTTACATTTATGATTAGTAACATCTTGATATGACTCTAATCATTATGTATGATAGTAGTTTTTAGAATGTGTTAGGTTCTTAAAACCAAACACTACTTATGTACTTGCATATTTCTAAAAATAGAAATACAACATATGACATCATGTGATGCATCATGGAAATCATTGGAAGATTTCATTAGATATTTTGTGTGGATTTGTACTCTTCATATCTTGCACAATCTCACTTAGATAGAGTTGACTTTAGCAAAGATTTGATATCTTGGTCGGACCAAGCGTGTACCAAATTGGTACAGGCGGAACCCTTTTAAGGGTTCCGCGGTCCGTGGACGCTCAATCCATTTGGCTATAAATAGCAATGCCAAGCCAAGTAGTTTTTCATCCCTTTCTATCATACTCTCTTACATATCTTCTCTCTAACCTTTCTAACTCTGTTTCATGTCATATTAGTGATCTCTTTTGTAGCAAAGAAGATCAAGTCACATTCAAGCTTCAAACGCGAAGTTGGAAGTCTTGTTTGTTTAGTGTTGTATGATCTAGTGTTGATTCATACTTCATGGTTATATTAAACCATCTTGGGAGTGTGAGTGGTTAGTATTTTAGTCCTCAAAATACATTGTGTGTGGGAGTAGTTGTACCCTTGGAAAGAACTCGACATCTAGCTTAGTGTCGGAAATAGTGTAGGCGAAGTGTAAAGGTTTTCTCCGCCGGTGAAAGGAGCTTGTTGACTAGTGAAGTTAAACTCTAGAGTGTGAGACTCGAGGAGTGGAGTAGGGCAAGGAAAAAGAGTCCTTGTAGACCGAACTACTATAAACAACTTGTTGTGGTTTGATCATTTCTTTCCTTATTTACTCTTTACATATTGCTTGCATATTTCATTAACATATCTAAGATCAATATCAATTGATCTTTTCAATAAGTTTCAAAACAAGATTTTAATTGGTAAACTATTCAACCCCCCTTATAGTTTTCTACAGGTTTCATAAATGAAGAAGTATATGTAGCTCAACCTCCGGGCTTCATTGATTTTGAAAAACCCAAACATGTGTATAAATTAAAGAAAGCCCTTTACGGTCTTAAACAAGCTCCAAAAGCTTGGTATGATAGACTCAAGTCATTTCTAGTTAAACACAACTACACCATGGGGTTAGTTGACAACACACTTTTTACTAGGAAAAGAGAGTCACATATAATCATAGTACAAATATATGTAGATGATATTATATTCGGATCCACTTGTCAAGACATGTGTGATGATTTCTCTAGAATCATGCATGACGAGTTCGAGATGAGTATGATGGGAGAACTTAGTTTTCTTTCTTGGTCTACAAATAAAACAAGTAGAAGATGGTATCTTCTTCAATCAATCTAAATACATTAAGGAGATGTTAAAGAAATTCGGTCTAGAAGAGTCAAAACCAATTAGATCCAATGTCATCCCACACCAAACTCACAAAGATGAAGATCGAGAATCCGTAGATAATACTAAATATCGTGGCATGATAGGTAGCCTTTCTACCTCACCTACATGTAGGCCGGATATCATATTTAGTGTTTGCTTATGTGCTAGGTTTCAAGAAGACCCTAAAATATCACACCTAGAAGCCGTAAAAAGGATATTTAGATATATTAAGGGGTACAATACAATTAGGATTATGGTATCCTAAGGGCACGGGAGTAGAAACAATTGTATATGCAGATTCGAAACCATGCAGTGGAGTTTGATACATAGAAAAAAAGTACAAGGGTATGTACTTATGGGATGTTGTTTAACATCATGGTTTTCTAAGAAACAAACGGCACTTGTAATATTAACAACCGAATAGTACGCCTCCTCACGCAAGAAAGCATGCCAACAAGCACTATGGATGAAACAAGCGTTAGTAGACTACTTACATCCATCTAAGCTTACATAGACATCCTATGTGACAACAAAGGTGCCATCGACTTAAGCAAGAATCTGGTATTGCATTCTCGCACAAAGCATATAGAGATTCGTAATCACTTCCTAAGAGACAATGTTCAAAAGGGGAACATCTCTATTGAGAAGGTAGCATCCGAAGACAACATAGCGGACGCCCCCACCAAACCGTTGAAGCGGGAACAATTCAACCTACTTCGTCTTGGTCTTGGTCTAATGGAACAAACGTCATAACTTAATTGACTCTACAAGGTATGTAAACACTAGCCTTCTTCTTTTTGAGTCTAGGATTTCTATTTAACGCACAACTCACAAACAATACGGGAATTTTCAAAACCCAAGATGAGTTTTCCACTTATAGCTTTCTTATTTTTTCATATACACATTTTCAAAGAAAACCTACTTTCACAATGTTTTCTAAAAGGATGATACCTTCCTGTATCAATTTCACAAAAGCAATTTCTCAAGTATAGGACAAATCGTTTTTATTATTAATACAAAGAAAAAACCCGTTTTCATTGCATCTCATGTCTTTTGAATGCTAAAGGGGACACATAACTAATATGTGTTTTCGGTTACATTCATTTAAGCAACAATGAATTAGGAGCATTGATAACACAAAATTACGTACTCGTGTACTAAATATGTGTTTTCGGGTTATCTCAATAGGATGGTTTTATACTTCTAGTTTATTTTCTATTTCTTTTAGGGTCGAGATAACCGAAACTCCAAATAGTTTGCATATAGGCACACACTAGGCAAAAATGTTTCCAAAAGGAAAATTTTGTGTCGCCTCAATCACCGCCACCTGGATCCCAACCTTCATGCCGGACGATCCCTCAAGGGAAGGATCTGGGATCCGTGAAACGTAAGTTTCGCTTTTAACTTATATTTTTTCACTTTGGATGAAAAATCCACGTTTGTTTCATTTTTGGGAATATGCTCTTTAATGCTTGTGTTCTCATGATCACATGTCTTGAATTCATATCTAATCATTAGATTTTAATCCACATTTTGGGTCAAGCATTCATTACAATGCTTTGTTTTTCTATATATAGAACTCCCAAAATGCTTGCATACTCCATCTCCTTCTCACAAACACACTTCATCATGTCATCCAAAGAATCATCTAGTACAAACAATCATGATATCCAAACCTTTGTACTTCCACCATCCAAAATACCACAATCAAATGCTAGGATATCCGCACGGATTAGTATCCAATCTTGTTGTTTAGCAAAACCAACCTCAAATGAGTCATCCTCAACAAATAACTCACCACAAGATGCTTCCATTATAGCACATCCCTCATCACCAACAAGTACACCAACTTCATCACCACCTAAAGTCACTCTTTGGAACTCCTTAAGACTCCAACAAGATCTCAACAACCTAAACAAAAAGAAATAGTCTTTTCAACACCACCCACATCTCCAAATACTATCTTTCAAGATCTTGAAACATCACCACCATTAGCTCCCATCACATTACAAGAACATTTAGGTTCTTTTCCACCACCATTTACAAACATTCCGGATATTGATCAATATTTTCCTATTTTTCCACCACAACTTCCAAGATAAATCAAATCAAAACAACTCGGAAAACTTCCGCACTCATTACCCACATCATTTACATTGTGAACATTGCCAATCCACTAGGGAAATTGCAATAGAAGTTAGGGAAGAAATGCGTTTCATACTCAACCTCATCCTTGATCGCATCAATACCATTACTCATCAAAACCTCCATCCATAACCTTATGCAAGCATGGAAGGAATCACTACTACTATTTTCTACTTTTAGTATTATTTTTCTTTGAAGTCATTTTCAAGAACAAGTCTTGTTCTTATTTTTTACATGCTTGTAAGTGGCATACATACCACTACAATTTGTTGTTTTATTACAAGGCCTTGTTTACATACCTTGGCTCCCAATCTTGATTCTCGGCAACCACAAGATTATATAAGCATGTTACTAACCTTTCTTTTGTAGGATTTTTATTTTTCTTCACTTGACGCCCCAAACAAGGGGGAGCTACCGTCAAGGGGAGTTAGAAGTTTGTTTATTTCTTCCAAGGGTTAACTTTTGTTTTGACAAAAAGGGGGAGAAGAAGTAAAACTTAGGGGCTTTCAAAACTTGCATCTATTCTTAAGTTTTACTCATCATAACATTATGTTTTGTCATCAACAAAAGGGGAGAGATTGTTAATACAAATAAACCGTAAAAACGCTTATTAATATTTTGCGATCTCTTTGTGTTTTGTTGATAACAAATGTAATGTTATCTTAAGTATAATTATAAGGATACATGTTATTTTTGTAAAGCATTTACATATAGCCATTTAAATACAAAAATGTAATAATTAAGCATTTGTTGTAATAGTTTATTAGGATGGGTAAAAACCATAACCAATGGACCATAACCCATGGATCTTAACCCATACCAAAGAAGACTTGATACAATGTATACTTAGATACATTGAATCTAAAGAAAACCCATGGACCAACCCATAACCCATGACCTATAACCCATAACCAAAAAACCCATGGGCAAAGAGGATGCATCACGGATCCCTAGGATTACACTAGACGGATCCCAAGTGGAAGGGATTCGTGGGATCCGTGGAAACAGAGGAGAAATTTGCCTATAAATAGAGAGCCATTTCTTCATTCTAACTCACCCCTCTTCTTACTAAATCTCTCATACACTATCATTCTCTTCTAACAAATAGATCACTTGATCTAGAGAGTTGTTCTTCTTTCTTTCTATTTGTGATCCTCATATAGGTCCTTCTCTAAGGTGAGATCACGAGCATTCTACAAGTCATCCAAGCAAGGGGTCCTTGATTGATTTGTCACCCCAAAGATTTCAGCTCAGAAGATCTTGTATTTTATATTTCACATATTTGTTGTGTAATAGTCGTGTTGGTTTGGTCCACCGTGCTACGGACTCGTTATCTAGCTTTGTACCGATAAAGTGTAAGCAACGTTTTGAAGGCTTCTCCGCCAAGTGAAGGAGTTTGTTGACATAGTGCTTGAACTCTCGAGTAGGTGACTCTGGGAGTGGAGTAGGGCAAGGAAGGTGTCCTTGTAGCCGAACCACTATAAATCGGTTGTGTCTTTTCTATCCCTTAACTTTATTTATTTGCTTGCATTATCATTAGATCTATACGCTCTTAACATCCATAACGATTTCACATAATATCAATCTAAAGTTTTTGAAATCAACTTAAAATCGCAAAACTATTCAACCCACCTTCTAGTTTTCCACAATATATATATATATATATATATATATATATATATATATATATATATATATATATATATATTTATATATATAGGGATAGCTTGGCTATAATTTTTGTAGCCAATTAGCTACAATCCTTCTTAAATAATACATTAGCAATGATTCAGGGACCCATATAAAAGAATCAGGACCCACAAAAATAATCATGGACCAACATTTTTAGCACAAAATTGTACTTCAATTGGCTACAATTAATTGTAGCTAATATATTCTTATATATATATATATATATAGAGAGAGTTAGGATCAAATAAGAAGATTACTTAAAATAAGAAGTAATAAGAAGAAATATAACCGCAAATCCGAGATGCACCGACCTAAATTAGATGCATCCCTATAATCTTAGATGCATAATAACGCACCGTAGTATATTTTCTAGCTTTTAATCAGATGCATATACGTATATTATATGCATTTCATTATTTCTTTCTTTTTGTTCCTCTCAAGACGCGAATAAATCATGAAAATCAAATTGCACCATCTATACATCAAATTAACTTTCGAAACTCAAGATGTTGCATCCATATGAATAGAAATGCATATAATGCAAGTTGTTTCATCTCAAATGCGTGGTTTTTGTCACTTCTCACTACTTCTTATTCTAATTTACTTCTCACTGGATCCCTACTATATATAGAGTTAGGATCAAATAAGAAGATTACTTAAAATATATATATAGAAGAAATATAAACTGTAATCACTAAAATTAGATGCATCCCTATAATCTTAGATGAATTTCATCCCTATATATATATATATATATATATATATATTTATATATATATATATATATATATATATATATATATATATATATATATATATATATATATATATATATATATATATATATATATATATATATATATATATATATATATATATATATATATATATATATATAGAGAGAGAGAGAGCTTGGATCATTTAAAAAGTTGATCTCAAGAGAAAAGTGAGAAAAGTAATCTCAACCATTGATCACCCTCTTCCCTCCTTTTTTAACACCAAACTTCACAGGGACCTAATTGTATTTTCTTCATTCTTTAAGGAGGTTTTGTAAATTTCGCACCCTACCCCCACCCCACCCCACCCGAAATTTTTTTTCAAAATTTTTAAAAAAAAATTTTTTTGGTGTGACATTTTATTTTGTGCATCACGTTATAAAATTAGTTTTAACTATAATGCATCAAATTTTATAACCGAGATGCACCCAACTATTGTTACCTAATATGCTCCAATAACATTGCAATAACTTAGTATACTATGCTCTTTAAGGGGCATTAGTTGTACAAACCGTGAGACGGAGCTATCGTAGCCATTGTAGCGCCGCATGCTTTGTCATTAGGATAACGCAAGTGCATATTAACAATCGTGAATTGATGAAAAGTAAGTTAACCATGTGATTAATAAAATGACTCTGAAACATGTTAGGATTATTGATTTCATTGTATATTAACCATGTGATTAATAAAACAAACGTGTTGAATCATTTGAAAAATCTCTCTTTTATACACAAAGGTTGAAGGTTCTAATTCAAAACTTTTTCTGGAATACGTTAATAACATATGATCCGATGCACATTTTATTTTCATGAATCACAGTTAAAAATAGTTATAACTATGATGCACCACTTTTATAACCGAGATGCACAAAAAAAGGTGCATCACGCTTAGAAATTTTGATGGGAAAAAAAAAAATTGCCCAATTTTTTTTATGGATTTTTTTTGGTGGGGGTGGTTTTCAAAACTTACCCCTGAAGTTTGAGATTTTTCAAATTAGACCCTATAACTTTTTTTCCTACTTTTCTCTAATTACACTTTTCTCTAGAACCGCACTATATATATATATATATATATATATATATATATATATATATATATATATATATATATATATATATATATAATATATATAATTAGCACATAGCATTTGCATCCTTTGCTTTGAAAAATCGTCCTGATTTTTTATAAAACAAAGTTTTTAGTTTTTACGGTAACTTTTATTAAAAAAATTCCAAAAGGCGCATATGTTGATTCTCGAGGCACTCTTGCGATTTAATAATATTTTTGAACATTGTATTTTAGTATGCATTTTAAACTCTATTGATTTAACAATATCGTTTTCGGACGACTTTTATCGGCTAGCCGAACCGGTGGTGACTCCGGTTCCCGGTTGAACCCGTTGGCTCGGTCCGTTTTTTAAAATCATATGTACCATAAACTTGTTTACATATAAATTGCATGAAGATTTGTGTGTTTTATTAGTTTGTACAATATGTATAATAACAAGTATTTTTCATATTAGGGGTGTTTTAAAAATAACATTTATTAGGTATTTATTGTTACGGACGTTTTTTTCTTATATTAAATTACTTTGTATATTTTTTTTTAAAACATGTCAAAAAAAAGTGCTTTAAAGTGTTGCAACAAATGCTATTATAGATGTACTTATTAAAATTTGCCATTATTAGCAAGTGTTGAATCTTAATTTTTTAAGCCTTCCTTTTTAGGAATATCCCAAATGCTTTATCTCTACTACTTATAATACACGGATGCATCTCTCTCCTAAAAAAATTCAGACTTTCAGACTTGCAACAAATTGAGCATGATGTACAACACTTGAAAGCACATCATTTTCAGACTTACAACCAAATAAGCATAATATACAACATATTAATGCACATATTAAAAAGACAAAACACCACTTTAATGCTATTAATGTGGTCAATAAATACAATTAATGCAGTTATTAAAACACTCCTTACATAAGAAATACAAATTATCAAGCATATTGTACAACCAACTTAAACACAATTCCTGCATTAAATGTCACTAATACAAATAATAAAGGACATTATACAAATACTCACGCCCGAACGGACAACGGGCCAAATGGGCTCGAGCCCGAACGGGCCAAATGGCTCGAGCCCGAACGGGCATGGGCCGCACGGGGCAAACGGGCTCATGTTAAACGAATCGCTTTAAAAAAAAACCCAAAAAGACAAAATAAATTTCTTAGTTAAGGATTCAAAATATGTCACGTGAAATTCTTGATATCTGTAAATTTATGAGCATAATAAACTAAAATACGTGATTGACCGAAAATTTTTATTTCAGGGTACCCGCCGCTGCAACGCGCGGGTACCCTGCTAGTAATTTAGTATTGATATGTGTAAATGTGTATAATCATATAATTAAGACTTTACACCTTTGCATCATTTACTTTGAAAAAATCGTCCGATTTTTATAAAACAAAGTTTTTAGTATTTACGGTAAGTTTTATTAAAAAAATTCCAAAAGGCGCATATGTTGATTCTCGAGGCACTCTTGCGATTTAATAATATTTTTTGGACATTGTATTTTAGTATTCATTTTTAAACTCTATTGATTTTACAATATCGTTTTCGGACGACTTTTATGGGCTAGCAATTTAACCTGATTTACTCGTTCCCGATTGAACCCGTTGGCCCGGTCCGTTTTTTAAAATCACATGTACCATAACTTGTTTACATATAAATTGCATGAAAATTTGTGTGTTTTATTAGTTTGTACAATATGTATAATAACAAGTATTTTTCATATTAGGTGTGTTTTAAAAACAACATTTATTAGGTATTTATTGTTATGAACGTTTTTTTTCTTATATTAAATTACTTTGTATTTTTTTATTATTTTTTATAAAACATGTCTAAAAAAAGTGATTTAAAGTGTTGCAACAAATGCTATTATAGATGTACTTATTAAAATTCGCCATTATTAGCAAGTGTTGAATCTTAATTTTTTAAGCCTTCCTTTTTAGAAATGTACTAAATACTTTATAATGTAGTATAGATAATTTACCTATAATGTATTCATGAGTTTATCTTAATTTTTAAAATTAAAATGAAACAATTTATAGCATAAAAGATAGTATTTAGATGTTTTGGGTGAACATTTAGTGTGTACATTAGAGTAAAGTTAAGTTCAAATTGGATGTAAAAAAAATTAAATGATTTGCTAACAATATCTTATGAGTTTTGTTTAAACTTATCTTAATAAAAAAAACAAAATAAAACTAATAATATTCATAAATACATGATTATAAGGTAAGTAAGTTTTAATAAAGTATATTAATATCAAGTGATATGATATTTGAAACTATTTTTAATAAGGTAAACTTAAACAAAATGCAATTGTTGTTATTAAACCCCAATAATAAATACATAAAATATATTGTATGTATTAATTTCCACAATAATTTTATAAATTTGGTAGTTGACATTTCCGAATTCCGCCTCTTTGATGATTCTTAACAACCGTAAATGAAAATTAAAACATCAAATTTCTTTTTATGGCTTAGCTAGGTCCTAAAACTAAGATAAAATACACTCCCAATTTTAACTTATCATGTCTTGCTGAGTTGTGCACTGCAACTATAATTTTAGAATGTACAAACACGGTTTTGTCGAACCAAATAAGCCAACCACGCTAGAAAAGTCATATACGCACCTACACACAGTGAAAATTTTCAATCAGCTATAAATATTTGTTACTGAAATTCTGAAAATGATAAATTACTAATTTAGCAGTTGGTTGATTCAAATAATGATCACAATTATTGTCTCACTTTATGCAATAACTGTAATGAGATTTGCTAGTGCATCATCACTATGCATCATGATGATGCATTCAGCCAAACACGTGTGTTTTAATGAGAGTTTGTGCATGTGCACTATGATGCAATGTAATATATTATATTTCCCATAAGTTTTCATGTGGTGCTTTGTGATTTCTAGCTTCTCACTAGTTTTTCCATTGAATTTGGCGTTACAAGTAGTATATTTCTCGTAAGCTAATCAGTTAAATGTTATGTAGGGCTTAAGAGATGTGGAAAGAGTTGCCGCTTGAGATGGACGAATTATATAAGGCCCGATATCAAGAGAGGAAAATTTAGTTTGGAAGAAGAAAAAAAAATTATTCAGCTTCATGCTCTTCTTGGTAACAGGTACGATTTGAATGACTCGTATCATGGGTACCATTAGTGTAACCAACTGGATCAAACATTTCGTTTCTAATACTAGATAGTTGTACGTTCTATGTTTAGATGGTCAACTATTGCTGCTCACTTACCAAGGAGGACAGATAACAAGATCAAGAACCATTGGAACTCACACATCAAGAAGAGGATGACTAAAATGGGCATTGACCCAACGACCCACAAACCAAATAGTGGCACCCAACTCTTGGGTACCAACCTGAACCACATGGCTCAATGGGAGGCTGCTCGGCTCGAGGCAGAAGCTAGACTTGTTCAGAAGCCCAAGAACCAACTATCTTATAATAACGTGTCACCTCAATCTATCCACGACCTTCACAAAACTCCCACAACACTTCCCCCACAAAATCTACCATGCCTTGATGTGCTAAAGGTATGGCAAGGGAACTTATGGTCAAATTACTCTCACTACAAGAATCAGAAGAACAGGCGACGAATACAATGCCGACGCCACTGTGGTATCGGCGACATACGCTACACGACAAAAAAACCCTTGACCAGGGGGGAGATGCGTTGAAAATTTATGTTAATATAATGCCGACGGCCAGAATATAAAAGTCAAATTTGACTTTGTATTTTGAGGCAATTTTTTGGCGGGATCTTTTGGCGCTCATATATTCCCGACGCGACGTCGTCGGGAATATAAATCCAAATAATTACTGGGTTATTAGCGTGTGATTAATGCAATTCAATTTTGTTTTAACAATGCCGACGCCAGGGCGTCGGCAGTAGTATAAATAATTATTTATTTTGTTATTATGCCGACGACACGTCGTTGGCAAAGTTGCCTACATAAATTGTTTAAAAGTATTTGTAAATTATTTAAAAGTAGTATAAAAGTCAAATCCATATAATTGCTGGGTGGATTGCGTACATAATCTTACTAATATTGATTTTATTTGAACATGTTACGTATTTGAACATGTTACGTATAATTATTTAAAAGTGTTCAATTTTAAATAAACTTATATAATTTTATTTTTTACAGTTTAACCTAACCGATCGTCCTTAATTCGGCAAAACACAAATAGACACAAAAAACCCAATCGTCAATTCGCACAAAACACACATAACAATGGCTGATTACATGCCGGAACGGGAGTGGACAATGGTTTTATCGTCGATGTATCTCTTTAATGAAGTTCTTAATACGTATGGCACCGAAAATTATGATAAATATGGTTCTTATCAGAAAAAGCCATATTACATACGTATTATTCCAACAACAACAACATCAACATCAAGGACAACAATAACAACTACAAGAACAACGACAACAACTACATACGAAGATTTTCCATGTTACCTAACAGCTCACGAAGTATTGTATCCGACTGACATGCGTGGTCATCAGGAGTCCTTGCCATTTCAAGTCTATTAACAATTAGAGTCTCCAATCACTCATCTTGAGACCAAAAGTTTCCGTAGCAACACCTGTCATGCCAGTATTGAGCAACATCGAAAGTAATGGTACATGTTGTCAAGGTCCTACCATGAAACATAATGATCAAATCGAAACACAAATAATGGGGCCATTTGATGAATTCGATTACGCTAATGATGCAAATTTCATCAATGGTGATCCTTTGAGATCCCCAGAATTCTGGGAAGAATTTGTTGATGTTTTGAATGGTGGGTGGAATAGTCTGACCAATTGTTGGAATTATATAACATGACATTCAAATAAATATTCACAAAACATCAAAGTAATCATGCGGAAGCGTATAGGATTTATTAATGAACAATTAATTAACATAAAAGAATATGCGTACCTTTTCTTGATTCTAGCCGAACAAGAATCAAATCCACAAACTAGCAACGGATGAACCCTAATTTGATTTAATTAGGATGATGTGAATTACCCCTTACCGTTTTGTAATTCAATCCAAGATAATAACAAAAGTATGTTATTACTATGTTCTTTACACACGCACTAAACCGAATTAAAGTAATGCTAGTTTTATCAAACAAAATAACTTGGTTTGTGGAAAAGATGATGGATCGACACCCTTATGGTGGCCGATCGGTTTGTAGCTAAAAAACACACACAAAAACGATTTTAGGGTTAAGCTTTATGAAGCACAAGAGATGGAAAAAATAAAACCCTAGCCTTGTATATATACCCAAGCAAACTTGGTGAACAAGTTGGTTTTTCTTTCCTTGTTTCTCTCCTACGATCGGTTTGGACTCCCCAAAGGGATTCCGGAACCTTCCCAACTTTTGCAATTAAGTCATTTTCCAAATACCTTTAACGCCCGTTAGTCCATTACATTAATTACATAACGTTCGTTAGTTATTTAATTTAATAAATAAATAAATACAACATTTATATTTAATTATTTAACTTTAAATTCTCATACGTAAAGTGTGCAATCCCATAGTCTCGAGTTCGATCATAACTCACGTCTACTAATTTATATCCATAAAACCAACACCAATAACATTGATTTGATGGCTTCACCACCAGCTTCCTGAGTGTTTTAATAATTTATCTAGATAGACAAGCTAGAAATGTACGAATAACCATAAAAAATAAGTTCAGATTGTGTCTTCATTTATGTCTTAGGAAGAAAATATAAAACTAGCATAGCCATGACCATGAGTCTAAACAATAATTCATGTACTTGGTTTATGAAATCTAACAGTTCTTAATAAACCTATCATGTTTGTTAGAGTTCTTTTTATTTTCAGAATGTTTAAGTAAGTGTCCGCAAACCCAAATTGTTCTTCGTTTGGTGGCTCTTAAACACTACTAGTACAATATATGTTTTCATATTATGTTCTCTGTTGAATGGTTATGTAACTAATACGTAAATTTGCGATGAACAAATGAAAAAATGAATCAGCTGCATTTATGAACTACCTAACAGATTTACTGATAAGTGCATTTAATACCGAATCTAACGTATCATAGGACAGAGGCCGGGTTTACAAATAAATAATTGCATAATGTCCTTTTGTGAAATAGTTTCTGTTTGATTATTGATTATAGAAAAAATTACACGTTTGGTCCTTGTGGTTTGCTCAGATTTCAAGTTTAGTCCCTAAGTAATTTTAATTACATCAGAGATACCTATTTTTGAAACCTTGCACTCATTTAGTCCCTATTTTGGATGGGCCGTTAGTTTCTACATTAAGTGTTTGCACCGTTAGTCTCTCTGTTAATAATTTTTGCACCGTTAGTCCTATTTTTTCAAATAATAGATTTCAAGTTTAGTCACTCCAGATACCTATTTTTGAAATTGCACTCATTTAGTCCCTATTTTGATGGGCCGTTAGTTTCGTAAGTGTTTGCACTCTAGTCCCTGTTAATAATTTTTGTTAGTCCTATTTTTTCAAATAATAGTTTTTAGTCCCTTCGTTAATTTTTACGTTTTTTCGTTTTGTCCGTTTTTATCCGTTTTCGTTCGTTTTTTTATCGGTTTTTTACGTTTTTCGTCCGTTTTTGTCTGTTTTTATATGTTTTCGTCCGTTTTTTTACGTTTTTATCCGTTTATATCTGTTTTTATACGTTTTTCATCCGATTATATATTGTTATATTAAAAACAAACAAAAATGCTCTCTCCGTCTTTCACGTTAACTTTTTTGATCGCATATAATTAATTATTCACTTTTAAAAATATATATAAAAGTTTGATCAGATTTACCATATTACTCTGGCCGACTTGAAATTTATATTACTAATTTCAAAGAAAGCTTTAACAAATTGTTCAAGGGTAAATTTGGCATTTTGCAAAAAAGAAAAAAAAACATTAATAATTATGTATTTTTTTTAAACTGTTTGTTTTTTTCGGTGAACAATTACTTTGGAATGAAGTAGTATTAATTATTAGTAATGTTTCTTTGCTTTGATTTATTCCATGTATAATATTTGCACGGTCTCTATTTATAACAATGAATGAGTAACTAGGTGACCTAGATAACGAAGAAAGCAAAGGCACAAATCATGTTACACATTAATAAAGTAGTTTTGTTAATTTGGAATTATTTATATTACGGAAAGTTTGTGGTGAACATTGGGTTAATAGGAGTTACTTGAATAACAAGTCGATGTTTCTTATAAATATGATCATTAGCTTAAGAATGATGTTTCTTATAAATATGATCATTAGCTTACGAATTATTTGAGAAGAAAAAAGAGGCAGACTTACATGAATCGTGGAAGAGTGTCCATTCGTCTATGTGTCTGAGTTTTTGGATGATAAATAACGTTGAGCGCGACTCTATTATTGCTGAAATAGTAATTATATATAATGTTCTTGTAATCCCTGTTGTTATTGGAAATATTATGATTAAATAGGCTTCAGATGGCTGAAACAATTGTGTCGGGCCGTTTGTTTTTCGTTTACAATTGCCTAAATTTGTTAAGCTGGTTTCTAGTTGTGGTGTCTCATCTCAGCAAGTTGTATCAAAATGACGCTCATGGAGAAGGAATGACACAATTCGGAGGAAACAAATACGAGAAAACATGACTAAATTGTGTTTGGTTCATCGGGATCTTCACATCTATGGATATATAACACTCAAGTATGTTAACCGTTGGATGTTTATAACTTTTTGATCAAAGATTCCAAAAATTTAGATATGACTGTAGGGATTCATAATTAGATATGACCGGATGGTCTAAATTTGATTGCTTCAAAGATTGGTACCCTTATGATTCTAGATTCTTACACAAATATCATGTGTTTGGAGTCATGGGGCGCAACAGCTATGCGAGAGCCTTGATAGAAATTAATGCATCTAATGAATTGAGAGACAATTTAGTGTTGGTTGTTCCAAATCTTGAAAGGAGTGAGTATACCAAAGAAAACATTTATATTGAATACGAGTGGGAACCACCTCAGTGAAAGTACTTGTTTACTTTATGGTCATTTGAATGATGACTGTCCCAAAGTTTCCCCTAAACGTGTGGTGAATGGGATTGGTAAAAGCAAGGATATTTTTTCAGGTGTATCTAAGAGGCTTTATAATGATGGTTTTACAGTTGTGAAGTGTAAAGGAGGTAATACTAAGAAGTTCAATGCTATTCAAATAAAAAAATTTGAGTATCGGCCGATTGCTCCTAAGAATACCAAGGCTTCTCCTTCCAAAGACAACACAAAGGATTCTACTTCCAAGGAAAACACAATAGAGGCTTCTAAGTCTAGAAAACCAGCAATGGCTACTAAAGTGGTTCATACCTCTAATGCTTTTAGTGTTCTAAGTGATTTGGATGAATATTTTAATATTAATGTAGAATTTAGCGGTGAGGTTAGTACAAGCAATGTGAATATCGCTACTACTATTGATGGAGGACACGTAGTAAACAATGACAGCATCCCTAGTTCATCCAATGCTCCTCCTCCTTTTATTTCGAATAGCACACCTGACATGGTTAAAGATGGTAAAAAGGTAGGTAATTTGTTTTTTAAGATTAGGGATTTGGTTCTTTCGGATAGTGATGATGATGAAGTTCTTGAGGACTACAATGAAACTACTAGTTATATGGCTTTTGACGGTTCTAAAAGTGTTAGTGGCGCGTGCATAAAGAGCTTATATGATCAATGGAAGGAGGGCACCCATGATCAAGACCCGTATGATGATGCTACCTTTGCTGATTATGGTTTGACTAGTGCTCAAATAAAGTATGCTAACGCATATGACATTAATATTCATGGTAAAATAAAATAGGTGTTTGTTTTATTTTGCATAAATATGACATGTCAATTCTAATGCTAGTTTAGGTTTTAAGCACTGTAGGCGCTTTTGGTTTACTTTTTTGGGCTGAGGTAGGACTTACCCACATCCGTTGTTCTTAATAATTTTTTTGGAGTAATAATATCTTATCGGGGGAAACCCTTTTACTCAAAAAAAATTAGAGGTACCAAATGAGATATAAAGTTTGCTGAAGTTTTTGTTAGAGTGTTGCGATGGTTAGTTTATTTTGGATCAAAAGTTTGGGCGTCACTGAGTGTCAGTTGAGCATGATGAAATTATTCATGTTGTAAAAGAGATATTGTTTAGCGTAATTGGAATGTGGATAACGTGTTGTTCAATAGTTGTTGAGGTGGCTGAATGGAGCAATTGATTTAATGTTTTGAGTCGAAAGTTTCTTGTGTTGAGATTAAGCGTCGTGCCGGAGTTGTGAAAATGATGGTACAAAGTAGTTGGATATCGTTGAAGAGGCGACAAACATAGAAGAATACGGAGGTGTTTGTTAGGTACCTTTTAGATTCAAGTAATGGAATCGTTCATGATAATAATGGTGCAATTGGTTTGTAAACGGGGTTCAAATCGGAGTCGGATTTAGGAAATGTTTGAAAGAAAAAGAGGAGAGCAAAAGTGTAAAATTATATAAAAATATGCATGAATTATAAGTTGGTACATATTAAAAATATTATTTGTAAAATATACAAAAAAGAGAAAAAAGAAACATATTTAAAAAGAAAACAACAATAATTTATGGCTTGCGTCTATGGTTATGTGAGACTTGTTAGTAATTCTTCTATCTTTCATCCAAAACCTACCGATCCATAATGGAATGAGTTTTTTTTATTAGATTACATAGTATTAAAATATTATTTTTAAAATATCAATCTATTCCAACAACCTAAAGCCCTTCTACCAAACAACACATAATTGTTTGGTATTCATCCTTTGATTCAAAAGTGAGCCACAAGTAAAATAAATGAATACCGATATACAAGGTTGGTTTTGCAAATCCAAACCAAAGTTGCACTCACTTCGCTATTGTCACTCATAATCTATTCTTAGACTAACATTAAAAAATGTGAAGACCCCACTTTACAAATGATAACAGTACAAAATAATTTTTTAAACTAAATATTAAAATTTTCTGAAAACCTCATTTTCTTTTATACTAAAACCCAATCCTATTCTAAACCTTTCTACTTTACAAACCAAACGTCACTTAAGTGTTGTTAACTATAGTTCTAATAAGCTTAACGAGCCATTTTCTTCAAGTGATGGACTTTCTTCGACTGGTAATTTCTGTTTGCAAAGGTTTAAAATGGACGGTTCTATTCTTCAAGTGATGGACGACTTGGTCAAGGTAGGACAAAGTATTGGATACAATATGGAAGGTTGCATGAAGAACATTGAAGCCATTATTGGTTCACAAGGAGATTGTAATGTTGTTAAATGAATTTTTTGTCCTTAAATATTCAAGGACTTGGTTATAAGGCCAAAAAAGGGTGGGTAAAGGAGTTATGTATGAAGCATAGAGTTATTTTTGTGACTCTTCAAGAAGCTAAAATGGAACACATGGAGTGGCTACTATTAAGATCTTGTGGGAGAATTCTTCTTTTGATTATGCTTTTAGTTCGTCTTTAGGAAACCCAGGAGGTATTTTATGTTTTTGGAAGCCTAGTTTATTTGTCAAAGATAATGTTACGTCTTCTGATTATTATTTTTTTGTCTAATATGGGTACTTGGGTTCATTTGTCTACTAAACTCCTTATTATTTTGTTTATACTCCTCAAGATATAATAGAAAAAAAAAGTTATGGAATTATATTCTTCTTTTAATTAATAGATGGGAAGGTGAATGTATGATTATGGGGGAACTTACGTCTATTTAATTGAGGAGTATTTTCACATAATATAATGCACAATTAAAACACAAGCCTTTTGGTTTACTCTTAATAGGTTGTATTCCTTATGTAATACTTTGTTCATGTGTTAGATCTCCAATAATACAAATAATACTTTGATAACTATTGAAGAAGCGCTTATAGTTTCTCTTTCTTTTTGTCTCTAGTACCTTGCTAGAGGGCTGCCATGAGTTGCTTGGTTCTGGTTCCCGGCCTCTACGCTCTTCATGTCCTCATTTGTAGTGATCAAGTTAATTAACGTTACAATGTACTCCTGATCACTTATGTGGCACATGTCATCGGAAACATTAACATGAACCCATGGCTCAAGAGTATAAATGTGTAACGTACTAGTACTACTAAGAAAATAGGCGTGTAGTCAGATTTCTGCAATGATTCAATGGATTAAACACAACAAACACTTTCACTACTAAAAAATATACCAATACCGGAAAGAAAAACAAGTCTAGGATTAAAAGCAATTGCTATGAATCATTCATGCCGATTTTTACTCACCAATATTTTGGTAAGAAATGGCACAATTGCATGGCCATATACGTACACGTACTCCTTATTTGGTCTTTCTATATAGTTAGGTCTGGTGATAAGTGTTACACTTTATACTTGTTAGTCATCCTTGTTATTATTTGCTACGGCCCAAATAAGTATTTGTTAGGACTTCATATCATGTACTCTATGTATATTGTACGGATACTGATTTTAATGATTCATTCATCATTCACTTACTTTTGTTTAGGATTTGATTGCTGCTGGATAAGTTAGAGTTATTCATGTTCTCTCACGTTATCAGTATGCGAATATTTTCATTAAAGGCTTACATTCAGCTTTGTTTGAGGAGTTTTGTATCAGTTTGAGTGTCTGGTGTCCTCCGGCTCAAACTGCGAGGGAGTGTTAGTCGTATTTCATTAGGCTGAACACAATGACTGGCCGACTGGGTTTTGCTCGCCAAATCAACTTTCTCTCCGACAACCTCGACGACACCAAGTTGCACAATGGACCAAATTGTCATAGTGGCGACCAAGTTAATTTTTATTTTTTATTTTTTTTAAAAATAAACAAAGTATTATATAATTTAAATAAAACAAAGTACTACATATAAATTAATTTTTATACATTCTCTATGCTAAAATGTAAGAAAGTTAAAACTAATGAAATCAAACTTTAAAGGTTTATACTGTAACTTAATTATTTATAAAAATAAAATAAATTAACTTATTAATAGTCTTCTTCTTCATCTTTGCAAATCTCAAAGACTCAAACACACACATTTTTTTTTAAAAAAAAAAAGTGAGAAATAAAAGGTGTTTTGTTTGTTTTTTTTAAGTTTGTGTGTTTGAAACTCGGTCGTGATCTCGACCAAGTCGTGTATTTTTTGCCTTGCCGACCGATCAAGACCGACTACCCACATTGAGGCGACCGATCTCGACCCTCGGTCGACCGATCAATGACCCAACCGTTACGTTCAGCCTTACGGGCTACGACCCAGGTATGTATTTGTTAGGGCTTCATATTATGTACTCTATATATTGTACAGATACTGTTTTTAATGATTCATTCAGCATTCACCTACTTACAAATAGGAGGGGACAAACTCTTCGTCGGCTCACCATTGTCATTGCTATTAGATCACCATATTCTTGTGAACGTTTTTGTTTTTGTTTTTGTTTTTTTTTTTTTTTTCACAAATATTCAGTGGGCTCCTAAAAACAATGAATTGTTGTATGTTTAATATCTAACATCCTTTACTATCATCTAGAAATTAGGTCTAGGCATTACGTACGATTCACAATGACTTCTTCAATGATGTGGGTCTCATTTTCATTCTTCCTTTCAGAAAACTCGCCATAAAATGCCCAAAATTGAAAAGGACATTTAATTTTCATGTTAATTATTGAAATAATGAAAATGACTTGACAAGAAGATGATTCTTATAATTTTGGTAACATCTTTTATACCTATTTGGCTTTCAATATTCTTATCTAACTAGTTATACAAAGTGAATTCACTTTCCATGAGTGATCCATGTAAGGTAAGTTGGAATAGCCTTTATATTCTTATGAGCGATCAAGTGTGGGAAAGAATAGTGATATTAAACAAGGTGTCTTTGCTTGGCAATTTATGTCAAACACACCTTGTTTCCAAGATTTCAAATGATCGAAGCTATCGTTCAAAACAATGCATGCTTCAAAACATGATTTTCAATTTGACTGCTTCAAAACCAACACGAATCACATCTAGTGCCAATCTCACTTATTTATCAGTCACTTTTAATCAAGATGGTATGAGCTGAACTCTTAACTATAGTGAAATTTGATATAAACACGAGTTTTCTTTTAAAAAAAATTGCTATTATTAATAGAATGATACGGATGGAGTAATTAAAAGTCGCATATGCAGAGTACTATATCACCACGTACATAACAGGAAGCATTCAAGTTTTGCATGCTAAATTATTTTCTTTCAGTACGTCATAAATGTGCGCTAACAAAACTTGAAAACTATTTATCATAGACGCCAAGAAATTTATACAGGCAAAAACATTTCTTAATAATGGTGGTAATATATTTTCAAGGGAGATGATTTGCACACTCTCATAAATGATTGGGACACTCAAATGTTGAGTGTTTGGACATTTATATCCTCACATTATTTATAGTTATATTTATCCTGTAAGGGTATAAATGTACAAACACTCAAAATTTGAGTGTTACAATCATTTATTAGAGTGTGCATATCACCTCCCTATTTTTAAGGGATATGTTATTCAAAGGCGGAGCCATGATTCAATGTTAGGGAGTGTTTCTCTATTACAAAAAAAGAAAATAAAACTTGTGTTCGATTAATATAAAGGAAATTTTGGTTGTTTTGGGGGTGCTAAACACCCACTAGTCACCCTACTAGCTCTGTTTCTGATGTTATTGGTACCTCTAGCTCACTTAATTTCTATATTTTCTGTCAGTTTAATATTTTTAACTTATTAAACTTCATATTTTATGTTTTGTATTTTAGTTTTAGAGTTTTTTATTATAAATAAAATTATAAAAATAAAACAAAATAAATAAATAAAATTTTGAAATATGTGAAAAGAGTGCCACTTGTAATTTAGGGAGGTTACATATAACCTTCCCCCTATTTTTAAAGTTAAACGATATTTGTCTTCTGTAATAAGGTTATAAATAGCGTGAGGCGTGGCATGGCGGCATGACCAAGCCTCACGCCTTTGCGCCCAAGGCGAAGCTTTTGCGTTTATAAGGTGTGACATAAGGCGACATAAAATATGTAAATATTTATATATTCATATCATAATTCATATATATCGAGTTTACAAAAACATGTGGCATAAGGCGGCGTAGCGGCATAGCGTGGCGGCATGACGAAGCCTCACGCCTTTGTGAGGCCTTTGCGGGGCCTTTGCGAGCCTTTTAGAACAGTGTCTGTATGCAAATCATGGCCAATGACGGAGCTACGTGAAGAAAAGAAAATGTTTATTAGTCTTTGTGCCTCTTACAACATGAAAATTATATTTTTGGCAATTGTCAAGCTTCACCATTGTGATGGCTAATGATAGAGAGATAATTCCTTCCCAACAAATTTCAATACTGTAACTATAAAGTATTATCCTGCTGTAGTATATCTTTTCAATATTACTAGTAGGCCACCCGCTTTTCAATATTACTAGCATGGTAATTTGCGTGTTGCATTTTTTGAGAATAATTTTAAGCATAGCGAAAATTTTAGGGAATAAATTTATCACACATTATTGCATATAAAAGTGTCAGAGTACTTTGCATTACGATGCAATGACGATACAAAAATGATAGTCAGTAGTATTATGAGGTTGTCATTATTGGCGATGAAAGATACTTGCTAGTCAATAGATGTTGTGTAATGTTCATCACAATGTTATATAAAGTGTATACATAAAAAAGTATAAATTAGTCCGTGCAATATATGATTAAGAAATATGTATATGACATTGCTTAATAAACTATAAATTTTGGTATTCAAAACTTACACATTTTTATACTTATAATCATCTGAAAAATTTCGTACATTAACATGTACGATTCTTTTTAATCATATTTATTAGCAAAATGATCACGACTTCACTAAACTTTTACTAAAATACATACATAGATGATAAATGTTTTGTGTATATATGCAATTCTCAAATTGTTAAATATTCATAACCAATAAAAAAAATTGACATTAAAACTACATTAATGATTATTTTAAATAATTATGTGTAGGAATTATTGTTTAACATATTATACATAACATTAACCATGTATACATATTACTTATTAATTTGTATTCTTTAGAAAATGAATTAAATCATATTAAGAGAAAATGTTGTTCCTCCATTATATATAGACTAGCAGTACATTCGCAATGCGGCATGGTACCTTCTAACTAAATTTTATAGCGAAGAAATGTTTTTCATTTATATGTTTTTTTTAACAATAACTTTACGTATTTTAATTTCCGGTGAGCTACGTATTTTAAATTATGATGATTATTATTATTTTTACATTAAATGTACGGAAATTCATGTCGGAACAATGGTTTATGTGTTATCTAGTGGATGTGGTTATGTGTTTTTAATAATTATTATTGACAATAATGATTTTTAGCGGTTACACGTTTTTAATAATGAACTGTAAATGATTTTAAAAATGTATTTAATTTAATGAAAACATATGAATTTGAATTTTAATAATAGGATGTACTGAATTTTAAGTCTTCCATTTATACTAAGTGTGTAGGCTCATTTTTTTAAGATTTTTTTTAAAGATGACCTAAATGCATTATAACGTAGTTAAGATAATCCTTAGTCGAATTATCTATTCGTGCAACTTCAGTAATAGTTGTTGAATTGAGGTAGCCGGGTGGGTACCATGCAACTTAATTTATTTGCATTTAAATAGAGAGAACTGTAATAATTTCGGGACATCGCTAGTCCTCATTGATAGTCCATTTTTAGCTTAATAAAAGATGTAATTTGTGTGTGTTTATATGTTTGTGTAGCAACAAGTTTTGGTGCGTGTTGCCATTAGTGTTACAAAAGAGGTGCCCATTAAAGATTGATATTATGTGTGGCTAATGTCAAGGAAGCTAATTTTAAAGAGTGAGGGAAACTAATTTTATGGATATACAAACTGCCCTTGGTTTTTCCCCATTAAATCACATACCATAGTACCCACGTCTAATGACAATGGTGTTAGTCGAGTATCAGCGTCTAGCGACAACGATGTTTAGTTTCAAACAATATTTCGGATGAAAACACTTGTTTCTCGACTATTTTAACGTTTAAAAGTCATTTTCAAAAAATATTTTGTGATGACATGGTATAATAGCAGTGGATGTTATGCCATTCATTAAAACCCGAGGGAATATTTTTGCAAAAAGCATATTAACAGCCTCATTCACAAGTTCACCGGCCTAATTTTCTCAAATTCCATAGGTGTTCTAATTTTCTATTTTGGAAGCATCTTCAATATTGCGTAGTTTTCAATATTAAAGAGATTTAAAGTAAGAACAAGATTTACTATCTTATCTAAAACACTAAACAAAAAGCAAAATACGCAAGATCTAAAACATGAATCTGTTTAAGATTCGAAACAACATATCAAAAATGAGTTTTGTAACATTTCTCGAGGTACATCCCCATTTGTATCTAAACACTTTTAGCTTTCATTTATTATCTCCCTAAAGCTGATCAATATCCTAAGTGCATGCTTAATCCTCTTAATGGCCAAGAATTAAATTCCCTAATTCAAATTAGCCTTTATAAACCAAACACTCTTAAAGTTAAGGCATCACTCCCACCTAGCTTTCAAAAATCAGCAACTAGAAGCTCATATAGCATCTTTATAATCACCATGACCAAAGCTCTTAGCAACAACTCCTCAACCAAAGGCTCATCCAAAAGAAAGGGTCATATGATCCATGCAATTTCATCCACCGAATCATCTCCCATAAGAGATAACAACGCTAGAATCTCACCTCAACAAACTCATTCAACAATTGCTAAGAGAACCGCAAGGATTAGCATCAAACCTTTTGGGCTAGAAAAAGGGTCATCTAGCTCAAAACCAAAGATAGCTAGTTCTAGCAAGCCATCTAAGCCTTCATTCTTTGAGCATGGACCACACTCATTTAACGAACCTATTCCTCACCCAAACCTCTATTCATTAGAGCATTTACCACCAAAAACCTCCCACTCACCAACTTTCTCGTTAAATAGGGAACCACCCACAACACCAACTAGTCCATCATGGGAAACAAGGAACAACCATGGACTTGATCATATGGAGGAAGTTCCATTACCACCACTTAGTAGAACCTCATCCCACATCTCAAAATGAAACCCCGCAATCTTTCGTAGAGCCTTCTCAAAACATCCATTTTCCTCCGGTTCCTAATCAAGACAATAATTGTTCAAATTGTCTAAAAACTCAAGGACTTGTTCAAGAAGTACGAAATGAGTTGCATTTCATGTTCAATCATCTTCTTGAAAGATTGGACCAAATCAACAAGTCTACTCATCCTTAGACTCTAGCACTTAGGTGCCTCTTAAGTTTAGTAACTTATTTTTTGGGTAAAGGGGAGTAATCCTGCACCCTGGTAAATATATTAACCAAATAAACGTTTAAGTACAATGGATATGAGTGAAATCCCATATCTCAGCCCGTTACATAGGCATAAAGCTTACATAACAAGATACTTCCAATTCTCTAAACAAGAAAACAAACCACTATTCAAATTATATTATATGACACAACACTAACATTACTTCCTAGGACCTTGAAACGTTGTGCCATACATGGCATTAAAGGAATCCAAATTCCGAAGATTGCTTTCGCATAATCAGCAAAATCATATTCATCATACTCATCTTCAAATTCTTGAAAAAATATTAGCAGACTCATCAAATGGCTTAGCAACAACCTCATCTTCAGAATCAGACACCACAATCTCTCCCACTTTAGAAAAAGGGTTAACTCTCTTAGTAGAAGAGGTAGACGGAATAGGAAGACCATCATCATCCACAAGAGTAGCTTTCCCATCAATAATTAGCTTTTCAAGCTTACCAATCTTCTCTATGGGGAGTAGAACCACCATCCATTATTCCCATTGAATCACTCACAAGCTTGGCGCAGAAGGAGTCCGTCTCCGGAGGCTTAGACGCCTCACCAATATCAATACGAGTCCGTCCCCGAGATCCATCAATACCGCTTCTTAGTAGTACCAGACTTCCCGGTCTTGTCCTTGTTAGTAAAAGAATCATCCACAGTACAATCATTTTCCACCTCAAGAGTCCCAAAAGAGTTAGACGTAGGAATCGTGTATCTTTAGCATTACCACTAGCAGTGTGCGTCTTTACAACATATACGCTTCCTAGGTGCAAATCTAGGACCCTACCCATATTAATACCACCAGTCATCTTCGTACCTTTTGGTTTGGCTTTCCGATTCTGCACCACCTTAAAACCATCATCAGTTTCGTCCACATTTGAGTGGGAGGAACATCATTATGTTCCTTAATACTCTTAGGACAACAAGCATTATCATGCCCAAACACTTTACATTCCACAGTGTATGGCGGTTTCCATTCATATTCCACCTTTATACTTGCCGTAGTAAAACCATTATCATCCTTATTAGGGATCGCCATAGTCACCACATGCTTAAGCTCAAATTCAGATGATAATTCCACAAGAGCACGCAAAACTAATGCACCCCATGAATCAACACACATGGAGCTAGTAAAAGCATCTAACATAATCGGCTTACCACTTTGAGTAGCAATTAAGCTCAACCCATCTTCCGAGTATGCAAGTAATGGCACATTATGCAATTTAATCCAAACGGGAACTCTAGTTACCTCACTTTTAGACAATAGCACATCAGGAGTCCATTTAGTGAGAATGAGAGGAGAATTACGAATAATCCATGGGCCCATGAAGAACACTCTCAACACCCTCTTTAGATTTGAAGAGGAAAACACCATCATCATTCTTCATTAGTTTCTTAAAACCAAACTTACCCTATGGTGACATAGTTAGAACCAAATGAAAAGCAACATTCTTGCCAACAAAGAAGCCAACAAGTGTATTTTCATAACGGTTGAATACACCCTCTATAGCAGCCTTTGGAAGCACCGTATCATGATTTTCAATTGCTCTCATTCACCAAGGCACGAAAATTCACTTTCCTAGAGACACGTTCCGGATTTAAAACATTAGCAAATGACCTCACTTCATTTGAAGTAGAAGCATTCACCATGTTAGGACCGAAGTCAACACATCACAAAGATAAGGCGAAGAAACTTTAGTGCTCGAATCCAAACCACCCACATACGTAGTACTATAAGTTGTATTTTCCAGATTAGTATTACCCCAAATAGAATCCGAATGAACATCATGCGTGCTAGGGTTAGGACCAACCCTAGCAGCTTTTATCAGGATCCAGTCACCCTCAAACCACGTTCACCTTGGAGACGTTGTAACCTAGCTTCCAACTCGAATATCAACCCTTCGATATGTTAACACCAACTTGATCGGCCAAGTTGGTGGCTTTTAGAAGCCTTCACCAAGACCCATTTTATCAATAAACCCCTTTTCCATCTCTCTACACCCCACAAACAATCAACTAACCAATCAAACCCTAACTAAAAGTAGGGTTTAAACACTACGATAAATACCTAACCTGCTCCCATGGTTAACGACCAACAAGGAATGAAAGAGTGAGGGTTTCGGTTTAATAGCACACCAGCAGAAATCCAAAGCAATCAAATCAAAAAATCGACTAGAAAGAACCCTAATTAAAGAACTAGAGTATATGCGTTCGGACCGTCGATCAATATTCAATTCGTATGTTATACTTGTAGCCGCAGATGATTGGACGAGAACAAACCTAGAAAAACGATTCCCCAAAAGACCTTAATCGTGTAATCAAACCAATTTGCTAGAGGTTATGAATCACAAATGTAAATCACAAACTGTAACAGTTGTATTAAGAAAACCAGATAGTTTTGAAGAAAACCGATTGATGGGAGAGGGTAATGAATCGCCCACACTTGAGAGAGAAAAGTTTAGGGTTTAAAAAATTAAGTTTAGTAACTTATTAGTATTAGTAGAAAATCTATGGCTAGATCATTCTCTTAGTTTTAGAGATTTATTGATTATCTCTTGGTTTTATTGAATGATAACCTATTTGCCATATTGTTTTGAGTATATGTTTGTTGGTGTTATACATATCTCATTTTTATATTCAACATTGTTTGGTATAACACATTTGCTGAATCATCTGTCACCAGACAGACGGATCCCTGGAAAATGCCTAGACGGATCCCTCCACAAAGGGAACCGTGGGATCCGTGGGACAGAAGAACAAAATTCTACTAACTTGAGTCTTATTTGCAGGAAATTATGCACTATACTCTTGTTTTCTAACCTTTATTTTGTAGATTTTCAAAATACACATGAAGATATTGACACCATAAAGCTAGGGGGAGCTTTGTGTCAAACCATATTGCAAAACCATTTGCAACATAATCCTTACTTGGATTATATTTCATAACACCCCATTACAATATATTAGCTTACTTACTTTTATGTACTTGACGCCCTCACAAAGGGATGGACTCGTCAAGGGGGAGTTAAGACGAGAACCATTCCCGTCACTTGCTCTCTTTACATATATTTTTTTTCTTTTTACATGTTTTCTTAAAACAATGTGTTAGTTTCTTTTCAACGCTCTTTTTGTTTCGACAAAAAGGGGGAGAAGAGATAAAAAACTCCAATTCGAACTTTTACGAATTTTTGGTTTTTCCTTAAAATAATTTTATGTTTTGTCATCAACAAAAAAGGGGAGATTGTTAATACAAATAATCCGTAAAAACGTTTATTTATATTTTACGATCTTTTAATATTTTGTCGATAACAAACGTAAAATCATTTTAACGAAACAAATAAAATACGTAAATAGTTTGAGCCAATAGTTTTCTAACATACTTAACGTTTTCACATAAAACACTAAAACAAGTATAAGTGATTTTATGATTTAGTAATATATATGTATAACAACTAGTGTTTACATATCGGCTAAATATATACACAACTAGTATATATTATATAAATGGGTAAAAACTACAACCCATGGAAAATACCCATAACCCATGGTATTGACCCATACCCATTTGACTAGGTACATTGCACTCATAAGATACATTGTATCTAATAAGAAACCCATGGATCAACCCATAACCTATGACCCATGACCCATAACCAAAATACCCATGGGCAAAGAGGAGCGTCCCACGGATCCCTAGCTTTACGCTAGAAGGATCCATTGTGGGAGGGATCCGTGGGATCCGGGGAACAGTAAGCTTTCTCCTCTATAAATAGTGAGCCATTTCTTCCTTTTGGTTTGCCACTCTCACGCATACTTTCCCCAAGTATTGTAACTCTCTAACCACTGATCCTAAGGGATCTTTCTATGTAGTTTGTTTTTGTTTTTGTGTGATTCTCTAGGTTCCTCTTAAAGGCGAGATCACCACTTCTTGAAGTCGAGCAAGCTCAAGTCCATGAGTTGCCATGCTTCGTCATCATCAAGACTAATGAGGTTCTCTTGTTGATAGTCCTTTCTTCCTCTAAAGAAGTGTTGTGTCAAAGGCATTAGTGAAAGATGCCGAAGGAGTCAAGACGAAAGCATTAGTGAAAGGTGCTTAACGTCCGTGTCAATAGCATCGGTGAAGAATGCTAAAGGTGTCAAGATGAAGGCATTAGTGAAAGGTGCCAAGCGTTGTATCAAAGGCATTTGTGAAGAATGCCTAAGAATCAAATCAAGTGGCATTAGTGAAGAATGCCAAGGTCGTATAATCGATGAGGTGCATCGTTATACATATAGTATTAGTTTGTTTCCAAAGATGGTGATATCCTTGATAGTGTTGTAATAAGGAGTGGGTCTCCTTTGGGATTAGGTGTTGTGTTGTGTTGTGTTGGGTAGTAGTTCCTCCATTATAATGGAACTAGGTACTTAGCCTAGTACCTAATAAAGGGTAGGCGACGTTGTGGTAGGTGTGGTTCACCTTGGTGTGAAAGAACCCGGTGGTTAGCCTAGTACCGGAAAAAGAGTAGGCGACGTTGTGAAGGCTTCTCCGCCATAAGGAGTTGGTGTCGTGTAGTGATTACAAAATCTCGAGTAGGTGACTCGGGGAGTGGAGTAGGGCAAGGAAGGTGTCCTTGTAGCCGAACCACTATAAATACTTGTGTCGTGGTGATGTGCTTCTTACTCTTTATCTTTCATTACACGTTTATATATCTATCTATCAACGTCCAACATACACATCGAAATAGATTGACATAAGTCGATCTAAATATTTAAAAGGAAGTTTTAAATTGGTAAAACTATTCAACCCCCCCTTCTAGTTTTCCACAATTGGCATCAGAGCTTCATTACCAAGTTTCTTAAAGTATGTTGTACTTTAAAAACTTGATACGATCCGTGTATGTTTGGAAACTACAAAGAAGGATTTTTCAAGTCATGTTTTAAAAATCACCATAATATTTTATTGTTGGATAATGATAGAATGTTCTAACACTTTCCTTGTTAAGTATTCTCCATACTTGGATTTGGGGCTACCAAGAAGATCATGAAGAATCCATCTAAATATTTCCTTTCGCGAAAAGAATATTTAGCTAAGGTATGATCGTTAACAATTTACATTTGCCGTTATTATTTTTAAAACCTTAGTTGCATAATTAATTTCTACTAGTAATTACTTAAGTAGTCATCTGTATTAAAGTCATCATCAAGAATAGTATTCTTCGATTGATCTGTATAAACCACACTACTAACTTGTAATAATGATATCTTGGCTATTCGATAGCCTTAATCATTATCCATCACAAAGGAATTATTGACACTTCATCTATGTCAATATATTTCCGTGTGAAACTTCTTATATTACGATAAAATGGGATTTTATCATAATCTTTGACAAACCTCCCAAGAATTGTGACTAATTCTTAAAAAGGGAACCACGTCAAATAGGATCAATATCAAAACCGTCAAAAACTCAAATCACATGTTATTAAGCTTAAACATCAAACTCTAGGCATTTTAGAAATCCCAAACCAAAGTTATCAAGGCATGCTTAAGCTGATTTTTGCTGTCATGCCGGATCCCTGAGTTTATACTAGCCGGATCCCAAATGAGAGGGATCCGCGGGATCCGTGCAACAGAAGACAACATAAGTTAGTAATGATCACTGTGGATGTTACACATTTATTTTTCCTTCAAAGACTCACGAACAAGAACACAACTACTGTTCAAAGGAGCAATTTGATCATTTCTCTCAAGCATAACAATCACTTGTGTAAGTATAATCTTCACTACATTGTTAATTTGATTCCTCGATTACTAGGATTACAATTTCTTCATTTTTAGAAGTTGGGTTCAAATGGGTTTATGATGATTTGTTACCACATTATTTTCTAAGATAATCCAAATCAAAGAATCAACATTGTTAATACAAATTAAACTCATTTCATGAATTCAATAAAAATGATTTGAGCAAAATTGTAATCAAACCCTCTAGGTTTCTATTCATAATTAACACCACATTGTGGTTATGTTGTTTAAGAATAATCATGCCAAGCAACCGACAACAAGACTACCAAGATACCGCTCATTACATACCAATGTACCATAGAAAAGATGGACTTAGCCCCGAGGATAGGAAAGCTTTTAAAATGCTCGAAAAGAGACTCTTTCACGAAGTTCGAGCAGTAGAACCATCATCTCTTGCCAATACCGACATAATAGAAGTTTTTGGAGCTATTGGGTTTGATTGTTTATTGGACATAAATGAACAAATTTGCCCGGTTTTCGTACTCGTGTTTTACAAGACAATGAGGATAGTTAGAAATGATGATGGGTCCATCTCAATTGTATTCATCATAAATGAGCATGAGTACACTCTTTCGCTTGTGCAGTTTGGAAGAATAGTAGGGGTTCCATATCAAGGTGTGTGCATGTATTCTAGTGAGTGGTCTTTGGAAGAGATACACGCTATGGTTGATCATCATGAAATCTATAACATGTTAATCCCGGAAGCAACCACGGTAAGGGACACCGTGTTCATGCCAAGAGCATCCCCATCAAGGGTTACTAGGAATTCGAAAGTGATCTATAGGGATCCTTTCCAAATGGAGCTCTCCGACATGTACGCATTGTATAGGAAATGGGAAAATGTGGTAAGGGAGAATGTGTTGTGCCTAGTAGAAAACAAGGATCACCCCAACGCATGTCTAAGCTTCATGATCTATTGTCTAGTGACCGAGACTCGCTTTAACCTTGCTTACTACATGATTAAAAGAATGGAAAGTGTAAGAAGCATGGACAAAATGGTGCTCCCGTACGCAATGCTCCTAACCCGTCTTGCTAAATTCATCTTTGCATTAGATCCTTCTCCAAAATCCTATGATCATAGCTTTTGCAACAAAGTTATGGTGTCATTGACCGAGGGTAGAACTACAAGGTTCATGGTGGAAGGCAAAAGGCCTCACCCACCCACGGATTCCTCGGATGAAAGGGAGAGGCAAAGATAAGGTGAAGGTAGTAGCAACCCACTCGGAAATACCGATCTCGACCCCTTGGATTACATCAACCAATTTCCGGACGTTCCTAGCGCATCACCCGAATGGCAACAAACCAAGGGAATCTTCAAGTGCTTCGCCAACTTCTTGAAGAAAAAGAAGTAGAAATAGTGTGATAAAGAGTGGAGGAGAGGTGAAGATGGGAAGTGGTGGAGAAGTAAGGTAAGGTCATAGGACCTTAATTTGTGAAAAAAAAAACAATTTGAAATAATGGGTTGTAACATCTAAACTAATACTTATGTAGTGTAGGATGTAGTATGTAGCTATTGCCATAACTTGGAACTAGGTACTAAGCCTCCATTATAATGGAACTAGGTACTAAGCCTAGTACCTAATAAAGGGTAGGCGACGTTGTGGTAGGTGTGGTTCACCTTGGTGTGAAAGATCCCGGTGGTTAGCCTAGTACCGGAAAAAGAGTAGGCAACGTTGTGAAGGCTTCTCCGCCATAAGGAGTTGGTGTCGTGTAGTGATTACGAACTCTCGAGTAGGTGACTCCGGGAGTGGAGTAGGGCAAGGAAGGTGTCCTTGTAGCCGAACCACTATAAATACTTGTGTCGTGGTGATGTGCTTCTTACTCTTTATCTTTCATTACACGTTTATATATCTATCTATCAACGTCCAACATACACATCAAAATAGATTGACATAAGTCGATCTAAATATTTAAAAGGAAGTTCTAAATTGGTAAAACTATTCAACCCCCCCTTCTAGTTTTCCACATACCCATTTATTCCTAAGAAGCTTTATACATTGGAGTAAAGGCATTTAACTTTGGCAACAAATTGTTTGCCAATAAGGATGTTTCTTGTAGCCTGCATGACCGCAAGGTTACTGAATATGGTAGGCTGCATTATCTTCCGAAAAACGGAATAGAAACCCGGATGCTAATTACAACGTCGAAATTTTTCCAGCCTTTGTTCCTAAGAAATTATGTATCAGCCAATATGGGGAATTTTCTCCAGCCTACCAATACGGGAATTTTGTTAGGAACAAAGGCTGCAATCCTAGTTATTGATTAGCATCCAGGTTTACAAAATTGAATCTGGTAGGCTGTGTTGTCATTTCCACTCTGTTGTCGTCTTATGAAATGATTTACAAAATTGAACCAAATCTGTCTCAGTTAAAAACTTTTGGGTGTCTGTGTTTTTCCACTGTGTTAAATGATATTGATAAGTTCTCTTGCATGTTAGAAAAAATGTATTTTTGTTGGTTATTCTTTTGATAAAAAAGGATACAAGCTATACAGTCTTGAAAGTAAGAAAATATTTTTTTCAATAGATGTTAAGTTATATGGGACTGTTTTCCCTTTCAAAAATAGTTTTAAAAACAAAGAGTATGAATTGTTTTTTCAAAAAACAAGTGTTCTTAACTTTTTTTAATATTGATTTGGAAGATGAGTCAAACTCAGATGATCCCTATGATAATGGGAGAATAGAAAAACGGGAAATTGTAAAGGCATGGACCTTTTGTCACATTGTTACACCCGAAACCCATTTTCAAACGAGTATAACCCTAGATGAAATTGACCAAGTCTTAATGTATTTGACTAAGGATAAATGTTATTTGACCAAGTGCATAAAATTAGTACTTGTCTGTTATAATCTGATATGGGGTATTGGAGGAAATGAATATGCTGTATTGGGATTAGCCTGCATACGATGTATCCAGGATAGTTGATGAGGTGTAATTTTATGCATTTTTAAGGGGTCATTTAGTATCTAAATCCATACATATTTGATCATTTACTATCCTAAATCGTTATTATTTGAGTTTTAGGTACTTGGGAATCAAATGATGGAAATTGGCATTGATAACATCAAATAGTCCTGAATATTAAGTGTCAATTTCTCCCGATAATGCTCGTTATTTATATCATTTATATGGATTTACGCTTGTTTTCCATTGTTTTCCACTTTCAGGTAAATTACGAGCATTGAAGCTAAAGAGACGCGGAAATGGAAATATTACTAAAGATTTATCACAGTATGCCTATTTTGAAGAAGTTATTGCGTGACCCAAAAGTCCAACTTATCAAGAGGTTACGGCGTAACTCCTCCAAAAGGTTACGACGTAACTCCATTAGGTCAAAAGAGGTTCCACGCCGCTGATACTTACGCCGTAACTACTGCATCACTACGACGTAACCGAGTTTATTGAAGACTACGGCGTAACCACTTATTAGGTTACACCGTAACTAGCAGATCTAGTGCATTTACGAAGAAATAGAAGGTTACGGAGTAACTCCTCTATTGGTTACGCCGTAACCCACTGGCCTATAAATACCCCACGAATTCCAGCATTTCAAAGCATCCCATTCCACACACAATACTCTGAGAATGTGGGAAAAAGCTCAAGGCAGGTCTAGGGGAGCATACGGAGTTGTTTCCAAGGGAGAAGTCACACCATTACGATAAGTTTTAGCGTTTTATATTTATTTTACTTTCAATTCATGTATTTCGTACCTTTGAATATTTAATTAATTTGCATGATTAATATGAGCGGCTAAGCACCCTTTGGTGCTAGCCTAGTTATGATTCCTTAATTGTTTTGTTTGCGTTTACCTTTACTTCCGTACAATTATTTCTAAGTGTATGCATGCATAGTTCTTTGGTAGTTACCCTTGGTTCGGTAGTTTTGAATGGCGATAGAGGCCAATTGCCTAGGAGATATGACCAACTGACCCTAGGTGAGCAGACTGAGACGGGAAGGGTAAGATATGACCAACTGATGACCCTTTCTACTTGTACGATTTGACCAACTGATCACCTATCGTTTGGATGAACTTAAGAATTGGGGGGTGTAGTGTCTAAGTTCCTAACGGCCGGGTACTCACTATTTAGAATCTAGCATGTAGCGGTACTTAATGACTCGGCGTAGGGGACCAGGAACAACAGGACTTATGACGGTGCGCCTGATTTCTTCTGTGGTGGCATCTTTGCTGATAGGTTAGGGCGAATTTACCAAATGCTGTCCCCTCGAATTTGACCCCACCTGAAGTAATTGGCAGTAGGTAGACGTAGACATAACTAGCTAGGAGGATTGACTAGGTTAGCACCACTATTCCTCTATTGATTTACCTTTACCATTTATTTGCTTTTATTTTATATTCTGCATTAGTAGTTTAATTAATTAAATCCCTATCAAAACCATTATTATTCTGTGACAATTGACTTAGTAATAATACAACACACATAGCTCTTGGGACGACCTCGGCTTTACCATTTACTACACTACACACGACCGGGTACACTGCCCGTTAGTGCATTAGGGTAGACCATAGGTATAGCGAGACACTATAAATATTAAGACCTGGTCAAGAAACCTGCATCAAGTTTTTGGCGCCGTTGCCGGGGAGCTATATTAGGATTGATATTAAGTCTTTAAACTTTTCTCACGATCATATTTCAAGTTTTCAGGTACCATGGAAGTTGTTAACATCGATGTCTTCACTCTTGAGGAATACTTGGCGTTGATTAGAGCAGATCAAGGGCCGGGTCTCGTAAGACCGGTAATCGGAGCAGATGTTCGTTTCAAAATTAAAGACCAATTTATGAGGGAGCTTCGCGCTAACCCTTTTTCAGGAAACAGGGATGAAGACGCATATGAGCACGTTGAAAATGTCCTATACATCGCTAGCCTTTTCAACATTCGGGTGTGTCTCATGATGTTTGTTATGCTTAGGGTCTTCCCAATGACTCTCACTGGAGCAGCCAGAAGATGGATCGAAAGATTGCCCGCCGGGGTAGTTAAAACCTGGGCACTACTAAAGAAACACTTTATCCAAAGATATTGCCCGACATCGAAGATTTCTAATCAACTTTTGGAGACCCATAATTTCAAACAAGAAGACGACGAAACTCTGTATCAAGGTTGGGACAGATATAACGATCTTCTTTATAAGTGTCCTACCAATGATCTAAATAACCATCAGAAGGTCAATATTTTCTACAAAGGAATAAATGTAACTACAAGACAGATGCCGGACTATCAAGGACCTATCCCAAACATGACTCCTACCCTTGCCCTTGAGGCCATTCAGAGACTCGCCGATCACTCTCAAAAATGGCATGACGGGGGGTGCAGCCTAAGCCCTAAGACTAAGACGATAAGCATTGCTTCCATTTCCAGCAAATTGGAAAACCTTGGAAGAGATATGAGGGAACTCCAGGAAAGTGTTCGTGCTATTCGTTGCAACAAAAATGATGACTGGGATCTGCCCGGAAATTTTCCTATAAATGACATAAAACCACGAATCGAGAAGGTTAATTATGGAGAAGGGATATCGTTCTATAAAGACCACTCTAAAGCAAGAGCTTCTTCACTCGAAGAATCAATAAAAAATTATCTTTACGAAGATAACAAACGGCAAGCCGACAAAAACACACTATTCAAAAGATTCCAGGACTCCAGAAATACTCTTCTGGGACAGCATATGGAGGACGACAAGAAATTAATTGATGATGTTATCCCAAACAATTCATTGGATGATAGTTCCTGTAATGCCATATACTCTAGCAATGGAAAACCTCTCTACACCCCTTTCTGATACGATGAAGAGGAGCCATCCGAATCACCAATACTAGATGAAGCCTTATGCAATAAGACAAGTTTGCCTGAGGTCAAAACACAATCTAATGACAAAGCAGGGACTGGAAACGAAGTTAAATTAAACGCTAGATGCTCTGCAGTCATCCTTAATCAAATCCCTCTTAAGGAAAAGGACCCAGGAAGTTTCATTCTCCCTTGCTCTATTAATAATTTACATAATATAAATGTTTTAGCTGATTTAGGGGCTAGTATTAGTATTATGCCTTTCTCTATGTGTAAAAGGTTGAATTTAGGACCCATTAAACCCCTTTGCATGACCATTGAAATGGCTGATAGGACAGTTAGCATACCTAGAGGAATTGTTGAGAATGTGCTTATCAAAATTAATAATTTCACTCTCCCTGTTGACTTTGTCATTTTAGACATGGAAGAAGACCTCGACATTCCTTTAATTTTAGGAAGACCCCTTCTAGCTACTGCTCGTGCTAAGATTAATGTTTTCGAAAAAATCATCACTTTAAAAATAAACGATAGAAAGCTTACACTAAATATGGAAGACGTGGGTAAGTGTCACCCAGTCGAATCCGTTTGTGTTATCAAAAAAGGAAAAAACAAAATTACTCCTCCTTCCATCACGAATATGCACTGCGCTTCTAATCATCGTAACATGCAGTATAAGAAACCCAAGGAATTCAGCAATAAAACACAGCGCGACGACACATCGAATAATACAAAGAACGGGTCCAACAAAACATGGCACGAAGTTCAAAAAGTAGATTACAAACACCTCCCCAAATTGAAATATCATTGGTGCCGGGCCATCCCTATTGACCACGATAAAGGATTTGATCTATGGGCTTCATGCAACCCTTACTCAGAAATCTGTGACGGGGGACAAGACAAGGAAAGAAAAAAAACAACAAATACTTATGGTCTTCAACCAATGATAAGGAGATAACATTCGAAGTTTGGATAATAATTCATTATGGAGAAGTTAGCAACGATGATAAAAAGAAAATATGGACTGATCCTTGTCTCAACCAAAACAATAATCACAAGTCAACAACAACTGGCCAGAGAGTCGTTGGTCGAAAGCATTGGTGCGAGATGATTAAAACTTCTAATGATGATTCTTGGGCCTCATGTGATCCTTACGAAAACTTCTGTAATGGAGGAAGTAATGCAAAACGAGTCGGGACTGACAAATTTCTTTGGACTTCTACAACTGACCATAAACACACCGAGGTACAATGGACAGGCAAATTAAGATTTAATGACTGGGTAAAAATCAAGTATGGAAGAGTAGATTCATCCACTAAAAACAAAATCTCGAAGGACTGCATAAAAGAAGATAATCATGATACTCTTCAAGGTACTGGTGACACAACAGTTGATAACGTGCCTAACGTAAGAGAAGATTGCAGTTGCAGGATTGAAGACAATTCTTTTGAACCGAAAGACTATCGCATTAAAGGAACCACTGACAATGAACCACGACACGAGGTATGTGTGACTAACATTGATGATGAAGAGTATGAACAAAACAGATGCAAACTACTTGGGATCCAATATAGAAAACCTCCTCCTATTGTCACCGAAAGGTTCGTATTCACTAGGTATTCCTTAGGACCGGATGAAAAGTTTTGCAAGGTTTCAAAGAAGGGAATCAAGGAATTCCACCGCACATCCCCCGATGTCACCTGGATCCGGAATAACTTAATGAAGGACATTGAAAGAGTCAGGGAAGCTCAAAGGCCCCTATAGGAACCCCGCGGCTCTGAGTCTAACTTAAAGAATCGTTAATAAAGAAAAGTGCTCTTTCGGGAGACAACCCGAATTATCCCTTTCTTTTGTTTTTATTTCCTTTCTGTTGGGTTTTGTGTTTTCTACCCATTTTTGCAGGAAACGAGGAACTAATTGCTGCTGCAGTTACTGATCTGAACAGAGTTACGGCGTAACTCATCTTGGTGATTACGCCGTAACCAACATTTTAGCAGCAGAATTCTTGACGCATACCAATTACGCGTAATTCCATCTCGGTGGTTACGCCGTAACTATTCGCTTCACGTCATACCAGGTTTTGCCAGTTACGGTGTAACTCCCTCATAGGAGTTACGACGTAACTCTCCTCTGCTTTAATTCTTTCATTTTAAAACATATAACCTTGTATTAGTTTTTAAATGAACTTTGTGGGTGTGTTCCTGTAAACCCTCACGAGACTTCACTCGTCCACTTGGGACACCAAGTGGTTTTAAAGGCTTGTTGCATTCGCTAAATGCAACCGTGATTCCTTCGAAAGTGAGTTAGGTTTGTTTTTCATTTTATTTTTTTTCTTTTTAGAATTATGCTTGTCGGTATTGTGATTTCAAGGATTGAAGTTTGTTCATTACGCTTAAACGAAGTCATGGTTCTTTCTCGTGGGCCTTTTTCTTTTTGGAGCAAATTTCAGGGAAGTTCTCGCTCTAATTCTACCTTTCTCTTCACCTTTATTTTAATGCCTAGTACAAAAGGGACTTTGTACAATTCAAGTGGGGGGACAGGAGTAGAATTATCTCTTGAACTTTATTTCACCCTTATTTTTCTAGTTTATTTTGAAAAATTATGCCATTTTGAAAATTTTGACATGTTTCTCTGAACCTAACTAGATTAGACCTTAGCCGAGCACATACAACCCTTGACATTACATGGTGAGATTAGCCTTATCCGTTTCCAATATTTTACCCCAAATCCACCAAATTATGAGTGTGCCGGTAGCTTGTAAACTTTAGAACTTGGCCTTTGCATCATTTCGAGACCATAGACGAGGTATGTTGAGTTAGCTCGATGTATTTGGACTTTTCAGTTTTAGAAGGCAATATTATAGGATTATCACCCAAACAGCCTAGCATTGTGAGTCTATCGATTAGTCACCTCGACTTTTCAACCCCCATGTGAAACCCTTTTGTTGCACTCCCCTTTAGTGCAAGATACCCCTAGATACACCCTTCTTAGCCTTTCCTTTCATTTTGTCGACCCAATATATTGTTTCGTTACACCTATACACCTTAGACTACCCTGTAGTCTTTATTTGTGATTGGGAAGTCATCATTTGCCTAAGTTCAAGGTTCGAGTGGAAAGGTTTGGAAATCACGCTTTCATCGACAACATTTATGAAGATCATTGAAGACCCCCCGAATTCCCATTGTTCATCTCAAGTGGGGGGATATTATGCTATTATGTTATGTTGATTAAAAAAAAAATAGTTGATTGAGTTATGATATTGTAAAGTGCGATGTTATAAGCACTATAGTATGAAGCTTTATTGATTAGTATCGAGGAGGCCACCTCGGTCACATTTGAAGATTGGAGTTGGTAGTTTTGCAAACAGAAGAAGAAAAGGTAGTATGCCCATCACGACGTCCTCTAATGACGCATCTACCTTGCATTTCATGATCCGGTCTCTAGACTTCTAAGATTGAACCTTGGGCGAACGGCAAGTGGTGATGACTTGGTTATAGATTTAAATTACATGCTTGTTTTTCATTTTACCACAATTATATATCCCATGTCTTATCCTACCGTTTAGTCATGAAGCGTGTCTGGGTGATGTAGCAAGCAATATTTGGTGTCTTGGCCATGGATTTGGTCATGTATCATTGATTTTGTCCACTTCGCCGTGACATGTTAGTAATGACGAGTCACCCCTTAACCTTTGTCGTGTCTACCTATATTGCCTTCGAGAATTGTTTAGCCCTTAACTCTAGTGGTGGAGATTTGTGTAACCGCCAAGCTTATGATAGAATACATGCTATGACTGTGCGATTGAGTGATCACCACGAAATTGACACTTAGAATAGTTGAGAGATTTGAGTGTTTGTTCCCCTTTCGTGAGGTGTTCGGCTTTGTTTTATTCTAGCATAAGGGATTTGTAAACTCATATTTTCCAGGTTTTGGGAGATATCTTTTTATTAATCTATCTAATAAGGTCTACTTGAGGGCAAGTAGAGTTCAAGTGGGGGGATATTTGATAACATCAAATAGTTCTGAATATTAAGTGTCAATTTTCTCCGATAATGCTCGTTATTTATATCATTTATATGGATTTACGCTTGTTTTCCATTGTTTTCCACTTTCAGGTAAATTACGAGCATTGGAGATAAAGAGACGTGGAAATGGAAACATTACTAAAGATTTATCACAGTATGTCTATTTTGAAGAAGTTACGGCGTAACTCGACTCTCACATTACGCCGTAACTATTGCGTGACCCAGAATTCCAACTTACTAAGAGGTTACGGCGTAACTCCTCCAAAAGGTTACGACGTAACTCCATTAGGTCAAAAGAGGTTCCACGCCGCTGATACTTACCTTGTAACTACTGCATCACTTACGACGTAACCGAGTTTATTGAAGACTACGGCGTAACCACTTATTAGGTTACACCGTAACTAGCAGATCTAGTGCATTTACGAAGAAATAGAAGGTTACGGCGTAACTACTCTATTGGTTACGCCAGTAACCCGGACTGCCTATAAATACCCCACAAATTCCAGCATTTCAAAGCATCCCATTCCATACACAACACTCTGAGAACGTGGGAAAAAGCTCAAGGAAGGTCTAGGGGAGCATACGGAGCTGTTTCCAAGGGAGAAGTCACATCATTACGATAAGCTTTAGCGTTTTATATTTATTTTACTTTCAATTCATGTATTTCGTACCTTTGAATATTGAATTGATTTACATGATTAATATGAGCGGCTAAGCACCCTTTGGTGCTAGCCTAGTTATGATTCCTTAATTGTTTTGTTTGTGTTTACCTTTACTTCCGTACTATTATTTCTAAGTGTATGCATGCATAGTTCTTTGGTAGTTACCCTTGGTTCGGTAGTTTTGAATGGCGATAGAGGCCAATTGCCTAGGAGATATGACTAACTGACCCTAGGTGAGCGGACTGAGACGGTAAGGGTAAGATATGACCAACTGACGACCCTTTCTACTTGTGCGATTTGACCAACTGATCACCTATCGTTTGGATGAACTTAGGAATTGGGGGGTGTAGTGTCTAAGTTCCTAACGGTCGGGCACTCACTATTTAGAATCTAGCATGTAGCGGTACTTAATGACTCGGTGTAGGGGACCGGGAACAACGGGACTTATGACGGTGCGCTGATTTCTCTGTGGTGGCATCTTTGCTGATAGGTTAGGCGAATTGACCAAATGCTGTCCTCTCGAATTTGACCCCACCTGAAGTAATTGGAAGTAGGTAGACGTAGACATAACTAGCTAGGAGGATTGACTAGGTTAGCACCACTATTCCTCTATTGATTTCCCTTTACCATTTATTTGCTTTTATTTTATATTCTGCGTTAGTAGTTTAATTAATTAAATCCCTATCAAAACCATTATTATTCTGTGACAATTGACTTAGTAATAATCCAACACACATAGCTCTTGGGACGACCTCGGCTTTACCATTTACTACACTACACACGACCGGGTACACTGCCCGTTAGTGCATTAGGGTAGACCATAGGTATAGCGAGACACTATAAATATTAAGACCTGGTCAGTAAAACCTGCATCAGGCATACCTTGGACTTGATTAGACGGAAAAATGAACAAAACGACAACATCAAAAAACTCCAAAAAAGAGACTTGGACGGCGTCACAGATACGAAGTGACGGCATCACTTGAAGTTTGCGAAGATGATCAAGTTTCAGAATTTCCAAGTGGTGTTTCAAGCTGTGGAGACCTCCTCGATCCGACGGCGTCATGACCAAGAAAATGAAGACCGATGACCTCAAAATCCATAAGGTGATGCCGTCACAATAAGGCAGTTACAATTCTCGAAACCCTAATGATGGCGAGCTGACGGCGTCACAATTACTAAGTGACGTCGTCACAAGTGTATTCCTATATATATTTTCGTATGTTTTCCATTATAAAGAAAGAACTTTTGGAGAAACTTTGTGTGCAGTAGAAGGTCTGAATTTTAAAGCTTTTGTAGGATTTTTGACACCTAAAACTCTATGTTTAATTGAAGATAATTTATTCAATGCTTAATCATTACAATATATCTATGTATTGTGTGATTACTTGTTTTTTCTTCTCTTCGATCTAACATGCTTGGCTAAACTTATTAGTGTTTACTCAGGATTGCATGAAACCTAGTTATTGATTATTAATTGTCGTCTCTTGTTTAATTAGTTGTGAATTTATTTAAAAGCAGGAAAATTGGATTGGTCAAATATCTTACTAGCTTGAACGTCCGACTAAACGCTTAGTTATTATTAACTTTATGTTCATTGTATTTAATGCGTGAACTTCAATTACCGACATTGAGAACTTAAAAGGGCATTCTTAGGCGCCGCTCAAAGAGAACTTAGTTCATAAGAGTTAGTGAGAAACCAACCCTCAATTGTTATTAAGGAATACAACTATAATTAAACAAGGACGTGACAATTCGACTAATCAATAGGAGATAACTAGGGAGTAGTAAGATTCTAAGTAAGTACACTTTTACTATCATAAGAGTTTCTATCAATTTACTTTTCCGCATATTTAGTTTAACATAGTTTTAATTAGTTTAATTATTAGATTTAAAACCAAACTCTTCAAACCCCGATATTTTACATTGCTTTCTAAAAAATATAAAAATATAAAAATACAAAAATTATCATCATCAACCCTTAGACTTAAATCGTTATACACTTCGAGCCTACCCCACTATTCCCCTAGAGAACTGTAACACCCCCAAATCTCGGTATAGCGGAAGACTTAATCAAGTTTTCGGGGCGTTACATGGATTGGTACATCACACAAGTATAGCAAACAAGATAGTCATATTATCATTCAAAAACCAATCCCAAATTTAATTGTCCAATACAATCATCCCAAAATAGTTAAATGTAAGGCTCAATATGATTTATAAAATAGGTCCCCATAATAATATCAGAGTTTGATTATGATCCTTCAACCATGCCTCCTTGCTAAGCTTCCACATAAAACGCATTCCAAACATCACTTAAATACCTGAGAAAAACATGCTAAAAGGTTAGCTAATGCTGGTGAGTTCATAGGTTTAAATTCAAGTTTAAATAGTGGACCTGTAGGAGTTTATTTGCTATGCGAGACCTAAGATAGATACACAATATCACCTCAATCACATACCAATATCACAATCAACAATATCATCAATAACATATCCGACGTCATAGTAGGGCCCTAAGCGACACTAGCCAGCGCAGTCGTAGCAAATTTTAGAACGATTGCTACCCTGGACTAGGTCGAGGTAGAAGTCTATACTTAGCTAGGCAGGTGTCATAGCAATTAAGATTGCTACCCTAGACTAAGGCAACAACTACCACATATCTATCTAAACAGTCAAGCACATAAGCAAATCAAAATAGTTTAAAAAAGTCCAAAAAGAGTAGCAAGATTTCTCACCCCAAATTAGTTAAAAACATAGATAAAAGTGGGGCTATGAAACTCACCTCAAGCAGCAACGCACAAACAAACACTAGCAATAAGATAACAGCTAACACGGCTCAGCAACTACCGACTCGGCACAACCTATTAATTTAAACAAATTTTAATATATATTTTCCAAAATCAACGTTATCTATCCCAATGTATTCCTTTTCTTTATCTCCAAAATGTCTTGTTTCACCGTTTAGTCCTAGCTTTTGGTATCGTCGTGTGTGTGTATCGACTCAACATGATATCATGAATGCACTCAAATAACCCCAATGCGACTCAATGCAACACAATGAGATGTCTAAGCGATAAGCTCCATAGTCCAATAAGTCTCAGAATAAATAGTAGACCTTATCAAATTCGTCAACTAGATAAACCCAATTATTTATTCGTGTCGCTTATTATCCCATAAACCGGTCGCATTCTAACGAGTCATAAGGATAATTCACCCATTAATAACGTTATCCTACGTACCTAGCGGGCTCTTATTAGATTCGTCAACCTAATAAGTCCGCTACCCACGTGTATCGACGCTATTAATGTTAGGTCATCCGTAACCCATGCCCATAAATGGCACATTTCGATAAACGTGCACTCGAAACATTAAATACTCTTTTAATTAGAAACCTTTTCATTTTAAGTTGTTAATTCTCATTTAAAATAGTGAATAACAAGACAAGTCTTGTTATCGATGGTTTTTGATGACGTATAGTCCGTATTCGGGTCATGAACCCGACCAATAACGCTATTAGCAACTGAGCCCGGTATGAATGGGCTACCCGGTAACGGTTTGGGCTCACGAAGGCCCAAACCCAAAGTTATTTATAGTTTTGGATATCGGATATCTCTTATTTATGAGATATGTATTGATTGACCGACTTAGGCGGGATACGACGAAGGTTGGGGAACACGAAACCAACAAGGATTTCGTGTGTATATAAGGGGCATCTCGGCCCTCATTAAAGGTACGATCTAAAACCATAACTCTACACTAAACCCTAAAAACCGATTACTTACTCTCACGCCGGAGGATCATCGTGGGAGACAATCCCATGATAAGCCTAACGGTGTTTTCTGTTTACTTAGTGCGCAAGTCTCAAGCATCAAGGTCTAATTGATACGAGAACCGGAGTCCAAATAAGGAAAGCCCAACTTTTGTATCAACAAGTAGCGCCATCCGTGGGACCAATCACTAAGAACTAGAATGACAAAGCACGGAAACCTAAGCCAGCGATCGCATAGTGACTTACAAGGGAAAAAGCAGCAAAGTGGATCAGCCTCTAAGCAGGCTTCTGGAACAACTAGTGCGACCAGAAACCAAGGGTCAGGCCCAGATCTGGTCTTCACAACAGTGGAACCACTCACGGGGACAACCCATACCACTACAACAACCACTTGCGCAGAAGATCCACTGCGCACCCTTCTTACCACTCCCCACCAATCGGTGCCAGAAAAGGACCTCACAAAAACGCCAGGCGCGCCTCTCTGAAACAGGGGTCCAGATGTGGAAACAGACACCCTCGCGCTAGAAGGAGTCGCGTCTGAGCTAGCGCCAAGTGACTTCGTGTCTCAAAACTACGAAACCTTGGCTGCCCTCATGCAAGAGGAGGCGAAAAAGAGTTCGAGTCAGAGCCTGCAGCACCGACTAAACTTTGACACAGAGTATGAGACATCCCCATCGCGTCATCAGAGGGAGAGGCGCGGGAAGGATAGCTGCCGGCCCCCAGTGTTTACCAGGATCGGGAGGAGAGTTGAGAACGACGAAGCAGCTGACCTGAAATATCTGGAAGAACACGAAGAGGATGGACGGCGTACCAATGTCCACGCTAGGCTTGGTAGCCGCAGGGTCCATGACAGACTTGGAAGACGAAAGTCCCCAAGTGAAAGCTCTTTAAGCTCGGATTCGAGGACGGTCGCAAGGCCGAAGAGGGAGGCTCGTCCTCCGGTGATTCCTCGGACAACGAGGACAAAAAACAGGACACCGGAAGTCCGGGGAAGATATCGCGACCATGAGGAGGAAGATATGTCTCTTCCCTGGCGCCGCCAAAAGGTGGATGCGTTCACTCGGTGCATCGCGATTTCTCGAAGATAAGAGAAGGCGCATGCCCGCCAATGTGAAAACCTACGATGGAACAGGTGATCCGGACGATCACCTAAATTTTTGAATCACCGCTACCATCGAAAACTGGCCACAACCTGTGTGGTGCCACATGTTCAATTCCACACTAGTGGGAAATGCGCGAAATGGTTCAGAAGCTTCCACGCAGAAGCATTGATGGCTTTGAAGAGTTGCGGAAGGCGTTTACTGAACTTCACTCAAAGGAAGAAGTGCGCCAAAAACCCTATCGAACTTGCCGGGTAAAACAGCGGGGAATCTACAAGCACTTATGTGGAACGCTACAAAGATGAGTGCATACATGTCAAGGCATGCCCCGAAATACTAAAGATCTCAGGGTTCATGAAAGGGATCAATAAACCAGAACTCATCAAAAGGCTGAATGACAAGGTCCCCCAAACCTTTGATGAACTTATGAAACGCACAAGGTCCTTTATCCAAGGAGAAGCTGCCGCGGCGGACAGCAAGAAAGGCTACTCAAACTATAGGTCACAAGAACAGCCTAGGAGACAATCCATTGACTAGAGTAGCAACCGCAACAAGAACTACCGCGGCCAGGGGAGCGGACGAGATAATGACAAATATACCCCGCTAACCAAGACTCCAAAGGAGATATTCGCGATGGAAGGCGCGAACTTCCCGAGGCCCCCACCAATGCGCACCCCAGAAGAGTGGCGCGTGGGGAACGGATACTGCGACTATCATGGACAGAAGGGCCACACCACCAATGAGTGTGTCCAATTGCGCCAACTAATTGATAAGCTAGTAAAAGAAGGCAGATTGGACCATTTAGTTAAGAACATCAAGGAAGGGAAAGATAAGCAAAAGACTGGGAACAAGAAAGAAGCACCCAAAGATAAGGCTGATACCATCTACATGATACAATCATGGCAGTGAATGACTAGGCAGAAGATCAGCCAAAAGTTTTCCCGTGGAAGCGAAATCTCTTTCCCCACCTTGGCTGCGGACAACGCAGTGGTAGAACCGCTCACCATAGAAATTAATGCAGGGGGTGACGATATCCACCGCATGTATGTTGATGGAGGAGCATCCGCAGACATAATGTATGAACATTGTTTCAAGCGACTGCGACCTAAGATACGTAGTCAGGTAAGCCTGTTCATGACGTCGTTGACTGGTTTTACAGGAGAAAAGATATGGCCCATGGGGCAAATACGCCTACTAGTCAATGTTGTTAATAAGGAACACTCTACAATAGCCTGGATGAATTTTATGGTGATCAAATCCCCTTCGCCATACAATGGCATTATTAGAAGACCAAGGATATCAGCCTTGCGCGCAGTGCCATCTACAGCACATGGGATGCTCAAGTTCCCGGTGGAGGGAGGCATTGTTACTCTCTACAATACCACCGTACCACCTAGAGAATGTAACACGATTACATGTGAGACGACACACATTTCAAAACAGCGCGCAACTAAAGTATCAAACCTGAGGGTCACAATTCATCCTGATTACCCAGAGCAAGAAGTATCGTCGGGGATCGCGATAACGGCAGCAGCGTGTCGCACTCTTGCAAAGAATCGGATATCTTTGCATGGGAACCAAAGCACATGACCGGTGTACCACGCTCGATTACATAACACAAGTTGAGAATCCGACAAGGATACTCCCGACGACAAAGAAGCGGCCAGGCTCCAGAGTGCTCACAAGCAATTCTGGCAGAAGTACATAAACTTGTGGATGCAGGTATCATGCGAGAAGTCTATTACCATGACTGGCTTTCCAACCCAGTGATGTTCAAGAAGAGCGACGGTAGATGGCGGATGTGCGTGGACTTCACGAATCTCAACAAAGCATGTCCACAAGACTGCTACCCACTACCAGAGATAGACTGGAAGATAGAATCTTTGTGCGGATACCCACTTAAATGCTTCTTGGACGCATACAAAGGATACCACCAAATCCAAATGGCTAAAGAAGATGAGGAAAAAACGGCCTTCCATACAAGCCAAGGCGTCTATTGTTATACTAAGATGCCCTTTGGCTTAAAGAACGCAGGAGCCACCTACCAGCGATTGGTAGATAACGCATTTGAAAAAAACGTGGGCCGCAACCTAGAGGTTTACGTTGACGACCTTGTCATAAAAAGCCATACTGAGAACGAATTGGTGCACGATATTGAAGAGACATTTAAGACACTACGAGAGATCAACATGAAGTTAAATCCTAAGAAATGCACCTTTGGCTATAGAAGGCATGTTCCTGGGATATTTGATAGAGCCCGATGGCATTAAACCATGTCTAGAAAAACAAAGGCTGTCATCCAACTTCCTTCACCGCAAGACGTTGAAAGAAGTCCAATCTCGAATGGAAAACTAGCCGGTTTAAGCAGATTCTTATCCAAATCGCAGATAAGTCACTCCCCCTCTTCAAAACGCTCAAGAAGTGTACAAAAAAGGGAGATTTTTGCTGGACTACGGAGGCAGAAGAAGCTTTTATACAGCTTAAACAACACTTAGCAGCGCTCCCCACGCTAGTCACGCCCCGCCCAGGGGAAGAATTAATTATGTACTTATCTGCGACTTATGGAGCAGTCAGCGCGGTGCTACTGACGGATAGGAATTCAGTACAAACACCGGTATATTTTGTAAGCAAAGCACTCAAGAAAACGGAGGTTAACTATAGAGCAATGGAGAAGTTGGTCTTGGCATTAGTATTCGCCGCCAAATGGCTGCGCAGGTATTTCCAGGCGCAACCAATGGCGGTGATCACAGACCAACCTATCAAGAAAATCATCTCCAAACTCGACGCATCGGGACGACTACAGAAGTGGAGCGTGTTGCTAGGTGAGCATAACATCTCCTACAGACCGCACACTGCGATTAAGGGGTAGATACTAGCAGAATTTATCATCAAAAAACCGGACACTGATGATGCACCTTCACAAAGCAAGGTGGAACTACAAGAACCATGCATTTTATTCACGGACGGATCTTCATGCGTGGACGGGTCAGGCACAAGCCTTATCCTCACGAGTCCAGAGGGAATGGAATTCACCTACGTACTGCGTTTTGAATTCACAGCAACAAACAACAAGGCAGAGTATGAAGCCCTGATTGCTGGACTACGCATTGCAGCTCGAATGGGCATACGCAACCTAGAAGCAAATGTAGATTCCCGTTTGGTAGCCAACCATATGTTGGGCGAGTATATGGCTAAAGAGGAAAACATGATTCAATACCTCGACAAGACCAAGTCCCTAATCCAGGGCTTTGACAGGTTTACCATCAAACAAGTTCCTAGAGGGGAAAACAGAAAGGCGGATGCACTAAGCAAGATTGCATCCACAAGCTTTGCGCACCTATCAAAACAAGTATTGGTGGAAACTCTGAAGAGCAAGTCCATCTCGGAGATGGAGATATCCACGGTGATAGAGGAACAAGGTCCTACATGGATGACTCCAATCGTCGAGTTTATAAGCAAGGGCGTATTGCCCCAAGAGCAGAAGGACGCCCGACGAGTACGGCGCACATCACAGAGGTTTGAACTTTGGGACGGTATACTATATCGGCGTTCATTTCTACAACCATGGCTGGGATGTGTAGGACCTCTTCAAGCAGATTACGTACTCCGAGAAATCCACGCAGGCTCATGTAGTATGCACTCAGGACCACGGTCCGTTGTGGCGTGCGCTTTACGGTCAGGATACTACTGGCCCATGATGCACCGTGACACGCGGGACTTAATAAGAAAGTGTGGTGACTGCCAAGTTCAAAGACCCATTCCACGCCAACTACAACAGGAGCTAACACCTATTACGTCGCCATGGCCATTCTATAAATGCGGTATCGACATTGCCGGCCCCTTCCCTGTTGCAGCAGGAGGATTGAAATTCCTTATAGTGGCTATAGACTATTTCACTTAGTGAATTGAAGCAAAGGCGGTCGCGAAAAACACAGGAAATCAGGTAAAACGATTTGTTTGGGAAAATATCGTATGCCGTTTCGGATTACCTGGGGAAATCATTTCGGACAACGGAAAACAATTCTGTGACAACCCTTTCAAGGAATGGTAAGAAAAACTAAATATTGCACAGCACTTCGCGTCGGTTAAACACCCACAAACCAATGGTTTGGTCGAGCGTGCGAATCGAAGTCTGGGTGAAGGAATTAAAGCACGCTTAGACAAACACAAAGAGAGGTGGGTGGAGGATTTATCGCATGTTTTGTGGGCGCACCGCACTTCAATCAAAGTTAGCATGAGGGACACCCCCTTTTCTCTTATCTATGGGACAAAAGCCGTCACACCCGCCAAAATTGGGATGCCAACTATTCGTACTACCGAAGTTAAATGTCACAAAAAATGACGATGAACGGCGTATCGACTTGGAGGGATACTATGATGCTAAAGTTCGAAGCGTCTCATTCAGACCAGGCGACTTTGTATATCGCGCCAATGATGCGAGCCATGCAGAAGATACAGGAAAACTTGGACCGAAGTGGGAAGGACCTTATGAGGTCCTTGAAGCATTAGGAAAGGGCGCGTACAAGCTGCGTGACATGGATGGTCGTGAACTACCACGCACATGGAACATTTGCAATCTCAAGCGATGTTATCTCTAGGAACGGCTACGGCCCAGCGCACGGACACCCCCGCAATTTAGTAAAGTGCTCAATAAATATCCGTGTATTTACATTCTGTTTTACTTAGGTGAATGTCTCTTTTTCTTTTTACAAAACTTGCAAGTATTAATAAAACGTCACGGTTTCTAGCTAACTCCGCGACACATTTCATTTTGTCATTTACATATTGTTTATGTCTCAACATTGTTCTTATATTATCTTTTGCCTACATGGCGTGCATGCACTTAATAAACCCACGATGGTAAAAGGATGAGTAAACCTACTGAATAACTCGTTGAGTAAGAGGGTTGCAACCCCATCAACATCGGATCATGAATCCTTGTTAAACACCTTATTTTCAAGACGTTGGAATAAGTTCAATGTGCATTCCACGATGAATGCGCAACAATGCATACTGTGCGCGTTTAACAAACTAGGAATCAAGACTCTTGACTCCTTAATATGATATTTACAGTATGCTGCATATCACACCATACACGATTATGATACAAGTATTTAGAAATTATGTTTCAAGTATGTTAGATCATGAATTTCATACATGATTATGGACTTCATATATTCTTCGCGCTTATACAACCGTTTGATTCTTAGACAACGAGAACGTTTTTCATGCAAAGAGAGATAACTAAGTACTAAAATTATAAGTCGCAACCACATTCAGATCAACACACCTTCAACAAAAGGAAAATCTTATTATGAACCACGAGTTCTTACAAAAAAATATTTACAAAGAAGCTATGGCCTACATACTATTACAACGCCTAAGATGTGAGCTCTCAACATGGTTTGCAGCGTCCCCAGCCTCTTTCAGTTTCTTCAATAGGTCAGAATCCTGGTGCAATACCGTTGCCACACTAACAGGTACCCCATCGGATCTAGGGAGATGCGCTGCGCCAAGACCACACAAAATGGCCTTTCCCTTCATGCCCTTCTTCTTCGCGAGCCTCGTGGCATGGGCTTCTAAGGACTCTTTCAAAGGAATTTACTTCTCAAGGGCAAAGGGGTTCAGGATGTCGCGGGGGCGAGCAAAGATAGGCACTTGCAGCTGTGACTCATCAGGCTTCAAAAAATAGCCAGGCTGCGCCTCTGCATTATCAGCAAGGTGGCGGGCCAAGGTTAATCCCTCCATAATCACACCTATGGGATAATCACTGGTCGTGCTCCAAGCTGCAAGAATCGAGGAAGCTCCAACAGCTTCATCTTCCCCATTTCAGCGACGGATCATCATATGCATGCTCGTTATACCTGTGCACCACGTGCGGCGGCACTTGCAAAAGGCCACCCTCATGAAGCTCTTCTATAGCCTCGCTTGCCACGCCAGCGCCAAGACCGAACAACACTCCCGAAGGTGTCTGTTACCTCTCGAGACTCCAAAGTGCCGAGGCGGCAAAGGCGCAAACCATGGCCGATGAGCCACCTGTGCTCAGCAATTGTGGAAACTAACTGAGGATACAGCTCTTCATCATACTCAATACTGAGCTTGCGAAGCTTCATCTCCTGCTTCTCCAACATTCCTCCACGGTACGCATGAATATCTCCCACCGAGAAGTGCTCATTCTTCCAATTCTCCAAATATCCAAGTGCCCAGACGCAAGTAGCCTTATAATCCTCTAGTGCGGAACGCTCTTGGCTCACTTGGGTAAGTAATGACATCTTCTCTTCAAAGTTTTTGGCATAGGAGCTCATTGCCTCTGCTTCACCGAAAGCACTAGCCAAACGTGCCTCTAGCAACGTAATCTGTTTGTCCTTCTGAGCGTTCTGGCTACTCTCCCCAGCATACCTTGACTTCAGCTGCGCGACTAATGTAGCCTGGTGAACAGCAGCCAAACCAAGCTCCTCAACAAGTTGGTCCATTGGTACATCCCCAGATGCCAATGGATCAGCGCCTTGGTTCTCTGGGGCAGGAGGGTCAGTGCGAATGGGACTCGCCTTGGGGCGACTCCCCAGAAGTAACCCCAGTGGTTTCAACACTGCACGCAAACAAAAAGAATTCGTGATTATTTCATAACATAAACAAAGGATGTACTAAGTGCTTCGGCAACAATACTTACTTGGGAGGAGCAGTCCTGATTGCATGGGAGGGTGATACATCATCTGATGATGACTCCACATCAAGAATGACAGGACGTTTTTTCCTGGATGAGCTAGCGCCATCACCACCAGGCGCTCTCTTGCGCTTTACCCTTTGCTCTGTCTCCTCTGGCTCTACCTAGAGGTCCTCCTCGCTCTCCGCCACGTCTGTGCGTGAAAGCTCCATTTCAGGGGAGTGTACCCTGGGGCTAGGCACGCTAAGCAGAGGGGTTGCCTCAAAGACAACGGTGGAATCCCCCCGGTTCCTCCAGCTCCATCTCCATGGTGTGCTCCGCAGTGGCTTCCAAAATGGGGAATTCTCCCTCTCTCAAAGGGCACACCCCACGGTGACTGGCGAGGTTTCGCCAAATGCAAAGCAGTGAACAAATCCATCTCTGCGCAGCAAAAACAAACAACAACAAGAGTTATATATAGTAAAACGGTGCAAAGAAAGGCTCACATTAATAAAGCAAAGGAGTAGGAAGGACGAGCACCCACCCTGGTCATCCGCGTCTAAGAAGGTTGACACCTCGTCAGGACTATCGAAATAGTTGCGACTGATGCCTATATGTACCAAAAATTCCTCGGGATAGGAACTGATGGGAATACGATTGGCGTTTATCGTTTCTGCATAATCTGTATGTTCCAGGGAGGGGGCGCTCATCCTTCGGTAGAGAACTTTGGGTATAGAAGCCGAAGCGCCATGGGAACAACGCCTCATCAACCTAGAAGAATTTCTCTCTCTAGTTCCTAAGCGCGTCTAGTTTTTCAGTATAACATTGCAGCCGCCCTGCGTGCTTAGCGAATGAAACCCATCCGTTTGACCATGTTGTATGGTAAAACGCGCAGAAGAGATAGATAGTGGGGTTAATCGCCAACAAACGGCAATTAACCTCGAAGTTTGTTATTTTTGCTGCACCTATACAGTGCAGCTGGGATATGTGTAGGCGGTAGTAATTTAATAGGTCACACAGGAATAAGGAGATGGGTACACGTTGATTCGCAAATTCGAAAAAACACGTGTATACCCCTACTTTCCCTTCGGGGAAATCCGCTATTGACGCCTGCGCAGTCGGAACTACCGGATGCAGCGCAAATGGGATATAATATTCCGAGGTGAACTCAAGCAGTTCATCCTCGGTCATATCGGATGAAAAGTCAGTTAATCCACGAACCATAATAAGGTTTCAAATGCGCACGCACTGTTACCTTTGAAAGTTTAGGGGTTTCTTGATTGATATTTCGAGTTCTCAACAATGGTGGAAATGATTTTTTTTACTGTGATAAACACAGTAGAAAGGAGGCGGTAGTTTATATTGGGTTCCACATCCATGCGATGCTTGACACGTGGACCCCACTTTCTCCAAACGCGTGAATAGGAGTTGCTGACGTGGCACACTTTCCATTCACTTTCCCACGTTTTACGAGGGATGTATTTGACATATTTTGACTAGATTCACCATATCTTCTTTAAGGCGGGAAACCTTTGAAGCTTCTCCGCTACGCCTTGAGGAATATGTAAGCTACAGTCATTAGTCTAGCATCCGCAGGTTTCACCCTGCGCATACTAGACTGGGGGGAGATGATGACGTATAGTCCGTATTCGGGTCATGAACCCGACCAATAACGCTACTAGCAACTGAGCCCGGTACGAATGGGCTACCCGGTAACGGTTTGGGCTCACGAAGGCCCAAACCCAAAGTTATTTATGGTTTTGGATATCGGATATCTCTTATTTATGAGATATGTATTGATTGACCGACTTAGGCGGGATACGCCGAAGGTTGGGAAACACAAAACCAACAAGGATTTTGTGTGTATATAAGGGGCATCTCAGCCCTCATTAAAGGTACGATCTAAAACCCTAACTCTCCACTAAACCCTAAAAACCGATTACTTACTCTCACGCCGGAGGATAATCGTGGGAGACAATCCCACGATAAGCCTAACGGTGTTTTCTGTTTACTTAGTGCGCAGGTCTCAAGCATCAAGGTCTAATTGATACGAGAACCGGAATCCAAATAAGGAAAGCCCAACTTTTGTATCAACAGTTTTGGTTATGAAAAGCATTTATTATTTATGTTTCACCATTTATTAATCATGTTTATATATATATATATATATATATATATATATATATATATATATATATATATATATCAAATTCAATGTAAGTGCTAAAACGTTATTCGTTTCGAGTCCACAAGCACGAGTCATGACTTCTCGGCTTTTAATTAATCTATAGTCATGACTTCTCGGCTTTTAACCATGTTACGGCGTTGTCGGGGTCAACTATGACTAAAAATCAAAGTAACACCGACGTTGCTCAAAGTTGACAATTTATATTATAAGTCCAAGTAAATAATCACAATAGCGCAACTCAATCTCAAATCAACCCATATCAATCTCGCCATCCAAACAAACTACCAAAAATACCCGTAACCAATGTTATGACCCTAATGGTCATGACACGGTCACAATTAAGACTACGTGAACCAAACAAGCTCTAGAAGCTTTTCGGCTCCACGCGTCACATCCAAACACTAACAACAACAACCAACAAGATACCACAACAACCCGACCCAGACCCTTGGTCCATGTGGGTCTCGTACGCCACACACCATGACCCAACGTGGGTCTTGTGGCTCGTACGCCTCAACAAACACATCCAAACACTCCCAAATGGCTTCTACTACAACCAAACACAATCAAACAACCTCCAAACAACATACAATCATCAAACCCATAAACTAATCTAAACCCATCATATGAAACTACAATAAAAATGCAAAAACACAATAAAATGATACAACACATGATACCAAATCACTAGCTACATGTTTTATTAGTTGTAAATTAGTTTTAGACCCAAGTTTCACCCACAACCCATGTATGTCGACCATGTACGAGCCTAAAAGGACCCATACGTGGCTTTTCATGGCTCAAACGAGCTTGACCCACGTTCCTTTTACCTTTTCCAAACCCGATCTACAAGATTACTTGAAAACCCTAGAATCACGAATAGTTTTTGTAAGATTTGGAGGTGTTAATGAAGGCTTTTATAGGCGTTCTATATATGGATGGAAAGAGGAGAGAAAGATCTACAAAATGGTGGTGGTGGTGGGTGGTCACGCGCCGTCGTGTGGCTGGAAGTGGGCGGCGGCTATGGTGTTTTTAGGGTTATGGTTTATTTTAGGAGAGAGAGAGATGTAGAGAGAGAAAGTGGTGTTATGTGTGTGTTTTTAGTGAGAGAATGAAAGGGATGAAATGAGATGAGATGAGGGTATTTATATTGGAGGTAGGGACTAAAATAAAAATGGTGGGGAGGGGAGGGGGCGCCCGCAAGGGTAGAAATGGGAGGGCCAACGTCGTAATTTTTCATAAAGTATCCCGTTTACCCATTCCCGAGCTGATATATTGTCCTACGAGTGTTCCACGACGTTCCTTAGACTTTCTATTATGTTTATTTATGTTTTTTCGCGAGTTTTGACTATTTATTTGTCAATTTTTGAGTTACGGTTTAAAAGTTACGTTATTTCTTGTTTTAGGATTTTATTGTGCCGAATCGCGTAGTGCCTAACAAAAAGAGTTAAAACTCACACGATAACTCATACGATAATAAAATAAATCAGAAAAACCAATAAACGATATCAAATCAAGTCATGGTGGATTAAAATAGTTCTAAAGGCAAATACTCGGTTTAGTTTAACATAATGCGGTTACCTAAAATAGACTCCCTAGTTGCCGGTTGTCACACCTCCCATCCTCGTAAGAAACCCGCCCTAGGTTTCACTCGAGTTGTTTGGTGTCATGAAAAGTTTAGGGTACTTCCTATGGAATACATCCTCACGTTCCCATGTGAACTCCGGTCCATGTCGGGAGTTCCAACGAACTTTGATAATCGGAATACGGCTATGCTTCAGCCGTTTAACTTCACGATCCATGATCTCTATCGGTTCCTCAACGAAATTCAACTTCTCATCAATACGGATATCTCTTATTAGTACAACTATGTTTTCCTACAAAAGACACTTCTTAAGATTACTAACATGAAAGACATTGTGTACACTGCTCAATTTCGATGGTTGCTCAAGACGGTAAGCTACTGGTCCGATTATTTCCAGGATTGGAAAGGGACCAATGTATCGGGGATTGAGTTTTCCACGCTTTCCAAAATGAATCACTCCTTTCCAAGGAGAAACCTTTAACATAACACGATCTCCAACCTGAAACTCTAAGGGTTTACGTCTCCTATCGGCATAACTCTTTTGTCTATCACGAGCGGTTTGCAAGCGATTCACGAATCGAATTATCTTCTCGGTGGTTTCTAGAACGAGTTCGGGACCGGTAAGCTGACTCTCGCCAACTTCTGCCCAACAAACAAGAGAATGACATTTTCAGCCATACAACGCCTCAAATGGTGCTGCCTTAATGCTAGAATGATAACTATTGTTGTAGGAGAATCCGGCCAAAGGGAGATGTCTCTCCCACCTTTCTTTGAAATGGATGACACAAGCTCTAAGCATATCCTCTAAGGTCCGAATGGTTCTTTCACTCGACCGTCGGTTTGAGGATGATAAGCGGTGCTCATATCCGTGTTTGTTCCTAAGGCTGACTGTAAGGATCTCCAAAAGTGGGATGTAAAATGGCTATCTCGATCGGAAATGATAGATACCGGTACTCCTTGACGCGATATTATCTCCTTGATGTACAGTCAAGCGAGCTTGTCGAGATTATCGACCTCGCTAATGGCCAAGAAGTGAGCAGACTTAGTCAAACGATCTACGATTACCCGGATAAGCGTCATTGCCGCTAGTTTCTCGATAATTTGGTGATAAAGTCCATGGTGCTTCGCTCCATTTCCATTCAGGGAGTTCGGGTTGAACTAAGAGTCACGAGGGTTTCGGTGTTCGCCTTTACCTTAGAACATGTCAAGCACCAACTGACATACTGAGTTATGTCGGCTTTCATGTTAGGCCACCAGTAGAGTTTCTTCAAGTCCTGATACATCTTATCGGCTCCGGGATGAATAGAGTATTTTGATTTGTATCCAGCTTCTGTCTCCGAAGCATAAGGTTCCGTCGGAACGCTTCAAGAAGCCGTTTTCACTTTTTACCATTCTATGCAGATTCTCATAAGGACGGTTCTCTTCCATCAATGCCGCAGCTTGAGCGGCTAAGATTTGAGACGGTAGAGGCGAACTAATGGTCATTCCTAGGGATCGAACGAGTAAAGGTGGAATGTTCTCCTTATGGTTGAGGGCATCTGCCACTACATTGGCCTTACCAGGATGATAACGAATCTCACAATCATAATCACTAAGCAACTCTAACCAACGACGTTGTCTCATATTCAACTCCTTCTGATCTAAGATATGCTTCAGGCTCTTATGGTCGGTAAACACTACATACTTGGTTCCATATAAATAATGTCTCCAGATTCTAAGGGCAAACACTACGGCACCTAACTCCAGATCATGGGTGGTGTAGTTTTTCTCATGCTTCTTAAGTTGTCAGGAGGCATAAGCTATCATCTTCTCCCGTTGCATCAAAACAACACCTAAGCCTTTATGCGAAGCATCGCGATTACCGACAAAGTCTTCGCTTCCTTTAGGCAAAGCTAGGATGGGTGCACTACACAACTTCTCCTTCAGAAGTTGGAATGCTTCTTCTTCCTTTTCTCCCCATTCATACTTAACCTCCTTTAATAGCCTGCTAGACCTAGAAACTGGCAGACTTCTGATGGGTTCCTAGGGGCTGCCCATTCCTTAATGGCCTCAATCTTGGCTGGGTCAACATGAACTCCTCGACTATCTATAACGTGACCTAAGAATTGCACGGTCGAAATCCAAAATTCACACTTAGAGAATTTGGCATACAACTTCCCTTCTCTCAACAACTCTAAAATGAGCCTCAAATGCTCTTCGTGCTCCTCTCTCCTCTTGGAGTATATCAAGATGTCGTATATGAATACTATCACAAACTTATCCAGATATGGCTTACATACTCGGTTAATGAGATCCATGAATACCGCTGTCGCGTTGGTCAAACCAAACGACATCACTTGGAATTCATAGTGCCCATAACGAGTCCTAAACGCCGTCTTAGGAATATCCTCCTCTCGAACTAGAAGCTGATGATAACCAGACCGTAAGTCGATCTTGGAAAAGACACTAGCTCCTTGGAGTTGGTCAAATAGGTTGTCTATTCTAGGTAGCGGGTATCGATTCTTCACCGTCAACTTATTCAACTCCCTATAGTTAATGCACATCCGAAACAATCCACCCTTCTTCTTCACAAACAACACCAGTGCTCCCCACGGTGACGAACTTGGTCGAATGAATCCCTTCTCTAACAACTCTGCCAACTATTTGGACAGTTCCTCCAATTCTCTCGGAGCAAGTCGATAGGGTGCCAGAGCTACGGGTGCAACAGACTGTGTATCAACTCAATTTGGAATTCCACTTGTCGGACGGTGGAATTCCTGGCGATCGTCGAAACACATCCGGAAACTCTCTAACGACGGGTACATCCTTAAGGTGTCTTTCACTCTTCTTCTCACTTTTCTTTTCAGAAATTCGAGCCAAGAAAAGACAACCTCCTCTATCGATGTACTTCTGGGCCTTAATACAAGAGATGATGCTCAACCGGGAGGGACCTCCACAGTCGCTCCGATCTCCTTGTATGCTCAAAACGTTTTCGCCACACGGTACACGCACTATCTTATCATCGCTGATGATGTATGCACCGTTTTTCGACAACCAATCCATTCCGATGATGACGTCAAAACTTCATAAGGTAACTGGCAATAGGTCTATGCTAAACGGGTGGTCTAGGAAACTCAAGGTACAACCTCAGACTATAGTGTCAATCATTTCTCTATTTCCGTTAGCTAACTCCACATCATAGCTTAACCCTAAAGGTGTTGGGGAAATTCCTAGTAATGGCATAAAGGTGGTGGATAGGAAACTCATATGGGCACCAGTATCAAACAGTATGGAAGCATAGCGATTATTGAGAAGGAACGTGCACCGTAACCACGTTAGGGTCCTCACCGCTTCCTTCCCAATAGCATACACACGCATTTGTTCCCATGTCTCTCTGCTAATTCCTAACACCCTGATTTCCCTGGTTCCCTACAACCTCTCGCTTCACAGGGTTTAGGCCATTACTTCCCACACCTCGGTTAACAATTCCTTCTCCATTGCCGGGGGTTCGCTTCATCCACGGCTCTCGGCACTCATTCTTGTAGTGCCCTTTCTTTCCACATCCAAAACAGGTGATAGTGGCCTTCCAGTCCGCTCCTTGTGCAGTTTGAGCCGCAGCAAGAGGACATGACCTACAGTCCTTGGCTATGTGACCTACCTTAGAGAAGTTCCTACACACTATTGAGCATGGTCCATGGTGGTGTTGGTTTCAACGACTACACAAAGGCTTGCTACCTTCATAATCCTTCTTCTCTCCATTTCCTATGGCGAACACCCTGGCAGTCTCTTGCCGTTTGTTGCCATTCCCTTTAACAACCTCATTCCTCTTCCTCTTATCACTCTTATCACTCTTACCCTTGTCTCCTCCTTCTAACACATAAGAGTCCATCAAACGCTGAGCCACGGTAATTGCCTCATGCAAGTTAGATGGCTTTGCAGCAATGTCATCATTCCTAGTAGCTAAAGGCAATCCATCAATATACCTCTCAATCTTAAGGGCTTCAGTGTGAACCATTTCTGGGCAAAGCAGCGACAACTCTTGGAAACGACGATTGTAGGTCGTCATGTCGGTACCCTTAACCTTATGGTTCCAGAACTCAATCTCTAACTTCTTAACTTCATTCCTAGGACAGTAAGTCTTGATCGAGAGCCTTAAACCGGGTCCAAGTCATGCTATAAGCTACATTACTTCCTACGGATCTGCGATAGTTGTTCCAGCAGGTCAACGCTTCGTCCTTCAAGGTAAATGTTGCATACTTAACCTTACAATCCTCTTCACAATTACTAACGGTAAACACAGACTCGTTTCTCCATCCACCTAGTTAGGTAAACCACTCCCTGGTTCGTCCAACTCGATGGGACTACTGAATCGAACTCTTTGTAGGTACAAACTTGAGCTCGATTAAGCGGTGGGGTTCCACCAGAGGTGTTAGAGAGATTAGACTCGCTAGCGCAGCTACACGCTGCCATAAGTCGGTCGATGTTGGCTAGATTCAAAGGCGGAGGGTTTTGTGGAACAAGACCATTCTCAGCACGGTCGTTCACATTTGGGTTCCCAACAGCGGGGTTATCAATATTTTGGTTCTCAACAGGTGGAGTGGTCGGGGTCGGACGACGACCTCGACAGACAGGGGTAACCACAATAGCAGGAGCTGCTCGGTTGGTCCTAGGCAGGTTTCGTCTTGGTGCCATTGATCTGAAGGTAAGAATAACAGTTTCATAAGTTCACAATTCACGCTTTAAAGATTGGGTTTGGTTCCAAGGATCATCGAATAATGCACGAATACATAATCAAGGATAACAAGGATAACGCTATATCATAACAAAACGACTAGAGACTGAATCATAACCAAAGGATGTACATTCTAATAACCATAACTCATAGGTTCCCAACCGGAATACATGAAAGGATACGGAGAAATCAAAAATGATCCTAACAATGATACTAACAAGATAACTAGGATAGATCTACATCTCGAACTAGAGACTATTCAGTTTCAAGATGGTACAATGCCAGGAATCTAACACCATCTAGCCACGATCACGAATACCACTAATAGATCTCCTAACATCGTCAACCTCTCTCCATAGAGATGAAAGATCAACACGCTGAGTGTCACGATCACTCTTTAGATCCACGACCTCCCTCTCCAACTCGCCTATCCTACGCCATAGCGCTCTGTCCGCATCTCGGGCTGTCACGAACCCTCTCAGCAAGTCCCCTACCTGCTCCTGGAGCTCCGACATACCCTATCTCAGAATCGTAGTCCTCCTAACTACAGAACCCATATCTGCTCTCAAATCCTCTACACTAGCCCTCGATACTCCAACCAACTGATATGTCAACCTACTAAGCCTAACACCCTGAGATGTAATCCTCTCCTAAATCAGACCCGTCTCCCCCTACTCCTCGGGCTCTAAAGCAATCTCTGAAGGTATCTCTGAACCTAGGGGGCTACCTATCTTAGGTGGGTGAGGAGGTGAACCAAAGTCAAAAGGCTGCCCAGGAGAATCAGGCTCGGGCAAAGGTAAGGGAGAGCCTGGTCCTAGAGAATGCGAGAATGCGCAGACTCTGCAATGGTGGAGTACCCCTTCGGATATCCTCATCATCCTCCTCCGAGGATCCTCATCCTCATCTACATACTTCCTCGATCTCATGCTCCTCCTCGCCTCATCTTGAGAGGGAGAGTCCATGAGTCGGCCTCTCTGTGTGGGTAAATCCTGAGGTGATATAGTAAGGGATCTAGGTCTTCTAGGACATGGTGATGACGTAAGAGAGTGGGCGCTAGGTGAATAGGTGATGATGGTGGTCGCATGGACATGCGGCAAGCATACTACGAGTAAGTCTAGGAGTCTAGGCTCGTGCTAAGACCTGATGCAATGTGAGCTGCCTAGATGAGCTAGGGCGTTCATATGATGATGATGAACTAGAGTTACGGGCAATCACATAGGGATCACCTTGCCCAACAGTCACGAGAGTCAATGCTGGGGAAGTAGAAGCAGCAAGGACGTCCTCAGACACATCATAAGCTAGTGAAGGCATGGTCTGTGACAATGGCATAGGGTAGGTATAAGTGTCTGAAAACAACTAGTTCTAATAAGCGCATCAACTCAACCAAAACATATATCACATAATGAAAGCTTTAAAATAGAGGTACTGCATTACTCAAAAATATGCCTTTAAATAAAACACATAAGTTCTATTCTATCACATAATCCACGCATCATATAATCCCAAATCAAATCAAATCAATCATATAATCAAGCTCATAATCCCAAAATCATAACATATCAATAATCCAAATCAAGCTCATAAAATCTCGACAATCAAATCACAATTCATAATATCTCATAAATCATAATATCTCATAAATCATAATATCTCATAAATCAAATCGCAGTTCATACCATAATCAAATAAAGAAGCTTCGGCTTGGCAGGCGGGCATGCGTCGGTCGAGGATCAATCAAGTTTTCGGGGCGTTACATGGATTGGTACATCACACAAGCATAGCAAACAAGATAGTCATATTATCATTCAAAACCAATCCCAAATTTAATTATCCAATACAATCATCCCAAAATAGTTAAATGTAAGGCCCAATATGATTTATAAAATAGGTCCCCATAATATTATCAGAGTTTGATTATGATCCTTCAACCATGCCTCCTTGCCAAGCTTCCACAGAACACGCATTCCAAACACCACTTAAATACCTGAGAAAAACATGCTAAAAGGTTAGCTAATGCTGGTGAGTTCATAGGTTTAAATTCAAGTTTAAATAGTGGACATGTAGGAGTTTATTTGCTATGCGAGACCTAAGATAGATACACAATATCACCTCAATCACATACCAATATCACAATCAACAATATCATCAATAACATATCCAACGTCATAGTAGGGCACTAAGCGACACTAGCCAGCGCAGTCATAGCAAAGTCTAGAACGATTGCTACCCTGGACTAGGTCGAGGTAGAAGTCTATACTTAGCTAGGCAAGTGTCATAACAATTAAGATTGCTACCCTAGACTAAGGCAACAACTACCACATATCTATCTAAACAGTCAAGCACATAAACAAATCAAAATAGTTTAAAATGGTCCAAAAAGAGTAGCATGATTTCTCACCCCAAATTAATTAAAAACATAGATAAAAGTGGGGCTATGAAACTCACCTCAAGCAAGCAACGCACAAACAAACACTAGCAAGAAGATAACAGCTAACACGGCTCAGCAACTACCAACTCGGCACAACCTATTAATGTAAACCAATTTTAATATATATTTGCCAAAATCAACGTTATCTACCTCAATGTATTCCTTTTCTTTATCTCCAAAATATCTTGTTTCACCGTTTAGTCCTAGCGTTTGGTATCGCCGTGTGTGTGTATCGACTCAACATGATATCATGAATGCACTCAAATAACCACAATGCGACTCAATGCAACACAATGAGATGTCTAAGCGATAAGCTCCACAGTCCAATAAGTCTCGGAATAAATAGTAGACCTTATCGAATTCGTCAACTCGATAAATCCAATTATTTATTTGTGTCGCTTATTATCCCATAAACCGGTCGCATCCTAACGAGTCATAAGGATAATTCACCCATTAATAACATTATCTTACGCATCTAGCGGGCTCTTATTAGATTCGTCAACCTAATAAGTCCGCTACCCACGTGTATCGACGCTATTAATGTTAGGTCATCCGTAACCCATGCACACAACGTAAATAAAATTAAATACTTGAAATGGTATTAAATGCTCATAAATGGCACATTTTGATAAACGTGCACTCGAAACATTAAATACTCTTTTAATTATAAACCTTTCCATTTTAAGTTGTTAGTTCTCATTTAAAATAGTGAATAACAAGACAAGTCTTGTTATCGATGGTTTTAGTTATGAAAACCATTTATTATTTATGTTTCACCATTTATTAATCATGTTTATATATATATATATATATATATATATATATATATATATATATATATATATATATATATATATATATATATATATATGTCAAATTCAATATAAGTCTTAAATATTTATTCGTTTCGAGTCCACAAGCACGAGTCATGACTTCTCGGCTTTTAATCAATCTATATTCCAATATATACTAAAGTCCATGTTACGGCGTTGTCGGAGTCAACTATGACTAAATAGTCAAAGTAACACCGACGTTGCTCAAAGTTGAAAATTTATATTATAAGTCCAAGTAAATAATCACAATAGCGCAACTCAATCTCAAATCAACCCATATCAATCTCGCCATCCAAACAAACTACCAAAAATACCCGTAACCAATGTTATTACCCTAATGGTCATGACGCGGTCACAATTAAGACTACGTGAACCAAACAAGCTCTAGAAGCTTTTCGGCTCCACGCGTCTCATCCAAACACTAACAAAAACAACCAACAAGATACCACAACAACCCGACCTGACCCTTGGTCCATATGGGTCACATACGCCACACACCACGACCCAACGTGGGTCTTGTGGCTCGTACGCCTCAACAAACACATCCAAACACTCCCAAATGGCTTCTACTACAACCAAACACAATCAATCAACCTCCAAACAACATCCAATCATCAAACCCATCAACAAATCTAAACCCATCATATGAAACTACAATAAAAATGCAAAAACACAATAAAATGATACAACACACGATACCAAATCACTAGCTACATGTTTTATTAGTTGTAAATTAGTTTTAGACCCAAGTTTCATCCACAACCCATGTATGTCGACCATGTACGAGCCTAAAAGGACCCATACGTGGCTTTTCATGGCTCAAACGAGCTTGACCCACGTTCCTTTTACCTTTTCCAAACCCGATCTACAAGATTACTTGAAAATCCTAGAATCACGAATAGTTTTTGTAAGATTTGGAGGTGTTAATGAAGGCTTCTATAGGCGTTCTATATATGGATGGAAAGAGGAGAGAAAGATCTACAAAATGGTGGTGGTGGTGGGTGGTCACGTGCCGTTGTGTGGCCAGAATTTGACCGGAAGTGGGCGGCGGCTATGGTGGTTTTAGGGTTAGGGTTTATTTTAGGAGAGAGAGAGAGAGATGTAGAGAGAGAAAGTGGTGTTATGTGTGTGTTTTTAGTGAGAGAATGAAAGGGATGAAATGAGATGAGATGAGGGTATTTATATTTGAGGGAGGGACTAAAATAAAAATGGTGGGGAGGGAAGAGGGCGCCGGCAAGGGTAGAAATTGGAGGGCCAAAGTGTAACATATTGGATTTCACAAACACATTAAACCATGATACTAAGTGGCGTACACCTTAAGGTTTTAGAGAGAGTAAGGTTAGAGGTTTAGGGAACTTAGTGAGAGAAAGTAAAAGTATTATTATGAGCTCCAACCCTCTACCTTGGGAGGTAGAGGGTATTTATAGTACCTTACATAAAACGCCACCTACTGGCTGTGGATCAGGCATACAGTGGGTACAGACCCGTCCGTCCTCCACGGTGTTACTTAACTAAATACTAACTAACATAAATAACTACGACTACGAGCTTTCTAATGATTACATATACTTGAGGTGACTGACACTTTAACGACTGGATTTTCTAAATCCTAACACAAAGTCGTAATTTTTCATAAACTATCCCGTTTACCCATTCCCGAGCTCATATATTGTCCTACGAGTGTCCTACGACGTTCCTTCGACTTTCTATTGTGTTTATTTATATTTTTCCATGAGTTTTGACTATTTGTTTGTCAAGTTTTGAGTTACGGTTTAAAAGTTACGTTATTTCTTGTTTTAGGATTTTATTGTGCTGAATCGCATAGTGCCTAACAAAAAGAGTTAAAACTCACACGATAACTCATACGATAATAAAATAAATCATAAAAACCAATAAACGATATCAAATCAAGTCATGATCGATTAAAATAGTTCTAAAGGCAAATACTCAGTTTAGTTTAACGTAATGCGGTTACCTAAAATTGACTCCCTAATTGCCAGTTGTCACAAGAACGATCAATCCCCCGTATCTTGCCTATACTACACTATCACGGTTAGGTACTCTACCTACGAGGATTGTAAAACTTCTTGTGTCTACAATTATCCGCATCAAATTTTTGGTGCCATTGCCCGGGAATAATCTAGGTTTCAATTTTTATCTCGTTTAGGTCTACTCACTAGATTCCTATCAAGTGAGATTTTTCGTTTTTATTTTGTAGCTTTCTTTAGTCTTATTTTCTTTTCTTCGTGTTTTTGTTCGTAAAAATTATTCATTGACTATTCGTTTGCCATTATGGAGGATGCGAATCCACTAAACTTTTCACCCAATCATCATTTTGGTTATTTCATTGAGTTTGATGATTTAGATAATAATAACGAGCATGAAAATGGGTCGTTTTACTTTTCGGATTCCGATGAGGATCTAGGTGATGGAGAAGTTATTGATGAAATAAGGAAGGAGGAAGAAGTAACTCTTCCTTAATATTTTGACCCAAGAAAAAAAACAGAAAAGACATCCCTTTTAATATGCAATTTCCTTGTAAAATTGGATTTAGAAGCTTTGACGCTTACCTTAATTTGGCTTTACTAATGAATGTAATCTCACGTGCTTTATATAATACAATCATGGTAAATGAGTTAGTGTACCAAGGAAATAATCTCGTAGCTATGGTTGAACCTATGGACGTCTTTGTAAGAAGTTTTGTCTACTTAATTGATTTTGGTGGTCATAGAAGATTTAGGAGAATTCATTGACAATAAGTTTACTCAAGTCATATTTGGAAAACCCTTCAAAAGGTTAACTAGGTTAGATGAGAAACTTGTTGGTGGATTGATTACATTCTCAAATGGAGTCGAGGTTTAATTTATTAAATGCCTGGTTCACACCCTAGGTTTAAAAACTTTACAACCGAGGCATGTAATAGATTGACTCTTATTTCATTATAAAATGAGAATGATAAAAGGAATGGGCTTAGACATCCTTATGAAAAGAACAAGAGATATTATAAAGGATGTTTAGAGTTAGGAGACGAATATAAGAAGGACGATGCAACTATTAGTTGGCTCACATATGTGCATGTGAGCACGCATGAGATGACTTAATAGGACATGACTTTGAGTCTAGCTACAAGACTCGTAAATAAAGAAAAGCACTTCTTGGGAGGCAACCCATGCTTTTTAATTGTTTGATGTTTTATTTTATTTTTGTTTGTGTCATATATGTTTAATAATAATTGTTTAATTTTCATGTTTCGAATATTTTGTGAAAATGCTTTATTTTGTTTTTAACTTCGTCTTGATTACATATAATGGTATTTTAGAAAAAGATAAGTGTGGAAAATTCATATTTTGTTTAAAAGAACGAAATTCGAACATGAAAGATTTTCAATTCATAACTAGCATATATTCTATCTTGTTTGTATATTTATTAGAGTCAAATGCTTTTATCGAGTCACAATAAATGTCTTATAGGAAATTTATAGGTTTTAAAAGTTAGAATATTTCCAGAAATTTTTTGAAAAACAAAACGAACAATCTGTCAGGACATCCCGACGGCGTCACACATACAAGGTGACGATGTCCGACACTGTGGCAAAAGTTTTTTTTCCTGATTTTTGTTTTTCTGTTGAAACTTTTACAAGATTCATGTAAATATTTATTTTGCAAGCATTATATCTTATTCTCTTTCTAGTTTAGTTTTATTATATATAGAGTTTATCGCCAATTTTATGCTGAAGTTTCGGTGTTCGTTTTCTTATGATTTACATGTTATATTGGACAAGTAGATTAGATTGTCCAATGATATGAATCACATAGAATTTTACCTTCTTGGAGGAGGATTTGACCATATTTTCGTTTTCCGTTCATATCAAGCTATTCAGGGGAGTACTAGTTTCTTTTATCACTTTGATTTTTCCCTTTTCCGTTTTTGGTACTTTTTAAGAACATTAGGGACAATGTTCAATTTAAGTGTAGGGAGGGTAAAAAGGAACACCTTAGAAACTAGTCACACATTTTCTATTTGTTTTGTTCTTAAGTAAATTATGTAATAAACCAAAAGGAAACTGAGGCAAATAGACCGCACACCCTGAGGCTTATCACTTTCCGGACCACGCTTCTTTCCGTTATGAAAATGGACCAGTTGCCCAGCGACATTTTTGGACCCAATGAGTGGCTGCCACGTGTCCGAAAACCTATGACAAAAGTACATATGTTGAACGTATATGTCATGTACTGTAAGGTATTTTTTTTGGGCAACTTGTATTATTTTTTGGGCAACTTTAGATTTTTTGGCAACTTGTATTTATACACAAGGATATTTTCGTCATTTTACATTTTAAATTAAAAAAAAATTACACACCCACACAAAACAAAACAGACTCACACCACATAAGTCACACCTCTTCTCCTCCTCATAAACCATCACAATTCACACCACCACAACCATCCAACAACCCGACTCCAAGATTTCCCCTGATCATATTTGTACTAAGTTGGAATCAAGAGATGTGTGATGGTCCTAGAGGAATAGAAATTTTCCCTGACCATTTTCAGGTTTCAACATCTGGTGTCGAGACCCCTCAAACACAAACTTCTTCAAGTTCATGTACGAATCACGAGTTTCAGGTATTATTCAGAACGCAAATACAACTTATAGTAGATGTATACAATTATTCAGAACGAATTTTAGTAACATTTCCATGGCAATACCAACATGGGGTGATAGAATCACGGTAAGTTTTCTTTCAAACAACTAACAGTAGAGATAGAGCATTAAAAAGTAACTAACAGCTGTAATAAGTGACAACGAGCAGCAGTTAAATCCAAGGAGCAGCCTATAGAGCAGCAGGAACGTTCATGAGGGCAGTACTAACATGTACGAGCAGGAGTTAGATATGCAGGTAATAAAGGGTTCAACCTGGCTGCCGGTTCAAATTTGGTCTCAAAACACTGAGGTGCTTTTGAAGCACTATGGCCCAGAAAATTTCTTGTAGCAATAGAAAACTGACTTCAAGTCAGTAACCAAAATACTAATGTGATTTTTTAATAGGCAAAGAACATAAATTAAAGTTTTAGCAGTAAGAAAAAAATGGGATTTTGATTGTAAGTAAGTTGTGAGTTGTTATTTTAAGTTTTTCTTTTTGCAGAATACATAAAATTTTATTTATTGATTAATATATTTGATCAATTTTTGCTTTAGCTTTCTGTTATTTAATTACATTTGCAATTTATAGGTACGATGGAAAGGCTATAGTTATAAGCATGACACTTGGGAGCCTATGATAGTCTCAAGTTACTTAGTCATTTTACTAAACCATGAACCTTTTACCAAGTTTTAATCATTACATGAACTGTTTTTGTATGTAACAGTGAGTGCAACTGTAAGGAGGCTATTAAGGAATTTGTGATCAGAGGGTACCATTCAAGAATGTTACCTCTTCGTGTAAGATTACCCCTCTTTTCTGTACCACAATCATTTATGTGTACTTGCTTTATATGTTGACACTAAATGTGATTTGTCTATTTTTACCATAAGCGTATTTTACATGTAGAAAAAACCGGCATTCTGGTACTTTAGACCCTAAGGTTACTGGGAATTTGATTGTTTGTATTGATAGAGCTACTAGGTTAGTTAAGAGTCAGCAAGATGCTGGTAAGGAGTATGTTTGTGTTGCTAGGTTGCACACGAATGTTACGGATGTGGCAAAGTTTGCGCGGGCTCCTGAGACGCTTACTGGAGCGGTTCCGTTGATTTCTGCTGTTAAGAGGCAGCTGAGGATTAGGACTATTTATGAGAGTAAGTTTCTTGAGTATGATGCTGATAAGCATTTGGTTGTGTTTTGGATCTCGTGTGGGCTGGCACGTATGTTAGGACTTTGTATGTTCATTTGGGGTTGATTTTGGGAGTTGGTGGGCATATGCAGGAATTGAGGAGGGCAGTAGTCGGTATTATGGGTGAGAAGGATAATATGGTTACTATGCATGATGTTATGGATGGGCAGTGGATGTTTGATAATTATAGGGATGAGACGTACTTGAGGCGTGTGATTATGCCGTTGGAGGTTTTGTTGACTAGTTATAAGAGGTTGGTTGTAAAGGATAGTGCGGTGAATGCTATTTGTTATGGTGCTAAGTTGATGATTCCTGGGTTGTTGAGGTTTGAGAATGAGATTGAGAATGGTGAGGAGGTTTTTTGATGACGACTAAAGGGGAGGCGATTGCGTTAGGGATAGCTGAGATGACTACTGCTGTTATGGCGACTTGTGATCATGGGGTTGTGGCTAAGATTAAGAGGGTTGTGATGGATAAAGATACTTATCCTAGGAAATAGGGGTTGGGTCTTACTGCTTCGACTAAGAAGAAGTTGATTAGTGAGGGGAAGTTAAGTAAGTATGGGAAGCCAAATGAGAAGACACCGGCCGAGTGGTTGAGGAATGTTGTTCTTTCGACTCGTGGTGATTCGGCTGTTGCTAGTCTTGTTGCTGCTCCTGTAGCTGAACCAGCTGTGGAAGCTGCAGAGGTGAAGGTTGACAGTGAGAAGAAAAAGAAGAAGAAGCATAAGGATGGGGAAGAAGGTGATGAAGGGCGTAAAAGGAAGTTGGAAGAGGAAGACGTTACCGCTACACCAGTAGCTTCCAAGAAAAAGAAGGTTGAAGCTGAAGAAGCTCTTGTGGAAGGCGAGACTACCAAGAAGAAGAAGAAAAAGAAGTAGAAAGAGGCCGAGGGTGAGGTAGCTGTTACAACGAGAATGGAGATGAGGAAAAATCTGAAAAGAAGAAGAAGAAAAAGAAGGATAAAGATGCTGAAGATGCCTCGTATTCCTGGAACAGTAAGCAAAAGTGAGAAGAAAAAAAAAAGAAGGATAAAAAGAAGAAAAATGCTGATGAAGAGTAGATAGAAGATGGTTGCATGATTCCGAGTGGCACATTTATGGAGATGACCAACTTCTGGTAGCAAGTTTATTAGAGTTTAAGTTTTATTTGTTGTTTTGCTTAATTACTATGTGTTTTTGAAATTTTTAAGGATTTTGGTGCCTTGTTGAACTTGATCTTATGTTATAATCTATGTGCATCCATAAAATTTTGATATTTATGCAGCCAGTTCTTTGGGTTCTTTTACTTTGTTTATCTTATTTGTGTTAAACGCGATAAGAACCAAAAAGCTACACCGGAAACTCAAGCATAAGTTTTTCTTGCTGATTTGGAGATGAAGCATATAAACAATTAGATAAAATAGATATGGTTTTTTTGTTGTTTCAAGTTTCAACTTGAAATATATAAACCTCCTGATGCAATTTGTCAAAGATTGGTAAAGTTAAGTTTGTTCTTTTCATTCATTTGATTTTGAACAATTTAACTCCTGTCTGGGTGGTGATGTTCAGTGTAAATAAAGTTTATACAACAAAATACTGTCCTTGTAATACATTCTATTTCATACAGGATGCTTGTTAGTCTGTCATTTTTCTTTTAAATGATAATATGGAAACGAGAATAAGCTATCCTGCGTAGATGTAGAGAACTTTACGTCATTAGAGACACAAATTGCAACTATGAGAATACAATGCATCATTAGAGACACGAAAGGTGTATTCTGGATGAGGAATCTCACATTTGAGATAATATTATCCATTTGAAAATCACATGTTTTTGGTGGTTAGCTACTTAAAGGAGCATTTGGTGTGATAATCATATGATGTCAAGTAATCAGGAGCATCAAATATCAAGAAGCCTTGTGTCATGGTGGCACAGATTGGTTAATCTTGAGCTTTCTACTGCACCTTGCACTTGCAGATATATTTACTAAAAAAAGAACATTTATGATTATTGCACTTGATTTTGACTAATAGAGGAAAAAAAAACATTGTACTCCTAAAATATTAGAAGAATGTTAAACATCTTCTGATTACAAGGTCTCATTAAAGTTTCACGACCAAAATTGATTATTTCAATAGCTAAAGCCAGTTAAAGCAGTTACAATAGCTTTTCCTCGATTTCAATAGGTCAACCAGAACTACACGCATCAAACAAATGGTATAAACATTTGCAATGAGCAAACACAAGTTCATGGAAGAACGTATCAAACATTGATTACAAAATAAGAATTGACACATAACTGAACCCAAAATTGCAACCAGATTAATTGCATCATATACACCTAAAGTACGTATGGAGCAAGTCCCTCATTGACCAGCAGACATCTTCTTATTCTGATGGTTGTGGAACTTTGGCTCCTTGGGCATGGTCGGTTGCTTTTCCGATCTACAAAAGAAAAAAAAATCTATTAACACACAGTAAAGTGATGAATTAACTTTTTAAAACATGACTTTTTGAAAAGTATTGCAGCATTTCTGCATTTACTTTTTCACAATTAGTTCAGAGTCTGACTTCTTAAAAATTGTGTTGTAAATCTGTAATATACCTTGTTGGAATCACTCCTAAACCTTATTCAAGTGTTAGTTACTCATATGTAATAGTTAGCTTATTATGGCCTTTATGTTTGTTATTAGCCTTAGGCTTATGTAGAAGGCCCATAAGCCTAGGCCTAGCCCAATAAGGAAAGGAAGGGAACTAGGAGTGTTGCCCTAGCTTCCTTCCTATAAATACCCCTTGTAAACCTTCATTTGAAGGTTGGTTGTTCAAGCTTTTCACTCACTCTCACGCATAACCGTATACTCTATATCGTGTGTGTGTTTGGATACTTGTTCAATCGCCTCTCTATCTTTCTTATAAGCTTGTGTTGTAAACCTTGTGACCTAACAATGGTATCAATCGCCAAATAGTTGGGTGTACTCGTTTGTTTTTGAAGTTTTTTTTGGTTTTGGATCTTACGCGTAAAGATAACGCATTCTTTCGCTCTCTTAAAAACTTGTTTTTTACACTTTTTAATCCAAGATTCTTGTACTTTCAACGTTTTAAGGTGTTAAAATACTTGTTTTTGGCAAAAGTTTCAAACTTTATGCGTGGATCATTGTTTTTGAACTAGTTTTATTCGTGGGTGTCATTCTACGCATAAATGTTTTAAATGCTTTGGATCATCAAGTATCACACTTTTGTGTTATTTTGGTGTTATTGAAGCTATTTCATCACACAAAACTGGTTTAGAAACATCTTTGGGCAAAATCAAAATTACGAGTAATCCTACGCCGTATTGAAACCCTAATATTACGCGTAAGATTATCCTTGGTTTGATCTTCATTTTCGTGGTTTATTCCGTGTTTTCTTACTTGGATAAGTCTGAAAATACGTCGACTTTGGATATCTTTTGCACCGTGATAGTGTAAAAGATCATTTGGGATAAAACCCTAAAATTACGCATAAGCTCAACTTTACGCGTAGAAATCCTACGCCTAAGATTTTCTTACGCCTAAGCCTTGTCTTACGCATAAGCTAAATCCTACGCCTAAGTTTCTACGCCTAACTTTGTTGTCTACGCATAACTTTAGCCTTTTCTCCTACTTACGCCAAGCTAAAACCTACGCGTAACTCCTTATTGTTACGCGTAACTTTTGGTGTTTTTACGCATAAGTGTTATTTGGTTATTTCTACGTCTAAGGATACTTCATCAACAAAGGTTCATTCGACTACAAAGATCCATTTTACCAACACAAGTTTATCAACATGTCACAACCACCATACTCTAACTATTTCCCTTACACTTATCCTCATCCTCAACGCCAACAACAACTAACTCCACAACATCAACAATGGAATCAACAACAAGCAATTTATCAACAACAATTTAACCAACAACATACTCCACAACTTGTTGCAAATCCACAACCTCAAATGGTTCAACCACCACAAAGTCTTCAAGCTCAACCATACACAAATGACTTTAATCAACATCCATCAAGGATCACTATGAGGGAACCCACTTGGTTTGCAAAGATGTTTGAAACTTTAAGCGGCCAACAATCAATTCATGAGGCTGGTTCACTTGATAGACCTCCAATGCTCACTCCAGAAAACTACGATCAATGGGTGATAAGGTTCTTTAGATTTTGTGATCTAAAGAAGCCACATGGAAAGTTCTTAAAGAAGGTTATCTTGAAAGGTCCTTTTGAGATGCCTATGTCATTGTACCCGAGATCCAAATGCCATTCCACCAAGAGATGAACAAACGAACATTGCTATGCAAGCACTTGAATCCTCAAGTACTTCTACACTATGAAGCAGATGAGCTTGCAATGGAATATATCCTCCTAGGATTACCAAACCTAATTCTTCGTAGTGTTGATGCTCAAAAGACTGCAAAGAAAATGTGGGATCATATTCGTCTTCTTATGGAAGGATCAGACTCAATCGAAGATTTGGAATCCAAAATTTACTTGGCTTATGAACACTTCATGATTGAACCGGGAGAGACACTCGAGTCCTATCATCACCGATTTTCAGACATCATCAATGATTTGGATAAACACAACATCCACATGCCAAGAATTGCAGTGAATACTAAGTTCCTAAGTAGTCTTGGTCCTGAATGGGAGAAGTATGTCATTTTTCTCCGCCAAGCTAAAAACATGCATCAGTCTACCTACGGATTGTTGTACGATTACTTGAAGCCTCATGAAAAGGAAGTTGATAGGAAAGGATTCTCCGTGCTCAAATTGCTCCACCCACACATCCGGAAAATCAACAACTTGCCTTATATGCTCAACAAAATTATTCTCCTCAACCAAAGAACTCAACCAATCTGCTTCAAACCCACCAAACGATCAATCACATCAACCTCAACAAAATCAATTGGTTCCTTACAACAACAATGATCAAGCACTTCATAATGAGGAATCCGATCCGCTCGAAGCATTGCAACAAGGATTTGCTATGATTGCTAATGCCTTTAGCCGTTATACCAACAAATCCAACAACCGTATTCGCTCCTCATCTAATACAAGGAATCAAGCTGTTGTAAACAATGGACGAGTTGAAGTTCAAAATCGTGGTTATGGTCGTCAGATGGGCGGTGGTCAAGGGTTTAATGTTGTGGGTAGGAATAACAACAGAGCTCAAGTGGTGGAACAGGAAATGCTCAAAATGGGTTGAATGGTCTTCGATGCTACAACTGCAATGAGAAGGGACACTGGCTAATGCATGCCCAAAGCCAAGGACTAAGGGCAGTGCTTATTTCAAAGAGGCTCTTCTTTGGCCCTTAAGGATGAAGCTGGTGGAACTCTCACGCACAAAGAACGAGCTTTATGGCAAATGCCGACTCGATGATGATATGGAGGACTTGCAGCCAATGCAACCAAGTTATGTTGATGGCTAATATGCAGGAGTTACACATGAGTGACACAGCCCAGTGTATGACACGATGGCTTGTCTCAGTACCCAGAACAAACCATATTTATCTCGATCTCATATCTCCGCCAACATCTATCCGCAAGGCTCGAATGTTCAAAATGAGCCATTCACATCTCATTACGACGATTTTCAACTAGACCCCGTAGTTATATTTGACGATCAAGATGACCAACCGGTTTCCCTTGATAATCAAATTGACTCGGTGGTCATACTTGAGGATCTCCGTAATGATCATGTTGAGACTCACGTTGAACACGCCGACTTTTGCCTCATCCGCATTTTGCTCGCTTAATACAAGACCAACAAACCATAGTGGAAGAATGTCGTGCCATTAATCAGGACTTGAAATGCAAAATGCACTGTTAACCAAGGATTTTGAATGTTTACAAAAGCAACTCAACTTTTTCAAAACTCAAGAAAAACGTGAAAACGGTTTTGAAGCGGCCTTTGCCAAATCTTATCAAAATGAAAATATTTAGAAAGACAGATGTGATCTAGCCGCTGAAGAATGCTTTGTTGTCCGAAATAGAACAATCAAACATGAACATAAAAATCAAATTAACGCTCTCACCTTGGAAAATCAAAAAGCTAAGGCCGAGTTGTTAACTTGTCAAAAACACTTCTCTGCATACAAAAAGCATTCAACGAAACGAATAGATGATCATCTTGAAGAAATCATCGGCTTGCAAAACAAACTTAAAGAGTTTAAAACTGTTGTTTACAAACATGGCGAGTCGGTCACACCATTGAAAAGTTTACTTTAAAACCCAATCCAAATGGATATGGACCGAATCTTGCTGATTACAAACCTAAGCTTTCAACAAAAGCATTCAAACCAAATCCCGAAGTTTCCAGTGCAGAATATAAAGTTGATAATTCTGTTATGAATGTTGTTGAATATCATCGTCAAGAGGAATTAGATGCGGAAGACGAGAGTCGATCAAAATTAGAAAAAGTTGTTTACAACAAACCTTTTAATTATTCTAAAGCGGTCACTTTCGTCACACCAACGGATTCTTCTAACACACCAAGGGTTATCATAAAACACCGAGTCTTCTAATGTTAATCCCCTACCAGATTATGCACAAACTTATGGTCCTTTACCTTCCATCAGTGAAGTAAATTCAAAACCTGAAAATCGAAAAATTCTTAGATATTTTGACATCTTCATGGCTGACCTCAAAATTTTACAACATGAGATAGAATATCGCTCTGAAATCAAAATTGATCATTTTCAATCACCTCTAGCGCGAGAACAAAGAGACATTTTTCAGAAAAATCTTTTACCTAATGTTAAAAATTTGAAAAATTGTGCATTAGCCTGGGAAAAGGATTTTCATAAGGAACTTGGAGTGATGAAGGTCGTTTTCGAGAAAAAAGAAACATCTATTTCTAATACTAAACGTAAAAAGAAACTGTTGAGAAAAGATGTTGATCGACTCTTGGAAGATGTCATCTGGCCGATGTCCATAATGTTGTGTTATTGAATTCTTTGTCATATGCATTTGATCATACCTCTCCGATATCGTTGATTCTCGTGGTAAATGTTGAGTACACAGATAATGTGCTTCAGATCGAGTCCTTAAAAGTTGAAAACAAACGATTGTCAAACGAACTTTCAAATGCAATTCGTCCGTCCTTAATTGGTGTCAAAAAGATATTCACGATCAACAAATTGCTTTTCAACATAAAATCGCCCAGCCATGCATAAAAATCTTCTCGATCCTAAATTTGAGCAATTGGATGATCAAAACGTGTCTTTTAAGTGTCAAATCTCAAAATATGAACAAGAACTTTTAAAAGTCAAAAAGGAATATGGTGTCATATTTGATTTACTCAAAAAGACTCGTGATGAAGCATCAAATGAACTTGATCATTATCTTGCACACACTAAAGAAGTTATGCATTTTGCTCGAAATGTTCGGTCTGAAAATCAAGATCCGATTCACACTATCATCAAGTTAAGAGAAATGTTAGGAAAGTATGAACAACTTCCGCCAACCATCATTAAGAGATTAGCCCCAATAACACTTAGTACTCATGAACCTAGAATTTCTACTCCCAAATCACAAGTAGCTAACGTGCTTCCTTCTACTGAAACAGAATAGTTGAGCTTTTCCAAAGCCCGCGACTTCACGTTTAGAGCACTCAATCAAGAATAGGAAGTTGCGACCTAAGAAAAGATCAATCAAGAATGCTAAAGTAGAAGAACACCCTAGGACTATGAATAAGACTCACGCTGCTTCCACTATAGATATTGCGTCTGGCAAATGTAATAGAAATAGTGATGTAACGAATGCTAAACCGTAAAGTACTTTTGATATTCACCGATGCACCTTGTGTTATTTGTCGTAAAAGTATGAACTCTGATTGTCATGATAAATGTGTTGCTAAAGCTATCATCTCTCGTTTAAGGAATCCTAAGAACCGAATACCTCTAGGCCCACTAATCTTTCTAAGTCCGTGCTTGGTAGACCGCCATCTTTAGATTCTAAGAAACGCATTGGTCCCTCAGTAGCTCCATTTTCACCTCCTCAGAATGTAGTACCACCTAGTGCATTCACTAAGACTAAAGCAAAGAGTAGTTATAGATGGCGGAAATGGATATATAACACACTAGGATTTAAGTGGATACCTAAAGCTATTGATGTGTATATCTATAATCTAAGCTACGGAACCCTCTAACATTTCGGTTCCACATCTACTTCTATTCCATCTCGTCGCCCTGTGTAATGCAGTGATACGATCATTCTCTCGGATTGTTGATAGCAGATGCTCCCGACACATGACAGGCAATCTTAAACTGTTATCAAACTTTATTGCAAAGTTCATTGGCACTGTCCGTTCGGAATGATCACTTCAGCCTATCATGGGCTACGGAGATTATGTCAATGGGAACATCGAAATTAGCGGGGTTTACTATGTGGAAGGCCTCGGTCATAATCTGCTTTCAAGAGGTCAGCTTTTGTGATGGAGATTGGGAGGTTGCTTTCCGGGAGAAAACTTGTTTCATTCGTGATCTACAAGGAAATGACCTTATGTCCGACTCGCGTAATTCTAGTCTCTACACTATCTCTATGAAAGACATGGTTGCTTCATCTCCCATATGTTTACTTTCAAAGGCAACATCAACAAAATCCTCGCTATGGCACCGTCGTCTCTCACATCTAAACTTTCAAACCATCACCAACCTTGCTCGACACAAACTAGTTGAAGGACTCCCACGGTTTCGTTATTCTAAAGATCATCTTTGCTCACCTTGTGAACAAGGCAAAAGCACTCGTGCTCATTTTCCTTCAAAGGTGGAACACAACTCTCAAAGATGTGCTTCATCTTCTTCACATGGATTTGTGTGGCCCGATCGCGCTGCAAACGATCAATGTGCTACATCTTAGTAATTGTTGATGACTATTCACGATGGACTTGGGTCTACTTTCTTCGAAGCAAAGATCAAGCTCCACAAATGATCATCACCTTTCTCACGAAAATACAAGTTCACTACGAAAACACCGCTCGACTAATCGTAATGATAAAGGCAACCGAATTTGTTAATCAAACTCTTCGTGAATTCTATGAGAAAGTGGGAATTCAAAGATCGACATCTATTGCACGCACACCAGAACAAAACGGAGTTGTCGAAAGACGAAACCGAACGTTAGTGGAAGCCGCAAGAACAATGTTAATCAATGCTAAACTTCCAGATTACTTATGGGCATAAGCTGTATCCACTGCATGCTATACTCAAAACCGCTCAATGATTACAAAACGCCACAACAAAACACCTTTCGAGCTCGTCCATAAGTAAAACCGAATCTAAAAAATTTTCATGTATTTGGATCTCTTTGCTATCCGAATAATGATCGTGATGACTTTGGAAAGCTCAAAGCCAAAGCTCACATTGGAGTCTTTATCGGATAATTGTGATAATTCCAAAGGTTTCCGAATCCGGAATCGTCGTACAAAACAGGTGATGGAAACGATTCATGCTCATTTCGATGAACTTACGAAATGGCTTCGAGTATAACAACCTTAGAACCCGGTCACAACCGCTTAAACTTCCTCAAACCCCATCATCACCAACAAAGCCCCCGCTTACTCGTCAACAAATGGAAAGGTTATTTGCTCCTCACTGCTCGCTGACGATATTGATGAACGTGCTCGTGTGTATCCGCTGCTTCACTTTGCTCAACCCGATAATATTCTTTACCCGATACACTGCTACAACAACTACCGCAGATGCACCTACACCATTGACTCCACCACAACATTGAACAAACCGCTTCCAACAATGATGAAGCTGGCGATGATGATATTCTCAATGAAGTACCCCCACCGCAGATTTTGATCCAAATGCTTCTTCAACCCGCTTGCTAATGAGATCGCTGCACTGATGTCGCTGGAATCTTCAACAAACCATTTGAATCCTCGAACCGCACAATGTATACCAACATCAACCCTCCACACATAGATGGACGAAAGACCATCCTCGGGAAAACATTATTGGCAACCCGAATCAACCGCCGTTACTGAGACAACGTCTTCACACGACGGTGAACATTGCATTTATGCACTCACCGTCCGCCAATCAACCTAAAAACATCAAAGACACAATGACAAAAGACAACCGGATTGAATCCATGCAAGAAGAACTCAACCAATTCAAACGTCTTGAAGTATGGGAATCGGTTGAAAGACCAACAGGGTCTACGCCATTGGTCTCAAAATGGATTTGGAAAAACAAATTGATGTCAAGGAAATGTTATCGAAATAAGTCACGCCTCGGTGGCTAAGGGTTATCGCCGTGAAGAGGGTATTGACTTTGAAGAATCTTTTGCCCGCTTGCTCGCCTTGAGGTCGTTCGATATTTCTAGCGCTCATGGCTCATATGAATATGACGGTCTATCAGATGGATGTCAAAACTGCGCTTCTCAATGGACAACTTAAAGAAACGGTTTATGTCACCAACCGATGGATTCGTTGATCCCGAAGTTTCGAATCACGTCTACAAACCGAACAAAGCTCAGATGGTCTCAAACAAGTTCCTCGGGCATGGTACGATAAGCTATCATCCTTCCTCATTGCTAATAATTTCACCAAAGGTTCGGTTGACCCAACTCTTTTATACAATATCACGGGACACATATCTTAATTGTTCAAATTTACGTGGATGACATCATTTTGGGTCTACACATAAAAAGTTTTCAATCGCTTTTGCAAAACTAATGAAGAAAAATTTTGAAATGTCCATGATGGGTGAACTTACATTCTTTCTCGGACTGCAAGTTCATCAATCACCCCGTGGTATTTTCTTGAGTCACTCCAAATATGCCCTTGAATTGTTAAACAAATTTGGAATGAAAACCTGTGACACCTATGCCACACCAATGGCTCATACCAAGAAGCTAGACGCGGATTTACATGGGAAATTGGTGGACCCTACAAAATACCGTAGTATTATTGGGTCTCTCATGTATCTAACACTAGCGGGACGATATTGTCTTTGCCGTATTATCTTTGCTCTCGCTATCGGCCGACCAACTCTGAAACCCACCTCTCTGAGGCTAAAAGAATCCTCCGATACATAAAGGGAACCATTAACTTGGGGATCCGGTATCCGAAGGATTCTGGTTTTGAACTAATCGCTTTTTCAGACGCCGACCACGCAGGATGCTTAGACTCACGGAAAAGTACTTCAGGAGCTTTACAATTTCTTGGTGATAAACCGGTGTCATGGCAATCGAAGAAGCAGGATTGTACATCGTCCTCAACCGGGCGTAATATGTAGCCATGTCACCATGTTGTGCTCAAGTCATATGGATGAGAACACAACTCAAAGACTATGGTTACGTATTTGACGTAATCCCGATGTATCTGCGACAATCGGAGTGCCATTGCAATCTCGCGTAACTCGGTTCAACACTCGAAATCAAAGCACATCGATCTTCGATATCATTTCATCAAGGATCACGGGAACAGTGGTAATCTGTTGAATTATATTTTGTGGGTACAGAATACCAATTGGCGATCTTCTCACCAAAGCCTTGCCTCCCGCTAGGTTTAATGAGTTGGTCCACCGGATTGGTATGAGGTGTTTGACTCAAGAGGAATTGGATGACCTCCTAAAACAGTCTTAAAAACCTGTCAAACACCAAAATCTCTTTTGTAAATAATTCTTTCAAAAACAAAATACAAAAGTATAAAACCTGATAAAACAACAAAAATATTCTTCTAATCTATTTTTCTTTCAACATTGCAAGTACGTTTCTTCCGTCAACACTATAATCTTTCAAAATTCAGTATTTTTCGATCAAGTGTTGAGGGGGAGAAATCAAAACTTTAACTGTCTCAAAACATCTGTGTACTTGCATGTTATCATATCTCGGTTGTTTTTTTTTAACAAATGGTGGTAAATTTTCTGGTACAATGACACTCCTCGGACTAAATTTATAACCTTTCATTATTTCTCAAGTCGAAGGGGAGTGTCGTCAATGTTCCTTTCCTAAATACTTTGTTTGGTAACCAAAATGGAAGTTAAATGGCTTTGTTTGAAAATGGAAAAGGTGGAGGGACTAAAACTGTTAAAATGTTAAAGTTATTTTTAATAAAAATACCTCCCACCTACTTTTTTACTTCACATTTAATACACTCAACTATACACATCCTACGCCTAAGATTGAACCAAGAAATCTGTTGATTTGATCATCATTGTGTAAGTGTTTTTACGATCTAAACATGTTTTTAAGATAAGGTCTTGAATTTTATTCAAATCCAACGGTTAAAAATCATGTTACGCGTGATTATGTGTTCTACGCATATGCGTATGAACACACAATCATTGTGTGGACGTTTTTTGGTTAAATGGATAATGTCAAAACGATGTTTATACATCAAGTATTCCATTTCAACCATCCAAACCCACCCAGAAACACGTATCAACGATTTTTTAAAATTAGGGTTTATGTGTTGATTTGGGTTTTTCCAAATGAAATGTGTTTTGGTATAAAAGATTGTTGGGTTAGGGTCTTAAGTTGTTGAATTAATGATTCCCATTGTTATTAACCACCCAGAAACACGAATTGGTTAACATTTTGGATTTAGGGTTTAAAGTTCATAATATTTGGTAACTATTGATTCACAACGAGTTAAGTGTTATAACTTGGTATAAAGACTCCCTCAACACTCTTAAACTACCAGAAAAAGCTTTGTGCATTTTCCATGGCTAGATTTCATACGCGTAGATTTAGGGTTTAGACTACGCGTAAGGTTTTCTACGCTTAACTGTTTATATGAACAATTGTGTTTTGATCTGTCATAAAATGAATGTTATGTGTCAAAATTGATGATATGATGCTTTGTTTCAGGCTTGCTACACTTAAAATTCAGAATCAAGGTTGTTGTAACTCTACGCATAAGGATCACCTTACGCGTAGCTTGTTATGCGTAAGATTAGTCTTACGCGTAGCTTCTACGCATAAGGTTCTACATATGGGACTACGCGTATCCTGTGAAGGATATGCGAAACAAGTGACCTCTACGCATTAGGTCAACTCTTACGAGTAGCCTTACGCGTAAGGTTAATATATGCCTACGCGTAACCTCTACGCATAAGGTCCAATTTTTCTTACACGTAATATTTCTTACGCGTAAGTTAGGATCCTACGCGTAAGTTTACGCCTACGCATATATCATTTATGTCTACGCATAACTTTACCAATCCTACGCATAAGCCTGGATTATACCTTCGTTATGAATTGTTACGTGTACAAACTTGTAAATAAACTAATCATAACGTCACGAATCCAATAATGTCACTAATAAACTTAATCGTTTGATATGTTGTGAACAATAAGTGATAACATAAACTTTAAAACTTAAAGTTAACTAACTCACGAAAACATTTCACGACGTCATTGGACTATTGAACAAACAAGTGACTTAGGACTCGTAACAATCATTGACACTGTACATTCAATAGCTAGACAATAAGACCTTCTGTTGACTAACATTATGTCCTTCGATATGTTGGTGCTTTTGTCTAATGTTATTTCAGATCAAGACATGGTTGAACAAATGAATATGGATGCATCTGAAGTTCTCTCCATTGCTGATATCTATCCTTATGGCTATCCAATGAAGATAGGAAAGAATAATCTCCGTGTTGACTTTGACACCCTCACTTGCTCGAGTCTTCGTGTTTAATTGCTATTGATATTTGAGGACTCATCCGTATCGTAATATGCTCACTCACTCGCAACGTTCTCGAGGTCTATATCCAACAGTTTTGGAACACTATGGAAAGGGTCAAAGGACGGACTGCTGTGACGGTGACTTTGAATCACAAACAAGTCACCATTACACCTGCAGACTTAAGGGTTGTTCTCCTAATTCCTGAAGTCGAACCAACCAAACTTTATGCCACACCTCCTGAAGAGCTCACTCTCCAATTCTTAATCAATATCGGTTATGACGAGGCTACAAGAGTAATCACCAAGCATTCTCACGTAGAGCTTAAGAGTATTCCTCAACCATGGAGAACTCTCTACATGATCATCACCAAGTCTGTTTCTGGTCGTGATAGTGGCTATGAGCATCCTAAGCTCATGGAACCGCAAATATTTTGGGCATTGGTCAACATGAAACACATCGCTATCGGCTCGATTTGGGATGACATGATGTCATTTCTCAACAAACTTGGCTCAAAGATTCCCTACATCGGATATACTAAACTGTTGATCCAGAGAGCACTTGGAATTCATCCTGATATTCCCAAGAGGCTAAATGACCCCGACAATCACGACATGTTGACGGAACCTATTCTATCGGTCAGAATCAAGGAATCGTCTACAAAGAAACAAAGTGATGTGTTGCCGATTTCTTCTAACCAAGATGTCGAAAGCTCGAAACGCATACAAAAGGTATCCGGAAGTAGTTAGACAAGGCAAAGTTGGTCATCTCGACGAAAAATATTCTGGAACACCTGTAAGGAGAACCATAAGAGGAAGTGCTGGAAGTGTTACAAGTACAGATCTTTATAGAAAGCTTCCCAAAAGGAATCCTCCTCGTAAAAGGATTGTTCCTGTAAAGGAAGCAAAACCTATTCCCACATCTGAACCGCAAAGAAAGCTTGTGGACGAAAGCTCTGAAGGTACTGACACGAATGAAGAGATTACCTACTCAGAATCTGCAACCGTAACACCTCCTTCAGCAGCTAAACCTCCAAGTCCACCAACTGATAAAGGAAAAGGAAAGACTCTGTACTTGTACCGTATGATGAAAGCTCAAATCAGGAAGAAGAGCAACCGGATATATCATACAGGAAGAAGTTTAATATCGTTAGACACCTTCAAAAGGCTCAAGAATTTGCTAAAGACCAAATGGGTGGTCCCGGAGGATCAAGTGGTGCTCGCCCACTCAACCATCTCCGATGCGGTTAATCAACCCGATAAGGGAGCCGGTGCCACCACTCTTGTGCAACAACAAAAGCTTGTGGAGGATACTATCGAATATGAGTTCGAGGAACCGGAAACTGAGAAGTCCGAAAAGATCAAGATGTGGATTATGATGCGTTTCTTCTAGATAGTCCCGCGCGATCAAAGGAAGAAACCTCTGAACCTCCGAAGGATCCAGAGTCTCCTCATATCTCTTCATCATCGGATTCGTCTTCTCACTCCTCGCCACCACCATCAAAGAAGTCAACCAAATCATCATCTAAATCCGTGAAGAAACCATCTAAATCTTGGATTTCTCAAGCTCATGAACGGATTACCAAAGCTGTCAAACAAGTCGAAAGAAAAAACGTGCTCAACAAAAGCTAAATTTCTTTGCTGATCACATACACATATGTATGATGAGCATGAAAGATCAAAGGAGAAAGGAAGTTTGTTCAGGAATTCATGAAAAATCACCGTCAAGATGAACTGAACGAAATGATCGAAGGCTACACGAAAAGTACCTTCGGAATACGCTCCTAAAGTCACAAAGGAGTTGTTCACCAAACAACTTTATCCAAATCTCATGCAGATCGCCAAGCAAACTATTCGATCAACGCCCTTAACCGTCACAATCAATCCAACCGATTCGGTTGTTTTTCGATAATGAATTGGTGTCAAAGCTTGTCACACAAATGTCTGCACGATCTGGGACATTTACTTCTGATGAAGGAAAGCTTTTTCAAGCATTGCTGGACTACCAACTTCAAGAAGCTTGTAGATTTGAAGCTGAAAAGTCTAAACGTCCTAGAGACGATGAAGACAAGGATAAGGATAAAGACTCTGCACCTAAACGCCGTAAGCAGTCCGGTGAATCTTCTTTGATGCAACCTCCTCCACAACGGGCTCCTGTTCAACAAACATCTCCTCCTCGCTCTTCTACTGAAAAACCTCAGGACGATTCCGAGTTACCACCCCCGACTCAAAAACCGATGATCACTTTGAGTATACGGGTGGTGACGATGAAGAGGTCCTTGAGCACCTACAACAACCCACCTCTCCCAAACAAGTTCAGAAACCATAATCATCATCTAGGCCTTCGAAAAAGAAGAAGAAGAAGATGCCTCAAACTGACGTCGGATCATGGCTAGATGACGATAAAACAGAGGAATTTGAATGGTTTGCTAATCTTGTTAACAACACTCCCTACCCGGAAGAAGGTCAGAATTTGGTAGACGGTTCTACATTGGAGCATGCAAAATTCTGCAAGAAAAGTTCCATGTGAAGAAAATGACAAATCTGAGCTGAAGCGAATCAAAAATGAAGCTTTTCAACTTCTAAAAGACAGCTCTGAAAGTGCCCTCGAGGTCGAATATCACCTTGAAAACATTGCTCGAGCTATGTCTAACAAAATGGATTGGCTCAACCCGAAAGCAAACATTGACTTCACACAAAGGAACAACCCTCCATACTACACCGATTGGACCAAACCTCTACCAACACTTGGACAAACAACTGAACCAAGGATTCCTTTCAGATACTTCTTCAACAAAGACCTGGATTTCCTTCTACACGGTGACGATGATTCAAGAAAATATGCTACGTCGTTGACACTTCCATTCCCAGCAGCGGTCTACTCAAACTGCATAGCCATTGAGGAACGTGCCAATCACTTGTTCTCCAACACAAGTGGAGGCATACGCCGAGATGCATTGTATGGGATTCATCATCGCCGAACGCCGACGAATCTACTATAGAAGCTGTCGCCGTTCAAGTCTCAACATGCCGTACATAGTTCTAAAGATATCGTTGCCATCATACACGTTGACCTTTCGTCTAAGTGGGACTACACATTCCTAAAGAAGATCGTAGTCAAACGACAAGATGAACGGGACTATGCTTTCTCTCGAAGTGACTTTGAGAATTTTGTCTCTCAATGACATCGAAGACATGTACCTTGCCAAGGTACAGGGTCGTATGAGACAATTCTCAACTGCAGTACAACGTGAATTTATCAAGTCACTTCTCATCTTCATAAGACGGATTGTCATCAAGGAACGTAGAAGATCTCCACCGGCTGTTGAATCTTATCAAATGCGTGTCAACTTCACTCCTCCAAAGCTTGATCTTCCAGATATCAACCATCTATCTCAATATACACTCATCAGCAAACCTTTCGGCGTTGTTTACCGTAGTGAACTTCAAAGAAACCGCTTAATGGCGTGTAGCGAACTCCACAAGTTCGGGGATCATACTTTGAAGCTGGTTAGGGATGGATTGGCATACAGTTTGAAGGATATACGCCAGAAAATTGGGTCTCCTAAACGCCGGAATTCTCGTGAAAGGAGGAATGTGAGACGGATCATCACAATGATTGATGAACGGTTGTTTCGAAGGGATCGGTTCAGACGATTGGAGAGTTATGTCGGTGGTCGACCCAGGATTAACATAACCGGATTTCAACGCCTGCACACTCCTCGGGAACATCACCGCACTTCCGGTACCCCTTGACTTGTTTTTCTTCATATCATTTTGGATGTTTGATTGATTATGTCAATGGCTTGTGCACACATTACAGTGTACAACCCGTACTTGTAAATAAAGGACCCCGTGGTACGCTTCAGTGCCACAATCCTTATAAAAGGAGCGAAAGCTTCTTACTTTTGAGTAAAACCTATCAAACCTTTCACTTTTCAAGGTTTTGCTCAAAAGAACAAGTACTTTCCCTTATGATTTTCAAAACCTCAACCGCTTATATCACTCGTTGAGGGGGAGTACTTGAATCAAAACTTTGTTCAAAATTGTTCTCGGTCATTCTTCCCAACACTCGAAATGGTAATATTTATTCTCAAACGTTTCAAAAATAACACTTTAATATGCCATTTTTGAGGGGGAGAAAATATGTGATAAGAAATATGTTGTGTAAAATGCAAATGAATCTGTGTGCTTCAGACTTAACCAACGAATTGACGATGCTTAACTGTTAGTAACCCGAAAAGACTTGTCCTGGACGGGTAATAATTTCAAGCTAGTTCGCTAGTGATGTAAACGTGTCTCGCAAAGGACTTGTCCGAGTAGAATGTACCATTCGAGAAACTCTTGATAAACATGAACTCTGACGGGTTTGACGACCTTTCGAGGATTGTCTACACCTTCAAGGTAGTTATTAGAGCTAGTTGTCACCTAAAAGCGGACAATGCAACTCTTTAACTATGCCACGTAACCGTGTCTCGCGGGGATTGTCTATCTTGAGTGAATCAATTCAAAATGTGCGCTCTTTCCTCACTGTGCATTTTAACCGTTAAAACACTTAAGCACATGTGGAGGGGAGTATTTATGCAAAATCTTATCTCAACAATTGGTACTAAAATGTTTTTTCATTCATATACACTGTGAGAGATTTTTCACATCAGTGGTTTTATGGCAACATAGGTTAGTCATGGAGTTATAAGGTGACTAAGGTTAGGAATAACCGTCCTATGATCCGCCAGAGCCGGAGGGATCTACCCAGGACACCACAAATAGTTAGTATTTAGAAGTCCTCAGGTATGATTGTAAAAAGGAGAAAATGAGAATCGGAGAAAGAAGGAGTTGAAGAATTAAAAAGAAATGCAAAGAAAAGGGTGAAAAGAAATAGCCCTCCAGATTATTCAACTTAGGCGCATACCGGGTTCAATTCATTTGCTACTGGTTGTCACTTTGTGACGCCGGTATTGAAGATTAAAAGTCGTCATGGACCCAGTGACGCATGCACTAAACCTTCTTATCCACTCAAGTTTCTCTTAACAGAAGCTTGTTTCATTCTCACTGGGAACCCTACGTAAACTATCGGCTTTCTCTTAGAGATTGCTGGTATTGAAGAAGGAGACCCTCTCCCTAGTCTCCGCCCAAGAAAACCAAAACGCACTATTGAGTCTAGAGCCACGAGATTCATCAAAAGATCTCTTAGGTACACTTGACATTTAATCACTTGATGATCTATAATAAGGTTATCAGTGGTTCATATCGAGTCCTTCACAGATCTTAGCAATATGTTGAGAACATTTATGAGAGGTTCACATATGTGATCCTCAGTGATTGAATGGAAACTCTGCCAGGTCAACATCAAACGCCTCGACAGCAGTCGCTTCGGCAACTTCTCGTGGATTGCGCTTAGTGGTCTCAAACGGTCTACAGTCGTGAGGTGATGCTTCGGTGTATCTCAGCGACTCATCTGAATCGTAGATATACTTCGGTACATCGTGTTATCTCACTTGTGGGACTCGATTCAGAACGGCCTTTGTGAGAATTAGAGTTGTGTTTTCACACTATGCTGTTAACACTCTCGGAGTTCAAACTTGTAAGTGCCGGAATCCGCTTATTACTAACCGTTTATATGTTTTCTTCTTATGGAAGCTCCGGAGCGGAATGATCGTGCAGATTCTTCTCATACTCACGCCAACATCATCACTAATGGAAGTTCTATCCGAAAAGCAACACAACAAATAATGATTCTTCGTCAATACAGAGAATCTACAAAGTTAAAGACTTAAAGAACTCCATCGATCTGAATTCCAACGTCATAAGAGCGTGTGAGCATGTTGAAGAATGACGTGGAGACACTGTAGCAGCGAAGGGCGCACTGAGGCGAGACTTGATGCAGACAACAACATGCTATCACTTTCATCACAAAGAACAATGATCAGAGAACAAAATTAAAGATGACGTCAAAGCATAACCGTTCAATGTAAACTATCTCTCTACACTGGGAGATTGTTCAAATCAAGGCAATTCTTCTCACAAGAAAGAAGAATGTCAGAAGTCGTCAAAGCTACTATTACATCAACGCCTTCACCCTTTTTCATCACCAACACTTGAGTGTTTGTTACTCATATGTAATAACACTTGAGGGGGAGATTGTTGGAATCACTCCTAAACCTTATTCAAGTGTTAGTTACTCATATGTAATAGTTAGCTTATTATGGCCTTTATGTTTGTTATTAGCCTTAGGCTTATGTAGAAGGCCCATAAGCCTAGGCCTAGCCCAATAAGGAAAGGAAGGGAACTAGGAGTGTTGCCCTAGCTTCCCTCCTATAAATACCCCTTGTAAACCTTCATTTGAAGGTTGGTTGTTCAAGTTTTCTTTTCACTCACTCTCTACGCATAACCGTATACTCTATATCGTGTGTGTGTGTTTGGATACTTGTTCAATCTCCTCTCTATCTTTCTTATAAGCTTGTGTTGTAAAACTTGTGACCTAACATACCTTTTTGGGATGAAAGGTCAAAGGTCTATCAAAATAGGGCATAGGTTGAGCCTTTGGCACAAGCTCCTTCCTCAACCTCCTTAATTCTTCCTCTTCTTCTAACTACATAAGATGAGCAAGAAAATACATGTAATTTATACAAGGCCGTATAATGAACTGCATAAAATATCCTATCCGTATGATGAACTACATATAAACCAACAATTTATGTTTGCCAATTTCTACCTTCTGTTGTCTTTCTCTTTCCATCTTGTATTGCTCAGCGAGTGAGAGTTTTTCTAGCACCTGTCATGTAATCCAGTTAGTCAAAAGAAGCAGATTCCATAGATTTAATTCACATTGATCATTAACTAGTTAAGAAAACAAGTGAAATACTTGATGGTCAAACTCAGCGCGCTCCATGGCCCTCATGTCGCTATGTAGCACCAAATCAACTGGCCTAGTACAATATTTAACTGGTGGTTTAGTCAAACACTGAAATTATTCAAGCCTCAATCGTCAAAACTTATGCGAGTATTAAACTTTACAATCATACAATTTTGAATATTAAACGTCTAAATTTATGACAAAATACTGGTATATCTCGAAGCATATCTCACTGAGAAAACGACATTGTAAAACAAGCTCACCTTTGGCTCATCTGTTGTCCACGGAAGACCCTGGGCAACACAAATTCTCTGTTTTTCTTGCTCAACCATCGTCTCTTGTACTTTCTTCATGAACTCTTCTTGCTTGGATCTACCTCTTTGTTGTGCACAAGCACCATAACAAGACACTGAGTATATAAAAACATTACAATTATATCTTTCTAGTTTGTCAAATGCAAATTACAATATCCTTTAGCATAGCTTCTTATCAGCAAGTCAATTCATTGAGATTATTAAGCAGTATCATAGTATATATTCATATAAGTACCCTCAACAACTAGACTTTCAGAACATGTGTGTTATATTATCAAGACAAATATTCCAAGACTCCCATTATCCAAAAATTTATCCTTTTAGAGGACATGCTGCTGCCATAAATAATAGTTGTCCGAATATCTGACCAATTTACCTAAAATGGGTCAATCTGCGTTATTTTTATCTCAAGTATCAAACGGTTGAACGTTAAAAGTAGCTAAAAGCATAATGGATCACAGATTGTTTTCAAATGGTTACAAACTTCTAACTCTCTTTTTTATGAACCGAAAAGTAAGTTATTATTCTAATTCTATACTTTTTGTGGTTAATATACTTAATTGTTGGCTGGTCCAACCCGTACATTTTGTCTGTGCTAGCTACTACCAGTTTTGGGTCCAATCAGATCAGCTAGCTAACAGTTCACAGGAGCACTTAATCAAGGGCCCAAACTACATTCGATGCACCAAGCAACTTAAAAATTAAAGACACAAGTGATCATAGATTCTAACCTCGGTTTTGAGCTTAAACGGTTGATGTGGAGTAGCCTTATTTTTCCTTCTCTTCCCTCGACTACCACCAATAGTTGCAGAAGATTCAGCACTCTACATAATTAACACAAACAACATCAAAACTCAATTTCATAGTCAAATTATACAATATCTATCAAATAAACCATTAAGAAAAAATGACAACATGCATTCCGTCTACTATGCCTCCCACCACCACCACCAGAAGAATTCCTACGGCTTATACTCCCAGACGAACAAGAACCACTCGGATCCAACCCCAAGCTCTCCCTAGTAAGCAAAATCTCAGGAGAACAAAACTCAGTAACCGGAGCCCTCGGTCCCAATCCAGGCAGCTCCCAGCTCCCACACATCACCTTCTCCTCTTTTTCCCCACTCTTAGTTTCCTCTTTAGGCCATGTCAACGCCTTCTCATACGCCTTGACTAAATGCATCATCCTCCCAATCCACGTAAAATACGCTTATGGTAAAAATGGACAAATCACATTTAGTGTCAACATATAAAGCAAGTACACATAAATGATTGTGATACAGAAAAGAGGGGTAATCTTACACGAAGAGGTAAAATTCTTGAATGGTACCCTCTGATTACAAATTCCTTAATAGCCTCCTTATAGTTGCACTCACTGTTACACACAAAAACAGTTCATGTAAGGATTAAAACTTGGTAAAAGGTTCATGGTTTAGTAAAATGACTAACTAACCTGAGACTATCATATGGCTCCCAAGTGTCATGCTTAGAACTATAGCCTTTCCATCGTACCTATAAATTGTAAATGTAATTAAATAATAGAAAGCTAAAGCAAAAATTGATCAAACATGTTAATCAATAAATAAAATTTTATATATTCCGCAAAAAGAAAAACTTATAATAACAACTCACAACTTACTGCCCACAATCAAAAGCCCATTTTTTTCTTACTGCTAAAACTTTAATTTATGCTGCTGCCTATTAAAATATCACATTAGTATTTTGGTTACTGACTTGAAGTCAGTTTTCTAATGCTACAAGTCACATAATTTAGATGCAAACCTTACTCTAACTAAAACAACTTACAATCTTTATGAGCCAAAACTATGGCAACCCAAAATTTGCTTAACCAACCCGGTTCAACCCAAACTCGACTCATTTAGACCCAAAAAAACTGATAACATAAAATAGTCCTGAATATTAAGTGTCAATTTCCCACGATTATGCTCCTTATTTATATCATTTATATAGATTTACACTTGTTTTCCATTATTTTCCACTTTCAGGTAAATTACGAGCATTGGAGCTAAAGAGACGCGGAAATGGAAACATTACTAAAGATTTATCACAGTATGCCTATTTTGAAGAAGTTACGGCGTAACTCCTCTCTCACATTACTGTAACTATTGGGTGACCCGAAGTCCAACTTATCAAGAGGTTACGCGTAACTCTTCCCAAAGGTTACGACGTAACTCCATTAGGTCAAAAGAGGTTCCACGCCGCTGATACTTACGCCGTAACTACTGCATCACTTACGACGTAACCGAGTTTATTGAAGACTACGGCGTAACCACTAATAAGGTTACGCCGTAACTAGCAGATCTAGTGCATTTACGAAGAAATAGAAGGTTACGGCGTAACTCCTCTATTGGTTACGCCGTAACCCAGACCTGGCCTATAAATACCCCACGAATTCCAGCATTTCAAAGCATCCCATTCCACACACAACACTCTGAGAACATGGGAAAAAGCTCAAGGCAGGTCTAGGGGAGCATACGAAGCTGTTTCCAAGGGAGAAGTCACACAATTACGATAAGCTTTAGCGTTTTATATTTATTTTACTTTCAATTCATGTATTTCGTACCTTTGAATATTGAATTGATTTGCATGATTAATATGAGCGGCTAAGCACCCTTTGGTACTAGCCTAGTTATGATTCCTTAATTGTTTTGTTTGCGTTTACCTTTACTTCCGTACTATTATTTCTAAGTGTATGCATGCATAGTTCTTTGGTAGTTACCCTTGGTTCGGTAGTTTTGAATGGCGATAGAGGCCAATTGCCTAGGAGATATGACCAACTGACCCTAGGTGAGCGGACTGAGACGGGAAGGGTAAGATATGACCAACTGACGACCCTTTATACTTGTGCGATTTGACCAACTGATCACCTATCGTTTGGATGAACTTAAGAATTGGGGGATGTAGTGTCTAAGTTCCTAACGGCCGGGCACTCACTATTTAGAATCTAGCATGTAGCGGGACTTAATGACTCAACTTAGGGGACCAGGAACAACAGGACTTATGACGGTGCGCCTGATTTCTCCTATGGTGGCATCTTTGCTGATAGGTTAGGGCGAATTGACCAAATGTTGTCCTCTCGAATTTGACCCCACCTGAAGTAATTGGAAGTAGGTAGACGTAGACATAACTAGCTAGGAGGATTGACTAGGATAGCACCACTATTCCTCTATTGATTTCCCTTTACCATTTATTTGCTTTTATTTTATATTCTGAATTAGTAGTTTAATTAATTAAATCCCTATCAAAACCATTATTATTTTGTGACAATTAGACTTAGTAATAATCCAACACACATAGCTCTTGGGACGACCTCGGCTTTACCATTTACTACACTACACACGACCGGGTACACTGCCCGTTAGTGCATTAGGGTAGAACATAGGTATAGCGAGACACTATAAATATTAAGACCTGGTCAGTAAAACCTGCATCAAGTTTTTGGCGCCGCTGCCGGGGAGCTATTTTAGGATTTCATATTAAGTCTGTTTTATTTTATTTTTCTTTCTGATGATGTCAGGATACAAGACTCGCACCTCTAGGCCCTTTCTGGCTACCCCATTTGTTGACCCGGAGAAGCAATTTCGAAAAAGGAGGATCTATTCTCCGGTTCCTATTCACAACATCTTCTCATTTTACGAGTCAGACCAGTCGGACACAGAACCAGAGGTCATCAATGAAAATAATATCGACGACCTAACTATGGAGCAATATTTGGACCGACCAAACGATAACTTCCAACGAAGCTTCACTCAGGATTCTCCTACCAAAAAATACTCCATCCCAGATCATATTATTCGAGAGTTACATGAGCTTAAGTTTTCTGGAGACGAAGATGAGGACGTTCAGGATCACGTAGAAGAAGTTCTCCACTTATCCTCTCTTTTCAACGTCAGGGGTACTCCAAGTTATTCAGTCACTGCAAGGATTTTTCCTATGACTCTCACTGGAACAACAAAAAGATGGTATAACAAACTTCCTAGTGAAAGTAAAGAAGCATGAGGAAAACTAAGAAAGGAGTTCGTCCAGCAATTTTGCCCTCCTTAAAAAATGGCTAAGCTTCTCGGGAAAATCTATCAATTCGTCCAGATTGGAGAAGAAACGATGTACCAAGCATGGGAAAGATTTAATAAGCTTCTCTATCGATGCCCTACTCATGATTTGAACAAACATCAGATAGTATACGTCTTCTATCGTGGGATTAATGCGCGAACACGAGAACTTCTCGACTCACCAAGACCTATTCCTAGCATGACTCCTGATCAGGCCTTGGAATGTATTCAGCAGATTTATGAACATTGCAACAAGTGGCACATGGATACAGGGTACGGACCGAGAGATAACTTCGATCATAAGGTAATGAAGACAATAACGAAGCAATAATACAATTATGGGGAAATTTTTGAAAGACTAAGGTTGGAAAGAGAAGCTGAAGCATGTAGGGTTGAGAAGGTTAAAAGTGTATTTGAGACCAATTCCGGGAACACTCTCGAGAAAAAAATTCTTGACCACATCAAATAATCAAGAGAGCGCGATGATAGGATAGAAAAGATGATGAAAGCATTCGTGGATAATACAGTCTCTTCTATTAAAATTCACGATGATAGGATAAAGAGATTAGAGAAAAGTGTTAGTTCATGTTCAGAAGCCATCTCTGATTACCTAGCAGCTCGGGAGGAATAAGTTGTCCACACTGTAGAAACTATCCTCGATGAACCTTTGACCTTTTCAGAAAAGGTTAAGCAATGGATCAGCATGGATAGACAATCACTTTTGGACCAAAATTTGCTGGTAAACACTCCTACTAATGATTCTGATAATACTAATCATCATGATATTACGCGGGAATTAAGCTATGATGAGACTATTCGCCTCAACGAAAGATGCTCAGCGGTTTTGAGGAACGAGCTACCACAAAAGGAAAAAGATCCAGGATGCTTTACTCTCCCTTGCTATATCGGGAGCCTAAACATGTGTAACGCCCTGGCAGATCTTGGAGCTAGTATTAGCATAATGCCTCGTTCGATGTTTTTGCGTATGGGAATTGGCAACTTAAAACCGGCCAAGATGAAAATTGAAATGGCTGACCGATCCATGCAATCGCCATTAGGAATTGTTGAAAATGTATTGGTAAAGATTAAGAGATTCCTTTTCCCAGTGGATTTTGTGATTCTTGACATTTCGGAAGACAACAAGATACATGTCATTTTAGGAAGACCCATGCTTGCCACTGCCCACACTAAAGTGGATGTCTTTGCCGGAAAATTGACTCTGGAAGCTAATGGAGAGATCGCCACATTCGGACCTAATGAACATTTGTCTACCCCAGAGAAGGTATGTGCAATTGACCCAGTGGGGAATTTTGGTGAAGCTTTAGAAAAGTTTCTTAGCGACCCCCCGGATCCTGGAAAGGTTGACTCGGGGAAGGATTTTGATGTTTTCGTGAATTTTGAGGAAGATGATAACTTAGGATTAAGTACTGAAGACCTCTCAAGTGATGTCGAGATGACCTATTGGCAAGATAACTCTGAAAAAACATTCTTGCAATCGGACCAACCACAGTTTTATGAGATGGGGGCACGTATCCATCATAGGAATCCCTATTATCTGAAAATCTCATGCAAAATCGGGTTCATTGATTTTCACCCATTTATCGACACAGATTCCCCAGTTAACATTATCTCTAAGGAATGCTACAACCAGGTTATGGAAAAGGAGCTTGATTACAAAGGAAACAACTTCCTCAGGATTGCAACAAACATACGTGTTTTTGTAGGAACTCACTCGTTTCTAGTCGACTTTATGGTTTTGGATGATGTTAGCGAGTTCGTGTCAGATCGGATGACTGGGGTGATTTTTGGAAAACCCTTTAAAGAAATATCGAAGCTTTTTAAAAACGAGAAAGATGGACTGGTTTGGTTAAATATTGGCGATGATAAGACTGTTTTCAAAATGCCAAGGACTGTCAAGAATTTTAAAAATTGGACTAAAAAACAGTTAAGTTATGCTCGGCCGCTGCTTGGTATTAGTGAAGAAGATAAGGCCAAAGGTTTTGATCGCCCCTACCAAAAGATCAAAATTTTCTACTTAGGGTGTTTAGAACTTGGAGAAGGATACAAACGGGATGAAAAATTGATCAGCTGGCTTCAACATGGAGATTGCCCAGTCCACGAGATGACGAACAAGCACTGGTAGCCTGCGGCTCTGAGTCTAACTTAAAGACTCGTTAATAAAGAAAAGTGCTCTTTCGGGAGACAACCCGAATTATCCATTTCTTTTGTTTTTATTTCCTTCCTGTTGGGTTTTGTGTTTTCTAACCATTTTTGCAGGAAACGATGAACTAATTGCTGCTGCAGTTACTGATCTGAACAGAGTTACGGCGTAACTCATCTTGGTGATTACGCCGTAACCAACATTTTAGCAGCAGAATTCTTGACGCATTACAATTACGGCGTAATTCCATCTCTGTAATGGAGGAAGTAATGCAAAACGAGTCGGGACTGACAAATTTCTTTGGACTTCTACAACTGACCATAAACACACCGAGGTACAATGGACAGGCAAATTAAGATTTAATGATGGGTAAAATCAAGTATGGAAGAGTAGATTCATCCACTAAAAACAAAATCTCGAAGGACTGCATAAAAGAAGATAATCATGAGACTCTTCAAGGTACTGGTGACACAACAGTTGATAACGTGCCTAATGTAAGAGAAGATTGCAGTTGCAGGATTGAAGACAATTCTTTTGAACCGAAAGACTATCGCATTAAAGGAACCACTGACAATGAACCACGACACGAGGTATGTGTGACTAACATTGATGATGAAGAGTATGAACAAAACAGATGCAAACTACTTGGGATCCAATATAGAAAACCTCCTCCTATTGTCACCGAAAGGTTCGTATTCACTAGGTATTCCTTAGGACCGGATGAAAAGTTTTGCAAGGTTTCAAAGAAGGGAATCAAGGAATTCCACCGCACATCCCCCGATGTCACCTGGATCCGGAATAACTTAATGAAGGACATTGAAAGAGTCAGGGAAGCTCAAAGGCCCCTATAGGAACCCCGCGGCTCTGAGTCTAACTTAAAGAATCGTTAATAAAGAAAAGTGCTCTTTCGGGAGACAACCCGAATTATCCCTTTCTTTTGTTTTTTATTTCCTTTCTGTTGGGTTTTGTGTTTTCTAACCATTTTTGCAGGAAACGAGGAACTAATTGTCTGCAGCTTGATCTGATCAGAGTTACGGCGTAACTCATCTTGGTGATTACGCCGTAACCAACATTTTAGCAGCAGAATTCTTGACGCATTACCAATTACGGCGTAATTCCATCTAAGTGGTTACGCCATAACTATTCGCTTCACAGGTCATACCAGGTTTTGCCAGTTTCGGCGTAACTCCCTCATACGAGTTACGACGTAACTCTCCTCTGCTTTAATTCTTTCATTTTAAAACACAGTAACCTTGTATTAGTTTTTAAATGAACTTTGTGGGTGTGTTCCCTGTAAACCCTCACGAGACTTCACTCGTCCACTTGGGACACCAAGTGGTTTAAAAGGCTTGTTGCATTCGCTAAATGCAACCGTGATTCCTACGAAAGTGAGTTAGGTTTGTTTTTCATTTTTTTTAGAATTATGCTTGTCGGTATTGTGATTTCAGGGATTGAAGTTTGTTCATTACGCTTAAACGAAGGCACGGTTCTTTCTCGTGGGCCTTCTTTTTGGAGCAAATTTCAGGGAAGTTCTCGCTCTAATTCTACCTTTCTCTTCACCTTTATTTTAATGCCTAGTACAAAAGGGACTTTGTACAATTCAAGTGGGGGGACGGGAGTAGAATTATCTCTTGAACTTTATTTCGCCTCATTTTTCTAGTTTATTTTGAAAAATTATGCCATTTTGAAAATTTTGACATGTTTTTCCGAACCTAACTAGATAAGACCTTAGCCGAGCACATACAACCCTTGACATTACATGGTGAGATTAGCCTTATCTGTTTCCAATATTTTACCCCAAATCCACCAAATTATGAGTGTGCCTGTAGCTTGTAAACTTTAGAACTTGGCCTTTGCATCATTTCGAGACCATAGATGAGGTATGTTGAGTTAGCTCGATGTATTTGGACTTTTCAGTTTTAGAAGGCAATATTATAGGATTATCACCCAAACAGCCTACCATTGTGAGTCTATCGATTAGTCACCTCGACTTTTTGACCCCCATGTGAAACCCTTTTGTTGCACTCCCCTTTAGTGCAAGATACCCCTAGATACACCCTTCTGAGCCTTTCCTTTCATTTTGTTGACCCAATATATTGTTTCGTTACGCCTATACACCTTAGCCTACCCTGTAGTCTTTATTTGTGATTGGGAAGTCATCATTTGCCTAAGTTCAAGGTTCGAGTGGATAGGTTTGGAAATCATGCTTTCATCGACAACATTTATGAAGATCATTGAAGACCCCCCGAATTCCCATTGTTCATCTCAAGTGGGGGGATATTATGTTATTATGTTATGTTGAAAAAAAAAATAGTTGATTGAGTTATGATATTGTAAAGTGCGATGTTATAAGCACTATAGTATGAAGCTTTATTGATTAGTGTCGAGGAGGCCACTTCGGTCACATTTGAAGATTGGAGTTGGTAGTTTTGCCAACAGAAGAAGAAAATGTAGTATGCCCATCACGACGTCCCCTAATGATGCATCTACCTTGCATTTCATGATCCGGTCTCTAGACTTCTAAGCTTGAACCTTGGGCGAACGATAAGTGGTGATGACTTGGTTATAGATTTAGACTACCTGCTTGTTTTTCATTTTATACCAAATATATATCCCATGTCTTATCCTACCCTTTAGTCATGAAGCGTGTCTAGGTGATGCAGCGAGCAATCTTTGGTGTCTTGGCCATGGATTTGGTCATGCATCATTGATTTTGTCCACTTCGCCGTGACATGTTAGTAATGACGAGTCACTCCTTAACCTTTGTCGTGTCTACCCATATTGCCTTCGAGAATTGTTTAGCCCTTAACTCTAGTGGTGGAGATTTGTGTAACCGCCAAGCTTATGATATAATACATGCTATGACTGTGAGATTGAGTGATCACCCCGAAATTGACACTTAGAATAGTTGAGAGATTTGAGTGTTTGTTCCCCTTTCGTGAGGTGTTCGGCTTTGTTTTATTCTAGCATAAGGGATTTGTAAACTCATATTTTCTAGGTTTTGGGAGATATCATTTTAGGAATCTATCTAATAAGGTCTACTTGAGGGCAAGTAGAGTTCAAGTGGGGGGATATTTGATAACATCAAATAGTCCTGAATATTAAGTGTCAATTTCCCCCGATTATGCTCGTTATTTATATCATTTATATGGATTTACGCTTGTTTTCCATTGTTTTCCACTTTCAGGTAAATTACGAGCATTGGAGCTAAAGAGACGCTGAAATGGAAACATTACTAAAGATTTATCACAATATGCCTATTTTGAAGAAGTTACGGCGTAAATGGAAACAGTTCATGTAAGGATTAAAACTTGGTAAAAGGTTCATGGTTTAGTAAAATGACTAACTAACCTGAGACTATCATATGGCTCCCAAGTGTCATGCTTAGAACTATAGCCTTTCCATCGTACCTATAAATTGTAAATGTAATTAAATAATAGAAAGCTAAAGCAAAAATTGATCAAATATGTTAATCAATAAATAAAATTTTATGTATTCCGCAAAAAGAAAAACTTATAATAACAACTTACAACTTACTGCCCACAATCAAAAGCCCATTTTTTTCTTACTGCTAAAACTTTAATTTATGCTGCTGCCTATTAAAATATCACATTAGTATTTTGGTTACTGACTTGAAGTCAGTTTTCTATTGCTACAAGTCACATAATTTAGATGCAAACCTTACTCTAACAAAAAAAACTTACAATCTTTATGAGCCAAAACTATGGCAACCCAAAATCTGCTTAACCAACCCGGTTCAACCCAAACTCGACTCATTTAGACACAAAAAAACTGATAACATCAAATAGTCCTGAATATTAAGTGTCAATTTCCCACGATTATGCTCGTTATTTATATCATTTATATAGATTTACGCTTGTTTTCCATTGTTTTCCACTTTCAGGTAAATTACGAGCATTGGAGCTAAAGAGACGCGGAAATGGAAACATTACTAAAGATTTATCACAGTATGCCTATTTTGAAGAAGTTACGGCGTAACTCCTCTCTCACATTACGCCATAACTATTGCGTGACCCAGAAGTCCAACTTATCAAGAGGTTATGACGTAACTCTTCCCAAAGGTTGCGACGTAACTCCATTAGGTCAAAAGAGGTTCCACGCCGCTGATACTTACGCCGTAACTACTGCATCACTTACGATGTAACCGAGTTTATTGAAGACTACGGCGTAACCACTTATAAGGTTACGCCGTAACTAGCAGATCTAGTGCATTTACGAAGAAATAGAAGGTTACGGCGTAACTCCTCTATTGGTTACGCAAATACCCCACGAATTCCAGCATTTCAAAGCATCCCATTCCACATACAACACTCTGAGAACGCGGGAAAAAGCTGAAGGCAGGTCTAGGGGAGCATACGGAGCTGTTTCCAAGGGAGAAGTCACACCATTACGATAAGCTTTAGCGTTTTATATTTATTTTACTTTCAATTCATGTATTTCGTACCTTTGAATATTGAATTGATTTGCATGATTAATATGAGCGGCTAAGCACCCTTTGGTGCTAGCCTAGTTATGATTCCTTAATTAAATTGTTTGCGTTTACCTTTACTTCCGTACTATTATTTCTAAGTGTATGCATGCATAGTTCTTTGGTAGTTACCCTTGGTTCGGTAGTTTTGAATGGCGATAGAGGCCAATTGCCTTGGAGATATGACCAACTGACCCTAGGTGAGCGGACTGAGAAGGGAAGGGTAAGATATGACCAACTGACAACCTTTTCTACTTGTGCGATTTGACTAACTGATCACCTATCGTTTGGATGAACTTAAGAATTGGGGGGTGTAGTGTCTAAGTTTCTAACGGCCGGGCACTCACTATTCAGAATCTAGCATGTAGCGGTACTTAATGACTCGGCTTAGGGGACCAGGAACAACAGGACTTATGACGGTGCGCCTGATTTCTACTGTGGTGGCATCTTTGCTGATAGGTTAGGGCGAATTGACCAAATGTTGTCCTCTCGAATTTGACCCCACCTGAAGTAATTGGAAGTAGGTAGACATAGACATAACTAGCTAGGAGGATTGACTAGGTTAGCACCACTATTCCTCTATTGATTTCCCTTTACCATTTATTTGCTTTTATTTTATATTCTGAATTAGTAGTTTAATTAATTAAATCCCTATCAAAACCATTATTATTCTGTGACAATTAGACTTAGTAATAATCCAACACACATAGCTCTTGGGATGACCTCGGCTTTACCATTTACTACACTACACACGACCGGGTACACTGCCCGTTAGTGCATTAGGGTAGACCATAGGTATAGCGAGACACTATAAATATTAAGACCTGGTCAGTAAAACCTGCATGAAAAACCCAACAACCAGGCCAAATTGAACCTTTATTGCATTACCCGTGTGTAAAGTAGTTACCAACTCCCATGATAGTTCTAAAGGCACTTACTCGGTTTAACCATTACAAATACAATAACACAATAATCAATGCATCAATATCAAATCACAAATACTAAATAACTATTTAATTAATTACCAATAATTCGTATACCTTATATTCAGAACAAACTCAATTCGATTAATTAACATTTAAAAGTATCCGATCGTGATTTATTCGTCAGAAATTTTTGAGTGTGAATTCTCAAATGGGAAATGTAGGGCTTGAAGTCATGGAAGGTGATGGATCTAAACACACTCCTTGTGTTGGTGATACTTTGAGTTATATTAATAAGCACGCGGAATATACTTAGTAATACTTAGAAGATGGTTTATATGATGTAATGTAAGTGAGAACAGAATAACACAAAGCTTCAATATTATTAAGAAATAATACAAGTGATCTTGCTTATCACTAGGGTTACACCTTGAAGCCTATATGAATAATGCGTATACTAAGCAATGACCTAGGATCTCCTTTTATAGCATAAGGAGTCCTTTACAAGATAAGTATAATCCTAACAATATAGAATATACACAAGATCTTTTCTATACTTATCAATACACGGATACATAACAATTATCCTAATAGCAGTGGTAATAATGTACTGGCAATGGTAAAGAGTTTCCACTGCTAGTGTAATCTTTAGCAGTGCTAACCACAAGCGTATCAGTGGTAACTGTTATCTTTATTCCCAACAATCCTCCCCTAAACTTATCATTTCTCTGCAAATCAATAAGTTTCTTCAATCTGCATCTTCTGTAAGGATTTGGGAATTCTATCAAACACTTCTCTTTCTTCTTAACTCTTGAATAGCTCTTGAACATTGATCTTGAAGACTAAGTAACAATGCTCTGACCTTCTCATTGTCTTCATGAACTCTTATTGTTGTACACAACATCACAGTGAGAGTTCCAGCTCTGAGTGGGTATTCTTTCTCAGCAAACATGAATGCATCCACTCCATCTGATGTAGAAACATGATAAACTTCACATGAATCATAATAAAACCATTTAGTACCAAGACATGAACATGAGAATTTCCAGAAATCATCACTAGTATCTGGTTCATAGAGCCTTCTTAGATTAACCTATAACTGCATTTCTTTCATATCATTGAGTTTTTCAGCATCAAACCTTTCTTGAACCAATCTCCACAAAGTATCCAGATCATGTCTGTCACATGCTTTGATGAGTTCTTTAAATTGAATGAATGATGAAGTTTCACCACCTAGCCTTGTAATCTTCCATGTTGTCGCAAAATTGCTAGCAGTAAACACTTCCCAATCAATGATAGGATGTCTGACTTGCAGTGGTTCAGGATAAAAATCTTCTTCTTCAATCAATATCATTTCAGTCAGTTGTTCTTCAATGAATTTCTCAGTTTGAACTTCTTGTTCTTCAGAAAACTTTGTCTTCTTAAAAGTCTGAGATTCACTTTCTTTGGCCTTTCTCTTCAGATTAGGATACCTTCTTTCTTCTTCTTCAGAGTTCATAGGAATAAAATCTTTATCTTGTCGTTGAACTCTGTAGTAGATACCTTCAACCTGATCATCAGCCATTCCTTTGAATTGATGTCTTTTCCAGCCACCAACATTGCAACAATAAGTCTTGATGTATGAGATAACTTGTGCCTTGGTTGGTTGCCTTGGTTTCTTTTGACCCTTCTTGACTGAACCAAATACATCTTGAAGTGCTTGATTATTCTTCATCTGAATGAAATCCTTCAACTGTGCAGTTCTTTGTTCTTCAGTTAAGGACTTATCTGCAACTAGGTCAATTGCCTTCTTCTTGATCACTGGATCATTAGTAATCAAGAATTCAATCTCTTATTCTGTAGGTACATAGCTGAACTCTGGAGTCTTTTATCTGAATATTGTAGGTGGAACAGTGGAAATTGGATTTACATCCATTGGATCAGTGGTGTCCATTCTGCCCAGCCTTTTAGCCTCCATAAAGTCTGCAATCTCTATCTCCTCCAGTCTTTTTTTATTAGCAACTTGATCTTCATTGATCTTTCTAGCAATTTCTTCATCATGAGCAATTTGAGCTTGTTCTTTCTTTGAAATCTTCCTTCTTTTTTGCTCTTTGCTCTGCACAACTGCTTTACCTTTCTCCTTGATTTCTTCCTCTGCAGTGGTAATTGCTTGATCAGCAGTGGTAACATCTTTAGCAGTGGGAATGAAATCAGTGGTTGCAGTACTAAAAATTTCTTGCTCTAGTTGCTGTTGAGGAACTTCTTGAGTATCAGCTTCCTCAGTACATTTACTTGAAACACCTTCATCTCCAAAGTCAATTCTCCTCCCCTAGGTTTCAGCATCAGTTTTCCTCCCCTGTTTGGGAGAATTTCCCAAATCTTTATTGAAACCTTCTGAATCACCATCATCAGGTGAGGATGGAGATGATATCACAATCTTTGCAGTTTTTCTTTGCTTCAACCCCTGCAACTCTTCCTTCAATGTCTGAATCTCCTCTTTCAAATGTGTTAGATCCTTGGCATGCTGTTTCTTTACTTGTGCCAAGTCTTGTTCCAGAGATTGAACCTGCTTTGCTAATGTCGTACAAAATTCCATAGGGCATTGGCTCAGATTCCTCCCTAGTTGGACTTCCAACTGTGTGACCTGTTGGGAGAGGTGAATCATAGGGCATTGGCTTAGATTCCTCCCTAGTTGGACTAGGTTGAAGCCTGGAACCACCACTTCTTGTTCCTAAACCAAAAGGATCAGGGACATGTTGTGTTGTAATGGGAGGAGTTGGCTGTTTTTTCCTCCTCTCATAGGTGTGAGAAACTGGTGGAGTGTAATCAATGTTTTGAAAATCCTATTGCCATCTTTGCAAGTAATTTAGGAAAAAGAGGTGTAATAATCCTATTGCCATCTTTGTTCATGTTTTGAAAAACTTTAGGCTTAAGGCAACGGATTTTATAAACTCTTGTATGGGGTTGTAGTTGAAATTCATTTAACACTGCTTGCACAAACCTTGGATACATCAAAAAATTTGTTGAACTTTTTACATTGCCTTGCATACTAGTAAAAATATAGTTAGACCAATTAAAAATCCTATAAGTGGCTAGACAAACCAAAGGGTAAGCCATTGTTGAACTGAATTGTTCATAAGATGTTTTCTTAGGACTAAGACAATGTAAAAGAGTATGTATCAAAAATCTCTAATGAGGACAGAAACCACTCTTTTTGAATGTAGCCTTTTTGTCTGTGGTGTCATACCCTATGGATGACAGATGTGTATGAATTTCTGGCATAGGTAATGTGATGATACCATTGAGATCATCCAATTGGAGAATTCTCCTCAAGGATGCCTCAGTAACATCAATAGTTACCCCGTCCACAGTGGCTGTAAGAGCATCCACTGTTTCATGTGTATCTCTATATTCAATGGTTATGGACTGAACAGAAGTCCAAAACTGTTTGATTTGAGAGATATAGATTGTGGGATTAAGAAGTAAAGCATACCTTATATGGGTAGTATTTAGAAAGTCCACAATCTGATGAAAAACAGGGCCACTCTTCTCGGTTGACTTTTCCAAGTAGGCCACTTGGTTATGCTCATCTGCAAAAGTGATAGGTGCCATAGAATCTTTTGATGAAAAATATATTGTGTCAGTATGAATTTTACAAATAACTCGCCAATTGAGAGAAAGATATATAGTGGTAGGGTTTAAGAGTTTGGCGCAAGAAAGATTATCTAAGGAAAGAATTAGGAAAGTAGATATTCTTCTAAAAATTTACCCTATATATATGGAAAGCGATTTCTCTTCAACGGCTAGTAAAAAAATTGTTACTGACACAACAATTGTAACGGCTAGATCAACAGTGGTAAAAATAACACTGTCAGTGGAAACTGTGAACTAGCAGTGGTAATTTTTCACAAAGATTTTCAAAGAGCAGTGGTAAAGAAAAACATATGAAAATTTGAACTGCTCTCATTATAGTTTTTAGCAAACTACCAGCTATCAACGGATTTGATATGTCTTTACCATGAGCCGTTTGCTATGGACTAGCTAACTCTTAATCATAAAGAATATGGTGAGTTGATAACCATATAGTTTTTGGTAAACTATCAACCATAAACATATTTGTTAAGTCTTTACCAGTAGCCGTTTGCTCTGGACTAGTTGATTCTTATGTGGATTAGACATGGTGAATCAATAACCATTTGTTATGTGTCTCAGTTACACACCTGTTATGATCAACTCCCATCTTTGCTGCATAAAGGTTAAACAAAAATACAAGCAAATATATACAAACTTATACAACAATTTCAGTACCCAAAAACTTCCTCTCAACACCAAAGACCATTAGACACAAAAAGTTTATGGATTTAGCATTCCAATACCTGTTACCAAGTACTGAAATCTACCCATATCAAGTCCTTTTGTTAATAAATCAGCATAGTTGTCATCAGTATGGATTTTGACAACTTGGATTAGCCTTTTCTCATAACAATCCCTTATAAAATGGTGCCTAATTTCAATATGTTTAGTCTTTGTCTATTGAACTGGATTCTTAATAATGAAAATAGTACTGCTATTATCAATATGAATGATGGTATTCATGAAATTGTACCCATAGTCCAAAATTTGATTCTGAAGCCATAGAACTTGAGCACAACAACTTGCAGCAGCCACATACTCTGCCTCAGTTGATGAATTTGCCACCATTGTTTGTTTCTTGCACTGCCAAGACACTAATCTATTTCCAAGAAATTGGCATCCACCTGTTGTAGATTTTCTATCTAAACTAGCACTAGCATAATCACTATCTAAGTAAGTAACCAGTTCTAGAGGTGATTCTCTAGGGTACCATAATCCCAGATGGGGAAATGCTTTAAGATATCTGAAAATCTTCTTCACAACAGTTAAGTGAGAGAACCTGGGAGTGACCTGAAACCTTGCACAAGCACATACTGCGAACATAATGTCTGGTCTAGATGATGTAAGATACATCATAGAACCAATCATAGATCTGTACATGTGCGCATCAACTGCTTCACCACTATTTTCCTTCAAGAGTTGATGTGTTGTCTTGTCTGTAGGGGTGTTGGATGACTTTGCATCAGAGAACTTGAACTTCCTTAGTATCTCAGCCACATATTTATCTTGATTGATGAAAATACCATCTGACCTTTGTTGTACTTGAAGTCCCAAAAAGAATGTGAGTTCACCCATAGAACTCATCTTGAATTCTTCCTTCATTAGCTTCTCAAATTCTTTGCACATCTCTGTCTTAGTAGATCCAAAAATGATATCATCAACATATACTTGAAGTAACAAGATATCATTCTTGTCTTTCTTTATGAACAAAGTCTGATCCACTCTGCCTCTATGAAACCCATTATCCAGAAGAAAAGTAGTCAAGGTCTCATACCATTTTCTTGATGCCTGATGCAAGCCATACAAAGCTTTAACCACCCTGTATACTTTGTTTGGATATTCAGGGTCCTCAAAGCCTGGAGGTTGTGAAACATATACCTCCTCATCAATCTGCCCATATAGAAAAGCACTTTTTACATCTACTTGATAGACTTTAAAGCCCATAAAAGAGCCATAGGCCAAGAACAGCCTAATTGCTTCAATTCTTGCAACTGGGGCAAACACTTCTTCATAGTCAATACCCTCCTCCTGAGTGTATCCTTGAGCCACAAGCCTAGCTTTGTTTCTGATAACAATTCCTCTTTCATCCTTCTTGTTTCTGAACACCCATTTAGTACCTATTACCTTCTTGCCAGAAGGTAAATCACAAAGCACCCAAACCTTTTGAAGCTTGAACTGAAGCAATTCTTCTTGCATTGCTTCCACCCAACTTTCATCTTCAAGTGCCTTGTATACATTCTTTGGCTCCATTTGTGACAGAAAACACAGGAAAAGACATTCATTCTTGCCGTCATGATTCTTAGATTCATAGATTTCACTAACGAATCCATGAATATATCAAGCAATTTTGTTTGTCTTCTAGTCTTCACTAGTGAATTGACATCCCTAATCACCTTTTCAAGAGGATGTGATTTATGAATTGAAGTATGGGGAGTCTGAGGAACTGCAATCTCACTTGGCATATTTGAGATTTCAAAATCATTGGCTTGAGCTTCCTCAGTAACTGGAGTTGTATTTTCCACTTCAGATGTTGCAGTGGAAACTTCTGGCATAGCAGTAGAATCTGAATTTCCGCTGCTTTCAGGATTTGCAGTGTTCATATTGCCAGCTCCTTTTTTTCCAGAATCAGTTGAATGAGCATCTCCAGTCCTTGGAATATCATCATTATCTACATAGTCCCAAATGTCAAACTGAATTCACCTTGATCATCTACTTGATCCTTGCTTGGTTCATCATCATCATCAAGAAACTCTTCTGAACCTGCAAAATCATAAGAGGATGTACCTGTAGAGATAGGTACATAATTCATAGTATGGGTTAGAGTATCAAGATCAAACAACCTTTCTGGACCAGTTCCTTTGACATTTACTTTGTTTTCCAGGAACTCAACATGTAGATTCTCTTCTATCTTTTGGGTTCTTAAGTTGAACACTCTGAAAGCTTTACAAACCATTGAATACCCAACAAAATACCCTTCATCAGACTTTTCTTCAAATTTTCCCAGATAATCTATGGTATTAAGAATAGATACATGACATCCAAATGGTCTCATGAAGTCTAGGATAGGAGGTCTACCTCTAAATAACTCATAAGGTGTCTTGTTCTTTGTTTTACTACTAAAACCCTGTTTTGCACATAACATGCAGTGTTAAGTGCTTCAGCCCAAAAAGTGATTGGCAATTTTGAATCTGCCAACATGGTTCTAGCAACCTCTATAAGTGTCCTGTTTCTCCTCTTAGCAACACCATTTTGTTGAGGAGTTCTAGCAACACTAAATTCTCTTTTAATACCTTTATCTCTGCAAAAATCATCCATAACTCTATTCTTAAATTCTGTCCCATTGTCACACCTATTGATTTTAAATTTCATATCATATTGGTTTTCAACTTCTGTGATGAAGATCTTAAGGATGCCAGTTGTTTTATCCTTAGTCCTTAGAAAGAAAACCCATGTAAACCTGCTAAAATTGTCAGTCACAACAAGACAATACATCTTAAGATTTAAGCTGCTCACAGATGTAGGACCAAACAAGTCCATGTGTAACATTTGAAGTGGGTGAGCAATAGAGTTAATCAACTTTGACCTGCAAGAAGCTCTGTGTTGTTTGCCTTTAAGACAAGCCACACAAGTTTGATCATTTTCAAATCTTTTCTGAGGTAAGCCTCTTACTAAACCATCTTTGACAATCTTATTAATGGTTTTGAAGTTAACATGACCAAGTTTTCTATGCCATAGCATGGATTCATCCATTGTGGCCTTTGCAAGTAAGCAAGCATAATCATCTTTAGCAACAATGTTGTTCATATCAAAGCTATATAAGTTGCCTTTTCTAGGAATCTTAAGAAGAATCTGACTTTCATCAGGCATCTTAAAATCCTTAGAGAGAACAAAGCACATATCTTTAGTAAAAAGAACATTGTTTTTCTTGTCACACATTTGTGACACACTAAAAAGATTATACTTAAGCTCTTTTACATAGTACACAAGTTCAAAGTCCAAGTTACCAGTTTTGATGACCCCTTTACCAGCAACTTTTCTATTTAATCCACCTCCAAAGCTGACATACTGTCCATCATAATGTTCAAAATCTGAGAGATAGGACTTGTTGCCAGTCATGTGCCTTGAACATCCACTGTCTGTGTAGCCTTGATCTGATCTTTTTGTTCTTGGATGTTCCTGCACATATAAGAAAGGAGTTAATTTCCTTTGGGGACCCAAGCCATGATTGACTTGGATCTGCCTCGTGTATCAAAATAGTTAAATCTATCAAAGGTCATTGATACACCATTGGGATTGGTTGTGGAGGTAATTCCTTTAGGTTTTCATTCCCAACGTGCTGAGGGCTTTACAGTATTTCCCATGTTACCCCTGGTCTTGTTTACAACCCTTGCAGTGGGAACTTTTGATTGAGCAGTGGTAACTGCGGGTTTAGATTTTGGTACCCACTGTTGGTTATAGTTAACCCTTTTATCAGAAAAGGACCTTTTCCCTGTTTGTGCAGATTTTGCAAAAGTTGTTTTGAGTTTTGCACTTGTAACATGTGATTTGGGGTGAGCAGTGTTGACAGTTTTGGGAGTGGCAAAAGTTTTAAGACCACTTCTTAGTTGAACTGCTCTTGGGATCATTTTGCTGTGTGAATTAGGGTGTACATTGTTTTGAAACCAGTTAGACTCCACCCTTTTATTCCCATGGACTTCCCTTCTCCCAACATGATAGTCACAATTAGCATATAAATGATAAAAGCTACCAGAAATATAACATGCTTTGTTGTACATCACAAAATCACTACCTAGTTGTTGAGATTTGACATGATTCCAACTCCTCTGGTTACCCCTAGGAGTTGATGGCTTGTTTCTATACATCTCAGCATACCTTACAGTTGATCTAGGCTTGTTAACATGTTTCCTATGTTCCTCTGTAATAGTATTAACCACTTTTGGGATAGAAGCCTCTACATTCTTTTTAACATTCTCATCTACAACAGATGAGTCACATGCACTTTCAAAAACATCAGTCTCATGCTTAACCTCATCCCCACTTTTCACAAATTTGGGAGGACCATATTCAAGATTTAGATCCTGAAAATCTTCTAGACCTGTATGAGCTAAATCTATGCCAGGAGGTGATGGAACACCCCTTAGTGGTGGAGGAACATTATTGTATCCCATACCAGACTTAACTTTATTAATAATTTGAGCATTCCAAATTTTATCAATTGACTTAGACAGATAATAACAGGTTTCAACAGATAAATTGACATTCTCATTAATCTTTTTAAGTTTTTCAAACTCTTCTTTTAGTGCCTCATTCACTGCTGTCTTATGATCTATCTCTCTTCTAAGAACAATCATATCATCATTATATTTTGACTCATTTTCTCTATAATGCTCTAGTTGTTTTTCTAATACAGCTATGCCCCTTCAAAGGTTTGTCACAGCATAATTAGCTGCAAACAACTCTATTCTTTGGTTTTCATAAGATTCATTAAGCCTTTCACATTCTCTAGAAGCCCTACATGTTTTATAACAACTTTCAAAGTTTTGTACCTCAGAGTCAAAGAAAGCCATGAGAGCATGTTCTGTAGCCACAAGAGCAGCATCTGAAGATTGCTCCTCTTGTCCATCATCCATGAAACTCCAATCATAGCTCACACCATCAATAGCCAACATTGCCTTTGGTTCTTCCACAATTGGTTCTTTCTTTTGCTTGTACCAAGTAGATCTTTTGTCCTGGTTCCTCGGTCTTCTGCATTCTCTAGCAAAATGCCCCAACTTGTGACAGCTGAAACACTTTTCTTTCTTTTTATCGAACCCTGCAGTTTCACCACCATTGATGTGAATTGGCTTGCCAGTCTTCTTGTAGAATTTCCTAGCCCTCTTGCTAAGAAGAGCTATCTACCATTTTATGTCCATCTCCTCTAAGTCATCTTCATCAATTTGCTCTATGTCTTCATGAGTTAAAATAGAGCCATTAACTTGAGTGGAGATAAAAGCATAAAAGGTAGGATCTCCAATACCAGCAACCTTCTTCTTTGAACCTGCAGTGGTAACACTCGCATTACCAGTGGAAACTGTAGAACCAGCAGTAGCAAAATCATCATCACTGTCGTCTTCAGAATCATCACAATCAACAGAGGTTGACAACAATGCCAAGCTGCTAGAGCTTGTACCAAGTTTCCCTACCTTCTTCAATCTTTATTCAATGAGTTTGAAGTTATTGTAAAGATCATTGAGCTTCATAGTTTCAATCTCTGGTTTATTTTCCCAGACTATAACATTTGTATGAAACTCAGAAGGCAAACTTCTTAGAAACTTCAAATTGAGGTCTTCCTTTTCTACCTTAATGCCAAACACAGTCAGTTGTGTGACTATCTTCTGGAGTTTGGTGAAGATGTTGTCAAGTGAGTCATTGCTTGAAACAGAGAAGTTTCCATAACTTTGCTTCAACAATGCCTTTTGTGTCTTCTTTGTAGCATCGTTTCCACCAAAAACTGAGCAAATTATCTGGTCTCTAGGAAGAGTCATTAGTAACAAACTTCTGGCCTTCAGATCATTCTTCTTCTTTGCTCTTTAATCATTAGTCTCAGGTACAGTGACTGTTACAACATCTGTGTCACCAACTTTCTCAGTCTTCGTAATAGACTTGAAGGAATCACCAGTTAAGATGATCTCCCATAGAGCATAGTCTTGTATGAGAAAGTATTGCTCAATCATTATCCTCCACATCTCAAACTCATTGAGTTTGAGTTTAGGAAGCCTTGGAGCAGAGTTGGACTGGTTGTTTTCCATCTCCATTGATTTGAGTGAATAGGTTAAGATTATTCCTTGGATCCTCTAAATCAAAATATCAGAACCTTCGCTCTGATACCACTTGACGGATCTAAGCACACTCCTTGTGTTGGTGATACTTTGAGTTATATTAATAAGCACGAGGAATATACTTAGTAATACTTAGAAGATGGTTTATATGATGTAATGTAAGTGAGAACATAATAACACAAAGCTTCAATATTATTAAGAAATAATACGAGTGATCTTGTTTATCACTAGGGTTACACCTTGAAGCTTATATGAATAATACGTATACTAAGCAATGACCTAGGATCTCCTTTTATAGCACAAGGAGTCCTTTACAAGATAAGTATAATCCTAACAATATAGAATATACACAAGATCTTTTCTATACTTATCAATACACGGATACATGACAATTATCCTAATAGCAGTGGTAATAATGTACTCGCAGTGGTAATGAGTTTCCACTACTAGTGTAATCTTTAGCAGTGCTAACCATAAGCGTATCAGTGGTAACTGTTATCTTTATTCCCAACAGAAGGTGAGAAAAGTATTAATATTAAGAGGAATGTGATAAAATGGAGAGCTTTGGCAAAAAAAGCTATTGGAGAAGGTGGACAAAATTAGGATAATGGTGGAAGGACAGAATTAGGGCTTTAAAAATATTTGGAAAGAAATTGACAGATAATAGGGGAAGAAATGATATTATAGATAGATGTTTAGCTGGGAATATGTGTACTTGACAATTATGTAAAATGACAAAAAAATCCTTTGATAAAAATACGGTTGCCCAGCGCTTTTTGGTTGCCCAAAAAACAATACCTTACACATACGGGACACTTAACACAATGTCAATGAGTTTCCCAATGACAGCGGTTGCCCTCGGTCCATTTTCAAATAAAAAAAAAGTGGTCCGGAAAGTGATTAGCCTCAGGGCGCCGGGGGCATTTGCCTCATTTTCCTTAAACCAAAAGGAATACTTGTAAAGGTAATTTTAGCAACAAATTTAAAAATTTTATGAAATTTACGAGTGAAACTTTAGTCTTAATAAAGCGTCTCATGGATAGGAGTTATATAGCTAGCACAAAACCCTACCACTCAAAAATTCCACCCCAAAAATTCCAGGTTCGCCTTTAGATATTTAGGAAAAAACATTAACCTTTAAAGCTTATGAGTGTACTGGTAGTATATAGATTCTTAGACTTGTTTTAGTGATGCATTTCGAGATCGCTAGTGAGATTACATTCCTGTGATTAGGATTTACTAAATGATAAGAGACATTAGGATAACCCTTGTTTTAAACCTGTTTATTATAATTACGTTAGTTACATTGGTCAAGTAATTACCCCACACCCTTGCTATGTACTCATTTTTAGTACAAGATACCCCTATTAAACCCTTCTGAGCCTATCTTTTTTGCAGTTCTCGTGATATTTTGGTGGATTCCGAAATATTATTAAAGAGCATTATTTATAATCCACCCCCAAATGTTACACCAAAATTGTCTTGGCCTTCCTTGTGCATTATTATTACAACATTTACGTTAAACCTTTAGTTAATTGTCTAGTTTATTACATGATTGCTAAGTTGAGTCATATCTTGTAAATACAGTTTTGAGTTATTAGGACTTATGGGTTTAATACTATTGTTATGAAGTAATGGGGAAGAAAGTCAAATTATTACCCCAATAAGTACGTTAATGTTTAAGTACTCCACGTGTTTTGATCCTTTAGTTAATTGTCTAGTTTATTAATAAAGTGCATTATTATTACAACATTTATGTTAAACCTGTAGTTAATTGTCTAGTTTATTACATGATTGCTAAGTCGAGTCATATCTTGTAAATACAATTTTGAGTTATTGGGACTCATGGGTTTAATACTATTGTTATGAAGTAATGGGGAAGAAAGTCAAATTATTACCCCAATAAGTACGTTAATGTTTAAGTACTCCACGTGTTTTGATCATTGTAATTCGGGTCACTAGTTAGTTTATATTTATACAAAAATGCAAGTGTAGGGATGCAGTTATAAATCTCAAGTTATCTATGTTATTTTCAGCAGATCAAAAGATGGCAGGGCAAAAGTGTATGATAAAAAAATAAATAAAATAAAAGAGAAAAATGAAAAAATGAAAAAAAAAAATTGGAACAAGAAAGAAAAAACATACAGTCTGCCATCCTGCTTTTGTTTAAGTCAAGAAAATGTCAAAAAAAATCAAACAAAGAGTTAGAGTTTGACTATCGAGTCTTAGCTTAGCAACGTCACTTTTTTACATGTAACTGACTTAGATGATTAACTTGCCACCAGTAGAAAATTCTCCATATTCCCAAAATAGTGTTTTTTCTTACCGTTACACCTAATTTTACAACCCTTTAAAAGTCCTTTTTCATAGTTTATCCTAGGTACTTATGCCAAAGCATTGGAGGTTTGATCCTTTATCAAGCCTATGGTAATCTATGTGCTATGACATGGAGAGTGTTATTTTTTCTATTTCCATACATGTTATATAACCTATACACCCGAGAGATAAGAGGATCAAAACATTTTGTGTGATGTGCTAGTATATAATTTACGTGCTTGTTATGACTAATTTAGAATGAGTAATGTTGTAAATTATCTTTAAACCAATGCTAAATTCCCATAACTCTAAGAAACATGGTAACAAAGCTCTGATGCCAATTGTGGAAAACTAGAAGGGAGGTTGAATAGTGTTGCCAATTAAAACTTTGTTTTAAAGTATTTAGATCGACTTATGTCAATCCATTTAGATCGTGTGTTGGATATTGGTAGATGGACACATATATATATATATATATATATATATATATATATATAAGTAATGCAAAGAGATAAAGAGTTAAGGAACACAAAATCACAACACGAGTATTTATAGTGGTTCGGCTACAAGGACACCTTCCTTGCCCTACTCCACTCCCCGAGTACCCAAGTCGAGAGTTTCTAAGCACTACACAACACAAGCTCCTTAATGTGGCAAATAAGCCTTCACAATGTCACATACACTTTATCCGGTACAAGGCTAGACACTGAGTTCTTTTACGAGGTAGAACCAAACCTATCACAACGTCACCTACACTTTATCCGGTACAAGGCTAGATACCGAGTTCCATTACAAAGGAGGTACTGCTACCCAACACAACTACCCAAAAGAGACAAACTCCTTTTTACAGTACTTGAAAGGATATCAATATACTTTAACCCAAACTACACAACTTGTACATTGAAGCACCATGCCAAATATACACCATCGGCACTTTACACCAATGCCTTCAACACGACACACTATTGGAGGGAGTGAAGAATTATCAACAAGATGCACTTCAGTGGTATTGATGATGACGAAGCTTAGCAACTCATGACCTTGAGCTTGCACGTCTTCAAGAGGTTGTGATCTCTCCTTTAAGAGGAACTTATAGAATCACACAAAGATAAAACTACATAGAATGATCCTTTGGATATGTGGTTAGAGAGGTTAGAAAATAAAGAGAAAGTATGTCTAAAAGGATTAGTGATCAAGAGAGAAATGACTCACTATTTATAGTCAAAACTTGCCTACTGTTCCACGATTTTGGCGGATCCCTTACCCAAGGGATCCGGCCAATGCATTTCCAGGGATCCGGATACTGGGTCAGCTTAGTCTAGATTTTGGGTTGCAAACCGCGTTACGGGTTATGAACCATGGGTCTTGGACTTTGGGTCATGCATACCCAACAAGATACAATGTACCTAGTCAATGGGTTATGGATCTTGAGTCATGGGTCATAGACTTTGGGTCATGGATCATGGATAATATCCAACATGACTTCATGCATGATGTCATGCAATGGGTCATGGGTTATGGGTCATGCTCCATGTGTATGGGTTATGGAATTTTGTTTTTACCCATTATTTACCTATTACGCATTATACAAAGTACATATACATTTAAATAAAATGTAAGTAAACAATATTACTTATAAGTGTTTTATAAAATGGTTTTGGTTTTATATAACTTATTTAACTAAACATGTTTTGATAGTTTTATATGTTTAGTAAAAGTGTCTTAGTAAACTATTGGCTCAAAGCTTTTACGTATTTTATTTATTTCGTTAAAATGATTTTACGTTTGTTATCGATAAAATATTAGAAGATCGTAAAATATAAATAAACGTTTTTATGGTTTATTTGTATTAACAGTGTGGGACCATGAGAGAGTTTATGTTGGCTATAGGTTTATATACTGAAGAGGAGTTGAACTCCGACATGTTTTAAGATTTTGATGATGAATGTAGGAGAGGAAGGCCTGACTCCTACAACCCTACAGCTTACTTCACTAGGATTTCTTCTACTTCAGGGTACAATTCGAAGTACTCGCCTTCCTATACTTTGATTAGGAGTCCGATCCGTCGGTTGGTGCATAGGCTCATTGTTGTTTCAATAAAAGCAAGTCATTCTGCAAGGGAGAAGATGACTATTGACGACTTGTTTTTGTTAAATGGCATGGATGGCGGGAGTTTGATTGATGTTCCTTGGCATTTGGGAAAGTTCATGTATAGAGGCGCCAAGGGGTTCCAGAAGAAGAGTATGATCAAGGGGTGCCCATTTCATTGGAAGGCTGGCGAGGAGTCTTGGTTTGATGACTCCTGAGAGTTTATCTTTGGTCACCATTTATATGGATACATGCTTGATTGAGATTAATAAGCTTGTTGAGTATGGGATTTGTAAGTACAACGGAATTGGTGGTGGTGACTTGATTCCTGAAGCTCCACGAGGAAGTGGAGAAGGGGCTAGTGGTAGCCAAGAGAGCGGGAGTCAGGCTAGTGGTAGCCAACCTAGAGCTGAAGAGGAGCAAGTTAGGGTAAGGCCTAACATGAGCATTGGGGATAGGCTGAGGGTTATGGATGGCCGACTAGGGCATATGGAGAGTAGCATGCCCAATTTAGTAAGGACATGGACGATTTGGCTGTAGGTATGTATCAAATGAGCACATAGATTGATAGTTTTTTTTAATGATTTCAGGCAGATGCAGGTGCAGCAACAACAATACTACCAGTGGAATGCTGACCGCACCAGCGAGTTGCTTGCCAGCATGCACATCAGTCATCCTCGCTGGTCCGGACCACCGTATGTGTATGTGGATGATATTCCAAATGTCGGTGTATAGCAAGGAGTCGCATTCATCCAGCCTCAACAACATCCTAGTAGCACCTCCAACACTCCCTATGATGCCTCTCAGTACCAATATCCCATGGACCACGACCACCAACAATAGTGAAATCCCATTTGTTTCAAAAACAAATTTCTATTGTTACTTCAAAACAATTTCCTTGGCTTTTTAAAACAATTTTTATTTGAATTATGTCTGTAATAATTAACAGCTAGGATTACAATTATGCATATTTAGTACCCCCCGGGTATAATTTTCGTAATGTTTTGGTGTGTATATTTTAATTTCTGGATCTAAGTATGGCGTAACTAGTAATAGGGTTACGCCGTAACTTTTACACAGAATGGAAGACTGAGATAATTGAAATTATGGCATAACTAGTATTTTCAACTATGAGGTAACTTTTACTCAGTGAGATAAGCATTTGGAGACTGAAATTATGGCGTAACCTGTAACATGAGTTACGCCGTAACCTTGGTAACGACCCTAGATTGGACTTCCATGACGAGTAATTTTGAGGGGAGTTTTCTTTATATTATAATTTTTCATTTTTTTTTTCTTTTTCTTTACTTTTGTACAAAAGGGACTTTGTACAGCCTAAGTGGGGAGATAGGAATAGAAATGACTTAATTTTAAAATTTTATACTTAGCTTTCTTGCCATTGATTTTCTAATTTATTGAGAAAAAATTGTGCCATTTTTAAAATTTTGACATATTTTTCTTTAACCTAACTAGAATAGACCTTAGCTGAGCACACATATTACCCTTTATTTTATTGGTGAGATTTGGCCTTTCTGTTTCCTCTTTATTACCCAAATTCACAAATTATGAGTGTGCCGGTAGTATTGTAAACTTTAGAACTTGACATTTACAACATTGCAAGACCATAGACGAGTAGTGTGTCAAGTTGGCTTGATGCATTTGTAAGAGACAATTCGAGAAGGCAATGTTTTAGGATTAGTACCAAAATAGCCCATATCTGTATATTTGTGTGCGTTTATCGTTTAGTCACCTCAAATTTTCGACCACCATGTGAAAACCCATTTTGTTGCACTCATCTTTAGTGCAAGATACCTCTAGATTCACCCTTCTGAGCCTTTATTTTCGTTTCTACACCCATATAATGTATTGTTTCATTACACCTATTCACCTTAGCCTATCGTGGAATCTTATTTTATGATTGGGAAGTCGCCGTTTGCCTAAGTTGAAAGTGCGGGTAAAGAGATTGGGGAATCACACCTACATTGAAGATATATTATTAAAGATCATTGAAGACCCCCGTATTCCTTAAATACGTTTCATCGCAAATGGGGGTGTTAGGTCACTAGTTTTACAACACAAGCTTAATAGAAAGAGATAAAGGCGATTGAACAACACACAAACACACACACACGTACAACTAAAGAAAGGTTAGCGAGAGTGTATGTGAAAGAGTAAATTGAACAACCAACCCTCAAGTGAGGGTTATACATGAGTATTTATAGGAGGGAAGCTAGGGCAACACTCCTAGTTCCCATCCTTTCCTTATTGGACATGGGCCTAAGCTCATGGGCCTTCTACATAAGCTTAAGGCTAATAACAAACATAAAGGCCATAATTAAGCTAACTATTACATATAAATTACTAACACTTGAATTATGGTTTAGGAGTGATTCCAACAATCTCCCCCTAAGTGTTAGTGATGAAAAACGGTGAAGGCGTTGATGTAATAGTAGCTTTGACGTCTTCTGACATTCTTCTTTCTTGTGAGAAGAATTGCCTTGATTCGAACAATCTCCCCAGTGTAGAGAGATAGTTTTCTTTGAACAGTTCTGCTTTGACGTCATCTTAATCTTTGTTCTTTGATCATTGTTCTTTGTGATGAAAGTGATAGTATGTTGTTGTTGTCTGCATCTAGTTTGCATCGTGTCTATTCGCTGCTCCGTGTCTCCACGTCTTTCTCAACATGCTCACACACTCTTTAACGTTGGATTCACTGACTGATGAAGTTCTTTTTAGTCTTTAACTTTGTAGATTCTTTGATTTGACGAAGAATCATTCTGACTTTTGTGTTGCTTTAAGATAGAACTTCTTTGATGATGTTGGGTGTGAACACGTGAAGAATCTGCATGATCATTCCGCTCCAGAGCTTCCATAAGAAGTAAACATTAAAACGGTTAGTAATAAGCGGATTCCGGCACTTACAAGTTTGAACTTCGAGAGTGTTAACAGCATAGTGTGAAAACACAACTCTAATTCTTACAAAGGCCGTTCCTGAATCGGAGTCCCACAAGTGAGATAACGCGATGTACCGAAGTACACCTACGATTCAGATGAGTCGCTGAGGTACACCGAAGCATCACCTCACGACTGTAGACCGTTTGAGACCACTAAGCGCAATCCACGGGGAGTTGCCGAAGTGACCTGCTGTCAAGGCTGTTTGATGTTGACCCTGGCAGGAGTTTC
>OU343222.1:80866959-80881690 GCA_910596185.1 Chrysanthemum makinoi
TACAAGATTACTTGAAAATCCTAGAATCACGAATAGTTTTTGTAAGATTTGGAGGTGTTAATGAAGGCTTCTATAGGCGTTCTATATATGGATGGAAAGAGGAGAGAAAGATCTACAAAATGGTGGTGGTGGTGGGTGGTCACGCGCCGTCGTGTGGCTGGAAGTGGGCGGCGGCTATGGTGGTTTTAGGGTTAGGGTTTATTTTAGGAGAGAGAGAGATGTAGAGAGAGAAAGTGGTGTTATGTGTGTGTTTTTAGTGAGAGAATGAAAGGGATGAAATGAGATGAGATGAGGGTATTTATATTGGAGGTTGGGACTAAAATAAAAATGGTGGGGAGGGGAGGGGGCGCCCGCAAGGGTAGAAATGGGAGGGCCAACGTCGTAATTTTTCATAAAGTATCCCGTTTACCCATTCTCGAGCTGATATATTGTCCTACGAGTGTTCCACGACGTTCCTTAGACTTTCTATTGTGTTTATTTATGTTTTCTCGCGAGTTTTGACTATTTATTTGTCAATTTTTGAGTTACGGTTTAAAAGTTACGTTATTTCTTGTTTTAGGATTTTATTGTGCCGAATCGCGTAGTGCCTAACAAAAAGAGTTAAAACTCACATGATAACTCATACGATAATAAAATAAATCAGAAAAACCAATAAACGATATCAAATCAAGTCATGGTGGATTAAAATAGTTCTAAAGGCAAATACTCGGTTTAGTTTAACATAATGCGGTTACCTAAAATAGACTCCCTAGTTGCCAGTTGTCACAGCCTCCCATCCTCAGAAGAAACCCGTCCTAGGTTTCACTCCGAGTTGTTTGGTGTCATGAAGAGTTTAGGGTACTTCCTACGGAATACATCCTCACATTCCCATGTGAACTCCGGTCCATGTCGGGAGTTCCAACGAACTTTGATAATCGGAATACGGCTATGCTTCAGCCGTTTAACTTCACGATCCATGATCTCTATCGGTTCCTCAACGAAATTCAACTTCTCATCAATACGGATATCTCTTATTAGTACAACTATGTTTTCCTACAAAAGACACTTCTTAAGATTACTAACATGAAAGACATTGTGTACACTGCTCAATTTCGATGGTAGCTCAAGACGGTAAGCTACTGGTCCGATTATTTCCAGGATTGGAAAGGGACCAATGTATCGGGGATTGAGTTTTCCACGCTTTCCAAAACGTATCACTCTTTTCCAAGGAGAAACCTTTAACATAATACAATCTCCAACCTGAAATTCGAATGGTTTACGTCTCCTATCGGCATAACTCTTTTGTCTATCACGAGCGGTTTGCAAACGATTACTTAATCAATTATCTTCTCAGTGGTTTCTAGAACGAGTTCGGGACCGGTAAGCTGACTCTCGCCAACTTCTGCCCAACAAACAAGAGAATGACATTTTCAGCCATACAACGCCTCAAATGGTGCTGCCTTAATGCTAGAATGATAACTATTGTTGTAGGAGAATCCGGCCAAAGGGAGATGTCTCTCCCAGCCTTTGCTGAAATCGATGACACAAGCTCTAAGCATATCCTCTAAGGTCTGAATGGTTCTTTCACTCTGACCGTCGGTTTGAGGATGATAAGCAGTGCTCATATCCAGGTTTGTTCCTAAGGCTGACTATAAGGATCTCCAAAAGTGGGATGTAAAATGGCTATCTCGATCGGAAATGATAGATACCGGTACTCCTTGACGCGATATTATCTCCTTGATGTACAGTCGAGCGAGCTTGTCGAGATTATCGACCTCGCTAATGGCCAAGAAGTGAGCAGACTTAGTCAAACGATCTACGATTACCCAGATAGCGTCATTGCCGCTAGCTGTTCTCGGTAATTTGGTGATAAAGTCCATGGTGCTTCGCTCCCATTTCCATTCTGGGAGTTCGGGTTGAACTAAGAGTCCTGAGGGTTTCTGTGTTCGGCCTTTACCTTAGAACAAGTCAAGCACCAACTGACATACTGAGTTATGTCGGCTTTCATGTTAGGCCACTAGTAGAGTTTCTTCAAGTCCTGATACATCTTATCGGCTCCGGGATGAATAGAGTATTTTGATTTGTATCCAGCTTCTGTCTCCGAAGCATAAGGTTCCGTCGGAACGCTTCAAGAAGCCGTTTTCACTTTTTACCATTCTATGCAGATTCTCATAAGGACGGTTCTCTTCCATCAATGCCGCAGCTTGAGCGGCTAAGATTTGAGACGGTAGAGATGAACTAATGGTCATTCCTAGAGGATCGACGAGTAAAGGTGGAATGTTCTCCTTATGGTTGAGGGCATCTGCCACTACATTGGCCTTACCAGGATGATAACGAATCTCACAATCATAATCACTAAGCAACTCTAACCAACGACGTTGTCTCATATTCAACTCCTTCTGATCTAAGATATGCTTCAGGCTCTTATGGTCGGTAAACACTACACACTTGGTTCCATATAAATAATGTCTCCAGATTCTAAGGGCAAACACTACGGCACCTAACTCCAGATCATGGGTGGTGTAGTTTTTCTCATGCTTCTTAAGTTGTCAGGAGGCATAAGCTATCATCTTCTCCCGTTGCATCAAAACAACACCTAAGCCTTTATGCGAAGCGTCGCAGTACACGACAAAGTCTTCGCTTCCTTTAGGCAAAGATAGGATGGGCGCACTACACAACTTCTCCTTCAGAAGTTGGAATGCTTCTTCTTCCTTTTCTCCCCATTCATACTTAACCTCCTTTAATAGCCTGCTAGACCTAGAAACTGGCAGACTTCTGATGGGTTCCTAGGGGCTGCCCATTCCTTAATGGCCTCAATCTTGGCTGGGTCAACATGAACTCCTCGACTATCTATAACGTGACCTAAGAATTGCACGGTCGAAATCCAAAATTCACACTTAGAGAATTTGGCATACAACTTCTCTTCTCTCAACAACTCTAAAATGAGCCTCAAATGCTCTTCGTGCTCCTCTCTACTCTTGGAGTATATCAAGATGTCGTATATGAATACTATCACAAACTTATCCAGATATGGCTTACATACTCGGTTAATGAGATCCATGAATACCGCTGTCGCGTTGGTCAAACCAAACGACATCACTTGGAATTCATAGTGCCCATAACGAGTCCTAAACGCCGTCTTAGGAATATCCTCCTCTCGAACTAGAAGCTGATGATAACCAGACCGTAAGTCGATCTTGGAAAAGACACTAGCTCCTTGGAGTTGGTCAAATAGGTTGTCTATTCTAGGTAGCGGGTATCGATTCTTCACCGTCAACTTATTCAACTCCCTATAGTTAATGCACATCCGAAACAATCCACCCTTCTTCTTCACAAACAACACCAGTGCTCCCCACGGTGACGAACTTGGTCGAATGAATCCCTTCTCTAACAACTCTGCCAACTATTTGGACAGTTCCTCCAATTCTCTCGGAGCAAGTCGATAGGGTGCCAGAGCTACGGGTGCAACACCAGGTATCAACTCAATTTGGAATTCCACTTGTCGGACAGGTGGAATTCCTGGCAGATCGTCAGGAAACACATCCGGAAACTCTCTAGCGACGGGTACATCCTTAAGGTGTCTTTCAATCTTCTTCTTTCTTTTCTTTTCAGAAATTCGAGCCTAGAAAAGACAACCTCCTCTATCGATGTACTTATGGGCCTTAATACAAGAGATGATGCTCAACCGGGAGGGACCTCCACAGTCGCTCCGATCTCCTTGTATGCTCAAAACATTTTCGCCACACGGTACACACACTATCTTATCATCGCAGATGATGTGTGCACCGTTTTTCGACAACCAATCCTTTCCGATGATGACGTCAAAACTTCATAAGGTAACTGGCAATAGGTCTATGCTAAACGGGTGGTCTAGGAAACTCAAGGTACAACCTCAGACTATAGTGTCAATCATTTCTCTATTTCCGTTAGCTAACTCCACATCATAGCTTAACCCTAAAGGTGTTGGGGAAATTCCTAGTAATGGCATAAAGGTGGTGGATAGGAAACTCATATGGGCACCAGTATCAAACAGTATGGAAGCATAGCGATTATTGAGAAGGAACGCACTACCGTAACCACGCTAGGGTCCTCACCACTTCCTTCCCAATAGCATACACACGCGCTGTTCCCATGTCTCTCTGCTGATTCCTAACACCCTGATTTCCCTGGTTCCCTACAACCTCTCGCTTCACAGGGTTTAGGCCATTACTTCCCACACCTCGGTTAACAATTCCTTCTCCATTGCCGGGGGTTCGCTTCATCCACGGCTCTCGGCACTCATTCTTGTAGTGCCCTTTCTTTCCACATCCAAAACAGGTGATAGTGGCCTTCCAGTCCGCTCCTTGTGCAGTTTGAGCCGCAGCAAGAGGACATGACCTACAGTCCTTGGCTATGTGACCTACCTTAGAGAAGTTCCTACACACTATTGAGCATGGTCCATGGTGGTGTTGGTTTCAACGACTACACAAAGGCTTGCTACCTTCATAATCCTTCTTCTCTCCATTTCCTATGGCGAACACCCTGGCTGTTTCTTGCCGTTTGTTTCCATTCCCTTTAACAACCTCATTCCTCTTCCTCTTATAACTCTTATCACTCTTACCCTTGTCTCCTCCTTCTAACACATAAGAGTCCATCAAACGCTGAGCCACGGTAATTGCCTCATGCAAGTTAGCTGGCTTTGCAGCAATGACATCATTCCTCGTAGCTAAAGGCAATCCATCAATATACCTCTCAATCTTAAGGGCTTCAGTGCGAACCATTTCAGGGCATAGCAGCGACAACTCTTGGAAACGACGATTGTAGGTCGTCATGTCGGTACCCTTAACCTTATGGTTCCAGAACTCAATCTCTAACTTCTTAACTTCATTCCTAGGACAGTAAGTCTTGATCAGGTGAGCCTTAAACTGGGTCCAAGTCATGCTATAAGCTACATTACTTCCTACGGATCTGCGATAGTTGTTCCAGCAGGTCAACGCTTCGTCCTTCAAGGTAAATGTTGCATACTTAACCTTACAATCCTCTTCACAATTACTAACGGTAAACACAGACTCAGTTTTCTCCATCCACCTAGTTAGGTAAACCACTCCCTCGGTTCGTCCGAACTCGATGGGACTACAGAATCGGAACTCTTTGTAGGTACAACCTTGAGCTCGATTAAGCGGTGGGGTTCCACCAGAGGTGTTAGAGATTAGATTCGCTAGCAGCTCAGCCTACACGCTGCGCCATAAAGTCGGTCGATGTTGGCTAGATTCAAAGGCGGAGGGTTTTGTGGAACAAGACCATTCTCAGCACGGTCGTTCACATTTGGGTTCCCAACAAATGGGTTATCAGATTCTGTTCTCAACGGTGGAGTGGTGGTCGGACGACGACCTCGACAAACAGGGTTAACCACAATAGCAGGGGCTGCTCGGTTGGTCCTAGGCAGGTTTCGTTTTGGTGCCATTGATCTGAAGGTAAGAATAACAGTTTCATAAGTTCACAATTCACGCTTTAAAGATTGGGTTTGGTTCCAAGGATCATCGAATAATGCACGAATACATAATCAAGGATAACTAGGATAACGCTATATCATAACAAAACGACTAGAGACTGAATCATAACCAAAGGATGTACATTCTAATAACCATAACTCATAGGTTCCAAAGCGGAATACATGAAAGGATACGGAGAAATCAAAAATGATCCTAACAACGATACTAACAAGATAACTAGGATAGATCTACATCTCGAACTAGAGACTATTAGGCCAAGATGGTACAATGCCAGGAATCTAACACCATCTAGCCACGATCACGAATACCACTAATAGATCTCCTAACATCGTCAACCTCTCTCCATAGAGATGAAAGCTCAACACGCTGAGTGTCACGATCACTCTTTAGATCCACGACCTCCCTCTCCAACTCGCCTATCCTACGCCATAGCGCTCTGTCCGCATCTCGGGCTGTCACGAACCCTCTCAGCAAGTCCCCTACCTGCTCCTGGAGCTCCGACATACCCTATCTCAGAATCGTAGTCCTCCTAACTACAGAACCCATATCTGCTCTCAAATCCTCAACACTAGCCCTCGATACTCCAACCAACTGATATGTCAACCTACTAAGCCTAACACCCTGAGATGTAATCCTCTCCTAAATCAGACCCGTCTCCCCCTACTCCTCGGGCTCTAAAGCAATCTCTGAAGGTATCTCTGAACCTAGGGGGCTACCTATCTTAGGTGGGTGAGGAGGTGAACCAAAGTCAAAAGGCTGCCCAGGAGAATCAGGCTCGGGCAAAGGTAAGGGAGAGCCTGGTCCTAGAGAATGCGCAGAATGCGCAGGACTCTGCAATGGTGGAGTACCCCCTTCTGGGATATCCTCATCATCCTCCTCCTGAGGATCCTCATCCTCATCTACATACTCCTCCTCGATCTCATGCTCCTCCTCGCCCTCATCTTCAGAGGGAGAGTCCATGAGTCGGCCTCTCTGTGTGGGTAAATCCTGAGGTGATATAGTAAGGGATCTAGGTCTTCTAGGACATGGTGATGACAGAAGAGAGTGGGCTGCTAGGTGAATAGGTGATGATGGTGGTCGCATGGACATGCGGGCAGTACTACGAGTAAGTCTAGGAGTCTGGGCTCGTGCTAAGACCTGATGCAATGTGAGCTGCCTAGATGAGCTAGGGCGATCATATGATGATGATGAACTAGAGTTACGGGCAATCACATAGGGATCACCTTGCCCAACAGTCACGAGAGTCAATGCTGGGGAAGTAGAAGCAGCAAGGACGTCCTCAGACACATCATAAGCTAGTGAAGGCATGGTCTGTGACAATGGCATAGGGTAGGTATAAGTGTTTGAAAACAACTAGTTCTAATAAGCGCATCAACTCAACCAAAACATATATCACATAATGAAAGCTTTAAAATAGAGGTAATGCATTACTCAAAATATGCCTTTAAATAAAACACATAAGTTCTATTCTATCACATAATCCACGCATCATATAATCCCAAATCAAATCAAATCAATCATATAATCAAGCTCATAATCCCAAAATCATAACATATCAATAATCCAAATCAAGCTCATAAAATCTCGACAATCAAATCACAATTCATAATATCTCATAAATCATAATATCTCATAAATCATAATATCTCATAAATCAAATCGCAGTTCATACCATAATCAAATAAAGAAGCTTCGGCTTGGCAGGCGGGCATGCGTCGGTCGAGGATCAATCAAGTTTTCGGGGCGTTACATGGATTGGTACATCACACAAGCATAGCAAACAAGATAGTCATATTATCATTCAAAAACCAATCCCAAATTTAATTGTCGAATACAATCATCCCAAAATAGTTAAATGTAAGGCCCAATATGATTTATAAAATAGGTCCCCATAATATTATCAGAGTTTGATTATGATCCTTCAACCATGCCTCCTTGCCAAGCTTCCACAGAACACGCATTCCAAACATCACTTAAATACCTGAGTAAAACACGCTAAAAGGTCAGCTAATGCTGGTGAGTTCATAGGTTTAAATTCAAGTTTAAATAGTGGACATGTAGGAGTTTATTTGCTATGCGAGACCTAAGATAGATACACAATATCACCTCAATCACATACCAATATCACAATCAACAATATCATCAATAACATATCCAACGTCATAGTAGGGCGCTAAGTGACACTAGCCAGGGCAGTCGTAGCAAAGTCTAGAACGATTGCTACCCTGGACTAGGTCGAGGTAGAAGTCTATACTTAGCTAGGCAAGTGTCATAGCAATTAAGATTGCTACCCTAGACTAAGGCAACAACTACCACATATCTATCTAAACAGTCAAGCACATAAACAAATCAAAATAGTTTAAAATGGTCCAAAAAGAGTAGCATGATTTCTCACCCCAAATTAATTAAAAACATAGATAAAAGTGGGGCTATGAAACTCACCTCAAGCAAGCAATGCACAAACAAACACTAGCAAGAAGATAACAGCTAACACGGCTCAGCAACTACCAACTCGGCACAACCTATTAATGTAAACCAATTTTAATATATATTTCCGAAAATCAACGTTATCTACCCCAATGTATTCCTTTTCTTTATCTCCAAAATGTCTTGTTTCACCGTTTAGTCCTAGCGTTTGGTATCGTCGTGTGTGTGTATCGACTCAACATGATATCATGAATGCACTCAAATAACCACAATGCGACTCAATGCAACACAATGAGATGTCTAAGCGATAAGCTCCACAGTCCAATAAGTCTCGGAATAAATAGTAGACCTTATCGAATTCGTCAACTCGATAAATCCAATTATTTATTTGTGTCGCTTATTATCCCATAAACCGGTCGCATCCTAACGAGTCATAAGGATAATTCACCCATTAATAACATTATCTTACGTACCTAGCAGGCTCTTATTAAATTCGTCAACCTAATAAGTCCGCTACCCACGTGGATCGACGCTATTAATGTTAGGTCATCCGTAACCCATGCACACAACGTAAATAAAATTAAATACTTGAAATGGTATTAAATGCTCATAAATGGCACATTTTGATAAACGTGCACTCGAAACATTAAATACTCTTTTAATTATAAACCTTTCCATTTTAAGTTGTTAGTTCTCATTTAAAATAGTGAATAACAAGACAAGTCTTGTTATAGATGGTTTTAGTTATGAAAACCATTTATTATTTATGTTTCACCATTTATTAATCATGTTTATATATATATATATATATATATATATATATATATATATATATATATATATATATATATATATATATATATATATATATATTATGTCAAATTCAATATAAGTCTTAAATATTTATTCGTTTCGAGTCCACAAGCACGAGTCATGACTTCTCGGCTTTTAATCAATCTATATTCCAATATATACTAAAGTCCATGTTACGGCGTTGTCGGAGTCAACTATGACTAAATAGTCAAAGTAACACCGACGTTGCTCAAAGTTGAAAATTTATATTATAAGTCCAAGTAAATAATCACAATAGCGCAACTCAATCTCAAATCAACCCATATCAATCTCGCCATCCAAATAAAACTACCAAAAATACCCGTAACCAATGTTATTACCCTAATGGTCATGACGCGGTCACAATTAAGACTACGTGAACCAAACAAGCTCTAGAAGCTTTTCGGCTCCACGCGTCTCATCCAAACACTAACAAAAACAACCAACAAGATACCACAACAACCCGACCCAGACCCTTGGTCCATGTGGGTCTCGTACGCCACACACCACGACCCAACGTGGGTCTTGTGGCTCGTACGCCTCAACAAACACATCCAAACACTCCCAAATGGCTTCTACTACAACCAAACACAATCAAACAACCTCCAAACAACATCCAATCATCAAACCCATCAACTAATCTAAACCCATCATATGAAACTACAATAAAAATGCAAAAACACAATAAAATGATACAACACACGATACCAAATCACTAGCTACATATTTTATTAGTTGTAAATTAGTTTTAGACCCAAGTTTCATCCACAACCCATGTATGTAGAGCCATGTACTAGCCTAAAAGGACCCATACGTGGCTTTTCATGGCTCAAACGAGCTTGAACACGTTCCTTTTACCTTTTCCAAACCCGATCTACAAGATTACTTGAAAACCCTAAAATCACGAATAGTTTTTGTAAGATTTGGAGGTGTTAATGAAGGCTTCTATAGGCATTCTATATATGAATGGAAAGAGGAGAGAAAGATCTACAAAACGGTGGTGGTGGTGGGTGGTCACGCGTTATCGTGTGGCAGGAATTTGGCCGGAAGTGGGTGGCGGCTATGGTGGTTTTAGGGTTAGGGTTTATTTTAGGAGAGAGAGAGATGTAGAGAGAGAAAGTGGTGTTATGTGTGTGTTTTTAGTGAGAGAATGAAAGGGATGAAATGAGATGAGATGAGGGTATTTATATTTGAGGGTGGGACTAAAATAAAAATGGTGGGGAGGGAAGGGGGCGCCGGAAAGGGTAGAAATTGGAGGGCCAAAGTGTAACATATTGGATTTCACCAACACATCAAACCATGATACTAAGTGGCGTACACCTTAAGGTTTTAGAGAGAGTAAGGTTAGAGGTTTAGGGAACTTAGTGAGAGAAAGTAAAAGTATTATTATGACCTCCAACCCTCTACCTTGGGAGGTAGAGGGTATTTATAGTACCTTACATAAACGCCACCTCTTGGCGTGGATCGGGCATACAAAGGTAAAGACCCGTCCGTCCTCCACGGTGTTACTTAACTAAATACTAACTAACATTAAATAACTACGACTACGAGCTTTCTAATGATTACATATACTTGAGGTGACTGACACTTTAACGACTGGATTTTCTAAATCCTAACACAAAGTCGTAATTTTTCATAAACTATCCCGTTTACCCATTCCCGAGCTCATATATTGTCCTACGAGTGTCCTACGACTTTCCTTCGACTTTCTATTGTGTTTATTTATATTTTTCCACGAGTTTTGACTATTTTTTTGTCAAGTTTCGAGTTACGGTTTAAAAGTTACGTTATTTCTTGTTTTAGGATTTTATTGTGCTGAATCGCATAGTGCCTAACAAAAAGAGTTAAAACTCACACGATAACTCATACGATAATAAAATAAATCATAAAAACCAATAAACGATATCAAATCAAGTCATGATCGATTAAAATAGTTCTAAAGGCAAATACTCAGTTTAGTTTAACGTAATGCGGTTACCTAAAATTGACTCCCTAATTGCCAGTTGTCACAAGAACGATCAATCCCCCGTATCTTGCCTATACTACACTATCACGGTTAGGTACTCTACCTACGAGGATTGTAAAACTTCTTGTGTCTACAATTATCCGCATCAAATTTTTGGTGCCATTGCCCGGGAATAATCTAGGTTTCAATTTTTATCTCGTTTAGGTCTACTCACTAGATTCCTATCAAGTGAGATTTTTCGTTTTTATTTTGTAGCTTTCTTTAGTCTTATTTTCTTTTCTTCGTGTTTTTGTTCGTAAAAATTATTCATTGACTATTCGTTTGCCATTATGGAGGATGCGAATCCACTAAACTTTTCACCCAATCATCATTTTGGTTATTTCATTGAGTTTGATGATTTAGATAATAATAACGAGCATGAAAATGGGTCGTTTTACTTTTCGGATTCCGATGAGGATCTAGGTGATGGAGAAGTTATTGATGAAATAAGGAAGGAGGAAAAAGTAAATCTTCCTTAATATTTTGACCCAAGAAAAAAAACAGAAAAGACATCCCTTTTAATATGCAATTTCCTTGTAAAATTGGATTTAGAAGCTTTGACGCTTACCTTAATTCGGCTTTACCAATGAATGTAATCTCACGTGCTTTATATAATACAATCATGGTAAATGAGTTAGTGTACCAAGGAAATAATCTCGTAGCTATGGTTGAACCTATGGATGTCTTTGTAAGAAGTTTTGTCTACTTAATTGATTTTGGTGGTCATAGAAGATTTAGGAGAATTCATTGACAATAAGTTTACTCAAGTCATATTTGGAAAACCCTTCAAAAGGTTAACTAGGTTAGATGAGAAACTTGTTGGTGGATTGATTACATTCTCAAATGGAGTCGAGGTTTAATTTATTAAATGCCTGGTTCACACCCTAGGTTTAAAAACTTTACAACCGAGGCATGTAATAGATTGACTCTTATTTCATTATAAAATGAGAATGATAAAAGGAATGGGCTTAGACATCCTTATGAAAAGAACAAGAGATATTATAAAGGATGTTTAGAGTTAGGAGCGAATACAAAATGACGATGCAACTATTAGTTGGCTCACATATGTGCATGTGAGCACGCATGAGATGACTTAATAGGACATGACTTTGAGTCTAGCTACAAGACTCGTAAATAAAGAAAAGCACTTCTTGGGAGGCAACCCATGCTTTTTAATTGTTTGATGTTTTATTTTATTTTTGTTTGTGTCATATATGTTTAATAATAATTGTTTAATTTTCATGTTTGAATATTTCGTGAAAATGCTTTATTTTATTTTTAACATCGTCTTAATTACATATAATGGTATTTTAGAAAAAGATAAGTGTGGAAAATTCATATTTTGTTTAAAAGAACGAAATTCGAACATGAAAGATTTTCAATTCATAACTAGCATATATTCTATCTTGTTTGTATATTTATTAGAGTCAAATGCTTTTATCGAGTCACAATAAATGTCTTATAGGAAATTTATAGGTTTTAAAAGTTAGAATATTTCCAGAAATTTTTTGAAAAACAAAACGAACAATCTGTCAGGACATCCCGACGGCGTCACACATACAAGGTGACGATGTCCGACACTGTGGCAAAAGTTTTTTTTCCTGATTTTTGTTTTTCTGTTGAAACTTTTACAAGATTCATGTAAATATTTATTTTGCAAGCATTATATCTTATTCTCTTTCTAGTTTAGTTTTATTATATATAGAGTTTATCGCCAATTTTATGCTGAGTTTCGTGTTCGTTTTCTTATGATTTACATGTTATATTGGACAAGTAGATTAGATTGTCCAATGATATGAATCACATAGAATTTTACCTTCTTGGAGGAGGATTTGACCATATTTTCGTTTTCCGTTCATATCAAGCTATTCAGGGGAGTACTAGTTTCTTTTATCACTTTGATTTTTCCCTTTTCCGTTTTTGGTACTTTTTAAGAACATTAGGGACAATGTTCAATTTAAGTGTAGGGAGGGTAAAAAGGAACACCTTAGAAACTAGTCACACATTTTCTATTTGTTTTGTTCTTAAGTAAATTATGTAATAAACCAAAAGGAAACTGAGGCAAATAGACCGCGCACCCTGAGGCTTATCACTTTCCGGACCACGCTTCTTTCCGTTATGAAAATGGACCAGTTGCCCAGCGACATTTTTGGACCCAATGAGTGGCTGCCACGTGTCCGAAAACCTATGACAAAAGTACATATGTTGAACGTATATGTCATGTACTGTAAGGTATTTTTTTTGGGCAACTTGTATTATTTTTTGGGCAACTTTAGATTTTTTGGCAACTTGTATTTATACACAAGGATATTTTCATCATTTTACATTTTAAATTAAAAAAAAATTACACACCCACACAAAACAAAACAGACTCACACCACATAAGTCACACCTCTTCTCCTCCTCATAAACCATCACAATTCACACCACCACAACCATCCAAGAACCCGACTCCAAGATTTCCCCTGATCATATTTGTACTAAGTTGGAATCAAGAGATGTGTGATGGTCCTAGAGGAATAGAAATTTTCCCTGACCATTTTCAGGTTTCAACATCTGGTGTCGAGACCCCTCAAACACAAACTTCTTCAAGTTCATGTACGAATCACGAGTTTCAGGTATTATTCAGAACGCAAATACAACTTATAGTAGATGTATACAATTATTCAGAACGAATTTTAGTAACATTTCCATGGCAATACCAACATGGGGTAACATAATCACGGTAAGTTTTCTTTCGAACAACTAACAATAGAAGCATAGAGGTAGCAACATTAAAAAGTAACTAGCAGCTGTAATAAGTGACAACGAGCAGCAGTTAAATCCAAGGAGCAGCCTATAGAGCAGCAGGAACGTTCATGAGGGCAGTACTAACATGTACGAGCAGGAGTTAGATATGCAGGTAATAAAGGGTTCAACCTGGCTGCCGGTTCAAATTTGGTCTCAAAACACTGAGGTGCTTTTGAAGCACTATGGCCCAGAAAATTTCTTGTAGCAATAGAAAACTGACTTCAAGTCAGTAACCAAAATACTAATGTGATTTTTTAATAGGCAGCAACATAAATTAAAGTTTTAGCAGTAAGAAAAAAATGGGATTTTGATTGTGGGCAGTAAGTTGTGAGTTGTTATTTTAAGTTTTTCTTTTTGCAGAATACATAAAATTTTATTTATTGATTAATATATTTGATCAATTTTTGCTTTAGCTTTCTGTTATTTAATTACATTTGCAATTTATAGGTACGATGGAAAGGCTATAGTTATAAGCATGACACTTGGGAGCCTATGATAGTCTCAAGTTACTTAGTCATTTTACTAAACCATGAACCTTTTACCAAGTTTTAATCATTACATGAACTGTTTTTGTATGTAACAGTGAGTGCAACTGTAAGGAGGCTATTAAGGAATTTGTGATCAGAGGGTACCATTCAAGAATGTTACCTCTTCGTGTAAGATTACCCCTCTTTTCTGTATCACAATCATTTATATGTACTTGCTTTATATGTTGACACTAAATGTGATTTTTCTATTTTTACCATAAGCGTATTTTACGTGTAGAAAATATCGGGCATTCTGGTACTTTAGACCCTAAGGTTACTGGGAAGTTGATTGTTTGTATTGATAGAGCTACTAGGTTAGTTATGAGTTAGCAAGGTGCTGGTAAGGAGTATGTTTGTGTTGCTAGGTTGCACACGGATGTTACGGATGTGGCAAAGGTTGCGCGGGCTCTTGAGACGCTTACTGGAGCGGTTCCGTTGATTTCTGCTGTTAAGAGGCAGTTGAGGATTAGGACTATTTATGAGAGTAAGTTTCTTGAGTATGATGCTGAGAAGCATTTGGTTGTGTTTTGGATCTCGTGTGAGGCGGGTACGTATGTTAGGACTTTGTATGTTCATTTGGGGTTGATTTTGGGAGTTGGTGGGCATATGCAGGAATTGAGGAGGGTCAGGTCGGGTATTATGGGTGAGAAGGATAATATGGTTACTATGCATGATGTTAT
>OU343222.1:80881790-81004910 GCA_910596185.1 Chrysanthemum makinoi
TTGATTCTTCATTTTGCATGTTTGATAACTGAAAGTGGAGGTCTTTAACCGATCCAACGGATAATCGAAGTTTTGAGTCGCCTTTGAGATCATCACCATATTAAATCTCCACTCATCCATTGTGGTGTTGGTATTAGGTGATGTTGTGACTTTTGGACCGACATGCTCACATTCTAGATCATGATATATTCTTATCGTGAGTAGCGAAGCTTTAGTTGATTCATGATATTGGCTACAGCAGCGTAAGCATGGAGTGAAAATATCAGAGTCATTGATGCACTAATCATGATTTCTTTGGAATGAATGTGTTGTGTGAGCATGCGGCTATGGATTGACCGCTCCATTCGATCACCGCAAACGGGTGTACCTCGATAAAACGCTTAGCAATAAAGCGCACAAAGTGTCTTTGATCACTTTGTTGAATTGAGGTACACGCCCACGGTTCCCCGTTGATCAAGCATAAGTACCGCTCGTGATCGTATAATTCAAGAATTTCCTTGACAGGTTTCGCACGCTTCTAGCTATTCTCAAACCGAACGCCTCAAAGAAGACAACACGAGTGAGTGAACCAAATGAAATGAGATTCAATGATTGATGAAAAGTGATTTGAAAACAATCGTGTATTGCTCAATAGAAATTGTTTTTGCAATACAACGAAGGTTTTAATGAAAATCAATTATCAATCATAAACACCTTTTATTTTGAGAAAAAGTACACATCGATGTGCTAAAGAAAAGAGTTTTTGAGCACAAAGACCAGTTTTTCAAAGGTATCCGTCAATCCATAACCCCGAACCGTGATTGATTCAAAAGATTGAGTCGCTCCATTGTTTATGTTCAGTTGTCACATGGTTGATCTATTGAATAGATCTCACATGCCACCTACCAGGAGCTTGTTTGATGTTGGCTCCAGAAGGCTTTCCATCTTCATTGTGAATATGTTTGCATATCACTCAGATGTTCTGGCAATACCACAAGGATAATGCGTAGGACTCATAAGATATAATCTCTCTTCCACATTGTGTGAAACAGAGAGTCTTCATTGAAAGTGTCCTAAAGAGATTTATATGATGATCTCGTGGCTCTAGACTCAATTGTGCATATTTGGTTCCTATGCCGAGACTAGGGAGAGGGTCTCCTTCTTCAATATCAACAATCTCTAAGAGAAAGTCGATAGATTATGTCTTCCTCCCGTGAGAATGAAACAAGTCCTTTTAAGAGGAACTTGAGTGGTTTGGAAAGTTGAAGTGCAGCAAGGCCACCGGGTCCATGACATCTTTTCTTCAATACCGATGTTACCTTGGTAACCACCAGTAGTATATGAATTGAACCCGTTTTCTGCCCTAAGGTTGAATAATTGGAGGGCTATTTCTTTTCACCCTTTTTCTCATTCAATTCTTTTTCATTCTTCAACCTTCAGGCTTACCGAGACTTCAACTAGAACCTTGTTGGGTTTATTCCAAGACTAGCTCAGTCTCAATCGCACTCTTCCCATAACTCACTTTTCTCCTTTTTTCATCATACCTAAGGACTTCTACACTATCTAGTGGATTGTCCTGGGTAGATCCCTCTCGTTCTGGATCATGGGAACTCATCCTAACCTTATCATCCTTATATCACCATACATAAAGTAAAGTTGGTCGGTCTTTTGGTATTGTTCATCTGCCATTGGAACCAATTGAAAACCATTTGAAAATCAATCAAGATACTTGTGATATAGAATCAAAGCATTTTGTATCTTAATTGTTTTGATATTTTAGAAATGTCCCCCTCAACATATGCATAAATATTCAGAATTTGTTTAGCACATGGAGGCAAGAGATCTTTGAAATCGTTAGATTAAGAATGAAAGGTCCAATCTTTTGATTAACATTTTCTAAAATGATCATCATCACTTCCCAATCAATTTGAGTAGATAAAACATTTTGAGGAAGGATGAGGTTTTCAAAAGTTTGCTCCCCTCAATATGTGCCTCAAAGTTTGAAAGAGTTTTGCACATATTAGAGGGAACCTGCACTTAGAGACAATTCAATCACGTTTCAATAATTTGAGGTTTAAAGTAGATGCTCCCCTCAACATGTGCATGGAAAATTTGAAATCGTTTGTCACATGCGGGAGGAAAACATGCTAAACACTTATGAAACCATTTATCGAATTATCAGTTTAAATCCAATTTAAATCACAAATTCTCCCCGATCACAATTATCAAATCATTTGAGATTTGTGATCTCTGTAGATTTAAATTGATTTTGAAAGCTTTTAAGGAGAATTGTGACTTGATTATGAAAACGTTTTAACCGATAAGGATTGGATTTTGAGACTTTAAACTCCATTGATTAAACATGCATGATTATCTTTTGAAAACATAATAATAACCAAGGTCTTGAACCAATTGTGTAAAATATTGTAAAACATTTAGAGTAGACCTTGCTCATTTAAGTGCTAATTGTTTGAAAATAACACTTTTTGATTTAATTGAAAAATCATTCTCCTCCTCAATCAATGACGAAAGTTGTTGATTGATGGATTGAGATTTTGACACTTGATAAGTTCTTTTGATTTTCAAAAATAGAGTCCGAAGTTTTCAAAACAATTTTTTCATAAGATTGCAAATATTTTCGATGAATCTTTAGAAGGAAAAATATTTGAGATTAAACATTTGTCTTGTTAATGACAAACATTTTGTTTTAGAATCAGAGCATTAGGTTTGAAACATGAGATAAAGCATGGCTCTCTGTTCTTTCTTTGAAAAGCGGGTTACTGCCTGAAATGACAATAAACCATTGTTTCACTTTCTCCAAAAATATTTTTGATATATTATATTATTATATATTTTTTTTTTTTTTTTTATAATATTATAATAAAATCTAAAATACCTAAAGTCCTGTCATTTTTGAATGACAACACAAAGACCGTAGATATTTTTGAATTGAGAAAAACATGACAAATGACAAGATATAATCAAATGATATTATTTTTATTATTTTTTTTTTTATTTTTTTTATTTTTATATATTTTTGATTTTGATTTTTAATTTTTATAGATTTTTAGTTTTTTATTTTTCTATTTGCATTTTGAAGGTTTTGTAATTTTGTATTTTGTTTTTCGAATAGATATTTACAAGAAGATGATGAGCCTTTCCTACCCTCGTCTTCCTCCTAAAGATGTTTGAGTGTTTCTGGTTGAAGGCTTTTCAAGCCAAGTCGTGGAAGAATAAACTCAAACGTTCTCTTGGAAGAGCTTTGGTGAAGATGTCTGCTAACCGGTATTCTGACTTCACAAAATAGAGTTCCACCACACCGTTTTCCACTTGTTCCCTGATGAAATGATGTCGAATGTCGATGTGCTTTGCTCTTGAGTGTTGAACGTTGTTGCATGAGAGAGCAATAGCACTTTTATTATCACATTACAGAGGAATTTTGTTGAATTCAAAGCCATAGTCAGATAATTGGGATCTCATCCAAAGGATTTGAGCACAACAAGATGACATGCCTATGTATTCAGCCTCTGTAGAGGAAATAGAAGTACTCATTTGCTTCTTTGAAGACCAACTCACAAGCTTATCACCCAAAAACTGAGCACCTCCTGACGTACTTCGACGTATATCTTGACATCCTGCATGATCAGCATCTGCATAGGCTGTTAGTGACATACCGGTGTCCTTCGGGCACCATAGTCCCATATTGATGGTTCCTTGGAGATACCGAAAGACCCGTTTAACCGCTTCAAGGTGCTTTTTAGTAGGCTTAGCCTGATATCTAGCACACATGCACACAAATAACAAGATGTCGGTCTACTAGTGTGAGGTACATCGTGGATCCAATCATACTACGATATTTCGTTTGATCTACCATGATCCCCGAGTGGTCCTCATCCAGCTTGGTACGTTCAATCATGGGAGTGTCAACGGTGTCACAAGAAACAAATCCAAATTTCTTTAAAATCTCATTTGCATATTTAGATTGATTTATAAAAATGCCTCCGGACTTTGTGAAATTTGTAATCCCAAGAAAAATGACATTTGTCCCATCATTGACATTTGAAATTTGGAACCCATTTCATTTGAAAAACGATCACATTCATTGGGGTCGGTCGAGGCAAAGATAATATCATCAACATAAATTTGAACGTGAATTAAATGTTTGCCCGACTTTTCTGAACAATGTCGGATTAACTGCTCCCTTGCTGAATCCAGTAGATAGAAGAAACTTTGATAGCGTATCATACCATGCTCTAGAGCTTGCTTTAAACCGTAAAGGGCCTTTTTCGCGATATAGACATGAGTAGGATGCTCTGATTCACAAAACTCTCTGGCTGGCTGACGTAAACCACCTCTTTCAAATCTCCATTAAGAAAGGCGGTTTTCACATCCATCTGATAGACTACCATGTTCTTACTTGCAGCATTAGCCAAGAAGATTCTGATTGCCTCGATACGAGTAAAAGGAGCAAATGATTCTTCAAAGTCAATACCCTCTTCTTGACGATATCCTTTAGCCACTAACCTAGCCTTATTTTTCAACACATCACCATGCTCATCAAGTTTCACTTTGAAGATCCACTTTAGAGCAATGATCATAGCAAGTACTGGAGCAGTACTAATTCCCATACATCTAATCGATCAAACTCATGAATATCTTCTTGCATGGCATTGAACCAGCTGTCTTCATTCATGGCAGTTTTAACGTCTTTAGGTTCGATCTAGAGAACGGAGTTGAAGAAGCACCATAAGGCAAGAAGTTGTTTACGAGTGGATACAGGACGAGAAGGGTTTCCAATGATGTTGTCCAATGGGTGATCATGTGTCCATTTTCTAAGGTGTTCATGTGGTTGTTGTTGTGGAACTGAGTAGCAGTCGATGTCTCCGATGAAGATGGTTCGATGATGATTCGGAGCAAATATATTTTTCAAATGGAGCATCTTCAGGAGTAGCAAAGGGATTAACTTCATCATTGATGCCGGAAACAATTCCATGATGTACATTTGATGATTGATGATTTGTTGATGAGACAGAGTGATCGCCAGCAGCGCTTCTTGACTTAATGATATTGAGACTGAAGGGTTCACTTCATTCACAGGGATAGGAGGCCTCTGTTGGAATTGATTTCATCATTGGCATTTGCTCATAATGTTCATCAAACATGTGATCAAACAATTTCTTTAAATCATCTTCAGATGGAGGTACATATGGAGTTGCTTGAGAGGAGTTTGGTACAAGGGATGAACCAATGGGACTATTTAGAAGTGCGGGTCCAGAATCGGATTGTCAGAGCCATTTGACCGTCACCATCGAACGTAACGGAATTGTTTCCATGATATTTCGGTTCTCTTGTTGTAGATTCAGTAACCCTTCTTGTTTGGTACATAACCAACAAAAACTCCAATATCTGCTTTTGCTCTTAATTTACCTAGGTCTTGACCGTCATTAGTTGGATAGCACAAACCAAACACACGGGTAGAGAGATCAGGTTTTCGTTTATGAACAAGTTCATATGGAGTTTTTCCATTAGAGGTGTGAATAAGGGAACGATTTTGGGTGTAGCAAGCAGTGGCAATGGCTTCAGCCCATAGAAACATTGGAACCTTCGAATAAATTAGCATTGTTCTTGCGGCTACCACAAGAGTTCGATTTCGTCTTTCAACTACACCGCTCTGTTGAGGAGTTCGTGGAACACTTCTTTGATGACTGATTCCAACACTTTCATAAAACTGAATTAAGTCTTTGTTAACAAACTGTGTATTGCCTGTAACATTCGACAGTTTTGTTGAGTCGAACCTGAAGCTGTTTGATTAGTTTGATGATGACATCCTGAGTTTCATCCTTTGTCCTCAAAAACTTTACCCAAGTAAATCGAGAGTAGTCATCAACAACTACTAGAATGTATTTCTTCCCATTTATCGTTTGCACTCTCATTGGTCCACACGATCCATATGAAGGTGAAGAACTTCCATTACTGAAGTTTAGGGTTTGGTTTGTGGGTATTCTGCTTTTACCCAATTGGCAAGTGAACAAAGATGATCTTTTTCATATTTCAACTGTAACCTCTCGACAAGATCCTTTTGGAAAGGTTATTAACGGTGCCAAGTTCAAGTGATTGAGACGACGATGCCATAACCATGACTTTGTTTTAGAAGCCTTTGACAACAAGCGAATTGGAGAAGACTTCATCATATCTTCGATAGAGATGGTGTATAGGTTAGAACCACGTGTACCTCTTAATAATTCCACACCATCAAGTTCTCTAACAAAGCAAGTATGTTTTCTAAAGGCCACTTCTAGATCGAATCACGAATTGACCAATGAGAAAAATTATGACCAAGACCTTCCACATAATATACCCCTGAGATTACACTTTGCCAACTACATAATCACCATAACCCATAATTGCACCAAAATGATCATTCCGATCTAACAGCCCGATGAATTTACTCACGGTTCATGAGCCGCGACGGTCTCCACCATATGCTTGGAAAGACCGAGTCCAGTACCACGAACGATTTGAACGATCTGTAGTTGAACACAGACAAGAATGGATAACCGGATAATTGGGATCCCCATGCAAGAATGGGTTCCACTTGGTTAGTAACAAGATTGGAACACCCACATCAGAAGTAGAAACAATGGAATCATTAGATATAGATGCAATGCTAGTGTCCATATTTGACCTATTCAAAGTATGTTCACTTCTTAAGGGAATAGTTCTACCAAGTAGGCATCCATTTTCTAGAGGGCATTGTCTTAGCGCATTGAGGCAAAACCGATTAACCTTATGGCCAAAAGGTATCCATTGATAACCTATCTTACTAAATGTTCTTCCGTGGGTTTTCCCTATTTTCTAACTTTCTTTCGTTTTTGTCTTTTAGCCTTCTTAGCATGATTTTTAGCATTAACAATTAACTGGCATTTGAAGATTAGACAAAACATTCACACCACATTCATGATTAGCAAATGAATTCAAGCATATCATTACATGGTTTGCAAATAGTATCGAATTAATTAATTACAAGACGCCTATGGCTAATACTAGAATCAACACGATTCGTTTATTCAACTCAAACTTAAAGTTCCTAGGTTGGTCTTCTACTCTCTTCAAATGCACATTCTTAGCTTGCGAGGTCCTATCATTCCTTGTATTGCCTTGAGACTTTGACCTGCTCGCTTTAATGTCACCATTACTCTGTGAGAGGGAATTATGGGAACATTAGTTGGTTGATCTACTTTTTGCATTCCTTAACTAGATGTGCAGGGATCTGAACTACTTGAAGGCACATTAGTGTTCACTTTCTTAAAATCAAGAATGATTTGAATGCTTGGCACTAGGCATAGAACAAGGCATCACATCTTTTCCTTTCTCACCTAAGGATTTAGGACATGTTGCAATTAAACATTCTAATAGCTCTTGAGATCGTTTGCCTAATGCAAGCAAACCTAATTTCACTATCAAGAGGTTTGTTAATGAAATCCTCTTCCACAATCTCACGGAGACATTCTAGACTATCCTTAAGGTGAGCACAATAGTTATGAAACAGTGTTCATTATTCCTAAGATGAGGAGGAATGTATTTAACGGTCACAAGATATTTATTACGAGATGACTTTGATGCAACATTCTCATATAAACAAGTGGCGTTTCCCATTTTCCCGACTCCTCGATTCTCAATTTCCTTTTATAAAGACGTTATTTTTTCGTTGTTTTGGTCACGAGTGACTTTCATTGAATCATATAACTCTTTAAAGTGTCGTTTAACTTTTCATTTTCTTCTAGAAAACTCTCGCTCCTTTGTAAAGCATTAACCAAGTTTTGAAGATGAAAAGTTTGAGAATACCGAGAATCTAAAGGAGGAGGCATTTGGGAGCCAGTCACATTGTTCTTTTCACCCTTTAATTGAGAGATTTGGGCTTTCAACTTTCTGATCGTGTTACAATGAGCTTGAATCTGTTCATCACGTTTGTTAATTTCAAAACCTGATCAAATTCAGAACATCCAAGGATGTCTTGATATTTGAGGTTTTAACATTTTCTTTGAGATGTTGATATTTTAGTTGTAAATCAAAATGTTCAACTTCTAGTTTAGAAAAATTTACCAAATTATCATGATCATCCGTTCAATTTTATCACTTAGTTTAGAATTAGTTTTTTCAAGCTCAATGACACGATCATGGGAGACTTTCAGAGCAAGAAATAATTCATGAAATTGAGAAGCATTAATAGAACAATTGTGAAGTAGTAAAACACATCTTGAGTAATACATTCAGGAATAAGATTCTCATTCAAGGTATGCAAGTTCTTCCTCTCAATCTCATTATATTTTAATGCTCGCTCATAGTCACTAACCTCAACTATCATTGCATCAAATTCCTTTTCCATTCCTTTAATATCTAAATCCATCCCTTTTTAAGACTCTCAAATTGATCTTTTAGTTGTTTAAAGAAAGGCATGACCTCTCTTTAAAGCATTCTTTGTTTGCTCAAAACCCATTTCCCCTTCAGTTATCCTAGTAGGTGTGATCCTTTTCTTACAAGTTTTCTCAAAATCAACAAATAGTTGAAAATAACATATTGACTGATTAAGGTCTTGCTTTAGTGGCAATAGTTCTAGGAACTAAATGCATTGGTGTATTTGGAGGATACAATGCTGTCGCAGGCATTTTCCTAAATGGAGGGTTTGTTTCAACAAGATTTTCAGCTTTTTGCTTATCTAAGTCCTTTTCCTAAAACTTGTTCGGTGTTAACAACGTTTGAGGCTTAAACTTGTTTCAGGAAATCCAATTTTCCTTTTTGTAATCATGGGGTTTGATCGTTATGTTATTCTTTTACATTCAGGATCTTCTAGCTTCTTATTCATTTTCTCCCTAGATGCATCATCTAATTTCTATCTTCCTCAGTGCACTCAACGCAACTAGGTTTCTGTCTAGGTTTAAGAATCTCATTTCCATCATAGATACATTATGAGCGTTTCTAGCCTTTTTAACAACCTCGTGGATTAGGTTCCTCAACAACGGGAATGATATGCTTATCGCTTAAGACTCTATGCTTAGTGATCAAGTGAGCAAATCAATGGTGTTCCCTTGTACGCATAAACTTATTTTCAAGCTTGTTTTTCAAAGTTTTTAGATTGGAAAATCATTCAAAAGTTTTGATTCCTTAGCATTGAATTCTTGCTTAAGCATTTTAACATTTTCTTGAAGTTCTTGTTTTTGCTTAGCAGTTTTAGAAAGCTTTTCTTGTAAGGAGTTTAACTCTTGTTTTAATACTTCTTTTCTAAAATTACTTTTTCTAATAATTGTACGCATTTGGTCATCCATTTCCTGCTCACAGGTGGTTAACTCAAACTTAGCACGTTGTTCATAAATAGCAACACGTTCTTTATAGGCATTAAGTTCAGAGATAAAGAATCATCGGGGCACATGCAGTGTATTCATCAAAAGCATAGTCATCATTGACTACATAAGATACATCACTTGGTACAATCTCACTTTCACTTTGTTTCACATATTGATCATATGGGACAACATTGATATTACCCATATTTTCAATATCTGACTCAATAATTTCAGTTGATTGTACTTCGTCATGTATCTTTTGCTCATCAACTTCATCGTATAGTTTTAGTACCTTTGAAATGATTTTGTCTTTGGATGGACCAGCTTGTGGTGATGAAGAGACTTTAGGAGGGACCATTGGAGAAATGCTAGCCATGAAAATTGTTTGTGCAGTAGGTTCATCATCAACATCAGAGTCGTATGCATCACAATCAGCGACTTGAAAGGCATTCTGATGATTGTGGCCTATCTCCTGAATTGCCTGCTCATCCACATCTGCATCATATGTCTTAGCATTTCAAGAAACAACAACTCCTCTTCATCCAAAGCTGCACCATTATCCCGAGCTTGCACAGCAACATCTTATCCCAGTATCTGATTCTGAGATGCTGCATGCATGTGCCCTTGCAATATGTCCCTCACCACCACAGTTGTAGCACTTGATTGGCTTTGCTTGTCCCTGATTTCCATTCCTTCCCCTATTCTGATTTGCCACATATCCTCTACCACCTCCACCTCTTCCTTGTTCATATTGCCTTTCTTGAACTGGCTGCACCATAACCTTCCCATCTCTGACAGTGGCTTGATTGTGTGGATTGATGTCGTTCGAGGTTGTTTTGGTGTGTGGAGAGAGTTCATGTTTTGACTAATCATGAGAGCCAGTTGATTAATGAAGTTTCCCACGTCGCAAGATCTCAGCTTGTTTGAACCTTGGATCGAGAATGAGTTTGTGATTACCATTACCCATGGGTATAACTTGAGATGCTTTGGTGGTAATTCCAATGTTTGAGTAGAAGGCAGTTGAATCATTTGATGAGCTAGTCTCTCCCGGGTTGGTTTTGAACTTATCAAGAATCCTTTTTTCAAACATAGCATGTCTCTCATTCTGAAGAAGGAAGGCATAGAGTTGCTCATAGTTTGTATTCTTCAATCCTTTGGTTAGCTTCACGGAGGTGACAAACTTGTGCCATTCGGGATTCATGTTGTTCACAAACTTTGAGTTCAGTTGAATGTTTGGCATAGTCATTCTGATGTTCCTCATGTCATTAACAAGCTTGTGGAATCTCACGTAATACTCATAGACACTCTCATCCGGTTTCATCTTGAAGTGCTCAAATTCATCATAGAGTTGTGATTCTCTGTCTTCCATAGTTAATTCAACCGAAAGAAGCATCTTGTCATTATCCCACACTGCCTTGGCTTCGGTGTTGTGATTGATAAGCTTGTAGATATCTTTTGGAAGACCTTGAAGTATGATGTTAGAAGCCCGATATCAGATCGAATCTCTTTTTTTCCTTATCATTGAGCTCATCATATGTCTTTGGTCTGTCTATCCCATAGATCATTGTTCCATCTCGCAGTAGATCAATTAAGTCTCTTATAGTCTCAATCTGATAAGGTCCTTCATCAATTGATTTGAGAATGTTGACCCATTTTCCTTTCCAAGACAAGTACAACTGATTCTTTGAGCCCAAGAGTCGTAGTCAATTATGTCAAGCATGGGTGGACGAGTATCTGAACCAGCTGCTTGAACATCCTCGGCAAAAGTGGAGATGATTGTAGGTACGTTGGTAGACATGTTTAAAGATTACACGGGATTTTATAACTCAATGATTAAACCGGAAATAGATTTGATGAAAACAGATATTACACAAGAGTCAACCAAGTTGCTAAGAATTCTTGAACAAAGTCGTTAAGCACCAAGTTGCTAAGTAATTAGAAGACAAGTCGCTAAGTTCCAAATCGCTATGAATTTTGACAGCAAGTCGCTATGCACCAAGTCGCTAAGACTTCAAGTTGCTAAATAGCAACTCGCTAAGGTCCAAATCGCTGACACCAAGTCACTAAAAAACTTAAAGAACAAGTCGCTATCAAAATTGAAAGCAAGTCGCTACCCGTAGTGGAGAATACACTAAGTGTACTATTTGTCGGCTTGTGTAAAGAGACAAGTAGCTAGGACCAATTCGCTACGAAAACTCACTACAACTCGCTACCTTTTACTGAAGCAAGTCGCTAGCATGAAATCACCCGAGAGCCAAGTCGCTACTAAGAAAAACTTTAAAAACACACTTTTCAATCCAAAACAAGCTCAACCACGGTGATTCAAGCTTACCAAATCAAAACCCAAGCACATACAATGATCCTAAACACAAAAGTACACCCAAAATTCAAACTTTAACACAAGAAATGAACCAAATGATGCAAAACCACTAAACTTTTTCAAACTCAAAACCATCTAAAACCACTAGAAATCCAAGGATATGTAAGAGATGATCAAACCATGGCTCTTGATACCATTTGTAAAATATTGGATTTCACATACACATCAAAACACAAACACAAGTAGGCGTATAAGATGAGTTTTAGAGAGAGAAAGTTAGAGGTTAGGGAACTTTAGAAGAGAAAGAAAAATCTTATTATGAGCTCCAACTCTCTACCTTGGGAGGTAGAGAGTATTTATAGTCTTACAATAAAACACCACCTGACGAGCTGTGGATCAGGCATACAGTGGGTAAAGACCCGTCCGTCCTCCACGGTGTTACTTAACTAAATACTACAAAACATTAAATAACTATGACTACGAGCTTTCTAACGATTACATATACTTGAAGTGACCGACACTTTAACTACTGGATTTTCCAAATCCTAACATGAAGATAGATTACCAACTCGCCGATCTATTTACTAAAGCCCTTTCAAAAGACAGGTATAAAGATTTAGTTCGATGAATTGGATGCGTAAGCCTAACTCGAGGAGTTAGAACTTCTTCTCAATCTTCTTAAAAATGATTTTACAAAAGCTTCACAGAAATATTTTTGAAAAACAAATACAAAAATTTGAAAACCAACAAAAGCAAAATATAAAATATAAATCTTCAAAAATACAAAAACATTATAAAATCAAAAATCCACAAATATTCTTCTCACGACATGTCTCAGATAATCGATATTCTCAGACGTGCTTTTAGAAATGTCATTCAACAATGATACCTGACATGTACATATGCTTGAGCGCAGAGTTCTTTAAATGTTTCTAAAACATGCCGTTTCTCAACATTTTCAATCGCGGGTTTTCGTGATACTCAGCATTTAAACCCAAACTAAAAATGATGACTTTTGATTATTTCAAATCAAAACTCGTGTTTCTAAAGAAAATCTCTAGTGTACGCCTTCGTGCACTACATTTAAAACTCCGGTGAGAAATCATCATCATCTTGAGCACCTTTCAAAATTGTTCAAAAGATTTTTCAAAATCTTTCAAAATATTTTGTGCTCGACTTTTCATCTCGTGACGCCTGCATCCGTAACCAAGACGACGCCCTCATACGTGATTTTTCATCTCGTGATGGCCCGGATCCGCAACCAAGACGACGTCCCATTCGAAGCCCTCGGCAAGGCCACAACTCCAAGGTGACATCGTCCCATCGCTAACTTGGCAAAGACGAAAACCCTAATGATCTGGCGACTGACGCGGCCCCACCTATACGGGACGTCAGTCGTTAAGTGTAAATCTATATATGTAATTCGATTTTTCTGCATTTAAGAGGTAGACATTTGGACTAAAAAACCTTAAACGTTTGTAGTCCGACACTTAGCGATCTTAGGGTCCCAAAACCCTATTTTACACATCAAGATAAGTGTTTTAATCCAATAGTATCATTATGTCTTCCATTTATTGTGTGTATGCTTGCTTGTTTAACATGTCTAGCTAAATTTTTGTGTGTTTGCTTAGATCTATGAAACCTAGTTATTAATTATTGTTAGGTTGTCTCTTATCTTAATTGTAATTGGCTTAGGAGTGCAACTAGGCTATCGTTGTGTTTAAATGCTTGAGTAATCTTTGTTAGTTTATGAATGACCTAGTGGATTTCGTAGTCTAAAAACCCAAAGATAACCTTAAAAGTTAGTTTATGAATGACTTGTGGATTTCGTAAGCAAAACCAATAGGTAATCTCAAAGAGTTAGGGCATAGGCACACCCTACGACCTTAGAAAACACAACGCGTTAAGAATAAGGACGTGACAATTCAACCAACAATAAAAGATAACTAGTGAGTAATAGTATCTAGGTAAACACATTTTTAATCATCATACGAGCACACATCAAATAGACACAGCTACCCGTAGTAATATAGAAGTAATCGGTAGAAGTACCACCCCCAAACCAATTGCCCCAAGATTTTACCCTTAGCTTTCTAAAAATCCAATAAAAAGATAAAAAAAAATAATAAATAATCATCCTCAACCCCCACCTTAGCATAGTACACTTCTTGCTAGCATTCCTATTCCCCTGGAGAACGATATCAATCCCCGAGGCTTACCCATACTACACTACAACAATTAGGTTCACTGCCTAGGGTGTTGAAAAACTTGCTCGACGAAAAGGAAGTTCCTTTGACCCCGAACGCGCTTCGTACGCGCATCACTTAGTTTATAAATTTAAAATAAGATGAAAAATACGCATCATAGGGCAATGAATAGTGTGGTTTGTGAAGTTATGTGGATTATGAAAGTCTTGGCTGAACTAAATATAAAAATATCTCTTCCAGTTCTTGTACATTGTAATAATAGTTGTGCAATTCAAATTGCAGCAAATCCAGTATAGGGGTGATCAACCATTCGAAATCGGACCGGACCGAGACCGAACTAGCCCAAAACCTTAGATCGAGAACCGGACCGAATGTGTTCGGTCTGGTCCGGTCCTTTGATCGGTCCGGTCAAAGAAGGCATAATAGTCGGGTTTTACGTAAGATCGTCAACCGACCGGACCAAGACCGAATCACGTCCCGCTGTTCGTCGGTCCGCTTGGTCCTCCGATCCGGGTCCGTTTTAGGTCTCAATGATACCCCTAACCAAAGATTTCATGAAAGGACTAAACATTTTGAGATAGAGTTATTTATGTTAAAAGAAAAAGTTTCAGCTGTAATTGTTAAAACTATGAAAATAAAGTCGGCTGCTAACATTGCTAACATTGTTACAAAAGGGCTGAGTGTGCAAGATCATAAGAAATTTTATGATATGCTCGGATTGTTTGATTTGTACAGACATTAGCCTAAGGATGAATGTTAAAACAATAAGCTAAAATTTGTACAAAGGATGTTTGGAGGAACAGTTTATGACTTACAAGTATTATTATATTCTTTGGATAGTGCTTGTGTTTCTTCTGTGATTTCATGGCCTAAATGTGACAAGTGGTGAAAGATTTGGTGCTATATGTAGAAAAGTAAAGATACTCAATGCCCTAGATATCAAGACTATATAAAGTGTTTTTCTACTCATTTGTATCTATCATCTTATTTTCTTCTGTGTGTTTTGATAAAACTCTCTCATCTAGTTGAGAGGTTATAATTCAATTTAGTGATTTATTTTTTCTTTTGTATTGTAATCTGAACTTAAACCAATTATTACATTTGAAGTGATAGATTGATGTTGTGAATAAAAAATGTAGGGAGGTTGGTTGTATTCGAAATTACTTTGTGTTGTTCTTGATAGATCATTGTACTAATTTTCACAAAAGGTAAAAGGATTTGCTAACAACAACCTATCAGTTTTATTTAAGTATCTCTTCAAAATAAAAAAATAAAAAATAAATAAAAATAAAAAAACTTAACAGTTTTACAAATACATGATTTAAACACATATAGTTAAGATAACGTGAGTTTTAATAAAGTATATATTAATATCAAGTGATTTCGTATTTAGAACTGTTTTTAGATAAGTTAAGCTTAAACAAAAAGCAATCGTTGTTAGTAAGACTGATGCTAATGGAAGGGTGAACACCCAACCAACCGAACATGTGACCGCATTTCCTACCCTAGCTCAATCGAGCATAACCAAGTTGTCTCCTAACCTTTTCAAAGTTATGGTTGTTTGTCCAACCACAACTTCATTTTGTTTATGTGTAGTCAGGGGCGGAGCTAGGATTTCAAGTTAAGGGGGGTCAAATTTTTTTTTAATAATCACGACATTGTTTGAAGAAAAACGTATAAAACATGATAATATAGAAAAATAGATGAAGATCTTACATCTTTACACTAAACTAACTTGTACAAAAGAAACTTGTAACTTAGACTATTGTTCTCTTCATTCTTTTACAGGCTTGAAAAAAGAGTCTATTGTTCTCTTCATTCTCATGAGTCAACCTAAAAACATAGATGTTCTGTAACAAAAGTAATCAACAAGACAACAAGTCAATAATAAAAAAAAATTTAAATCTTATAACTTATAACTTAAGTAATCTGTTACTCTGTACTAATTTGCTACATTAGTTTTAGCCTTTAGGAACATGTAAGTATAAAACAAATTGTCACAGTGAAACATGATTCACTCTGTGATGAACTAATCATACATACTAGATTTTTATTAGAATTTTGACAAATGACAATTGATAAAACTACAACTTGACAACTCATCATACATTATTAGTTCTTTATTAATTATTAGAATTTAGGCAATTAGTGAAAACTATACCTTAACAAATAATAACTAATAGTAATAAGCAAACAAGTAATGAAGAAATTAATAGTTATCATTTATTTATCATTCAATTGATCATTAATTTGCACACAAAAAAACACTCGATTCATTCATAATTCATTTACCCCAAAATATTCTAAACACAAATAACTAATTTTGATCATTACTAAAGAGTGGAAAACTAAATAATAAAGAGCATACCTTATTAGACATCTAGATGAGTGAAAATTTTGATCGTTTGGTTTTGATAATTGAGAGAATGATGGTTGGTCTTGGTCAGTCACCTAATTGTTCGTCTTCTTCTTGTGAAAAATAACAAAAAGGAAGTTGGACTGGTATTAGATTGGGAGGGGCTTGACTGTGTTTTTTTTTAACTGGCCTTTTGGGCTATATGGTTATAAGCTTCTTGGGCTAGTTGGGAGGGGGCGCACCCATTAGCCACCCCATCCCCTCCGCCCCTGTGTGTAGTTTTTTTGTTTATTTATTTTTGTGGGGTATGTTTTTTTTTGTGGTTGCGGTCACCTTATTAGCAAATTGTGGTTAGATGTAGTTTTGGAGAGAGAAAATTGAGGTGACACTGAAATGACGGTGGATGATCACAAAACTTATGATTACCATTAGCATTAGCCTAAACCCTAATGATAAATACATAAAATAGAATGTTGGTATTAATTTCCACAATCATTTTATAAATTTGGTAGTTGACATTCCACCATCTTTGATGATTCTTAACAACCATAATGAAAAACATCAATTTACTTTTTACGGCTTAGGTCCTGAAACTAAGATAGAATATGCCCCCATTTTTAACTTGTCATGTGTTGCTGAGTTATGTACTACAACTATAAATTTAGAATTAATGTACAAGCACTGTTTTGTCGAACCTAAATAAACCAACCACGCTAGAAAAGTCATATACGTACAAAACTGACATTTAATTATCAATTAGCTATAAATATTTGTTACTGAAAATAATAAATTATTAATTTAGCAGTTGGTTGATTCAAATAATGATCACATTTATTGTCTCACTTTATGCAATAACTTTTCTGAGATTTGCTAATGCATCATGATGATGCATTCATCCAAACACAGTGTGATTTAAATGAGAGTTAGTGCATGTGCAAGTGATGGTAAATGTGAACCAATATTGTTGGTGAATGAACTGTTGGCATATATTGCTGTTTTAATTGACTTTACCCCAATTCTTTCCGTTATATAGAGTCCTTCACTTTGAAAGCATAATCAAACTATCCATTCTATGCTAATTATCTTTCCTTTTCAAGTCACTCTCACCTCTTTTGTTGTGTTGTACGTCTACTTAACATATTACCTAGAGATCCTTACGTATAAACATATATATAGTATAGTATAGAAATCAGAATAAAGTAGGGTTTTCAGAAATCAGAATAAAGTAGGGTTTTCAGAAATCAGAATAAAGTGGGGTTTTCTTTTTATATACTTAGGAAGGATCCATTAAGATGACAGGTAGGAATGATAAAAGTAAGAAACAAAACAACAACGGTGACATTTTAGGTTTAGGAATCAGAGTGAAGAAAGGGCCATGGACTCCTGAAGAAGACCGGAAGCTGCTATCCTACATTCAACAATATGGACACGGAAGTTGGCGCTCTTTGCCCGCGAAAGCTGGTAATTAATCAAGTCACCTTCCCATACATGCATGATGCAATGTAATATATTTCCCATAAGTTTTCATGTGGTGCTTTGTGACTTATAGCTTCTCACTAGTTTTTCCAATGAATTTGGCGTTACAAAAAGTATATTTCTCGTAAGCTAATCAGTTAAGCATTATGTAGGGCTTAAAAGATGTGGAAAGAGTTGCCGCTTGAGATGGACGAATTATCTAAGGCCTGATATCAAGAGAGGAAAATTTGGTTTGGAAGAAGAAAAAAAAATTATTCAGCTTCATGCTCTTCTTGGTAACAGGTACGATTTGAATGACTCGTATCATGGGTACCACTAATGTAACCAACTGGATCAAACATTTAGTTTCTAATACTAGCTAGTTGTTCTATGTTTAGATGGTCAACTATTGCTGCTCACTTGCCAAGGAGGACAGATAACGAGATCAAGAACCATTGGAACTCACACATCAAGAAGAGGATGACTAAAATGGGCATTGACCCAATGACCCACAAGCCAAAGAGTGGCACCCAACTCTTGGGTACCAACCTGAACCACATGGCTCAATGGGAGGCTGCTCGGCTCGAGGCAGAAGCTAGACTTGTTCAGAAGCCCAAGAACCATCTAAACCAACTATCTTATAATAATGTGTCACCTCAACCTATCCACGACCTTCACAAAACTCCCACACCACTTCCCCCACAAAATCTACCATGTCTTGATGTGCTAAAGGTATGGCAAGGGAAGTTATGGTCAAATTACTCTATTAACAATGAGAGTCTCCAATCACTCATCTCGAGACCAAAAGTTTCCGTAGCAACACCTGTCATGCCAATATTGAGCAACGTCGAAAGTAATGGTACATGTGGTCAAGGTCCTACCATGAAACATAATGATCAAATCGAAACACAAGTGGGGCTATTTGATGAATTCGAGTACGCTAATGATGCAAATTTCATCAATGATGATCCTTTGAGATCCCCAGAATTCTGGGAAGAATTTGTTGATGTCTTGGATGTTGGGTGGAGTAGTCTGACCAATAACTTTGCTTTGATGGCTTCACCACCAGCTTCCTCAGTGTTTTAATAATTTATTAAGATAGACAAGCTAGAATTGTACGAATAACCATAGAAAATAAGTTCAGATTGTGTCTTCATTTATGTCTTAGGAAGAAAACATAAATCTAGCATAGCTATGACCTTGAGTCTAGACAATAATAATGTTCATGTACTTGGTTTATGTAATCTAAAAGTTCTTAATAAACCTATCAAGTTTGTTAGAATTATTCTTTGCATATTTGTATGGGGAAAGCATTGCTGCTGCAAACAGCATGTAAATTATCTGCAGCAAGGCAAAAATAAATTTGCAACTAACATTTTTATTACATTTATACCGTTCATCATTTTCTAATCTGCATTAATAGTCCCTGCTTATAAGCCTTTGCAGAAGATAACATCCCTGCAGCCACAGCCGACAGATAATCCCCCATGTGTAGCTAGTTCGTAGGGGTGTTTGGAATTATGTTCTCTTTGATATTTAAATAGAGAAATGATACATATACCTAAACTTAGACCTAAAACTACTTGGCATCATCCTGATGAGTAGTAAAATAAGTGGGTCTCTGTTTGTAACCATGTGATGCTGACACTTGGTTTTAGGTTTAAGTTTAGGCCTAAGTTTAAGTTCATGTATCATTTCTCATTTAAATAACAATCTGAATAAGAGAATAAATTTTTCCCAATTATTTATTCAAAACTTGTTATTGAAATTCAAATAAGCAAATAATCATTTTTGATAAGGAATTACACACACCCCCAAAAGTTCTTATCCGATATCAAAATGCATAATAGCAACACTTTTCGCAAGTAAATTAACACACCTTCATAGTCACCAATCTTAAAGGTTCTAAACTTCTAATCAACAATTTTAAGGTGTATTTATTAGATCAAACAGTTTTTAGTAAAAAATGGATAGCAACTTTTAATCTCCTCCCATTTTATGAACCCAAACTAATTAGGACAACTAGCTAAGAAATTACAAACTATAAACACAACTCACATGAACAAGAGGCAAACCACTCAATTGATGAGTCAGCTACACTTTTAAAAAAATAGCGTAATGAGGAGATGCTACTAACCACTACTACAAAAGTGAGGTATTCACAACATGAGTTAATCTCTCTAGCATCCGCAATAAGTTGTCCCCCTTGCCACTTCCCTTGCACATATTTGGGTCTTCCTATCGGTGCCAAGATGTCTAGATACTCCAATTAGAATCCCTTCATCGAAAAGTTTCAAAAAAGATTGTCTAAATGGAAATCAAAGTCCCTCTCTTTTGGTGGTAGACTAACTCTTATAAAATCCGTTCTTGGAAGCTTAGGTGTTTATTTCTTCTCTACTTTTAAAGCCCCGAAATCTATCATCAATAAGGTTGAAAGCATAAGGAGAAACTTCTTTTGGGGCGGTTCCTTAGACTCCCAAAAGATACCATGGATAGCTTGGAAAAAAGTAATTTCCCGTTTGAAATATGGAGGTCTTAGAATTGATAGTTAAACTCCAACAATATTAGTCTACTCTCTAAATGGTGGTGGAGGTTCTATAATGAAGGCGACTCGCTTTGGGGTAAAGTTATTCGTTCTATTCATGGTCCTCAAGGTGGTCTTCTCGACACCTCAATTATTAGATGTAAATCGGGACCTTGGTATAACATTTCAAAGCTAAGAAATGAGTTACAGTTGCATGGGATAGACTTGTCTTCTCTCTTCAAAATCAAGATTGGTAATGGTGAAATAGCAAAGTTTTGGTTAGACAAATGGTGCGGTTGTCCTTCTTTAAGTGAAACGTTCCCTCGCTTATACCGTCTTTAAGTTTCTAAAGATGTTCGAGTTGTCAACAGGTCCCCAAGGCCCGCAAATCTTTCTCCAAATTTTTTTGGCCCATCAGGCACTCATAGACAGTTAGTTTGTGAACATATATTATAACGTGTGTCCGGTTTCGAACTCGAGCATATAGAATTGCATGCGTTGCATATGAGATTCAATTATAATAATTAATATATAATAGTTATATTTTAATTATTATTTCACAATAAAGGGACTAATGGTCGTTATAACTTAACGGAAGTTAGTTAACGATCTTAAATGAAAGAAAATGGACTAGAATGTAACTAGCCAAGGAGAAGGTTCTAGAACCCCCTCCTTGGGCTTGTAACCAATCGTCCAAAGGGTTCCATAGGGAAATCCTTATCTAACTTAGACTCTAAGTTAAATCACTATAAATACAAACCCTTGTATTCATTGTGTGGTAATCTTGTGAAACCCTAGCTAGCCTTTTCTTCTCTTCTCCCTCCTCTTTTGTCTCCACGATCGAACTACAAGTCCCATAGGGATTTGGGATTTGTGTTGAACAAAATCAAAGTGTCATGGCTAGTTATTGTGATCAAGAAACTAGCATTCTATTTGAATCGCTAAGATACACGTGTGCAAGATCGTAGATAAATCCTACTTGGATTTTTGGTGGTGAGTACTAATCGACTTATACACAAGTCGATTTACCGAAACATTAATTTTAGGGTTTGTGATTTTATTGATTACTTGATTCGCGTTGAAGCTAACAAGGTACTTTTCTTTTAGGGTTTATTAATCATGATATATGATCTATTTATTCCTCTGCGTTCTTTTGATGATTATATGTTATTATTTGATAATATGGATTATATATTCCAACAGTGGTATCAGAGGCAGGTTATATAGTGTAATTGATTACCTAAAAACGTTAAGATTTTATTGATCAATTGTTGCATGCAATCTAGGTTTTTTTATTTTTTTATTTATTTTCTTTTGGAAACCCTAATTAGGGTCGTACGATTTAAAATTTAAAAAAAAATAGGCTTTAAGTTTTAAAAGTTATAGAAACCCTAATTAATTGTTAATATGTCATTATATGAGATCCATGATAAAAACATGCATGTTTTGTCATGGATCTATGAACTTGATATATGATATTCTTGTATTAATTGTTAATTGGTTTTACATGTCTAATTGGTAGATATACTAAATTAATTAGGGAATTAGTAATTAATATTGTATGACACTTAATTACCTAATATTTAATTAAATATAATATTGGGGAAGACTTCATATGTATTGTTATTTAATCAACTTATGTGTTTTATTGTATATATTTAACGTAGAGCTTACACAATTAATTTATCGATGTATGTGGTCCACTTGTACCTAGATCGAAAACAAGTGGGAGCCTTGGCATATACATGTTAATTGATTTTAATTACACATGTTGTTAATTGTTAATTGTATTTTTTTTACTCACAAAGCAAAGGGTGTTTTTGGAAAAGAAAAATAAACCAGACTAATAATGGTGAAATTTGATTTATTATAAATTGTTAATCTTGCGGAATCTTATGTGACAACTAGGGGTTGGTCTACATGTCGTAATTCGTTAAATGCATCCTCGCCTCGAAATTTGCAAAATCTAATAATTTATAATGTGTTTTAAAAATAAAGTCTTAAACATTTATTCGATTGATGTTGTTTGTATCATTAGTCAATTTCGGCTCACCCATTGTGAACAAACTATAAGAGAGGTATAAAGAGGGTTTATGTGCTTCTCTAAAGAATTCAGGTTTTTAATATGCTTTGTGCTGACCCATTTCTCCGCTTCTTTGTGCGTCAAATGAGTTACCGAGGACTTTTGATTGACAAAAACATCTTAAGGGTGATTACATTAATTTTACGCGCCATTTTGTGGTAATTATCCAAATAACTTAGGGTCTTTTGACTCATGAAGCAGTAGGATATAGTAGATGATAATTAGTTGGTAATTCTTTGATTGGTTTAACAAATACCTCGATTTAAACTATATTACTTTATTCTTAAAATCACGTTGAATCATCAATTTTAAAGGTGTAAAGGTATTATGTTCACAGGATTGGCACATAAAGAACATACACAATAATAAAAGAACTAAATTGAGTAAAGTTTTTTTTATTAAAACCCTATGATATGAGGATATATGCATGCTTCTTCATACATATTTAATTACACATCAAATTAAACTTACCCTTTGAAAATTTAAGTTTATGCCATCCAATTAAGGAACACTTGTAGTTGCAATAAAAGAACATCAAATTAAACGTAGCCTTTGAAAATTTAAGTTAGACGTAGCTAGATTTTAATTTCAAGGTAAATTATCGTGAGACGGTAATGAAATATATTTACAGTTTTTTAAATTGAACAACTTAATTGTGTTACATGGTGAGACCCTTAAACCAAGGCATAAGATGGGATGAAATATGCTTACATGACACTATGTGATTGTCTCTAGTGCCATTAGTAACTCCCATAATCTAGGAATTGCACAAGATTGGCAATTATTGTTCGACACTTACCTTATTGAGTACTATCATTACTAGCAGATCAACTGATGTAATGGTACTATGTGAATTAGGATTCTATCTTTAAGAGAATTATATGGTTTATGTGTATTAACCAATGGGTATTAAAGTTTCCTTAAAGATTTAATTATAGAAAGTACTAACTTTTGAACTTTTTTCTGTAGAATGGCTCAACCCGACCATCACTCAATGAGTTCTGCTTTCAAACAAATGTTTGATCTAGAGAAATTAACTGGCAATATTTTTATTGACTGGTTTCGACAACTTAGGATAGTCCTGAGAGTTGTTAAGAATCTTGATGTATTGGACCAGCCTTTGGCTCCAGCTCCTGCTCCTGCTCTTGACTCAGCTAATGAGGTCTTGGAGGCATGGAACCTTCATTAATGTCATCACAACGAGGTAGCATGCCTTATGCTTGTAAGTATGAGTTTTGAATTTCAAAAGAAATTTCAGCATCATACTCCACATGTTATGCTTCTAGAATTAAAGTCCATGTTTGAAAAGCAGGCAACTGTAGAACTTTTTTATCTTCTTCAATCTCTACACGACTGCAAACAGGAGGAAGGAAAATCCGTGAGTACTCATGTACTTGAGATGAAAACTTACTTGGATCAACTTGAATGTCTCAACTACCATCTTCCTCAAGATGTATGTGTTGGCTTGAGTGTGCATCCCTTCATAAGGAATTTGATGGTTTTGTGTGCAACTTCAACATGCATTGCACAGGGAAGACAATAAGTGAGCTACATCCAATGCTTAATGATTAGCAATACAAGGTGGCATAATCCATAAGCCAAACAAACCGCATGCGAACAAGGGCAAGGGCAAAGGCAATGGGAAAGGTAAGCAGATAATGGTTTATCAACCCAATCCCAAGAAATACCCCCCAAAGAAGAAATACCGTCCTTGAAAGGATCAAGCTTGTCACCACTGCAATGAGAAAGGATGTCGAAAGAGGAACTGTCCCATCTACCTCCTAGAGTTTCATCAAAAGAAGAAAAAGAATGTTGGTAATGTTGCCGTTTACTTCAGGTATCTTCATGATAGAATTATTTTCCTTTCCTCATAAATATAATTCTTGGGTGTATGACACTGGATGTGGTACTCATATTTGTAACAGTTCTCATGGACTTAGAGGAACAAGGAAGCTGAACTATAGAGAGCTATATTTGTACATGCATGGGAAATGGAATACGTGCAGTTGTAGAAGCAATAGGAACTTTTGGTTTAGTTCTGCCTTCATGCTTAGTACCCTTGTGTTAGACAATTATCACTACGCACCTTCTATTATAAGTTATGGAATTTCAGTTTTTTTAGATAATATCTTTTATTTTAATGTTATTCCTGTTTTTGGTGTTTTTGAAATTGATATTCTGATAGGCGTACAATGCGCGTTCGGGGTCAAAGGAAACTTCCTTTTCTTCGAGAAAGTTTTTCAACCACCTAGGGAGTGAACCTAATCGTTGTAGTGTAGTATTAGGGTAAGCCTCGGGGATTGATATCGTTAACTAGGGAATGAATTCTAGTGAGAATTACTACGCTAAGGTTGGGGTTGAGGAAGATTATTTTTTATCTTTTTTTATATTTTTTAGAAACTAAAGGTACGATCTCGGGGTTTGGATTTGGGGGTGGTACTTCTACCGATTACTCTACTATTCAATTATATAAGCTAAGGGTAGTCTATGTCTATTGAACTGTGCTCGTATGATGATTAAAGATGTTTCTACCTAGATACTATTACTCCCTAGTTATCTTTTATTGATGGTTGAATACTCACGTCCTTATTCTTAACGCGTTCTGTTTTCTAAGTTCGTAGGGTGCGCTTTTATCCCTAAGTCTTTGAAGCTACCTAAGGTTAATGACTACGAAATCTCTAGGATTCATAAACTTAACACTAAGGTTATCTTTGGATATTTAGCCTACAATTCCACTAGTAACTATAAACTAATTTTCAACAAATATTAATCAAGCATTAAAAATACAACGATGGCTTCATGCACTCCTAAGACAATTACAATTAAGTTAAGAGACAACCAATCAATATTCAATAACTAGGTTTCAAAGATCTAAGCAAACACTTAGAGTAAATTAGGACATGTTAAAACATGCAAGCATACATACATTCAATTGAAGAAATAATGAAATCAAGGGAATAAATAACTTATCTCGATGTAAAATAGGGTATTAGAACCCTAAAATCATCCAAGGCGGACTGATCGCTTTTAGGTTTTACTTCACGATCTCCTACAAAAGTATGAAAATCGAATTCTATATATAGAGTTACAAGCTATGACGGGTCACCTTATAATTGTGGCCAGATCGGATCGCCGTCGTGGGGTTTCGTCTTAGCCAAGTCAACTTTGGGACGACGTCACGTTGGGTTGTGGCGCGTCGGTAACCGCTCGGCGTCGTGCGAATCTGGATCTAGGCGTCTGGGGAGAAAAGTCTCGTGGCCTTACTCTTCAAAGCCGGCGCCCTCGGGTGTAAATAGCAATTTCACTCCTTAGTCGTCACAAATATAGGGACGGCGTCGCCCTTTGCTGGCCAGCGTGCTGTGCACTTCCGGCGGCTTGGTGTCTTGATCTTGACTTTAGCCATTTTTTCTTCACATATTACACTCCTTTTCATCCAAATAAGCATCATTCAGCATTTTGCCTTCAAGAGACCTAAAACCTAAAGAAAAGGAGCGAAATTAAGCATTATGAGATATAAAAGTGGCGATTAAGGGCTTAAATGACCCTTCAAAAGGTACGCGTTTAAATCATATCTAATATCCCTACACTTAGAATTTGCTTGTCCTCAAGCAAATGTGCTTTTGGCCAATCAATTTATATGTTATGGGGCATAAAGCAATGGTTTAACGTAATTCATAACAAGTATAAGCCCTGCCAAAGTCATAACAAGCACGGAAATTATATACTAGCACCTCACAAGTGGTGTTTGGATACTCTCATCTCTCGGGTGTATATGAAATAAATCAAATGGAAATGTAAGATAAACACTCATTAACCGGTCATGGTACATAGATTACCATAGGCTTGAGACTAGATCAAACCTTCACCGCTTTGGCGTAAGCACCTAGGAAAAACTATCTAAGAGGTATTTTAAAGGGTTGTAACGTTAGGCTTACGGTAGGGAAACAAAGGGTTTGGTTGGATAGGCGGTTTAGTGGTGGCAAGTTAAAAATCTTTATGTTACAAGCATGAGAAGAAAGGCGTTACTAAGCCAAGACTAGACTCTCTAAACTCTAGATAACTTGAAACAAACAAACATAAATATAAAGATATATGTAGGATGGTAGCCCGTATGTTTATTTTTTTTTATTATTTTTTTTAACACTCTTTCTTTTCTTTCTTTTTTTTATATTTTTCATACACTTTTTACTCTACCATCCTCTCACGATAACATCAAAATATAAGAATTTATAGGCATCCTACACTTGAGTTTTTATTACTCTAGCACTAATTTGACCCAAATCGAAAAGATCAAAACACTTGGAGTACATTATTACGTAAATAAAGGGAATTTGAATTTAACGTTCTTTCCCGTCATTCCATAAAATTTAACTTTACCCATGAGTCCCAATCATCCCAAAACCGTGTACAAAGGATATGACTCGACTTAGCAACTTATGCAAGTAACTAGATAATTGAACCAAGGGTTTAGTATGATAACAATAATGCACTAAAAGTGAGTGCATACAAGGTAGGCTAAGGCGATTTGGGCATACATTCGGGGGTGGATTGTAAACAATGCTCTTCATTGATATTTCGAAAACGAAAACATCACGAGAACATGAAAAGGATAGGCTCGAGGGTTAACTAGGGTATCGTGTACTAAAGATGAGTACAACGCAAGGGGTGTGGAAATTACTTAACGATGTGGAAGAAGTATTTCTAATACGGGTATCAAACAAGGGTTATCCTAATGCCTCTTATCATTTAGTTATTCATAACTACACAAGTGTAGTCTCACTAGCGATCTCGGGATGCACCACAAAACAAGTTCTAGAATCTATTATACTACGGTACACTCTCGAAGCATTAAAGGTGAATGCTTTAATTCCTATAGATCTAGGGGTGAACCTCACAATTTTGGGGTGGAATTTGAGTGGTAAAGGGTTTTTGTGCTAGTCATATAACTTCATATCCATGAGACGCTTTATTAAGACTAAAGACCCACTCCAACATGTCATGAACAATTTTAAATTTGGTTCTAAAATTACCCTAACCGATATTTCTCATGGTTTATTACACAAATGAAATAGGACAAGACAAATAATCAAGGATAAGCATAGTTTCAAAGTTCTCGTTTTATTCTCCCTCCCAACACTTAAACCTAACATTGTCTCCGTGTTCCCCGAAAGTATCAAAGTTATGACAACATAAGGTAATTAAAAGAGAAAGAAACTAATACTCCCCTGATTAGCTCGGTAGGATCCGTGTGAAGTAGTGGTTAAGTTCTTCTCCAAGAAGAATGTATGCGTGAAAAGCTCCATCCAATCCTATGTTTCTTCTTTTGATAAATAAAACGCACACTTTAAGAAAATAGACCGAAACCTTCGCCAAAATCTGTGGTAAAACTATATATGACTCTACTAAACTAGGATATAATACTTGTGGAATGGATGTTTGCATATTTTACGGAAAATTAAGACTAGAGAAATTCTAAAATTTATAAGTAGCCTTGAAAACGAGAGAATTAGATAAAACATTTTTCCTCCCTGCCGTCGAGGTTGCAAATCTGACGCCATCAAGGTTATCCTGCCGAAGCTGAAGTGCGATGCATTTTTGGAAAAATTACACTTTTAAAATGGAAAAATTCTGCCAAAACATCCATTATGACTCGATACAAGCATTTGACTCTCACAAACACACATATATATCTTTTTAAGAATTGTAATTCTCATGTTCCGTTCTTTTAAAACGTGTGTAATCCTACCTACACTTATCCTTTTTGTAAAATACCTTTATATGTAATTAAGACGAGGTTAAAGACAAAATAAACATTTTATAAAATTCAAACACGAGAATAAACAATCAATGAAAAGATATATGACACACAAACAAGCAAACAATTAAGCATGGGTTGCCTCCCATGAAGCGCTTTACTTTATTTATTAGTCTTGTAGCTGGACTCGAAGTCGTGTCCCTACGTGAGTTCATCTCCGTCACCTTCTTCCTCATGATGGTCTCTATTGGGGTTTTCCATGTTATAGAAGTGCCCTATTATGCACCTTTCTAAGAAGTCATCTTCTCCCCAATCGGTTCTATATTTCGGTCCTAGTTTCAAGCAATCCTTATAGAACCCGAAAATCTTATACATCACATAATCTACTCCTTCTCCTATCCTCCTCATTCCTATGGTAGACCGATAGCTTAAGTTCTTTTTCATCATTGGATAATGAGGAAAATTTCTAAATCTTAGCGGCATTTGGTAAGCTATGTCATCGGTCTCATCCTTGAATCTCACTATTCCTAATGACGGATCATAAGTCATCTCGGTGTTCTCTATGAAGGCTTTCCTAAATTACGTGGGACAAGCTAGGATACATGGCGTACTAATATCATCGCGAATTATGAAATGGTAGGATACGTGAAACTACTTACACCAGCCGGGTAATCCCTAACTCTACCAAGGGAAATTACAATGACTCTAGGATTATCAGGATCTTGCCTAGTTGGGATAGGCTTTTTCATCACCCAATTATAGTAGGTGCTAGTCATGATGTTTATGGGGACTTTACGTCAATGTAAGCCTTTGCCATGAAAAGATGTCTATACTGACATGGTATGTTAAGATTCCAAGGGTTCCCAAACTTGATCCTAGGGCTTTTCCTAACATACACGTGATGGAGGTCGCGTACTAAATGTGGGTGGCGAGAGAGTTCCTCTTCCGTAGGAAACTTATTGAACGTGCTTGGCTAACTTACTTGGGTCCTTAATTTTCACACCGGAAGCTTCAGTAGAATAAGTTGAGATGGCATTAACCTTTTCGGTGGTCTTCCTATCACTATTGGTCATGGCTTTCAAAAGGTTATCTATCTTCCTATCTATATAGGCTTGTTGTTGGTTAAAGCGGTCCGAAAGCTTGGCTATTTGAGCTTCTTGGGATGTAACTAGGTGTTGCAACATCCCTTCTATGTTTTCTTGGCTAGGGCCGTAAGAGGGGGCCATGAGAAATCATCTCTCGGGTGTATATGAAATAAATCAAATGGAAATGTAAGATAAACACTCATTAACCGGTCATGGTACATAGATTACCATAGGCTTGAGACTAGATTAAACCTTTACCGCTTTGGCGTAAGCACCTAGGAAAAACTATCTAAGAGGTATTTTAAAGGGTTGTAACGTTAGGCTTACGGTAGGGAAACAAAGGGTTTGGTTGGATAGGCGGTTTAGTAGTGGCAAGTTAAAAATCTTTATGTTACAAGCATGAGAAGAGAGGCGTTACTAAGCCAAGACTAGACTCTCTAAACTCTAGATAACTTGAAACAAACAAACATAAATATAAAGATATATGTAGGATGGTAGCCCGTATATATATATATATATATATTATTTTTTTTATTTTTATTTTTTTTTAACACTCTTTCTTTTCTTTCTTTTTTCGATTTTTTTTTCATACACTTTTACTCTACCATCCTCTACGATAACATCAAAATATAAGGAATTTATAGGCACATCCCTACTTGAGTTTTATTACTCTAGCACTAATTTGACCGAATGAAAAGATCAAAACACCTGGAGTACATTATTATGTAAATAAATGGAATTTGAATTTAACGTTCTTTCCCGTCATTCCATAAAATTTAACTTTACCCATGAGTCCCAATCATCCCAAAACAGTGTATAAAGGATATGACTCGACTTAGCAACTTATGCAAGTAACTAGATAATTGAACCAAGGGTTTAGTATGATAACAATAATGCACTAAAAGTGAGTGCATACAAGGTAGGCTAAGGCGATTTGGGTGTACATTCGGGGGTGGATTGTAAACAATGCTCTTCATTGATATTCCGGAAAACCAAACATCACGAGAACCGCGAAAAGGATAGGCTCTGAGGGGTTAACTAGGGGTATCGTGTACTAAAGATGAGTACAACGCAAGGGTGTGGGGGAATTACTCAACCGATGTGGAAGAAGTAATTATAATACGGGTATCAAACAAGGGTTATCTTAATGCCTCTTATCATTTAGTTATTCGTAACTACACAAGTGTAGTCTCACTAGCGATTTCGGGATGCACCACAAAACAAGTTCTAGAATCTATTATACTACCGGTACACTCTCGAAGCATTAAAGGTGAATGCTTTAATTCCTAAAAATCTAGGGGCGAACCTCACATTTTTGGGGTGGAATTTGAGTGGTAAAGGGTTTTTTGTGCTAGTCATATAACTTCCTATCCATGAGACGCTTTATTAAGACTAAAGACCCACTCCTACATGTCATGACCAATTTTAAATTTGGTTCTAAAATTACCCTAACCGATATTTCTCATGGTTTATTACACAAGTGAAATAGGACAAGACAAATAATCAAGGATAATCATAATTTCAAAGTTCCCGTTTTATTCTCCTTCCCAACACTTAAACTGAACATTGTCTCCAATGTTCCCCGAAAGTATCAAAGTTATGATAATGGAAGGTAATTAAAAGAGAAAGAAACACTACAAGAAAAGTGGCTTTTTAGGACCCCCATAAGCGTCATAAAATGGTACTTTTTAGGACCTTTCATTTAATAGGACCAAGGATGAAAGCGTTTCATGTAAGGCGGTTGTAATAGGTCCAAAGCGCCCTAACCCTTATGAAACCAATTTTATGGTCGTATTATATGTCTATGAACAACACAAATAGCATCCTAATAAAACCATATTAGGACACTTTTACAATGTTTTAACATGTGATTACCTACTTTTAATCTTTTGAGACACATAAAAACGTCCTTAAAAGTATTGTTAGGACGCTTATGATGTAACATCATAGCTATTTTAGCAACCAAGAAAAGGGTACTAATAACTCAAATAAGATTATGATACCAATTTTATGGTTGCATTTTAGGTCTATAAACAACACAAATAACGCCCTAATAAAAACATATTAGGACACTTTTCCAATGTTCTAACATGTGGTAACCTACTTTTAATCTTTTGATACATATACAAGCGTCCTTTAATGTTAATTCTTAGGACGGTTATCATATACCATTATAGTTACTTTAACACCAAGAAAAGGGTCCTAATATCCCAAATACGATTATGAAACCAAATTTATGGTCGCATAATATGTCTATGAACAACCAAATAACGTCCTAATAACAACATATTAGGACACTTTTACAATGTTGTAAAACGTTGTTACCTAATTTTAATCTTTTGATACACATACAAGCGTACTTAAAAGATAATTGTTAGGACGCTTATCATATACCATTATAGCTATTTTAGCACCAAGAAAAGGGTTCTAATATCTCAAAGAAGATTATGAAACCAATTTTTTGGTCGTATAAAATGTCTATTAACAACCTAAATAACGTCCTAATAACAACATATTACGACACTTTTACAATGTTAAGTTAATTGTTAGGACGGTTAATAAGTTTAATAGGATAGGACGCTATTTCAAAGTCCTGACAAGTCATATGATAAGACGCTATTTTCACCATGCACACTCTATTATTACGATATGAATAAAACATCAACTAAATATTAAATGAATAAAACGAAATTGTATTTCAAATTAGCAATTGTCATAACAAAATCACTAAACATAAATAAGGTAGACAGAATCTAACATAAAGTCTGTTAACATTAAACAATAAATTAACGCAACAAGAAGCTTAGTCCGTGGTCATCATGCATCATCTCTCTCATCCTTCACGGACCACCTACAACTAAACACCCATGTATAAGCATTAAGCTCCATGTTAGTAAAATTATTGGTATCACAAGATTAACAAAGACATACCGAGATAAAGGGACAAGGCCATGCTATGGTTGCACCAACACAATCTTCAATTGTGGCAAATAACCCATAGGGTCTCACCAATACTTCATCTCTTTTTGTTGGTACTTGAACGTTTACCTCACACCATCCTCGCCAATCTCTGTACCACCAACTATATCATTTGGTTCAAGCTCCTCACCCATCCTTTGCTACAGTCTCGGTTGAGTTTAGAATGCTTTTAAGGAAAACTTCATCCCTGACCTAGATTTCAGTTTTCAACAAACATTTATCAATTTATAGTCAAGACACATGTATTAGGTTAAACAGATGTAATACTGCAAGTATGGAGGCTGGGGTATACAAAGGAGGTTAAAATTGATCGCTTTAATAAAGGTGTGATGATGCCTGCAGGCAATGGTTAGCCCTCGCAGCCACTTTGAACTATCACCCAAGCCGAGAGAAAATCATAAAAATAAGCTAACTGTGGGATTCAAAAGCTTAGATGGGGAATTTCAACATGTAAAATCTCAAGATTTGTATCTCAACACAAAATTCACAAAAATTCTCCAAGATCTGAGTTTTCGACTAACATACCATTTTGACTCTTTGATTTTGAACTTAAACTTTGACTTTAATGAAACTTGTTTGATCCGTATGCACTAATTATGATTATTTAAGCTATGATAACACTAATTTAAGATACATGAACAAGATTTAGACCAAGTGGTGAGATTTATCCACATGTCCCAACAGTGGCCCAGTGAGAGTGAAGGTAATTTGATTTTGACTTTCTCTAGTTGAAACATTGGTTTTATAGTTTTACTAGTTCTAATATCACCTAGAGGTCATAGTGTGCAGATAAACAAGTGAAAAGGCAACTACCACAGTTGAAACAACAATCAACCAAACACCCCTTAATAACTGAGTTAACAATTTTAAAAGGCAAATTAGCAATCTAAATCATAATACTGATACATAAGCTTGTAGCCTAGGTTCATTAGCTATCAAAGATAAAATAAGCTATAACAACTAGAAAGGAACGATTTATAATAGAAACATACCCGTAAGCGTGGAGGTTCATTGGTTACAACAGAAGAATCTTGTGATGTAAGAGGTGGAACAATGGACTATCCTCGACCCATTCTTCTCTCGATAACCGGCTCGAACTTTTCATTTTCACTAGTAAGTTCTCCATTTCTAGACTTCAATTCGTTGTTTTCTCTATGACATGCTAAACGACTTGGTGTTACACCCCAAACGCAAGCATACACGAACACCTAGACCATACATGCCTGCATCACCATTTCGATCTTTACCCATAACAGTAGAAAAATATCATCGGTCGGATTATCAATCGAACCCTCGGGCAGATTATCACTAAGTTGTTTCATATCATCCTGCATTTTATATAAACATGAACAACATATAGTAAAAGCATGTATTACAAAAAAGAGCATATTGTGTTTAACTTATGCTATTAATACACTTTTGCAAACACAAAAGCATATTACTTACAATCGCTTTAGCAGTGTCATCATTTTGGTATTTCCATCTATGGAGAAGCATGACTAAAAGATCCAATCGAGTTGGATCTCGGCCCCAAATATGTCTCAGTATGAATAAAAAGAAAATGAATATTAACAGTGGATATCCACAGGATACATTAACAATCCCACTTTCTCCATACACTTACCTTTAACTCTTCCTTTTATAGCATAACTTTTTTTTACCGGTTCTTTGGATCATCTTCTTTTTTGCCCGATTCGCCTTGTTTTTTTCAATTTAAACTCTGCAAGATGAAAGTAAAATATCATAATGGGAAATTAATTAATGTTATTTAAAGTGAAATACTATTTCACACCTTAGTGTTTTCTGTATTCCAATACTTCACAAGCTTCTTCCATTGTTTTTTTGCACTTGCTTTGGCCTAGATCTTATTTGTTGCTTAACCACAAAGACGGATCATGGTAGTGTTCCTTAACTCTTGCCCTCCAGTCTTCACCTTCAGCCCAAATGATTGCAATATCCATTTTTCTCCAGCCTTCCTAATATCAAATTTTGTCTACAAAATGTAATAGCTCACATTAGAAAACAAATACTTTATTCATTAACATACAAATTTAACATTGTGTACCTTTAAGAGTTCAAGCAAAGCTTTTTTTTTCAAGGCCAACTTTATTCCATGGGTTATAAATCGGACAATACTTTCCACTCCTTGAAAGTGTTCCCATGAAATGAGTCGGATGACTACTTTTGTCGTTAATAGGTTGTCCGTGTTCATTAACTAAAATAGGAATTCTATCCCTTTTCTTGGCCCAAACTTTTGCCATACGTGTTGGTCCTCTCTTTCTTTTGCTTACAATCCAACTACAAAAGTGAACATGATTTACAATAGATACGTATACATTTAAAATACTAAATAATTCAAAATGGAGGCAATATCTTAGCGTTGTATTTTGTCTTGTTTTAATTTAACTTTATTATATATTCTTCTTATATGACCCAATATATGATATATGATTTTTAAAACGATGCAATCAAGTAGACCATGTTAACCTGTTTCATTTCGAGCTTGTGTAACTACATGGTTTTCTTCATTTTAGAATGCTCACTTGAATCTCTTCTCCGAGTAGATCATCATTTGTTAAATCATTCACAAACTCCAAATCATGCTCATTCTCCAAATCATCCTCATTCTCCAAATCATCCATGTCTTTATCTACATCATCTTCTAAAGTAGCTTGTTGTTCAATATCTTCATTCATAGGTATGTCTTCGATATCATCATTTTCAACATCATAAAGGTCTTCATTGTTATCTATATTAAAATTTTAAAAAAATTAAAAAAAAAAACAAACAAAAAAAAAAGTAAGCACCGAAAAACAGCTTAACCTAATATACACTTAATATTAATTTAATATCATATATATAGTATTTGAAATTTATGTATAGTTACCATCAGATCTCAAGTCACGCCCCGTCTGGTCTTGATCGTTGTCAATTGCAACTAAGTTTCTCTCAGCTTAATCTCCCTCAAGGATGTATTTGGTTTATCATTTATCTTTTGGACTTGGTCGACTCTCACTACTACGTATTGCCTCCCTGATCAATCTGTTGTCCCTTTTGCATTGAGATTCTCAAGATGTTAGCCAACCTGAGACATTCGAGCACTCATTCGCTTTTTGCTAAATTTTTATATCTAGTCATGGACTGTGGAGCAATGTATTTTCGATTCTGCTTCATGCAAGTAGAATTGTTAGAAAACAAACATAAAGAAAATATAGTAGCCAACTTTATTATTCGTACCTTTTTATTTGTTTGTGTAGCCGCTTCTTCTGGGTTATCTTCCTCAAAGATTAAGATGGAAGTCCCAACTGCATATATAATCTGCATCTTTCACCCCAGGTATCCGCTGGTTTCTTTTTCTTTTTCTTTCTTTTGTCACTCTCTACTAGACTTGTCAAAGACTTAGCAATATTTTTCACTCCCAAAGCTTGTAATCTCGTTGGTTTTCAATCCTTGTCCTTCCGGACATTTCATAATCATTCGTATTTCTCGTGGTGATTTGGCGTTGCATCCTGTTATTTTCCATAACTGGTGCATAAAACAAATAAAATTATTATGAGATTGCAAAGAACAATAGTCGTTTGAGAACAACAAAACTGAAATCAAATCAAGATCTTATACATGTTTTGAATGAAATACATTAGTTAGAAACTGATATCAAATCACTATCACTATCACTACCCAAATCCTTTGACCCAACTTTTACATTGTGTATACCAACATTCATTTAAATTAAACAGAGAAACTTAAATACAACTTGTACCCCATCACAAATAAGCAAAGACTTATGATCACATATGAGACTCATCACAAGAGGTCAACCAAACACATACCTGAACCAACCATTTCCCACACTAACAATGTATAACAGTGATAATACCAATAATAATAACAATAACAATAACAATAATAATAATAATAATAATAATAATAATAATAATAATAATAATAATAATAATAATAATAATAATAATAACAACAATAATAATAACAACAAGAGAGGTTTGCATTACCTCTGAGTCGATCTTCATTCAAAAGTGAAAACCCACAATCCTTGTTTTGCTTCCCACATACAACCCTAAACCAAAATTGAGATTTTAACCGTCAGGAAAAACGATTTCCATTAATAAAATCAATCAAATACTTGAATTCGAAAAGATATGCTTGATTTTCGAGCCAAAATCAATTTATTAATCCAAATTTTCCCAAAAATTTTAAGCGGGTTTATGTGAACGCATGGGTGTGTAAGTTTTTCCCTAATTTTTAGATTATAATTAGATTTATAATTAAATTAACTAATAGTAGTATATAGTATATGAAATGTATTGTATATTATTGTATATATGTAATATATAAGTATTTTATTGTATGTGAAACTAAAAATGAATTATATTTGGCATTCGCTTTTTCGACTTCCGGTCAAACAACATTATCAATGTGTTGAAGTAATCATTCTCTGTTGTATCTTACTACCCTAAATGGAGCGGCTCCTGATAGTTCATTTCTTTTACGCTGGCGTATTTAAAATGTTGCTATTTTCTTACAGACGTGATTTATCCTAATAATGGTCTACGCTTGTTAAAGCGTATCCGATCTAGTTGACCCAACGATAAAGTGAGATGTAGGACAAGAAACACACTATAGTCATATATGCCATTGGTGCATCAATGAGACGGACATGCATGGAACCCTATGAATAATAATGAAATGGCTCGGTTTGAAATGGGAGTCGATATCATATCATAATCAAAGTGTCATATCAAAAGGTTCATATTCAATGTTGCAAATTAAAATCGCGAATCATAGAGGCGGTCAACCACCTTGTAGGTTGTAATCGGTCAAGGGATGAATCGTGATAGGGTATAATTTGATGTATAAGTAAATTAATTAATACTACCTAGTATACAATATATGAAAAGTATTGTATTATTGTATATATATAATATATAGGTATATATAGGTATTTTATTGTATTTGAAACTAAAAAAGAACTAGAGTATTACCCGTCAAGCTCGGGTTATCAACTAAGGGCCCGTTTGGTTGGTGGGTGTTGCTTTGGATTCGGGATTGATTTGGTAAAACGTGAAAGTTTATGAAATATTAACTTTGAAAAAGCTAATATGAATAACTCTCAACGGATGCGGTCGATCATTTATATCGTCAAGAGTTTTTACGTAAGTCGACTTCCCATGACGCCACATTCCGGGATGCTTTGTAGCCTATATTCTACACATATTGAACAGAGGAATTGTCCTAGGCATTTGCGAGGCCAATATACGCGAGGTGATCATAAAGTGCCGACTATTATGATTGAATGTATTGCTTCGCATGAAGTCATAGATAGGACAAGAATCCAACACGAGCCCGTAAACATAACATATCATATCATATAACGATAATCCAAGAATCAGAGATAAATGTATAGGATGCATCCATACTCCCCTTCAGATAACATAGTGGCCAAACATATACTTTAGCTCAAATGAAGATTCGTCATTAAGGTTCATCAAGGTCGACAACAAGGCAATATCACCGGTTCATATGACCCAAGTGTACCGTCGGGTTGTTCGTTAGTTTGGTTTCATTCAATTTGAAAATAATAATCATGAATATTTTTAAAATAATATTCAAATTATAACCATTTATAAAGATGGCGTGATCTTTTGAAATTCACGGGTTGAAAAGGTTAAACGGGTTTTGTTGACACAGCAACCTTTTTGATACAAAAGTTGTTACATTTAGAAAAAAAGCTAAACGGGTTAGATGGGTCGACCCAAACCCACCTAATTAATGTATTCACAACCCTAACCTACCTCAATAATAAACGGTTAGATGGGTCGACCAACCCTACCAAAATATATTTATACTCAACACCGAGTAACTAGTTCCTTCCTCGTTACAACAGCCAAACTCAAAACGTAATTGGTTACACTTTGAGTCATCCCAATTAAAATAATAATCATCAATATTATGGGAACTCGTAAGTATTTCTAGACCTTTGATTTTCTGCATTATCTTCATTTGTCATCATTACTTGTTTTAATTATTTAATTTCTCAATAATACTTTAATTTTTTCATTCATGCATCTACCCTTTATATATATATGTTGGTTTTATTTTTATTTTTTCAGTTCATCCATATCCTATTTTCGCTTCATAACTTTTTCAACCCTAATTGAAAATGTCTCCACTCCATACTTGAAGGAACCGAAAGATCTTTGTGGGTCCAAAAGCTTCATGATTGTTTCATTTTTCTCAATATTAATGAGATACCTACGAATGAGGTCAACATGAGAATGTTGCGCCGCGGAGAGACGACATGAGAATGCAAGTGGATACAAGAACAATCAATTCGAGGTGTTTTCTTTGAATACCGATGAAGAAATGGCAACAAGATGTTTATGATTCAATGCATGAAGTCCAAATTCATTGAGAGGCGATTGGTTGAATCTCTTGCAAGTGTTGTCGCTGATTTTCAGAGGTTGATAACATTGAAGAAGGAGACCATTAATATTCTGGAGAAGTATGATGATGAATGAAGGTAGTTGTTGGGTCTTTTGTGGTTTTTGTGTCTGATGGTCTCATGTTGTTGGGTTATGTAATTATTTTGATGAAAACTTGTTATGTATTTAGGGTGAAGGGGATGGTTTGTGAACAATGGTTTCTGAACAATGGTTTAGGATAACTTATTATGGTTAATATTTCAATGGTATGTGAATATTTATGTTTAATGTCCGTTTGTTTTGTTATGTGTTTTGATGATAATCCATATGTGCTTATGTTGCTTATGTTGATAATCGCTGATTGTTAGTTGTTATTGTTAAATGTTGGTTGCTTTTGTTTATATGTGTTTAATTTAGCCTATTACAAGCTTATGTATCAAGATTATGATTTAGATTGATCATTTGCCTTTTAAATTTGTTAACTCGCTTATTAAGGGTGTTTGGTTCTGCGTTGTTTCAACTGTGGTAGTTGCCTTTTCACTTGTTTATCTGCACACTATGACCTTTAGGTGATATTAGAACTAGTAAAACAATAAAACCAATGTTTGAACTAGAGAAAGTCAAAATCAAAGTACCTTCACTCTCACAAATTCAATCGCTGGGGACATGTGAGGATCAAATCTCACCCACTTGGTCTAAATCTTGTTAATGTATCTTAAATTAGTGTTATCATAGCTTAAATAATCATAATTAGTGCATACGGATCAAACAAGTTTCATTAAAGTCAAAGTTTAAGTTCAAAATCAAAAAGTCAAAATGGTATGTTAGTCGAAACTCAGATCTGGGAGAATTTTTGTGAATTTTGTGTTGAGATTCAAGTCTTGAGAATTTTACATGTTGAAATTCCCCATCTAAGCTTTTGAATCCCACAGTTAGCTTATTTTATGATTTTTCTCCGCTTATGTGATAGTTGAAAGTGGCATGCATAACCATTGCCCCTCGCACTGCATCATCACCAAAACCCCAACTTTCCATGTCCTTAGCTTCTTCATTAGTGGGTTACACAGTGAGCTTATTGGTTTTTTTGAAATCCAATAAGCTCATCTATAATGTTCATGGCTTATTTCAAACTTTTGAGCTTATTAGATAGGTCTGCATATAGCTTTTGTTTGTCCACTCCACCCATACACCGAAAGTGATCGCGTTGACCACCAAGTTCAAGCCCTCATCAAGTGCTTATCTCGGGACCCAAACCTTTAGTCCTAGCTGTTTAGAAACCTCAATAAGTCACCTTTTCATATCAAGTCTCACTTTGATCCCCTGCAACCCTAGTGGGACCCACAAGGGCTGCAAGGTTGTTGGTTTTGGCCTGTGATATTTGATCAAGTGATTATTCTGGTCTATACCTTATTCCTTTAGCTTATCTGGTAGTGTTTAGCTTAATCTAGTTACTACTCATGTAGTTACAGCTTATTTAGCTTATTGTAGCTTATTTGTAACTTATTATTCCTTTAGCTTATTCTGCTAAGGGTGTTTGGCTCAAATGGGTCAAACGGGTCAATATGGCTTATCACCGCTTGGCTCAAATGCCCATATTAAGAGCTTATTAACTACTCATTCTCTGCAACTTCAATTCCCATTTAGCTTCAACTTTTGATAACAACCGTAAATGCATCCATTACTATCTCAAAGAAACATCAACAACTGTAAATGCATCCACACATATATCCCATAACAAGCATTTCATTACACAATTTTGACAACATAACAAAGAATAACTAAACACAAAACAATAACAATTTTCTTAAAAAGAACCACACTAGACTTGCTTTCTTTCAACTCCAATTGCAGCAAAAACATTTGCTTCTCCATTGTTTATTTTTGAAACTCAATCTCCCTTTCCAAATCTCTTATTTTTCCATACTTGTCTTCTTGCAAACGTTTTCCTTTGAATCAAAATAAAAACCTCTTGTTTGTAATAGTCATTAGGCAACTCAGATCTAGCCAAGAAATGTCTTACATTTTGAAACCTATATGGTACAAACAACAAACATCACTAATATCAACGCATCCAAGAAAACGCATTATAATACTCAACGCATCCAAGAAAACTTACATTATAATAGTCAACGCATCCAAAAAAACGCCTTAAAGGGAAATCAATTGTCCAAGTTCCTAATTACTTATGCAATTTTGACTTATAATTTCTAATTTTTAGATATAAATTAGTTTGTCTAGCTTTGAAGTAATAATTAGGCAATTAATTAAGAAATAGCTTAAAAATAAATTGTAAAAGTATTTCTAATTTTAAGATCCAAATCCACATCATTTCCACCATCCAAAATTGCCAACAGGAATCACCACCATCATCAAGACTGTGTAATACCTCATAAATGAAACCCTAATCGTTTTGCTAATTTTTAATGAAACAACATATGTGGTTAATTGAATTAGGCTCCCTTTCTTTTTGTTGCAATTATATGTGGTTTTCTGTGGTTAATTGAATTAGGTTTAAGATGGATACGAAGTTGGATGTCTTTACCTAGATTTACCATTGAATATTAAAAAGGTCTTGACGACTTTCTTGATCATATATTCTATAATGAGGGTAAAATGGACGATTTCATGTCCATGTATTGATTGTGGTAATCAGATATGGGTAGATCGGACGGAGGCTACAACAAATCTGTTATGTGTCGGGTTTATGAAAGGTTATACAATTCCACCTTTCGCCTAAATCAAGTGATGCTCCAATGTTGGATTCTGAAGATGACATGCAAGGGTTGGTGAATGATGCCTTCCATCGGTTTGGTGATGACACACTAACCGATGACATGGGAACACAAACTGAAAGTATGAGTTTGCCAAACCTAAAGGCTTAAAAAATTTTATAAAGTGTTGGGAGAGGCAAAGAAACCACTATATCCTGGGTGTAAGTTATCGGTTCTTTCTTTTATCATTAGACTATTTCATGGTAAGTGTGTTGGGAAATGTAGTGATAATGGTTTCAGCAAGATGCTAGATACAATGAGGAAGCCTTCCTCGATGCTTCTATACCAAAGTCATTGTATGAACTAAGGAAGATAATTCGAGAGTTGGGACTTAGTTATGATAAAATTGATGCATGTCCTAATGATTGTATGTATGTCAGACCGAAAGAAAACATTAATAAAACAGAATGTGATATATGCCATACGCCAAGGTATAAAGCAACTCAAGATGATTGTGCAGATGAGTCAACCACAAATTGATACAACATACGAAGATTGGAGCAAAGGTGTTGCGCCATTTTCCGCTCTTACCACGATTGCAAATGTTATTTATGTCATCTAAAACAGCCTTCCATGAGATGGCATGAAGAGAGTCGCACGAAAGATGGTTACTTGAGACATCCCGCAGATTCCCCGGCATGGAAAGCATTTGATTTTAAGTATGATAAGTTTGCCAAAGAATCTCGTAATGTCGGCTTGGTTTAGAAAGTGATGGGTTTAACCCTTTTGGAACAATGAGTGTTTCTCATAGTACATGGCCTCGCTGTTTTGACGCCATATAATCTACCTCCTTGATGTGCATGCGAAACCTTATTTCTTTCTAACGCTACTTATACCTCGCCCATCTCGCCTCGGGAATAATATAGATTTCTATATGGAACCGTTAGTTGCTGAGCTAAAGGAGTTGTGGGATCGTAAAGGAGTAGACACTTATGATGCATCAACAAAAAGTAACTTTCGGATGCGTGCTTGTTTGTTATGGACGATCGCTGACTTTCCCGCTTATGCAAATTTATTCGGATGGAGCACCAAAGGTAAACTTGCATGTCCTAACTGCCATAAACATACAAAATCAACACGCTTGAGTCATGGCAAAAAACAATGTTTTATGGGACATCGTCGATATACCTACCGATCATGCTTTTAGAAGAGATACAAACTCTTTGATGGCACGTAAGAACGAGACAGCAACCCCGTGGCTTAACAGGACAAGAAATACTTGATGAGTTAGATGGTTTTGAAGTTAAATTTGGAAAACTTGTGAAGAGCCACCCGCATTTACCTTTTAATTCGGAAGAAGAAAAGTATTTTTTTGAGTTACCGCATCGAAAGATAACTTGCTACGCCATAATCTAGATGTAATGCATATTGAGAAGAATGTTTGTGACATGTGTCTTTGGAACGATAATGAATCAAGATGGGAAGACCAAGGATCATATTAAAGCACGCCTAGATTTACAAGAAATGGGCATTAGACGTGAACTTCATCCTATAGTTCAAGATAACAACAAAGTTTATTTGCCACCTGCTTGTTTCTCAATGGATAAAAAAGAGAAAGATATTTTTGGTCGTGTGCTTAAGAAGGTGAAAGTTCCAGATGGTTATGCAGCTAATATATCAAGATGCGTAGAGTTAAAACCTCCAAAACTGTTTGGACTTAAAAGTCATGATTGCCATATTTTGATGCCAGCTTGCTTCCCATTGCCTTATGAAATGTGTTGCCTAAGCACGCGCCTATATCGTGATGAAGCTATGTCGTTATTATAAACAATTATGCGCAAAGGTTCTTAATCCAAATGATTTGGTTCAAATGGAAACCGAGATTGGAAAAATACTTTGTGATTTAGAAAGGATTTTTCCGCCATCATTCTTTGATGTCATGGTTCATCTTTCGTTTCATCTTGCTTCAGAGGCCGATTAGTAGGGACAGTCATTACCGCTGGATGTATCCAATCGAAAGGTGCACATTACTATTATAGTAAATACCTTTATTAACAAATATTATTGAATCTAAAATTATTGGTTTTGATATCTCATGTATTTAGCTACATTAAAATCTTACGTAAACAGAATAACCCTGAGGGTTCCATTGCGTATGATATCTAGTCAAGAGTGTGTGTCGCTTTGTTCATTGTACTTATCCAGGATGTTGAGACCGCATAATAAGACAAGTCAAAATAATGATGACGATGGTTATGAGGATGTTTTACCTATCTTTTCTATGGCGGTCGAATCGATTGGTGCTACAAAGGTAGAAATGATGGAACTTGACATTTTGGCTAAAGCACATTCATATGTGTTGTTCAATTGTAGTGAAGTTGATGAATTTCAAACGTAAGTAATTATATTAGTTGTGAGTTTCATAAATTATATTATACGATTAATAGTTGTCGTTGTTATCATCATTATCATCTGTTAACACCGCAGTGAACATCTGGCGCTGGTTCATCATCAAAATCGGAGAAAACGTAGCTGACATTCAACGCTTACATAGTGACACTTTTGAGTCGTGGTTTCAAGATCATGTAAGGCATATACAGTGTTTATTACTTTTGAAAAATAATTATAATGACATAGCATTTTCGACCTACTAATAACAAAACAATTAACACATCTTGCCTTATTTCAGGTTGAGGAGCTACATGCTATAGGGGATCACAGAATCACAGAAAGTCTAAGGTGCTTGGCAAGTGGTCCATCTGAGTATGTGAAAAATATAAGGGATTTATCATAAATGGTTTTCGATTTCACACAAAAGATGTAGAACATAATAGGAAAACACGTAATAGTGGGGTTACTCTTCAGCCATGACAAACAGCACTCGAGTGCTACAGATAATAATCCTATCGCGGGAGATGTAGCTTACTACGGGGTTTTGAATGATATAATTGAGTTGGAGTATGGTATTGACAAGAAAGTAGTTTTGTTCGATTGTGATTGGATTTCGAATGGTTCAAGGAAAAAAGAAGATGACAACGGGTTTACTATATTGAATTTTGAAGGATTGAAGGCTCATAACGAGCCTTTTATACTAGCTTCTCAAGCACATCAAGTATTTTACGCTGCGATAGTGTTGACAAAGGATGGCAAGTTGTGATCAAGACAAATGCCTTTACATGTTTATGACATAGATGAACAAACAAGTCTTGATGACGTGGAAACACATTTGCAGGGTGACTCATTTATGTGTCCTCAACATGACGAAACAATGGATATTGAATTGGTTAGAGGTGGTTTCGATGGAACCGCTGTGGACAACAATGACCTAGTTATTGCCGATGAAGAAGATCCAGTTGAAGAAGCTTAATGATTTCAATTAGCTAAATAATAATAGTCCCTGTTTTTATGTGAAATTAGTTGTTAAGAATCAATGACAATCCTCATTATCGTTGTATAACTCTTCTTATACAACCCTCATAAGGGTGTTTGGCTCAAATGGGTCAAACGGGTCAATATGGCTTATCACTGTTTGGCTCAAATGCCCATATTAAGAGCTTAATTTCGCTTATTCAATGTTTCTCTTCTTTTTGTTTCCTTTAGTAGCTTGTACTACCACTAGAGAATTCTCGAGCTTAATTGGGATTCTAGATCTTATCTTGTTGCTTTCATTTGGTCCGCTAATCACTCATTAGGACCGAGATGCCCTCGCACTCACCATTTTTGTTTTTTAATCAAGCCTAGTTTATTTTGTGAGTGCACCGCTTAGTATAGTACAGCCATAATGCACCAAATTAACCATTATCATTGATAGATAAGGACAATACAAAGACAGATAACCCATACATAACTTCCAAAATATTGAGACATATAACAATACAAAGACAGATAACACATTATCCTGATGGTTTTTTGACTCCAAATGTCTTCTTTTTTATTGCATCCCAAGTAACATTGTTAGGAAGACCTAACACTTGTATCCTTTTACCAGGAACTTCTTCAACTTGTTCAACATTTTTGCCTTTTGACTTCTTGCCTTTTGACTTTTTGGCTTCTGACTCAAATAAAGGAGTGTTCTATTATGGCGTAGGATAATAAAACCACAACAAATAAGCGCATAAAGGTTAATATTAAAAGACACAATTGTCAAGGGTCCCCGTTAATTTGTGTTCAAATAAAACTTTTGCAATTAAGCCGCTCTATAAACCCAACAATAAGCGTTATAAAAATCGGATGTTTTAATGACTCTAAAAAGATGTGCCATATTGTGGTGTATCATAAACAAACCATTATGAATAAGCTTTATATAAAGGTTAACGTTATAAGACGCTATTGTCAAGGGTCCTATTCAATTTTCTTATAAAAATACCTTTTGCGAATAAGTGTTCCATAAAACCGATGTTTTATGACTCAAATATCAAGTGTCTTATGATGGTGTATCAATCTATGGGACCCAAGTGTCAATTGTCATATTAAGTTATGTTTTAATAATACGCTTTAATAAGCCGCTTTAAATAATTAATGTTTAATGACTTATATATCAAGTGTCCTATTATGGTGTATTGTAATAAAACCATAATTAATATGCATCCTTTAAGGGTCCTATTAAGTTTTGTTATAATAAAACTTTTGCAAAAAATCGCTTTTAAAAATTATGTTATAAAACCATTGTACATAAGCGTCCTATAAAGGTTAACGTTATAATACCGACGTGTCAAAGGTCCTATTAAATTTTGCTAAATAAAACTTTTTGTGAATAAGCATTTTAACTAACTGATGTCTTATGACTCAAAACTCACGTGTCCTATTATGGTTTATTATAATACAACCATAATGAATAAACGTCTTATAAAGGTAATTTATTAGGACCCATATTTTAAGTGTCATATTAAGTTATATGATAATAGGACCCCAAATCATCGACCATCCTATTATATACTTTTTTAGGACATCGCCTAAGTAGCAAATATTTAAAAAGGACCCTAAACGCTCATATGTCCTATTAAACAGTTTTTTAGGACTCCATTATCATACCGTCCCACAAAAATGGTCCTAAAAAGCCACTTTTGTTGTAGTGAAACTAATACTCCTCTGATTAGCTCGGTAGGATCCGTGTGAAGTAGTGGTTAAATTCTTCTCCAAGAAGAATGTATGCGTGAAAAGCTCCATCCAATCCTATGTTTCTTCTTCTTGATAAATAAAACCTGCACACTTTAAGAAAATAGATGAAACCTTCACGTAAAATCTGTGGTAAAACTATATATGACTCTACTAAACTAGGATATAATACTTGTGGAATGGATGTTTGCATATTTTTGGAAAATTAAGACCTGAGAAATTCTAAAAATTTATAAGTAGCACAGAAAACGCGAGAAAGTTAGATAAGTCGTTTTTCCTCCTCTCGACGCCAGTCAATTGCAATCTCGACGCCATCAAGTTATCCCCGACAGAACCGTCCGATGCATTTTTCCGGAAAAATTACACTTTAAAATCGAAAAATTCCTACAAATCATCCATTATGACTCGATACAAGCATTTGACTCTAACAAACACACATATATATCTTTTAAGAATTGTAATTCTCATGTTCACGTTTCTTTAAAACGTGTAATCTTCCCTACACTTATCTTTTTGTAAAATACCTTTATAATGTAATTAAGACGAGGTTAAAGACAAAATAAAGCATTTTAAAAAATTCAAACACGAGAATAAACAATCAATAAAAGATATACGACACACAAACAAGCAAACAATTAAGCATGGGTTGCCTCCATGAAGCTTTTCTTTATTTATTAGTCTTGTAGCTAGACTCAAGTCGTGCCCCTCTACGCTGACTTCATCTCCGTCACCTTCTTCCTCATGATGGTCTCTATTGGTGTTTTCCATGTTATAGAAGTGCCCTATTATGCACCTTTCTAAGAAGTCATCTTCTCCCCAATCGGTTCTATATTTCGGTCCTAGTTTCAAGCAATCCTTATAGAACCCGAAAATCTTATACATCACATAATCTAATCCCTTCTCCTTATCCTCCTCATTTCTATAGTAGACCGATAGCTTAAGTTCTTTTTCATCATTGGATAATGAGGAAAATTTCTCAATCTTAAACGGCATTTGGTAAGCTATGTCATCGGTCTCATCCTTGAATCTCACTATTCGTTATGACGGATCATAAGTCATCCTGGTGTTCTCTAGAAAGGCTTTCCTAGAATTACATGGGACAAGCTAGGATCTATGGCCGTACTAACATCATCCACAATTATGAAATCCGTAGGATACGTGAAACTACCTACACTGACAGGTAATCCCTTAACTCTACTAAGGAAATTACAACTAACTCTAGGATTATCAGGATCTTGCCTAGTTAGGATAGGCTTTTTCATCACCCAATTATAGTAGGTGCTAGTCATGATGTTTATCGGGGACTTGCGATCAATGTAAGCCTTTGCCATGAAAAGATGTCCTATGCAATATGGTATGTTAAGATTCCAAGGGTTCCCAAACTTGATCCTAGGGATTTTCCTAACATACACATGATGGAGGTCGCGTACTAAGTGTGGGTGGCGAGAGAGTTCCTCTTCCGTAGGAAACTTATTGAACGTGCTTGGCTAACTTACTTGGGTCCTTCATTTTCACACCGGAAGCTTCAGGAGAATAAGTCGAGATGGCATTAACCTTTTCGATGGTCTTCCTATCACTATTGGTCATGGCTTTCGAAAGGTTATCTATCTTCCTATCCATATCGGCTTGTTGTTGGTTAAAGCGGTCCGAAAGCTTGGCTATTTGAGCTTCTTGGGATGTAACTAGGTGTTGCAACATCCCTTCTATGTTTTGTTGGCTAGGGCCGTGAGAGGGGGGCCATGAGAAATCATCTCTCGGGTGTATATGAAATAAATCAAATGGAAATGTAAGTTAAACACTCATTAACCGGTCATGGTACATAGATTACCATAGGCTTGAGACTAGATTAAACCTTTACCGCTTTGGCGTAAGCACCTAGGAAAAACTATCTAAGATGTATTTTAAAGGGTTGTAACGTTAGGCTTACGGTAGGGAAACAAAGGGTTTGGTTGGATAGGCGATTTAGTGGTGGCAAGTTAAAAATCTTTATGTTACAAGCATGAGAAGAGAGGCGTTACTAAGCCAAGACTAGACTCTCTAAACTCTAGATAACTTGAAACAAACAAACATAAATATAAAGATATATGCAGGATGGAAGCCCGTATGTTTATTTATTTTTTTTAACACTTTTTCTTTTCTTTCTTTTTTCGATTTTTTTTTCATACACTTTTACTCTACCATCCTCTACGATAACATCAAAATATAAGGAATTTATAGGCACATCCCTACACTTGAGTTTTTATTACTCTAGCACTAATTTGACCCAAATCGAAAAGATAAAAACACTTGGAGTACATTATTATGTAAATAAAGGGAATTTGAATTTAACGTTCTTTCCCGTCATTCCATAAAATTTAACTTTACCCATGAGTCCCAATCATCCCAAAACTGTGTATAAAGGATATGACTCGACTTAGCAACTTATGCAAGTAACTAGATAATTGAACCAAGGGTTTAGTATGATAACAATAATGCACTAAAAGTGAGTGCATACAAGGTAGGCTAAGGCGATTTGGGTGTACATTCGGGGGTGGATTATAAACAATGCTCTTCATTGATATTCCGGAAAACCAAAACATCACGAGAACCGCGAAAAGGATAGGCTCGGAAGGGTTAACTAGGGGTATCGTGTACTAAAGATGAGTACAACGCAAGGGTGTGGGGGAATTACTCAACCGATGTGGAAGAAGTAATTATAATACGGGTATCAAACAAGGGTTATCCTAATGCCTCTTATCATTTAGTTATTCGTAACTACACAAGTGTAGTCTCACTAGCGATCTCGGGATGCACCACAAAACAAGTTCTAGAATCTATTATACTACCGGTACACTCTCGAAGCATTAAAGGTGAATGCTTTAATTCCTAAAAATCTAGGGGCGAACCTCACATTTTTGGGGTGGAATTTGAGTGGTAAAGGGTTTTTTGTGCTAGTCATATAACTTCCTATCCATGAGACGCTTTATTAAGACTAAAGACCCACTCCTACATGTCATGAACAATTTTAAATTTGGTTCTAAAATTACCCTAACCGATATTTCTCATGGTTTATTACACAAATGAAATAGGACAAGACAAATAATCAAGGATAAGCATAGTTTCAAAGTTCCCGTTTTATTCTCCATCCCTACACTTAAACTGAACATTGTCTCCAATGTTCCCCGAAAGTATCAAAGTTATGATAATGGAAGGTAATTAAAAGAGAAAGAAACTAATACTCCCTTGATTAGCTCGGTAGGATCCGTGTGAAGTAGTGGTTAAATTCTTCTCCAAGAAGAATGTATGCGTGAAAAGCTCCATCCAATCCTTTGTTTCTTCTTCTTGATAAATAAAACCTGCACACTTTAAGAAAATAGACGAAACCTTCGCGTAAAATCTATGGTAAAACTATATATGACTCTACTAAACTAGGATATAATACTTGTGGAATGGATGTTTGCATATTTTCTAGAAAATTAAGACCTGAGAAATTCTAAAAATTTATAAGTAGCACAGAAAACGAGAGAAAGTTAGATAAGCTGTTTTTCCTGCCCCTGACGCCGTCAGGTTGCAATCCTGACGCCATCAAGTTATCCTGACAGAAATGGTCTGATGCATTTTTTTGGAAAAATTACACTTTTAAAATCTGGAAAAATTCCTGCAAAACATCCATTATGACTCGATACAAGCATTTGACTCTCACAAACACACATATATATCTTTTTAAGAATTGTAATTCTCATGTTCACGTTCTTTTAAAAACGTGTGTAATCTTCCCTACACTTATCCTTTTTGTAAAATACCTTTATATGTAATTAAGACGAGGTTAAAGACAAAATTAAGCATTTTTATAAATTCAAACACGAGAATAAACAATCAATGAAAAGATATATGACACACAAACAAGCAAACAATTAAGCATGGGTTGCCCCCCATGAAGCGCTTTTCTTTATTTATTAGTCTTGTAGCTAGACTCGAAGTCGTGCCCCTACGTGACTTCATCTCCGTCACCTTCTTCCTCATGATGGTCTCTATTGGGGTTTTCCATGTTATAGAAGTGCCCTATTATGCACCTTTCTAAGGAGTCATCTTCTCTCCAATGGGTTCTATATTTCAGTCCTAGTTTCAAGCAATCCTTATAGAACCCGAAAATCTTATACATCACATAATCTACTCCCTTCTCCTTATCCTCCTCATTTATATAGTAGACCGATAGCTTAAGTTCTTTTTCATCATTGGATAATGAGGAAAATTTCTCAATCTTAAACGGCATTTGGTAAGCTATGTCATCGGTCTCATCCTTGAAGCTCACTATTGCTTAGTTGGGATAGGCTTTTTCATCATCCAATTATACTAGGTGCTAGTCATGATGTTTATCAGGGACTTCATGATCAATGTAAGCCTTTGCCATGAAAATATGTCCTATGCAACATGGTATGTTAAGATTCCAAGGGTTCCCAAACTTGATCCTAGGGCTTTTCCTAACATACACGTGATGGAGGTCGCGTACTAAGTGTGGGTGGCGAGAGAGTTCCTCTTCCGTAGGAAACTTATTGAACGTGCTTGGCTAACTTACTTGGGTCCTTAATTTTCACACCGGAAGCTTCAGGAGAATAAGTCGAGATGGCATTAACCTTTTCGGTGGTCTTCCTATCACTATTGGTCATGGCTTTCAAAAGGTTATCTATCTTCCTATCCATATCGGCTTGTTGTTGGTTAAAGCGGTCCGAAAGCTTGGCTATTTGAGCTTCTTGGGATGTAACTAGGTGTTGCAACATCCCTTCTATGTTTTGTTGGCTAGGGCCGTGAGAGGGGGGCCATGAGAAATCATTAGAGGTGAATTCTTTGGTTTGTCCCCAACAGAAGTCGGGTTTTCCCCTCCACGCTTCTCAGGCGTCATTAAAAGTCCTAGGTCTTGGTGTTGTAGGGAATCTTCCTCCCATTCCATTGGTACGCGAGGATGCGTAGTGAACGGAAGCTTGTTCGGGAAGTCTTGTGCAAGTACGAGTGTCATGGGGACCACTACATAGCTCACATAAGGAAGAGACTTTGTTCACTTGGCGTGAAGACTTAGGATTTTCGTAGGAGCTCATTAGGAATTTGAATTGATCTTCAAGTTCGAGCATCCTACGATCGGAAGTTTGTGAGTTAATGGGAGGCAAGGAGATTGCCTTGATGATTTTGGGCAACTCACAGGGGTCATTCCAACTTTCGTTGTCATAGAGAGCAAGGTCCTCTATTGTGCCCCCACGATTCTTCCGCGGTGAGATCACTAAGTTTACCACCGGCCGCTTGGTCAATGGATTGCTTAGTTGAGAAGTTGACATGATCGTAAAAGATTTGGACTTGAAGCCAAAGATCGATGCCGTGATGAGGGACTTTATGGAGCAAGCCCTTGAATCGAGTCCATGCTTCGTAGAGAGATTCACCTTGACGTTGTTGGAACATCAAGATTTCATTCCTAAGCTTAGTAGTTCTCCCCGGTGGGAAAAATTGGGCAAGGAAACGAGTAGTGAGATCATCCCAACTTGAGATGGAGCCGACGGGAAGTCGCTCAAGCCAATTACTAGCTTGGTCCCGTAGAGAGAATTGGAAGAGACTCAAGGGCGTGGTCTCCCGAGTAGTAGCATCAAGATCGATGGAATCGACTATTTTAAGGAAATCCATAAGATGCTGATTAGGATCTTCGAAACGAAGTCCATGGAATACACATCCGTTTTGCACCAACCGGATGGTGTCGGATCGCAGGGCCATAGTTTGAGCTTGATCGGGGAGCTCAATGGTGTTCCTATAGCCTAGGTGGCTTGGTCTAGAGTATTCACCAAGAGTGCGGCCTCTTGGCGAGTCATTTGGTGGTGGGTTGATGAGTGGTGGTTGATTATCATCTTCCATGATGAAAAGTGATGGGATTACGAACAAATGTCACGAAGAAGGGGGATAGACTACGAGGAAGCTAAAATTGAGAAAAAAGCTTACTTGATAGGAATCAAGCAAGGGAACCTAAACGAGGTGGAAATACAACTAGCTATTCTATTCTCCGACAGCGGCGCCAAAAACTTGATACGCATACAATGCGCGTTCGGGGTCAAAGGAAACTTCCTTTTCTTCGAGCAAGTTTTTCAACCACCTAGGAAATGAACCTAATTGTTGTAACGTAGTATTAGTGTAAGCCTCAGGGTTTGATATCGTTCTCTAGGGGAATAGGAATGCTAGTGAGAAATTACTACGCTAAGGTTGGGGTTGAGGAAGATTAATTTTTATCTTTTTTATATTTTTTTAGAAACTAAATGTACGATCTCGGGGTTTGGATTTGGGGGGTGGTACTTCTACCGATTACTCTAATATTCTAATTATCTAAGATAAGGGTAGTCTATGTCTATTGAACTGTGCTCGTATGATGATTAAAGATGTGTCTACCTAGATACTATTACTCCCTAGTTATCTTTTATTGATGGTTGAATTGTCACGTCCTTATTCTTAACGCATTGTGTTTTCTAAGGTCGTAGGGTGCGCTTTTATCCCTAACTCTTTGAAGCTACCTAAGGTTAATGACTACGAAATCTCTAGGATTCATAAACTTAACACTAAGGTTATCTTTGGATATTTAGCCTACAATTCCACTAGTAACTATAAACTAATTTTCAACAAAGATTAATCAAGCATTAAAAACACAACGATGGCTTCATGCACTCCTAAGCCAATTACAATTAAGTTAAAAGACAACCAATCAATATTCAATAACAAGGTTTCATAGATCTAAACAAACACACAAGTAAATTAGCCGGACATGTTAAACATGCAAGCATACACACATTCAATTGAAGACATAATGAAATCAAGGGAATAAATAACTTATCTCGATGTAAAATAGGGTATTAGAACCCTAAAATACTGTCCAAGACGGACTACAATCATTTTAGGTTTTTACTCCATCAGTCTCCCTCTCTAAAAGTCTGAAAATCGAATTCTATATATAGAGTTACAACTGCGACGGCATCACCTTTTAAATGTGACGCCATCAGATCGCCGTCATTAAGGTTTTGTCTAGGCCAAGTCAACTTTAGGACGACGTTACGTTGTGGTTGTGATGCCATCAGCCTTCAGCTCTGACGTCGTCTGAATCTGGATCTAGGCCGTCTGGGGAGAAAAGTCTTCGTGACGCCCTACTCTTCAAAGCCTGACGCCGTCAGGTGTAAAATAGCAATTTCACTCCTGAGTCATCACAAATATAGGGACGGCGTCGCCCTTTGCTTGTGACGCCGTCGGGTGCACTTCCAGCAGCTTGAGTGTCTTAATCTTAACTTTAGCCATTTTCTTCACATATTCACTCCTTTTCATCCAAATAAGCATCATTCCAGAATTTTGCCTTCAAGAGACCTAAAAACTGAAAAGGAATGAAATTAAGCAGTAACGGATATAAAAGTGGGCGATTAATGGCTTAAATGACCCCTCAAAAGTGTACATTTTAAATCCTTATCATATTCATGAACTTGTATCGAATGATAATAATTACTTTGTTTTTAATATTAGCAATAAGAGAATCAAGTCTAACTTGGAATCTACTTATATTTGGCATTGCCGACTTGCTCGTATGGGCAAGAAACGCATTGAAAAGCTGTAATACGATGGGCTTTTGCAATTTATGAATGATGAATCATTTGAAAAGTGAGAATCTTGAATATCTGAGAAGATGGCAAGGAAATCCTTTCCGCGTCAAACGCAAAGGGCTTCAGATCTACTTGGACTAATCCATATAGATGTATGTGATCCTAAAGGCCCCTTTTTAGCTGTCGCGGGAAGTGAAGCAAACTCGACCAAAGGACAAGTCTGTTCCTCCTTCGTTTTATGTTCCCAATTCCATTTAGACATGTGTTAAAGCAAGGTGCTAGCTATTTCATAACCTTTATTGATGATTTCAGTCGTTATGGTTCTGTTTATTTACTTAAACATAAACATAAACATAAGTCTTTGAAACATTCAAGGTTTTTAATAATGAAGTAGAGTTACAAATTGGAAAGAAGATTAAGACTCTTTGATTCGACAAAGGTGGTGAATACATAAGCCAAGAGTTTAAAGATAACCTTAAGGAGTGTGGAATTGTCCAACAACTCATCCCTCCATATACTCCACAACATAATGGTGTGTATGAGAGGAGGAATCGTACCTTGTTAGACATGGTTCAATCTATGTTTAATCTTACAACTCTATCCTTATCTTTTTTGGATTATGCTTTAGAGACTACTGTTTACATTCTTAATATGGTTCCAACCAAGAAGGTTGATAAGACTCCATACGAATTTTGGTATGGAAAAGCTCCCAACTTGTCTTACTTAAAAGTGTAGGCTTGTGAGGCATTTGTAAAATGTGACTCACCTGATAAACTTTAACAGATATCTGTTAAGTGTATCTTTATAGGATATTCAAAGGAGACAATGGGTTACTATTTTTATTATCCACCTAAAAACAAAATAGTTGTTGAGAGGTATGCTGAGTTTCGTGAAAAGAATCTCATATCCCAAGAATTCAGTGGTAGCATAATTGAACTTGAAGATGATCAAGAAGATACATCACGTACTAAAAACACTAACCAACTTCAAGATTAGCCAGAAAGTCTCACACCTCCACCTGAAGTGGCTCACATTCGTAGGTCTGAATGGACCATTCATGCTCCTGAGAGATTATGTCAAAATGTAGAAGTCGAAAATTATAGTTTAGGGGATCTGAATGAACTTTCTAACTATAAGGCTGACATGGTTGATCCTGAAAAGGACAAATGGAAAAAAGCTATGAATGCGTAGATGAAATCCATGCATGACAATGAATTCTGGGTTGAAGTAGACCTTCCTCCTAACGCTAAAGTCATTGGTAGAAAGTGGCTTTTCAAAAAGAAGGCTGATATGGATGTTAAAGTACACACCTATAAGGCTCATCTTGTAGCAAAGGGCTATACTCAAAACTTCGAGATTGACTATGAGGAAACCTTTTCTCCTATAGCAGACATTAAAGCCATTAGGATTCTCATAGCCATAACTGCGTACTATGACTATGAGATTTGGTAGATGGATGTCAAAATTGCCTTCTTGAATGGTCGCCTTGAAAAAGATATCTTTATGGCGCAACCTGAGGTGTTTGTGAATCCATAATTTCCAAAGCAAGTATGCAAGCTTTAAAGATCCATCTATGGGTTAAAGCAAGCATCAAGGCAATAGAATAAGAGATTTAATAATGAAATCAAGAAATTTGGTTTTACTCAAAATCTTGATGACATGTGTATACCATAAGGCTAGTGGAGTAATGTTACTTTTCTTATCTTATATGTTGATGACATATTGATCATGGGAAAACATATTCCAAGTTGACAAGAGGTTAAATCCTATCTTGGAAGATGTTTGATATGTTCTTAAACACATACCTTTTCTTTATCAATATAGACCCAAAACAACCAAGGAAAAGCCGTTTATTGCTGATATTTGTGGTTTTCTTGAGTTTGTGCTTGTGCAGGTACGGATATGTAAAAACACGCAAAAAGGATCCAAATATGATGTAAACCGCACGAGATCAAGAGAGTTTTAGCTGAGCCGGAAGGTCGAGATTGTGTATTTTGGAAGATTTTATTCTCAAAAGACGATTTGTGAAGTTTCAAAGAAAGTTTGAAGAAAAGACAAGATTAGTCCCTCAAGTTTGAGCTTTTGACAAGATTGGTCCTCAAAGATTCGAAATTACAAAAGTCACCCTTGGATTATTGAGCTTTACATGATTAGTCCTTGATGAGATTTTCAGAATTACACTTGTGGTCCCTTGGAAATTCGAATTTAACAAGATTGGTCCCTAAGCTATCACTTGGATTCAAATTATATCCAAAGTCCAATCCAATTAAAACACTCGGCCCAAAAAATAGAAAACCGCCCAACTAAACTAATACTACCCGGTTGGTATCCTAACCCGAAACCCAACTAAACCCGAGAATAACCCAGGTCAACCCCCACCCAACAAATAAACGTCCAAATATTATAAAAACAAAGCGCCAACCCTTTTACCCCTTACCAGATCATATGAACCCTAATTCACCCACCCGTGTAAATTGCCAAATTAACCACAATTAAGGGTACGTTGGTACTTTTCCCTGACACCCCACTGACAAAGGGAATGACACATCATCAATCCGTGTGATATAGGCTACATGTCGCCTCCTATTAGTCAAGCATGTCATCAATCATGATTCAATGGATGAGATCAAGTGGGAAACGGTTATTATGATCCAAGGGTGATAACAAGCTCAAGAATCACACTTGGAAGGAATTCGAGAAGCTTCCAAGACCCTTAGCTCAACTATATATAGACCTTCTTAGTCATTCGCATATGTATCTTATTCTCTGTTATTTTTCCTTCTCTAGCTTTAGTTGTAGTAGTTATTTGCATTTCAAATGTTTTAAATCCTTTTGTAATTCGTATTGTGTACTAAAAAATTTCCTTATTAATAGAATTTGTATTTCAATTTCAATTGTTTGTTTAAGTTTCTCATAATCTAAACCGCTTATTATTTTAATTTTGTTCTTATCTCAGTTTCATAAATCTGTTTTTTAGCTTGTTTCATCAAAATCTCAAAAATACAAAAAAATCACATAAAATCATTTGAAAATTAAAAATCACCTTAGATCTTTGTTTTGGATTAATCCACCATTGATCTATCGTTTCATAAGCTCATATAAGCTTTTAGTAGCTATTTGTGAGCTTGTACTTGTTTTCTCACTCAATTCACAAAACAAATTCAGCTTAACATCGATGCTACAGTAGTGTTTTGATCTGTTATTTTGGAGTTGGATCGATCCGATTGGTAATGAATACAAAGAAATGTTTTGGGTTGAAGTCCGAAATGGATTGATTAGAATAGAGGTTAAATAGGTTAGTGGTTCTAGTTTCATCATTGAGCAAGCCATAGTGGCTAAGGCACTTTGTAAGTCTTATATCTGTTTTCATTTAGTAGATCTGTTGATTAAACGCTCATTAGTCTTAATCTATAGTGTTTGATCTGAGAATGATGCTTATTTAGTGTAAGTTGATCATTATCTGTTTTCAGTTCTTATTTCAAGAGTATAATTAGTGTTTGGCATAGCTTGGTAATCTGTGTTAGATATTAGTGAGACAGATAGTGATAGTTGTTACATGCTTATTTAGTTATTTGATAATCATTTGAAGTCTTGGTCATAGCAGTTTTTACTCATTAAGTCAAAATCATAGTGTATCTGATCTAGTTGTTGCTACTGTTAGAATCAGTGGGTGCAATAAGTTACTAATTAGCTCAAAACTTGTAGTTCTAGCTTATTGTCAAAATCATTAGGATAATATCATCATTTTCAGTTCATTAGTGTGGATCAAACTTGAGTTTGGTCAAACTTTCATGTGTTCTTAAAAGTCAAAATCGTCACTTGCAGTTTTCAACAAACTTTGTGATTCAATTTTCTAATTCATCTCTGAGAATCAGTGTTTGAAACTTTGGATTTTAAAAAGTTCACTTGGTCTTGTTTTGATATCAACTTTTTGAGAAATCTGGTTTGGTCAATTTAAGCTTCAAATAAGCTCTTCAAGTAGCTGCCATCTGCCCTGTTCACACTTCAGTGTGAATCAGGCAGATTTGCATCTGCATAGGCTTCAATTCTGTAAGTTAGGACTTGAGATTTGGCACAATCATAGCTGGCTAGGTGTTTAGTAGGACTGCATAAGTGGTCTTTTGGATTTGCTTATTGGTTGTGCATAAGCTCAAACAGTGGTCCTAAACCACTGTTTGGTTCATTTAAGCAGTTGGCTTAATCAAGGTTCTGAGCTTTAGGCTTGTTAGGAGTAGTTAGATACAGTTGCTATTAGTTAATTTTAGGATAAGTTAGCTTTGTTCACTGTTTGGTTGGCTTAGTAGCTTGTTAGCTTATTCTAGTAGCTTATTTGAGTGGCAGTTACACTATAGCTTCCATATTTCATACATAAGTCGCTTGTTTTTCATTTTTCATAAATTCTAAATATCATTTTAGATTTTTCCTGTAAGTTTCATAATTTTTGGTCTTAATTTGCTAATTTTCTCAATTTAATTAGATTTTAATCAAAATTTTTAATAGCTTAAATTTGAAAATAATTGAGAAAAAGTTCCAAAAAAATAATTTTTCAATTTTAATAGTTTAAGAAAAATATAAAAAACATAAAAAAGATTTTTCCTTATTTTTCTCTTTGAATTTTATAATTTTTAGAATTTTAATTAGTTTTAATTAGTTTAAATTAGTTTTTAATTTTTATTAAAACAAGAAAAATCCAAAAAATTAGTTTTAATTCTAAAATAGTTTTCTAATCACATTTTTAGAGTAAAAGTACTTTTAGGCATTTTTAGGGTATCGTTTAGACGTAGTTGTATTTTTATTCGCGTTTGTTAATTACGTTTTAGTTTAATTCGCGTTTAGGATTTCCCGTAGGATAGATTTCCTTAATTACTTTCCCATTCCCGTAGTTATTAAAATCAAATCTATAATCCAAATCATCAAGCATAAAATCCAAACCAAGAACGACGTTGGCAATTCACGCCTCGTGGGGAAAACGATTCGGGTTGACTAATCCGTACTACGAATCACACACGGGATTTGATTTATTATTCTTTTTCCTAAGAGAATTTGAATCTATCTTCGGGAGTATTTTTGATATTGATATTAAGGATTTATCCCCACACATAACCCTTAAACCACTCATATCAATTTTGCCACGCGCCGCTGCCACGAGGGAGGTTGTGTCACGACAATATCGTTTGAAGTTTGTCGATTAGTGACTTGAGATCCTTCATTCGTGAAGTTACTAATTTTTCTATAAAATAAAAAAGTAAAAAATATTTTCCTTTTTCTTTTATATATATATATCAGATTAAAAATACAAAAAGATTTTCTCTTTGTTTTTGCTAATAAATAGAAGATACCAATTATATAACATTCTCAACGGAGGTGTTATCATTATAAGTTCCCGAACAAAAGATCAAAAACTTGCCTTTGTGTCGCTTGTGGACTTATTAATCTCTATCAGATAAACAAACTGTGTGGTGGGTATAAGGACGGTCACCGACATTAAATTGCATGACTGTAAAGAAGGGTGTTTTTAATAAGCTTCGCGACCTACAAAGCTTCTCCGCCGCTGTGCTTGTCTTATAGAGGTGATTTATTCATTTGGGATTATTGGTTTAAGTTCAACTGTGTTTTCAATATCGGTTTCTTTTAATTGACTTGGTTTTGTGCATGCGCACTCGCTCGATCTAGACGACTTCGAAGCAGAATCGAACGCACTCGAAGTTACATATGGTCGCTCCCAACGACCACCAATACCTGGTCCTAATCCTCCTCCCGTTAATCAAAATGTAGCTCCCGATCTCCGAACGATGGAGGAGTTATGTCAACCTACAATGTACGGGAGGGAGGACCGATTGCACCGACTAATTTTCAAGCTACCGATTTTAGCTTGAAACATCATATGATAGAACAAGTAAAAAAGTTGTCAATTTCATGGTTTACCAGATGACGATGCAAACAAGCATCTTGATAAGTTTCTAACGGTTACTCAGAGTATGAAACAGAATGGGGTCTCCGATGACGCCCTTCGTCTCTATCTCTTCCCATACTCTTTGACTCATCATGCCACGTCTTGGTTTGATCGACTCCAGAAGAATTCGATTCATACCTTCGAGGAAATGGTTACGAGTTTCGGCAAAGTACTTTCCCCCGTCGATGGTGACGAAATTGAGGAACGATATCAGTAATTTCCGGCAATATCCCGACGAATCTTTGTTTGAAGCTTGGGAACGATATAAGCTTTCGATTGATCGATGTCCGAATCATAATATGTTGCTTGTCACCAAATTGATACGCTTTTATAATGGTTTAACGTTGAGACACCGTGAAACGATTAATGTTGCTGCCGGTGGAACTTTCATGAAAAGACGTCCCGAGGAATGTTACGATCTTATTGAGAACATGACCGCCCATTATAACTATTGGGATTCTACCGCCGAAAGGGGTGCATCATCTCGATCAAATACGCTTCTCTCAAATAGCGACCGAACAAAAGATGGATGATATCTTACGGATTACTCGATGAACAATCGAATCAACAACAACAAGTGAAATCGTTACACCAGATTTGTGAGACTTGTGGAGGTCCACATTCTTATTCCGAGTGCCCAGCCACCGGTGGCTACGCACATGAGAATGTTTATGCCGCTACAGAAACTACAATCAACCGCTAGGAGATCGAAATCTTCTTAGCTACCGTTCAAACAATTATCTCGGACCTCCCGGTTTCAACCAACCTCAACAACAAAACCAGAATCAAAACCGTTTCAATGGTAACAACAATCAGAACCGAGGAGCTAATTTTAATCATGGAAATCAACACTACCAAGCTCTCCATCTCAAGTTTACCAACAACCACCTCCTCCTCAACAATCTTATCAAACACCTCCTCAAGTCGCCCCGAACAACGATTTTCTAACTTACATGAAGAATTCTGATTACACCATCAAAAGTTTGCAAAATCAAATTAACGGCATGAGGACGGACTTCAAAAAGGAGATGGAAGCTACAAGCAACAAAACAGATGTCGGAAATAAAGAATATGATGGCTAGTTTCTTTCAAGCCACCAACCGTCTACATCTTATTCTCAACCCTCAGGTTTCGGTTCTCTCCCAAGTAACACAATTCCAAACCCGAAGGGAGAAATGAAATCTATAAACATTCGAGATAATGGGCCCTCAATGACTACTTCTTCTCCGGTGAGGAATGTAGCACAAGACACCGAGGTGACAAAGGACCCGGTAATTCCTCTTGATAATGGAAAAGCCAAATACGTCCAACCTCGGGTTGCCCAAGTTCCTTCTATATCCGCATCATGCCAAGTTCTAACCTTACACCGTGCAAATTGCTCAATCACGGTTCGACAAAATGAAAGTTGTTTCCGAACGGTTCAAACTTACGACTGATATGATCAAAGTGTGAAAAGATTTATGAAGAGAAATTGGAACAAATTTCAAAGATTTCAATTGAGCCTACACCGCTTAATTCTTCCTCGAACCAAGCTCCCGAGAAGCTTGGTGATCCCGAAATTCTCCTTCCTTGCTCCTTAAATGATATTAAGGAATATAATGCCCTAACCGATTCAGGTGCAAGCATAAGTCTCATGCCTCTTGCGATATATCATGAGCTTGGATTAAAGACTCTTATACCGACTTGTATGACTATCGAATTAGCTAATCGAACAATTGCTCACACGGTTGGTGTAGTCAACGATGTTATGGTACGAGTGGATAAATTCCAGTTTCGTGATTTCGCCAGTAGTTGATATAGAGATCGACGCCCGAGTCCCTCTCACTTTAGGAAGACCATTCTTGAGAACCGCAAAAGTCATTGTGGATCATTACCAAGGAACGATAACGATAAGAAAAGGAAATGAAAAAATAGTGTTTTATGCCGAAAGAACGTCAAAACCTCCACCATGATGATCATTCGATTCATAGCATCGGTATGATTGATTTTTCTCAAGAAAGTGGTAATTCCATTTTTCCGAATGATGTGAAGAAAGTTGAACCCAAAACGTCTCAATTGATTTTTCAAGGTTTACGATCAAGAGTATGTCAACAATACAAGTTGAACGGAAAAAGACACAAGAAAAGGAGTCTACAACGGTAGTGTTGGAAACTGCTAGCTCTGAGAGCACACCACTTGTCCCACCTCCAATTTCTAAGAAAATCGACCTTCCTTTGAGTGGCAATCCCACTCCTTCTTCGACATCATGGAACCTTCTTGAGACATCTTTCGATCCGAATCTTTCAAAACGACATTCACAAATCCTTTGTTCAATTCGATTCTCGAATATACTCAAAATTTTGAAAATCAACTCTTTGACGAAGAAAGTAAGGAGTTCACCGATGAACTTACTCCTACCACTCGATTTTCTCTCGAGGATAAAGAAGAATACGATGATCCGTTTTTTCCAAAGAAAGATAAGGAAGTGAAGTTGTCAACAGATGAACTTATTGATCCCGAGGTCCAATATTATTTAGCCGAGAGTGAATCCTCTCCTCGTGAGGATTTTCACATAGATGACACCTTGATCTCCTTTCTCTCCGAAGACAAGATTTTCAACCCCGGGATACGCATTGATGAGTTTTATGCTAAAAATGTCATTCGAGATAAGGATCCTCTCTTCGATGCCTTCGTTGATGAGCCTTTGAGTAACACCTTCGTACCATGAGCTCCCGCTCTTCTTGGAGTATTCTCTTTTCGATCCTTCATCCCTTCGTCCGCCCGCAAAACCGCCGGATGATGGATCGATCTTTCATATGCCTTATGTGAGTTTGGGAGGAATCATTCCGTATGTGCTTGAGCCCGATATTTTCTTCACCACCCAACCCACCCAGTCTCATTCCTTCGGGAATGAGGACACCGTTTTTGACCCCGGTATCTCTACCACTTTCTTCCCAAGGACAAATGAATTGGGACGAGTCAGCTAGCGACTCGGTAACCAAAAACAAGCGCTTAGTGGGAGGCACCCCATGCTTATCCATCTATCTTCTTTCTATTTTCTAATAAGTGACGCGAAGGGGTCCGCCTCTTCGATTTCTCGTGTTTGGTTGTTTGTGATGTTTTGTGTAGGATGTTCCCGATATGAAGATTCTCGTGCTCAAAGTTTGTCATTTTCTCCACTCGAGTCTCATGATCGATGCTGATGGAAATCCGATATCCTAATCTTATCGACTAACGTTTATCTTCTAGCATACTTAATAAACGGCTTTTAGATTTTCGTGATACCCTTGCTTTTAAACATTGAGGACAATGTTCCGTTCTAGTCTCTGGGTAGGGTAATCTTCGATTTGATTTGACCGCACTTGCTTATTTTCTGTGTGTTTCTCTCTCAGAACCCGTTTTCCTTAGAAATTGAAAATTGTGCAAAAATGAGCAAAATTTTAAAAATTTTTGAAGCTTTTGTTAAGTCTTTTGATTGAAAAGTTTTGCTAGTCTCTTAGATTAGAAGCTATAAAATGCGAATTCTAGCTCAAAAGGCCAAGAGTTTGCAAGTTTCCCTGAGTGACTTTAAATATGCATGACTTGATTTCATTAGACGAAACATTTGCTAAGCTAATATATGTTTTGACACATTGATTGACTTTCCGCTGGTGAGAGTAGGAATAGAATTTCTGACCTAGACGTGTTGAGCCCTAGCTTGTTCCCTTAACCATAGGTAATCTAAAATTATCCTTAGCATCTGCGGATCTCATTATTTGAGATTTTAAATTTGCAGAGATCGAGAAATGATAGAGTTACTTATGAGTTTAGATGCTAAGCGTGGAGTAGTTGGTTCTCTTTAGAGCCCATCAAAGGTACTTATGGCTTTTTGTTCCCACAAAATTGTTTCACCCCATATCTGTCTAAATAATTAGAGATGTTGAGTTTTGGCGATAGTTAGTTCTTTATCTTCTCAAAAGAATCTTTGTTTTAAAAATTGGGTACACATCAAGGATCCGTAATAAATAAATAAGTAATAAGTGATATGTGAAATGTAATAAGTAAAGTTGTGAGTCGCGTGTCGAGATCGGACCCTTGGATCTTTAGAGGGATTGAATGAGGTCTTAGCCTAGCCAACCGGGATCCTCATCTCATGAAGCCTATAGTCTTGGAATTACCCCGTGAAGCTCCATGGTTCACCCATATAAGTAAAGGAATAAGTGCAAAGTAAAAAAAAAAAAAGTTGAAAAGTGAAAAAGTCAAAAGTAAGTGAATAAAAATTCCTTGATGTGGACCTCATTTTTACGACAATGGTTCTTGAGAAAAGATGGATAACTAATTATCGACTTAGCTTTATATTTTATCGGAATAAAAGTTATCGAAACGAGAATTTGAAGAAATTCATTTCTCACAAAAATAAAAAATCTAGAGGAAATAGGAAAATGGGAACGAAAAGTAAGTACACAAGTAACTTCCATGGGTAGTGTTAGCATCTAGAGTCGTATGTAACAATGATTTCGGTTTTACGCTTAGTTTGGGACTTGTGAAAAATCATGGACGATGTATTCTATCCGTATGGTCACTTCACGCTGTGTTGTGTTTTCTACTCCGTGATCCTAACGTGTCGTTTGAAAAATGTTGGAGTTATTAATCGACATGAAAGTTCAACAAACCGCCACTCATAACCGGAATGTGCTTAATCGTAATATCTATATGAGAATTAAAAGGTAAACGGGGCGTTTTTTAGAATTAAGGCTTTCTTAATCTCTTTTGAGGAATTTTTGCTACTTCTTCATAGGTTTAGTAGAAAGAGATTGAAATCCTTGGTTTTAGAAGCGTGAGTTGATTGCATTGCGTGAGGACACGGCAATGGTCTCGTCTGGGGTATTTTTGATATGTGCTTAAACACATACCTTTTCTTTATCAATATAGACCCAAAACAACCAAGGAAAAGCCGTTTATTGCCGAGATATTTGTGGTTTTCTTGAGTTTGTGCTTGTGCAGGTACGGATATGCTAAAACACGCAAAAAGGATCCAAATATGATGTAAATCCGAGCACGAGAGATCAAGAGAGTTTTAGCTGAAATTTAAAAGGTCAAGATTGTGTATTTTGGAAGATTTTATTCTCAAAAGACGATTTGTGAAGTTTTCAAAGAAAGTTTGAAGAAAAGACAAGATTAGTCCCTCAAGTTTGAGCTTTTGACAAGATTGGTCCCTCAAAGATTCAGAAATTACAAAAGTCACCCTTGGATTATTGAGCTTTACATGATTAGTCCTTGATGAGATTTTCAGAATTACACTTGTGGTCCCTTGGAAATTCGAATTTAACAAGATTGGTCCCTAAGCTATCACTTGGATTCAAATTATATCCAAAGTCCAATCCAATTAAAACACTCGGCCCAAAAATAGAAAAACCCGAGCCCAACTAAACTAATACTACTACCCGGTTGGTATCCTAACCCGAAACCCAACTAAACCCGAGAATAACCCAGGTCAACCCCCACCCACCAACGTCCCCAAATATTATAAAAAACAAAGCGCCGCCAACCCCTTTTACCCCAATTACCAGATCATATGAACCCTAATTCACCCACCCGTGTAAATTGCCAAATTAACCACAATTAAGGGTACGCTGGTACTTTTCCCGACACCCCACGACAAAGGGAATGACACATCATCAATCCGTGTGATATAGGCTACATGTCGCTCTCCTATTAGTCGAAGCATGTCATCAATCATGATTCAATGGATGAGATCAAGTGGGAAACGGTTATTATGATCCAAGGGTGATAACAAGCTCAGAAGAATCACACTTGGAAGGAATTCGAGAAGCTTCCAAGACCCTTAGCTCAACTATATATAGACCTTCTTAGTCATTCACAATTGTATCTTAATTTCTGTATTTTTCTTTTCTCTAGCTTTAGTTGTAGTAGTTATTTGCATTTCAAATGTTTTAAATCCTTTTGTAATTCGTATTGTGTACTAAAAAATTTCCTTATTAATAGAATTTGTATTTCAATTTCAATTGTTTGTTTAAGTTTCTCATAATCTAAAACTGCTTATTATTTTAATTTTGTTCTTATCTCAGTTTCATAAATCTGTTTTTTAGCTTGTTTCATCAAAATCTCAAAAATACAAAAAAATCACATAAAATCATTTGAAAATTAAAAATCACCTTAGATCTTTGTTTTGGATTAATCCACCATTGATCTATGTTTCATAAGCTCATATAAGCTTTTAGTAGCTATTTGTGAGCTTGTACTTGTTTTCTCACTCAATTCACAAAACAAATTCAGTTAACATCGATGCTACAAGAGTGCTTTGATCTGTTATTTTGGAGTTGGATCTGGATCTGGATTGGTAATGGTACAAGAGTGCTTTGGGTTGAAGTCCGAAATGGATTGATTAGGAATAGAGGTTAAATAGGTTAGTGGTTCTAGTTTCATCATTGAGCAAGCCATAGTGGCTAAGGCACTTTGTAAGTCTTATATCCGCTTTTCATTTAGTAGATCTGTTGATTAAATCTGTTCATTAGTCTTAATCTATAGTGTTTGATCTGAGAATGATTCTTGTTTAGTGTAAGTTGATCATTATCTGTTTTCAGTTCTTATTTCAGTAGTATAATTAGTGTTTGGCATAGCTTGGTAATCTGTGTTAGAGATTAGTGAGACAGATAGTGATAGTTGTTACATGCTTATTTAGTTATTTGATAATCATTTGAAGTCTTGGTCATAGCAGTTTTTACTCATTAAGTCAAAATCATAGTGTATCTGATCTAGTTGTTGCTACTGTTAGAATCAGTGGGTGTAATAAGTTACTAATTAGCTCAAAACTTGTAGTTCTAGCTTATTGTCAAAATCATTAGGATAATATCATCATTTTCAGTTCATTAGTGTGGATCAAACTTGAGTTTGGTCAAACTTTCATGTGTTCTTAAAAGTCAAAAATCATTCACTTGCAGTTTTCAACAAAACTTTGTGATTCAATTTTCTAATTCATCTCTCGAGAATCGTGTTTGAAACTTTGGATTTTAAAAAGTTCACTTGGTCTTGTTTTGATATCAACTTTTTGAGAAATCTGGTTTGGTCAATTTAAGCTTCAAATAAGCTCTTCAAGTAGTCGCCATTCGCCTGCTCACACTTCAGTGAATCAGGCATTTGCATCTGCTGCATAGGCTTCAATTCTGAGTTAGGACTTAAGATTTGGCTCAATCATAGCTGGCTAGGTGTTTAGTAGGACTGCATAAGTGGTCTTTTGGATTTGCTTATTGGTTAAGTTGTGCATAAGCTCAAACAGTGGGTCTGAACCACTGTTTGGTTATTTAGGCAGTTGGCTTAAGATCATAGGTTCTGAGCTTTAGGCTTGTTAGGAGTAGTTAGATACAGTTGCTATTAGTTAATTTTAGGATAAGTTAGCTTTGTTCACTGTTTGGTTGGCTTAGTAGCCTGTTAGCTTATTCTTGTAGCTTATTTGAGTGGCAGTTACACTATAGCTTCCATATTTCATACATAAGCTGCTTGTTTTTCATTTTTCATAAATTCTAAATATCATTTTAGATTTTTCCTGTAAGTTTCATAATTTTTGGTCTTAATTTGCTAATTTTCTCAATTTAATTAGATTTTAATCAAAATTTTTAATAGCTTAAATTTGAAAATAATTGAGAAAAAGTTCCAAAAAATAATTTTTCAATTTTAATAGTTTAAGAAAATATAAAAACATAAAAAAGATTTTTCCTTATTTTTCTCTTTGAATTTTATAATTTTTAGAATTTTAATTAGTTTTAATTAGTTTAAATTAGTTTTTAATTTTTATTAAAACAAGAAAAATCCAAAAAATTAGTTTTAATTCTAAAATAGTTTTCTAATCACATTTTTAGAGTAAAAGTACTTTTAGGCATTTTTAGGGTATCGTTTAGACGTAGTTGTATTTTTATTCGCTTTGTTAATTACGCTTTAGTTTAATTCGCGTTTAGGATTTCCCGTAGGATAGATTTCCTTAATTACTTTCCCATTCCCGTAGTTATTAAAATCAAATCTATAATCCAAATCATCAAGCATAAAATCCAAACCAAGAACGACGTTGGCAATTCACGCCTCGTTGGGAAAACGATTCGGGTTGACTAATCCGTACTACACGATCACACACGGGATTTGATTTATTATTCTTTTTCCTAAGAGAATTTGAATCTATCTTCGTGAGTATTTTTGATATTGATATTAAGGATTTATCCCCACACATAACCCCTAAACCACTCATATCAATGTTTTGCTATGAAGGATTTAGGAGAAGCAGCATATATTCTAGGAATCAAGATCTACAAAGATAGATCTAGGCGGTTGATTGGACTAAGTAAAAGTGCTTAAATTGATAAAACCTTGAAGAGATTCAGGATGCAAGATTCCAAAAAGGGATATATTCCAATGCAAGTAGACATTGGCTTAAGCAGCAAAAAATGTGCTTCTAAACATGTTAAGGTGGCACGCATGTAGAAAGTTCCTTATGTTTTGGCTGTAAGATCTATCATGTATGCAGTGAGATGGACAAGACTAGATGTGGAATTTGCACATAATATTACAAGCCGGTTACAATATAATCCAGGTGATAGTCATTTGACTGTTGTTAAGAACATTCTCAAGTACTTAAGGGCTACTTGAGATATGTTTCTAGTGTATGGTAGGAATCCTGATGCAGAGCTTGAAGCTACAAGTTACTGCGATGTGGGATGGCAGACTGATAAAGATAATACGAAGTCTAAAACGTGTTATGTCTTTGTTGTCAATGGAGGAACAGTGGATTGGAAGAGTACCAAGCAGACCACTACAACCATGTCTGCAACAGAAGTTGAGTATATGATAAGGATTTAAAACGTACAATTTTAAGGGGTCATTTAAGTCTTTAATCGCCCACTTTTATACCCATTACTGCTTAATTTCGTTCCTTTTCACTTTTTAGGTCTCTTGGAAGCAAAATGCTGGAATGATGCAAATTTGGACGAAAAGGAGTGAATACATGAAGAAAATGGCAAAGTTAAGATCGAAGCCACTCAAGCTGTTGAAACTGAAGCTGACGGCGTCCCAACTAAACGGCTACGCCGTCCCCCTCTACAGATTTGATAATAGGTGCACCCGACTACTCAGTAGACTTTTTGCTCAAATACACCTGACGGCGTCAGGCTTTGAAGAGGAAGGGCGTCACTAAGACTTTTCATCTTAGACCGCCCAGATCCATAATCAGACGACGTCCCTGCTGGGTCCCCGACGGCGTCACAACTACAATGTGACGCAGTCCCATCGATAACTTGGCCAAGACTAAAACCCTAATGACGGCGTCCCACATATAAGGCGACGTCGTCGCAAGTGTAAATCTATATATAGAATTCTATTTTTCAGTATTTTAAGAGGTAGACTTATGGAGTAAAAAACCCTAAACGTTTGTAGTCCGACTTGGACAGTATCTTAGGGTCCCAAACCCTATTTTACACATCAAGATAAGTAATGTATTCCATTAGTATCATTATGTCTTCCATTTAATGTGTTTATGCTTGCTTGTTTAACATGTCCGGCTAAATTTCTTGTGTGTTTGCTTAGATCTATGAAACCTAGTTGTTAATTAATTATTGGTTATCTCTTATCTTAATTGTAAATGGCTTAGGAGTGCACTAGGCTATCATTGTGTTTAAATGCTTGAGTAATCTTTGTGAACATTAGTTTATGAATCACTTAGAGGATTTCATAGTCTAAACATCCAAAGATAACCTTAAAGTTAGTTTATGAATCATCTAGAGGACTTTGTAGACAATAACCTAAAGGTATTCTCAAAGAGTTAGGGCATAAGCATTCCCTAAGACCTTAGAAAACACAACGCGTTAAGAATAAGGACGTGACAATTCAACCAACAATAAAAGATAACTAGGGAGTAATAGTATGTAGGTAAACACATTTTTAATCATCATACGAGCACACAATCAAAAAGACATAGCTACCCCTAGTATTAGATAATTAGAATAGTAGAAGTAATCGGTAGAAGTACCACCCCCAAATCCACTGACCCGAGATTTACCCTTAGCTTTCTAAAAAATATATAAAAGATAAAAAAGAATCATCCTCAACCCCAACCTTAGCATAGTACACTTATTGCTGGCATTCTTATTACCCTAGAGAACGATATCAATACCCGAGGCTTACCCAATACTACACTACAACGATTAGGTTCACTGCCTAGGGTGTTGAAAAACTTGCTCGACGAAAAGGAAGTTCCTTTGACCCCGAACGCGCTTCGTACGCGCGTCAAGTTTTTGGTGCCGCTGCCCGGGAATAGAATAGCTAGTTTGATCTTTATCTCGTTTAGGTTCCCTCGCTTGATTCCTATCAAGTGAGATTTTTTTCTCATTTTTAGCTTCCTTGTAGTCTATCCCCCTTCTTCGTGACTTTGTTCGTAGCCTCATCACTTTTCATCATGGAAGGTGATAACCCATCAAACAACAACCCACCACCTAATAAACGACTTCCACTCAAACCACAACCAATTGACCAACACCCCTCTAACCATCGTCGCAAGCAATATGTTAGTAGAAACAACGATCTTCAAGATTTGCATAGGGTATTTGAGAGTACAATTAGGGACGCTGTTGAAAAAGCGGTTGGCGCCTCGATTGTTGGCTCCATGATTAGCAATAGTTCGGGTAATGATTTAGTAAATGAAAATGTGAATGAGGAGAATAGTTCCTACTTCAATCTTTACCCCACTAAGGAAGAAGTTGCTTACCACCAATACATAATCGAAAATCCTCGATCACCCATCATTAGGATATGCCCAAAGATTAGGAGAGGTAATCCTTGGAACATCAAAATCCCTTGTATGATTGGATATAGGAATGTCGAGCACACCTACATAGATACGGACTCTCCCATTAATGTGATATCATCAGCTGTTTACAATGACATAATGAATGAGCGACTTAAGGTTAGGAGAGACCCTAAGTATCCTGGTAGGGTTTGCAATTTTGTGGGAAGGGTCAAGGATGTACACGTCTTTATAGGAAAGTTCACCTACTTAGTTGATTTTATGGTCCTAGAAGACATATGATGTGTCATTGACTATAGCTTGTCCCAAGTTGTATTAGGAAAACCGTTTGTTGAAAAGTCTAAACTAAGCTTTAACAAATCCGAAGGAACGGTTAGATTTGTGGAAGGGGACGATGAAATTACATATAGGATGCCTTGGAAGATGAACGGATATGGCCCTTTATCCCTTTATGAACGAGACAACATTAAAGCTTTTGAGGAAAAGAGCGAAGAAGATGTTGAAAAAGGCTTGAACTTTATGTGGGAGAAAATGAGGCTTTACTATAGGGATTGTTTGACCCTAGGACCTAGGTATAGAGTAGATGAGAATTTTTTCAATATGATAGAGTTTTCATTGAGGATGAAAAACGAGACAACGTAGGAGCACGACTTCGAGTCTAGCTACAAGACTCATAAATAAAGAAAAGCGCTTCCTGGGAGGCAACCCATGCTTAATTGTTTGCTTGTTTGTATGTCATACATCTTTTTCATTGTTGTTTATTCTCATGTTTGAATTTGTGAAAATGCTTTATTTTGTCTTTAATCTCGTCTTAATTACATATAAAGTTATTTTACAAAAGGATAAGTGTAGGGAAGATTACATATGTTTTTTAAAATAACGTGAACATGAGAACTACAATTAGTGAAATTGATGTATATGTGTTTTTGTTAGAGTCAAATGCTTGTATCGAGTCATAATGGATGTTTTGCAGGAATTTTTCCAGATTCTAAAGATGTAATTTTTCCAGATTTTTTCGTGAAAACGCACCAATTTCGTCATGACAACTGACGGGCGTCAGATTTAGAACCTGACGACGTCAAGACAAGCAGAAACAGCTTATCAAATTTTCTCGTTTTCTATGCTACTATAAATTTTTGGAAATTCTCAGGTCTTAATTTTCCAGGAAATCTGCAAACATCCATTCCACAAGCATTATATCCTAGTTTAGTCGTGTCATATATAGTTTTACCGCCGATTTTACGCAAAGGTTTCGTCTACTTTCTTAAAGTGTGCAGGTTATATTTGGCAAGAAGAAGAAACTCAATATTAGATGGAGCTTATCATGTATACATTCTTCTTGGGAAAGAATTTAACCACTACTTCACACGGATCCTACCGAGCTAATCAGGGGAGTACTAGTTTCTTTCTCTTTTAATTACCTTCCTTTATCATAACTTTGATACTTTAGGGGAACATTGGGGACAATGTTCAGTTTAAGTGTAGGGAGGTAGAATAAAACGGGAACTTAGAAACTATGCTTATCCTTGATTATTTGTCTTGTCCTTGGTCATTTGTGTAATAAGCTATGAGAAATACTTGGTAGGGCAATTTTAGAACCAAATTTAAAATTTTTTATGACATGTACGAGCAAAAAATTTAGTCTTAATAAAGCGTCTCATGGATAGGAGTTATATGACTAGCACAAAAACCGTTTACCACTCAAATTCAACCCCAAAAATGTGAGGTTCACCCCTAGATCTTTAGGAAACCTTTAATGCTTAGAGAGTGTACCGGTAGTAGAATAGATTCTAGAACTTGTTTTGTGATGCATTCCGAGATCGCTAGTGAGACTACACTTGTGTAGTTAGGAATAACTAAATGATAAGAGGCATTAGGATAACTCTTGTTTGAAACCTGTATTATAATTACTTCTTCCACATCGGTCGAGTAATTACCCCACACCCTTGCGATGTACTCATCTTTAGTACACGATACCCCTAGTTAACCCCTCAGAGCCTATCATTTTTGCGGTTCTCGTGATGTTTTGGGTTTCCGGAATATCAATGAAGAGCATTGTTTACAATCCACCCCCAAATGTACACCCAAATCGCCTTAGCCTACCTTGTATGCACTCACCTTTAGTGCATTATTGTTATCATTACTAAACCCTTAGTTCAATTATCTAGTTACTTGGATGGTTGCTAAGTCGAGTCATATCTGTTGTACATAGTTTTGGGATGATTGGGACTCATGGGTAAAGTAAAATTTTATGGAGTGACGGGAAAGAACGTTAAATTCAAATTCCCTTTATTTACGTAATTAAATACTCCAAGTTTTTTGATCTTTTCAGATCGGGTCAATTAATGTTAGAGTAATAAAAACTCAAGTGTAGGGATGCTCCTATAAATCCCTTATATTTTGATGTTATCTTAGAGGATGGTAGAGAAACATACGGGCTACCCTCCTACATCTATCTTTATGTTTATATATGTTTGTTTCAAGTTATCTAGAGTTTAGTGAGTCGAGTCTTGGCTTAGCAACGCCATTCTTTTCATGCTTGTAACATAAGATTTTTGACTTGCCGCCACTAAATCGCCTATCCAACCAAACCCTTTGTTTCCCTACCGTAAATCTAACGTTACAACCCTTGAAAAGACCTCTTAGATAGTTGTTCCTAAGTGCTTACGCCAAAGCGGTGGAGGTTTGATCTAGTCTCAAGCCTATGGTAATCTATGTACTATGCTAGGGAACGAGTGTTTATCTTCCATTTCCATTTACTATATTTCATATACACCCGAGAGATGAGAGAATCCAAATACCCCTTGTGAGGTGCTATTATATAATTTACGTGCTTGTTATGACTATTGCGGTGCTTTTACTTGTTGTGAACTATGTTAAACTTATGCTTCATGCCCCCTAACTTATAAATTGATTGGCCAAAAGCACATTTGATTGAGGACAAGCAAATACCAAGTGTAGGGATATTTGATAAGGATTTAAAACATACACTTTTAAGGGGTCATTTAAGCCTTTAATCGCCTACTTTTATATTCGTTACTGCTTAATTTCGGTCCTTTTTACTTTTTAGGTCTCTTGGAAGCAAAATGTTGGAATGATGAAAATTTGGACGAAAAGGAGTGAATACATGAAGAAAATAGCAAAGTCAAGATCGAAGCCACTCAAGCTGTTGAAACTGAAGCTAACGGCATCCCAACTAAAGGGCGACGATGTCCCTCTCTACAGATTTGATAATAGATGCACCCGACGGCTCAGTAGACTTTTTGCTCAAATACACCTGACTGCGTCAGGCTTTGAAGAGGAAGGGCGTCACTAAGACTTTTCTTCTTAGACGGCCCAGATCCAGAATCAGACGACGTCCCTGCTGAAGCCCGACGGCGTCACAACTACAACGTGTTAGCCTTAATAATATTTAATAGAAGTGATGGTCATTCACGTTTAGGAACTTTGTAACGTGTGTTAGATATCGTGATAGAATAGTAAACGGGCTCATGGATTGGGCTAAGCTAAATGGCTAATAGTTATATTATGCTAGCCTTATGTAAGTTATTATCCAATCCAAGTCCAATCCAAGCCCAAGCCCTAGCCCATAAGGGTGATATGTATGGAAGTATAAATACCCCTCAAATGGTCATTTGAGGGGTGTGCTTGAGTGTGTGTTTTTCTTTAAGAAATACAAGTTCTTCTTTTCATCTTTACTTCTCTCTACACATACAAGACATATACATATATCATTCAAGTCACCACTTTCCTTGCTTAAGCTCTACGCATAAGTGTTTGCATGTTACTTGTTATTCATGTGATAAAGGTTTGTAACGTGATAAGGTTGAGAAAAACAAGGTCCTACAATTGGTATCAATCGCCTAACAATGGTTTAGGAGTGTTGTGTTACGTTTTTAGTTAACACTTTACAAGAAAGTTGCGTTTTTTTATATAAAAACGTGAGCTTTTGGCATAAAGCTTTGATTTTTACGTGTTTTTAAGCTTAAATTTGTAGTTTTTATTGATCCTTAAGTGTTTTAGAAGAAGTTTGTGAAAAAGAAATCATTTGGAATCGTGTTTTTGGGTGAAAAATCGTGTTTTTGCAAAATTCTAGGTTGTTTACGCGTAAGGAGTGCAAGTACAGAAAGTCAAAACCCTAGTTTCTACGAGTAAGAAAAGTCAAAACCCTAGTTCTACGCGTAAGAAGTGGATCCTACACTTAAGCTTTTGGTGAAGAATCTTCGTAGAACAACGGTTACTCAGTGCTTCCCTCACTTGGATAAGTTTGTGGAACAGTTTGACTTGTGGATATCTTTTACACTTGGACAAGTGTAAAGGATTTTGGGTAAAACCCTAAGTTTACGCATAAGCATAAAAGCTTACGAGTAAGACTCTACGCCTAAGTTAACACTTACGCGTAAGGTTTCTTACTTCTAAGCATTTAGTTTACGCATAAGCTTACACTTAAGCCTAAAGGTTACGCGTAAGATAGTGTTTACGCATAAGGAATCCTACGCATAAGCAGTCTACGCATAAGTATCCTACGCCTAAGGAATCCTACGCCTAAGGAAGTATACGCCTAAGCAAATCCTACGCCTAAGCACCATATCCTTTGCCTAAGCTCAAGTTTACGAGTAAGATCTTAAGCAAAACTTCAAATAGCCATAACTTTTGAACCGTAACTCCATTTTCAGCGTTCTACCCATCAAAACGACCGTGAGAACGAGGAGAATAGCAAGCCAAATGAACTAAGGGCCAAATTTCAAGTCCTAAAAACACTCCGAACAGAAGTTATTGAGGTTTTTAAGTTTTTAGACCAAATTTTCACTACAACAACTGAGCTTAATCTTCATCAAACACAACTCCTTTATCGTTGAATCGATCCTACGTCAACTTTATCATACATACATTCATCAATGGCAACTCAACAAGACATTCATGCAACCGGTGCTGAAAACCATCCTCCTATGCTTGAAAAAGGTGGTTATCTTCAATGGACAAGTCGTATGCTCTGCTACATCAAGACCAAACCTAATGGAAAACTCATGATTCAATCCATTATGAATGGACCCTTCAAGCCTCGACAAGTCCAAGACCCTGGAAATCCTAATACAACACCTCCCGTCCCACCATCTTTTCGTGATCAAGAAGAATCTGAATACACTGAAGAGGATAAGAAGCAAATCGAAGCAGATGACATGGCATATCACATTTTCCAACTGGGGTTGCCAAGAGACATCTTTGTTGTTGTAGACAGTTGTGAAACTACATTCGACATGTGGGAACGTGTTAGACGGCTATGTTATGGAACATAAATTGGTAAACAATACATGGAGAACAAGCTGCTAACTGAATGGGAGAAGTTTGATGGATCTAAACACACACCTTGTGTTAGTGATATTTTGAGTTATATTAATAAGCACGCGGAATATACTTATTAATACTTAGAAGATGGATTATACGATGTAATGTAAGTGAACAATTTAACACAAAGCTCCAATATTATTAAGAAATAATACGAGTGATCTTGCTTATCACTAGGGTTACACCTTGAAGCTTACGTGAGTAATTCGTACTTTAAACAATGACCTAGGATCTCCTTTTATAGCACAAGGAGTCCTTTACAAGATAAGTATAATCCTAACAATATAGAATATACACAAGATCTTTTCTATACTTATCAATACACGGATACATAACAATTATCCTAATAGCAGTGGTAATAATGTACTGGCAGTGGTAATGAGTTTCCACTGCTAGTGTAATCTTTAGCAGTGCTAACCACAAGCGTATCAGTGGTAACTGTTACCTTTTTTCCCAACAATCCTTCCCTAAACTTATGATTTCTCTACAAATCAATAAGTTTCTTCAATCTGCATCTTCTGTAAGGATTTGGGAATTCTATCAAACACTTCTCTTTCTTCTTAACTCCTGAATAGCTCTTGAACATTGATCTTGAAGCCTAAGTAACAATGCTCTGACCTTCTCATTATGTTCATGAACTCTTATTGTTGTACACAACATCACAAAGGAGAGTTCCACTCTGAGTGGGTATTCTTCTCAAAGAAACATGAATGCATCCACTCCATCAGATGTAGAAACATGATAAACTTCACATGAATCATAATAAAACCATTTAGTACCAAGACATGAACATGAGAATTTCCAGAAATCATCACTAGTATCTGGTTCATAGAGCCTTCTTAGATTAACCCATAACTGCATTTCCTTCATATCATTAAGTTTTTCAGAATCAAACCTTTCTTGAACCAATCTCCACAAAGTATCCAGATCATGTCTTTCACATGCTTTGATGAGTTCTTCAAATTGAATGAATGATGAAGTTTCACCACCTAGCCTTGTAATCTTCCATGTTGTCGCAAAATTGCTAGCAGTAAACACTTCCCAATCAATGATAGGATGTCTGACTTGCAGTGGTTCAGGATAAAAATCTTCTTCTTCAATCAATATCATTTCAGTCAGTTGTTCTTCAGTGAATTTCTCGCTTTGAACTTCTTGTTCTTCAAAGAACTTTGTCTTCTTAAAAGTCCGATTCACTTTCTTTGGCCTTTCTCTTCAGATTAGGATACCTTCTTTCTTCTTCTTCAGAGTTCATAGGAATAAAATCTTTATCTTGTCTTTGAACTCTATAGTAGATACCTTCAACCTGATCATCAACCATTCCTTTAAATTGATGTCTTTTCCAGCCACCAACATTGCAACAATAAGTCTTCATGTATGAGATAACTTGTGCCTTGGTTGGTTGCCTTGGTTTCTTTTGACCCTTCTTGACTGAACCAATTACATCTTGAAGTGCTTGAGTATTCTTCATCTGAATGAAATCCTTCAACTGCAGGCTTCTTTGTTCTTCAAAGGACTTATCTCCAACTAGGTCAATTGCATTCTTCTTGATCACTGGATCATTAGTAATCAAGAATTCAATCTCTTCTTCTCGTAGGTACATAGTCGAACTCTGGAGTATTTTCTCTCGAATATTGTAGGTGGAATAGTTGACAATGGATTTACATCCATTGGATCAAGTGGTGTCCATTCTGCCCGCTTGCCTTTTAGCCTCCATAAGTCCTGCAATCTCTATCTCCTCAGCCTCTTTTCTTATTAGCAACTTGATCTTCATTGATCTTTCTAGCAATTTCGTCATCATGAGCAATTTGAGCTTGTTCTTTCTTTGAAATCTTCTTCCTTGTTTGCTTTGCTCTACACAACTGCTTTACCTTTCTTCTTGATTTCTTCCTCTACAAGTGGTTGTAATTGCTTGATCAACAAGTGGTAACATCTTTAGCAATGGGAATGAAATCGTGGTTGCAGATACTAAAAATTTCTTGCTCTAGTTGTCTGTTGAGGAACTCTCTGAGTATCGCCTTCCTCAATTTTCCTTTACTTGAAACACCTTCATCTCCCTAGAGTCAATTCTCCTCCCCTTGGTTTTAGTTTTTCCCTCGTGGGAGAATTTCCCAAATCTGTATTGAAATCTTCTGAATCACCATCATTAGGTGAGGATGGAGATGATATCATAATCTTTGCGCTCTTTGCTTCAACCTCCGCAACTCTTCCTTCAAGGTCTGAATCTCCTCTTTCAAATGTGTAATATCCTTGGCATGTTGTTTCTTTACTTGTGCCAAGTCTTGTTCCAGAGATTCAACCTGCTTTGCTAATGTTATACAAAATTCCATCAAATCCATTTGTTGCCCACGCCTCAACACTTCCAACCGTGACCTGCTGGGAGAGGTGAATCATAGGGTATTCAGATTCCCTCCCTAGTTGGACTAGGTTGAAGCTGGAACCACCATCGCTGTTCCTAAACCAAAAGGATCGACATGTCGTGGTTGTAATGGGAGGAGCCGCTTTTGCCTCTCATAGGTAGGTGTGAGAACTGGAGTATAATCAATGTTTGGAACAAAGGATTATGGGTGAGTTTGGTACCTGTGAAATCTTTGCAAGCATTTGAGGAAAAAGAGGTGTAATAATCCTATTGCCATCTTTGTTCATGTTTTGAAAAACTTTAGGCTTAAGGCAACGGATTTTATAAACTCTTGTATGGGGTTGCAGTTGAAATTCATTTAACACTGCTTGAACAAACCTTGGATACATCAAAATTTTTGTTGAACTCTTTACATTGCCTTGCATACTTGTAAAAATATGGTTAGACCAATTAAAAATCCTATCAGTGGCTAGACAAACCAAAGAGTAAGCCATTTTTGAACTGAATTGTATAAGATGTTTTCTTAGGACTAAGACAATGTAAAAGAGTATGTATCGAAAATCTCCAATGAGGACATAAACCACTCTTTTTGAAAGTAGCCTTTTTGTCAGTGGTATCATACCCCATGGATGAAAGATGTGTATGAATTTCTGGCATAAGTAATGTGATGATACCATTGAGATCATCCAATTGGATATTTCTCCTCAAGGATACCTCAAGAACATCAATAGTTACCCGTCCACGAGTGGCTCTAAGAGCATCCATCGCTTCATGTATCTCTATTTTCAATGGTTATGGACTAAACGAAGTCCAAAACTGCTTGATTTGATAGATATAGATTGTGGGATTAAGAAGTAAAGCATACCTTATATGGGTAGTATTTAGAAAGTCCACAATCCGACGAAAACAAGGCCATCTCGTTTGACTTTTCCAAGTAGGCCACTGGTTGTGTCATCATCCAAAAGTGATAGGTGCCATAGAATCTTTTGATGAAAATATATTGTGTCGAATTGTATAAAGAACTCGCCAATTGAGAGAGAGATATATATAGTGATAGGGTTTAAGAGTTTTTACAAGAAAGATTATCTAAAGAAAAGATTTATTTTAGATAAAAGAGCAATTAGGAAAGTAGATAATCTTCTAAAAATTTTACCCAATATATATGGAAAGCAATTTCTCTTAAGCTAGTAAAAATTTATTACCTACACAACAGCTTGTAACGGCTAGATCAACAAGTAAAATAACACCGCCAAGGGAAACTATGAACTAGCAAAGGAATGTTTCACAAAGATTTTTCAAAGAGCAGTGGTAAAGAAAAACATATGAAAATTTGAACTGTTCTCATTATAGTTTTTAGCAAACTACCAGCTATCAACGGATTTGATATGTCTTACCATGAGCCGTTTGCTATGGACTAGCCAACTCTTAATCATAAAGAAGATGGTGAGTTGATAACCATATCAACCATAAACGGATTTGTTAAGTCTTTACCAAGAGCCATTTTCTTCTCGACTAGTTGATTCTTATGTGTATTAGACATGGTGAATCAATAACCGCTTGTTGTGTGTCTCAAGAACACACCTTTTATGATCAACTCCCATCTTTTCTGCATAAAGGTTAAACAAAAATACAAGCAAATATATACAAACGTATACAACAATTTCAGACTAAAAACTTCCTCTCAACACCAAAGACCATTAGACACAAAAAAAATTTATTGATTTAGCATTCCAATACCTGTTACTAAGTACTGAAATCTACCCACATCAAGTCCTTTTGTTAATAAATCAGCATAGTTGTCATAAGTATGGATTTTGACAACTTGGATTAGCCTTTTCTCATAACAATCCCTTATAAAATGGTGCCTAATTTCAATATGTTTAGTCTTTGCGTGTTGAACAAGATTCTTAATAATGCAAATAGTACTGCTATTGTCAATATGGATGATGGTATTCATGAAATTGTACCCATAGTCCAAAAGTTGTTTCTGAAGCCATAGAACTTGAGCACGAACTTGCGCCACCTACATACTCGTTGATGAATTTACCACCATTGTTTGTTTCTTGAACTGCCAAGACACCAATCTATTTCCAAGAAATTGGCATCCACCTGTTGTAGATTTTCTATCCAAACTAGCACCAAAGATAATCACTATCCGAGTAAGTAACCAGTTCTAGAGGTGATTCTCTAGGGTACCATAATCCCAAAGTGGGAAATGCTTTAAGATATCCGAAAATCTTCTTCACGTAGTCAAGTGTGAAAACTGGAGTGACACGAAACCTTGCTGCAAGCACATACTGCGAACATATGTTCGGTCTAGATGATGTAAGATACATCAAAGAACCAATCATAGATTCATACAAGTGCACATCAACCGCTTCACCACTATTTTCCTTCAAGAGTTGATGTGTTGTCTTGTTCTAGGGGTGCGGATGACTTTGCATCGGAGGACTTGAACTTCCTTAGTATCTCACCACATATTTATCTTGATTGATGAAAATACCATCTCCGTTTGTGGTACTTGAAGTCCCAAAGAATGTGAGTTCACCCATAGAACTCATCTTGAATTCCTTCCTTCATTTTCTCAAATTCTTTGCACATCTCTGTCTTAGTAGTTCCAAAAATGATATCATCAACATATACTTGAACTAACAAGATATCATTCTTGTCTTTCTTGATGAACAAAGTCTGATCCACTATGCCTCTATGAAACCCATTATCAAGAAGATAAGTAGTCAAGGTCTCATACCATTTTCTTGGTGCTTGATGCAAGCCATACAAAGCTTTAACCACCCTATATACTTTGTTTGGATATTCAGGGTCCTCAAAGCCTGTAGGTTGTGAAACATATACCTCCTCATCAATCTGCCCATATAAAAAAGCACTTTTTACATCCATTTGATAGACTTTAAAGCCCATAAAAGATGCATAGGCCAAGAAATGTTCCTAATTGCTTCAATTCTGCAAATCGGGCAAACACTTCTTAATAGTCAATACCCTCCTCCTGAGTGTATCCTTGAGCCACAAGCCTAGCTTTGTTTCGGATAACAATTCCTCTTTCATCCTTCTTGTTTCACCCATTTAGTACCTATTACCTTCTTACTAGAAGGTAAATCACAAAGCACCCAAACCTTTTGAAGCTTGAATCAAGCAATTCTTCTTGCATTTCTTCCACCCAACTTTCATCTTCAAGTGCCTTGTATACATTCTTTGGCTCCATTTGTGACGTAAAACACAGAAAAGACATTCATTCTGTCGCCATGATTCTTAGATTCATAGATTTCACTAATGAATCCATGAATATCGTGCAATTTTGTTTGTCTTCTAGTCTTCATCGTGACATCCTCAATCACATTTTCAAGAGGATGTGATTTATGAATTGAAGTATGGGGAGTCCGAGGAACTGCAATCTCACTTGGCATATTTGAGATTTCAACATCATTGGCTTGAGCTTCCTCAAGAATCGAGTTGTATTTTCCACTTCGATGTTGCGGTGGAAACTTCCGGCATAGCAGGAATCAATTTTGCCAGATTTCTGTTGTTCATATTGCCTCCTTATTTTCCGTAATCAATGAAGAGCATCTCAGTCCTTGGAATATCATCATTATCCGCATAGTCCCAAAGTGGCAAATCAATTCACCTTGATCATATACTTGATCCTGCTTGTTCATCATCATCAAGAAACTCTTTCAACCTCGCAAAATCATAAAGAGGATGTACCAGAGAGATAGGTACATAATTCATAGTATGGGTTAGAGTATCAAGATCAACCAGCCTTTCTGGACCCAGCCTTTGACATTCACTTTGTTTTCCAGAACTCAACATGCGATTCTTCTCTATCTTTTGGTTCTTAAGTTGAATGCTCTGAAAGCTTTACTAACCATGGAATACCCAACAAAATACCCTTCATCGACTTTTTTTCTTCAAATTTTCCCAGATAATCTATGGTATTAAGAATAGATACATGACATCCAAATGGTCTCATGAAGTCTAGGATAGGAGGTCTACCTCTAAATAACTCATAAGGTGTCTTGTTCTTTGCTTTTACTACTAAAACCCCTCGTTTTGCACATAACATGCAGTGTTAACTGCTTCTGCCCAAAAAGTGATTGGTAATTTTGAATCTGCCCCAGGGTTCTAGCAGCCTCTATAAGTGTCTTGTTTCTCCTCTCAGCAACACCATTTTGTTAAGGAGTTCTAGCAACACTAAATTCTCTTTAATAACTTTATCCTGCAAAAATCATCCATAACTTTATTCTTAAATTCTGTCCATTGTCCTACCTAATGATTTTAACTTTCATATCATATTGGTTTTCAACTTCGTGATGAAGATCTTAAGATGCAGTTGTTTCATCCTTAGTCCTTAGAAAGAAAACCCATGTAAACCTGCTAAAATCTTCAGTCACAACAAGACAATACTTCTTAAGATTTAAGCTGCTCACAGATGTAGGACCAAACAAGTCCATGTGTAACTTTGAATTGGGTAGCAATAGAGTTAACTAACTTTGACCTCAAGCAAGCCTGTGTTGTTTGCCTTTAAGACAAGCCCACAAGGTTTGATCATTTTCAATTCTTTCTGAGGTAAGCCTCTTACAAACCTCTTGACAATCTTATTAATGGTTTTGAAGTTAACATGACCAAGTCTTCTAAGCCATAGCATGGATTCATCCACTTTGGCCTTTGCAAGTAAGCAAGCATAATCATCTTTAGCAACAATGTTGTTCATATCAAAGCTATATAAGTTGCCTTTTCTAGGAATCTTAAGAAGAATCTGACTTTCATCATGCATCTTAAAATCCTTAGAGAGAACAAAGCACATATCTTTAGTAAAAAGAACATTGTTTTTCTTGTCACACATTTGTGACACACTAAAAAGATTATACTTAAGCTCTTTTATATACTACATAGTTCAAAGTCCAAGTTACCAGTTTGATAACCCCTTTACCTCACACCTTTTCCATTTACTCCACCTCCAAAGCGACATACCTGTCCATCATAATGTTCAAAATCTAAGAGATAGGACTTGTTGCTAGTCATGTGCCTTGAACATCCACTGCCTTGTAGCCTTGATCTGATCTTTGTGTCCTTGGATGTTCCCTGCATATAAAAAGGAGTTAGTTTCCTTTGGGACCCAGCCATGATTGACTTGATCTGCTTCGTGTATAAATATAGTTAAATCTATCAAAGGTCATTGATACACCATTGGGATTGGTTGTGGAGATAATTCCTTTAGGTTTCCATTCCCAACTTGCTGAGGCCTTCACAACATTTCCCATGTTACCCCTGGTCTTGTTTACAACCCTTGCAGTGGGAAATTTTGATTGAGCAGTGGTAACTGCTGGTTTAGATTTTCGTACCCACTGTTGGTTATAGTTAACCCTTTTATCAGAAATGGACCTTTTCCCTGTTTGTGCATATTTTGCAAAAGTTATTTTGAGTTTTGCACTTGTAACAGGTGATTTGGGGTGAGCAGTGTTGACAGTTTTGGGAGTGGCAAAAGTTTTAAGACCACTTCTTAGTTGAACTGCTCTGGGGATCATTTTGCTGTGAGAATTAGGGTGTACATTGTTTTGAAACTTGTTAGACTCCACCCTTTTATCCCTGGACTTCCCTTCTCCCAACATGATAGTCACAATTTGCATGTAAATGATTAAAGCTACCACAAATATAACATGCTTTGTTGTACATCACAAAATCACTACCTAGTTGTTGAGATTTGACAGGATTCCAACTCCTCTGGTTACCCCTAGGAGTTGATGGCTTGTTTCTATACATTTCAGCATACCTTACAGTTGATCTAGGCTTGTTAACTTGTTTCCTAGGTTCCTCTGTAACAGTATTAACAACTTTTGGGATAGAAGTCTCTACATTCTTTTTAACATTATCATCTACAATAGATGAGTCACTTGCACTTTCAAAAACATCAGTCTCATGCTTAACCTCATCCTTTCACAAATTTGGGAGGACCATATTCAAGATTCAGATCCTAAAAATCTTCTAGACCTGTATGAGCTAAATCTATGCCAGGAGGTGATGGAACACCCCTTAGTGGTGGAGGAACAGTATTGTATCCCATACCAGACTTAACTTTATTAGTAATTTGAGCATTCCAAATTTTATCAATTGACTTAGACTGATAATAACAGGTGTCAATAGACAAATTAACATTCTCATTTATATTTTAAAGTTTTTCAAGATCTTCTTTTAGTGCCTCATTCACTGCTGTCTTATGATCTATCTCTCTTCTAAGAACAATCATATCATCATTATATTTTGACTCATTTTCTCTATAATGCTCTAGTTGTTTTTCTAAAACAGCTATGCACCTTCTAAGGTTTTGACACAGCAGATAGCACAAACAACTCTGGCTTCTGGTTTTCATAAGATTCATTAAGCCTTTCACATTCTCTAGAAGCCCTACATGTTTTAGAACAACTTTCAAAGTTTTGTACCTCTGAGTCAGAGAAAGCCATGAGAGCATGTTCTGTAGCCATAAGAGCAGCATCTGAAGGTTGTTCCTCTTGTCCATTATCCATGAAACTCCAATCATAGCTCACACCATCAATAGCCAACATTGCCTTTGGTTCTTCCACAATTGGTTCTTTCTTTTGCTTGTACCAAGTAGACCTTTTGTCCTGGTTCCTTGGTTTTCTGCATTCTCTAGCAAAATGCCCCAACTTGTGACAATTGAAACACTCTAATTTCTTTTTATCGAACCTTGCAGTTTCACCACCATTGATGTGAATTGGCTTGCCAGTCTTCTTGTAGAATTTTCCTACCCCATCTAAGAAGAGCTATCTGCCATTTTATGTCCATCTCCTCCAAGTCATCTTCATCATTTGCTCTATGTCTTCATGAGTTAAAATAGAGCCATTAACTTGAGTGGAGATAAAATCATAAAAGGTAGGATCTCCCAATACAGCAACCTTCTTTCTTTGAACCGGCAATGGTAACACTCGCATTACCAGTGGAAACCTGTATAACAGCCCGTGGCAAAATCATCATCACTCTCGTCTTCAGAATCATCACAATCACCAGAGGTTGATAACAATGCCAAGCTCTAGAGCTTGTACCAAGTTTCCTCGCCTTCTCTTCAGTCTTTTGTTCAATGAGTTTGAGTTATTGTTAAAGATCATTGAGCTTCATAGTTTCAATCTCTGGTTTATTTTCCCAGACTGTAACATTTGTATGAACTCAGAAGGCAAACTTCTTAGAAACTTCAAATTGAGGTCTTCCTTTTCTACCTCAATGCCAAACACAGTCAGTTGTGTGACAATCTTGGAGTTTGGTGAGATGTGTCAAGTTGAGTCATTGCTTGAAGCAGAGAAGTTTTTATAACTTTGCTTCAACAATGTCTTTTGTGTCTTCCTTGTAGCATCATTGCCACCAAAAACTAAGCAAATTTCTTCAAAAAGTTCTTTTGCAGTCTTGAACTTGCTGAAGGCAATTATCTGGTCTCTAGGAAGAGTCATTAGTAACAAACTTCTGGGCTTCAGATCATTCTTCTTCTTTTCTCTTTCATCATTAGTCTCAGGTACAGTGACTGTTACAACATCTGTGTCACCAACTTTCTTAGTATTCGTAATAGACTTGAAGGAATCACCAGTTAAGATGATCTCCCATAGAGCATAGTCTTGTATGAGAAAGTATTTCTCAATCATTATCCTCCACATCTCAAACTCATTGAGTTTGAGTTTAGGAAGCCTTGGAGCAGAGTTGGACTGGTTGTTTTCCATCTCCATTGATTTGAGTGAGTAGGTTAAGATTATTCCTTAGATCTTCTAAATCAAAATATCATAACCTTCGCTCTGATACCACTTGATGGATCTAAACACACGCCTTGTGTTAGTGATATTTTGAGTTATATTAATAAGCACGCGGAATATACTTAGTAATACTTTGAAGATGGATTATACGATGTAATTAGTGAACAGTTTAACACAACGCTCCAATATTATTAAGAAATAATACGAGTGATCTTGCTTATCACTAGGGTACACCTTGAAGCTTACGTGAGTAATTCGTACTTTAAACAATGACCTAGGATCTCCTTTTATAGCATAAGGAGTCCTTTACAAGATAAGTATAATACTAACAATATAGAATATACACAAGATCTTTTCTATACTTATCTATACACGGATATATAACAATTATCCTAATAACAGTGGTAATAATGTACTGGCAGTGGTAATGAGTTTCCACTGCTAGTGTAATCTTTAGCAGTGTCTTCCACAGCTTATCAGTGGTAACTGTTAGCTTTATTCCCAACAAAGTTTACATCAACTCCAGGAGAATCAATTGAATCCTACTATGGAAGGTTTTGCACTTTGATGAATGAACTTATGAGAAACAAGTTGGCACCCAGAACTATCGTGAGTAACATCAAATTTCTCAACAATCTTCTAGAAGAATGGGGACGATATGTCACTTTTGTCAACCAAACAAAGGACTTACATCAGGTGAACTTTGATCAACTCTACGATTTTCTGAAACAAAACCAAACTGAAGTCAATAAAGTTAGGAAAGAAAGATTGGCAAAGAATCATGATCCATTGACACTAATTTCAAAGAATCAAACTCCAGTGAATACACAACAACAAGCTTCATCATCTTCCACTAACAACAACTTGCAGAAATACATTCCTCAACCACAAGCTGTTATCCCTCAACAACAATTCTATCCACCAGAACAACAAGTCATTCAACATCAACAATATCCACAATACCAGGAACAAGGAATCACTGATCTTGAAACTGAACAAGAAGAGGCTTTGTCAAATGCATTTGCTTATTTGACTAAAGCATTCATAGGACGCTATTCCACACCAACTAAACAACCCGAGGATTTCATCAAGACTCGCAAATTAGAAATTGCACAGCCGGGTTTGAATATGGGTTATCATGACAAATGGTTGGACTTATTGGGAACCAACAGGATATGTATACCGGATTTCACATGGGTAATAAGGCGGCTGCTCGTACAGGGTAATCAGTTGGGTCGTAATGTGGAAATCAGATGGGACGAATGTTGGAATAGAGCAGTGGTAATCAGAAGGGAATGTTGCGCTCCAGCGTTGGGAATATGGAAATGTGAATCAGGTAATCAGGTTAAGTGTTACAACTGTCAAAGAGTGGTCAACCTTGCAAGGAATTGTCCCTAAGCCCAAAAGATAATTCTGCATATCTCGTAAAGCAATGTTGTTGGCACAGAAGTCTGAAGCAGGGATGCAGTTGAGTGCTGAGGAACATGACTTTTTTACTATTATGGATCAATTGGAAGACCTAGAGGAAATCAATGTGAACTGCATCTTCATGGCAAATCTTCAGGAAGCTAAGTACGACACTGACTCTGACGCACCTCCTGTTTATGACGCCAATGCAGTATCTGAGGTACCAATCATTGATCCATGCTATAACAATGTCATATTTGATGTGTTTACTCATGACGAACAGCATTCTGTGACACCAGCACCTACTTATGATACATACCTGGACAATCCGAGTTGTAGCAATACTAACTCTAAAACTCCAGATGTGGATCCTAATGGAGGCTGTGTGGCACAAAATACTGGGACTGATGAGGAAACACGTGCCTTATTTGAAACATTAATCAATAATTGTGGCATTGAAATTGAGAAAGTTAAAAAGATCAATCGCGATGCTAAGGCCGCGAATGATAAATTGACCGCTGAGCTTGAGAGGTACAAGGAGAATGCAAAAGCTTTTGAATTTCACAAAAACAAAGAGTCAGAATTAGAAATTGGTTATCGAAATTCCGTTTAAAGAGAAAAACAATTGCAAATCAAGTATGACACACTTGATGTGACTTTGAACTTGAAAATAAAATCTTTAAACAAGGAAATTTCTGATCTTCAAAACCAACTTTCTAAACAAAAACAACTATTCTGATCTTGAAAAAGAGAAGAAACAGTTGATTGCTGAATTTTCAAAATGAGAAGATTCTCTTCTGATGAAATTCTAGAGAAAATGAAAAATCAACAAATTGGAAAATTTTCTTGTTACAACGGGTCATTGAGCTCAAACAGTCAAAATGCTAAGAAATCAAACGAATCTGTATTTTCATACAACTCAAAAAATGGCTCTTGGTAACAAACCTCCTTGTGCACTCAAGAAAGCTAAGAAAGAACAGAATGTTTTGTATAATGGAAAAGCTTTGTTAGATAAACATGAACCCGTATAAGTTCGTGATTCTCATGAAACGTTAGAACTCACTGACGAGAGTAGATCAAAAATGAAGCAAAAGAATCCAGAAATAAAACCAATCGACTACAACAAATATAACAAAATTATGGAAACACTTTTGTTCCGCGAAAAGAAAAGTCAAAGTTTTCCATAACACCCAAGTTTCAACAAAGATTCAAAATCAGTTTCGAAACCATTTCAAAGCCAATTGTTGTCTCAAAATCACTTTCGACATTGACAAATGTCTTCAAAAAATCCTTTTACACAAGTGATGCAGAAGCATTTTAGAAGATGTTAAACTAGAATTGGGAGACTTCAAGAGCCTTAAAACTAAAACCAATATTACAAGTAACATCTGGTTTTCTAGTTTTGATGATGAAATGAAAAAGTTTTTTGAAACTCAAATTGCCCCTCCACTGAATAACATCAGTGCAAGGGTAATTCATTTCGAACAATCCTTTTTGAAAGAAACAGTTGACTTTGTCAAGGACCATAAATCCTTGGTAAAGCAAGCTAATGAAAGTTTTGAACACATCAAAGTTTTGGAAAATTTAAATGATTCTCTCTTCGAAGATGTTATAACTACTGATATCATTTCCATTGTTTTACAAACATATTCTGTTGAAGATCATGAAAGACTCCACTCTGAGACCTCCGCAATTGTTTCAAAATATGAAAAAGCTCTTGAAAAACTTGAAAAAGAAAATGTATCATATTTTAAACAACTTGATCGAAAAACTGAGGAATGCAAGTATGACAAACTGTCATATGAGCGTGTCTACAAAGACATGAAAGAGCAAAATGATCTTTTGAGGACTCAAATGGAATGTCAAAAAGGAAAGGCAGTGGATACTAAGATTGCAAAACCATTGACTGAGGAGAAAGAAAATGTTTCGAAACCTGTTTTTAAACCAAAAATAGTCTATTTCTCTGCCTCCTCCAAAAGTCAATGAGAAAAAAGCTTTGTCAAAACCAGTCACTCCACCTACCTTGCCTAAGCAAAAAAAAAAGATTGTTGCAAATGAAAAAGCGGTTATCGAGAAACCAAAAGTTTTAGCACCTGGCCTTTTTAAGATGAGTATCACTAATGCGTATGCCTCCATATCTAAACCATATGGAACAAACGACATAAGTTTAGACAAGCACTCTAAAGAGACTAGGAAAGCTGACACTACTTCTCTAGATAAAAATGTGAATCCTAATGCGTGTGCCTTACCTTCTATAGGACTAGAAAGCCCTCTAGGGATCACAGACTAAAGCCTAAAAGAAATACAAGGAACAATAGAGTCTCGCATGCCTCTAAGAGTAGTAGCTTGAATAAAGAGAGAAAGTAATAGAAGAACACCCTATGAATTTACCGCTTTGTAATAAGAAAGACATTTCATATGAATGTAATGAACCTATGAAATCTGCTAAGTTTAATGAATATGTTGAATCTGTTTGTTTAACTTGCAAGAAATCTTTAATTAATGTTCATGATGATTACTACAAGAATCTGATGGAATACCCATGAAAATTACCCACACTAATATTTTTGAGGGTATTTACCACCTAATACCTACCCCTTACCCACGATTAGTGACTTAAAAAGTCGATTTTATTTTCCCTCAAATTTCCCATGGTTTTTACATAGTTGTCAGGATCCCGATCCTGATCTTAGGATCTTACGATTTTACGATACTGCAAAGCAAAAACGATCCGGATCCTACATAGGATCTTTGCAAGCTTAAGATTTTATAGGATCCCGATCTTGACCATACGATCTACATCTAATCCGATCCGATCTTACTTTTCCGGATTAAAAACTAAAAACTACAAATTTATGGGTTGTTTGTTTGTAGAATTCAAAAAACAACATGTTAATTTTTTAAACATTTTATAATCATAATTTAGGACAACATTTATATGAATTTCATAGTATTTTATGATTATAATGTATTAGAATTTGTAGATTTGTATAAAATTACATAAACTATTAAGAAATAACATTAGAGTAGGATCTTAAGATCCCGATCCGATCTAACGATCACGATCTTGCAAAGACGAAAACGATCCTGGGTAGGATCCCGATCTTGTCAACCTTTTACCAACAGAAATAGCCACATAAATATATTTGATGTGCAATATGCGGGTAAATATTTAGCGCCAAAATATTTCCTATGGATTACCTACTTATTGAGTTATTTATGTGTATATACGTGGGTAATTTAGTGGGTAATACTTTCCCGCTAAATCTTTCCCCATGTATTACCCATAAAGAAACTTATCGTGGGTAATGTTGTGGGTAAGTTTTTGTTACCATGGATTACAAGCATCCAATTTGGTCATGGGTAAGTTTTCATGGGTGGTTTGTGGGTAAACATGTCCCCACAGATTTACCTACGTCTTTTTCTATGGGTATTTTGTTGTTAGTAATTTTCTCTAGCTAGTTTGTGAGTAAATACGTGCCCACAATTATACCCACCACTTTATTTTATGAGTAAATTACATAAATGGTCCTTGTGTTTTGGCGAAAATTACATCTGCCATCCCTGATAATTCACAGTTGCAGTCTTGGTCCTTATCTTGCAAAGAATAATATCGATAGTCCTTCACCGTAACACCGAAAGTCCTTGTGGTTTGGAAAAAATTGAATCTACCTTTCCTGATAGTTTAAGATGAAGGATTAGCGGTGTTATTCTTTGCAAAGATAAGGACCAAGAATGCAACTTTGAACTATCGGGGACGGTAGATGCAATATTTGCCAAACCTCTGAATAGCTCGATAATTCCGTTGTCATCATTTTACCGATATATGGAGTTGGGTATATAATGAAAAAGATTAAAAAATGGGGGGGGGGAATCCTTATCTACACTACTCATATACTATGTAGTTATCTGTATTCTATATTATATTTAAAGGAAAAACCACAAAGTGAAAAAATAAAAAAATTAAGTAAAACAATTTATGAAAACTGTTAGGAATTGGAAATTCTAGTGTGAAGCATCGGTCACCCCAAGTGTAATCTAGCTTAAGTTAGCTCGTAGAATTCTCGTTTGTAATGATAGTTGTTAGTAAGTTATTAGCTTAGTTTTAGTCTAGTGCAACACCGTGGAGGAAGGACGGGTCTTTACCCTCTGTATACCTGATCTACAGGCCGTCAGGAGGTCGTTTAGTTTGTAACCTATAAATACCCTCTACCTTGCAAGGTAGAGGGTTGGATGTTCTTTGTGGAATCTAACCTTCCAAGAGTTTCTCTTTTTAGAATATCCCACTTTCTCTCTAACTCTAATTATACGCCCATATTAAGTTTGTTTATGTGCTTGTGAAATCCAATATGTTACAAATGGTATCAAGAGCCATGGTTAGATCATCTCTTACATATCTTGGGATTTCTAGTGGTTTTAGATGGTTTTTGAGTTTGAGAAAGTTTAGTGGTTCTTGCATCATTTGTTCATCCTAGTGTTAAAGGTTGAATTTTGGGTGTACTTTTGTGTTTAGAATCATTGTATGTGTTTGGGTTTTGATTTGGTAAGCTTGAATCACTGTGGTTGAGCTTGTTTTGGATTGAAAAATGTGTTTTTAAAGTTTTTCTTGGTAAGCGACTTGGCTCTCCGGAGTGAATTTCTTGTAGCGAACTTGCTTCAGTAAAAGGTAGCGAGTTGTAGTGAGTTTTGGTAGCGACTTGGTCATAGCGACTTGCCTTTTGAGACAAGCCGACAAACAATACACTTAGTGGATTCTCCACTACGGGTAGCGACTTGGTAAGGTAGCGATTTGCTTTCAATTTTGATAGCGACTTGTTCTTATTTCGTAGCTATTTTGTGTTAGCGATTTGGACCTTAGCGAGTTGCTATTTAGCGACTTGACGTCTTAGCGATTGGTGCATAGCATTTGTGCCAAAATTCGTAGCGATTCTGGAACTTAGCGACTTGTCATCTTATTACTTAGCAACTAGTGCTAGCGACTTGGGTCAAGGATCCTTAGCGACTTGGTTAACTTTTGTGTGTAATACGGTTTTCTCTTGATTTAGTAAAATCCCGTGAAAGAATCTATTTCCCGGTTTAATCATAGAGTTATAAAATCCCGTGTAATCTGTCAACATGTCTACCAACATGCCTGCAATCATCTCTACTGTAGCTGAGGACGTTCAAGCAGCAGATACTTGTCCACCCACAATGTCTTACAACACTGACCCTTTTATCTCCAAAGTGCTTGAACTTTATGATACCTCACAGAACAATGAAACTGGTTGCATTTCTGAATGTCCTACCTTGATTGATTCTACTGATTATGATCAAAACTCTTCACCTTCCGACTCAAACTTCAACGAATCACACCTGTCAATGACCCATGATGCAAAGCATTCGGAATGTAACATTGAGCCGTTTCAATTACTTTCATCGCACCTCACACAACGTTATCCACTCTTAGGGTCGAACATGCAGTGCTCTCTTTTGCCAAGACTTACCTACTTTGAAAAAGGCTGTGTTGCTAAACTTAGAACAAATGAAGCTTCAAATTACCAATGAGAAGGTACTAATTGATGATTCTAATGCTGCACTTCAAGTTATCTACAACCAATTTCAGCCGTTTATCAAAGGGGAATATTCTGATGACTTTGATCAACATGTGACTGGAATTTCATTCAAGAAACACACTGGAATGGAAATTCATGAGTTCATCAACACATATATCCAACTCATGAATAGTGTAGAAGTGTACATTAAGGATGCTCCTCAAAGGAATGATTTTTTGAATGAGTTGAATGAGTGTCATGGAAAATTAAAGGAAAGTTGTGATATTTTGGGTAATGGATCAGTTGAAAGAACGGATGATGCTGATGCTGACTGCGGAATTTCAAAAACTAAAATGAATGATGTAATTGGCTGTACTGAACACAAAGGCTCAGAGTCCGACAAGCTTGAAACTGCTTACATGTCAGTAAGTCCTGTTGTGCATGAGGTGAATACAGATGCCATACCAACAAATGAACATGTGTCATGCATTGAGGTACCCTTAACTAACCCTATCTTTGAATATGATATCGATAAATGTGTCTTGGTTGAGTCTGAATCTAAAATCGTTAAAACAAATGACATGGTAACAAAAGGGGTTTATAATGAACTTTCAAACAAATACTCAATTCTTGAAAAACATTGTATTTCCCTAGAAATTGCAATACAACAAAAGGAAGAAAGTTTTTGTGCTACAAAATCTTGCATTAATCCGGAATTCCCAGAATTTTGAGAATTTTTTGAAATTAACCACTTAAAAACCCAGATTCAAGACAAAGATTCAACCATATGCCATCTGAAATGTCAACTCTCAAATCTGCATAAGAAATGCAAACTTAGGATGAGCAATCCTAACCATGAGGTGAGTAGTGAGCTTAAATCTAGGAATGATGAATTGGCTTTATGTGTATCCAACTTATTAAGAGAAAATGAGTCCTTAAGAAAGAACTTATTAGAGAACGATTCCAAGTTGATAGATCAAACAAATTCCTTTTTAGCTGACATTGATGCCCTCAAAGCCCAAATTAAGGATAAGAGCTTCAATATTGTTGCCTTAAAAAATGAGCTTAGGAAATCTATTGGAAATAGGGTAAACACTAAGTTTGCAAAACCATCGACCTTGGGAAAGTCAACTGTTCAGAACAACTCAAAACATACCGCAGTTAGGCAGCTGAATGCTTTTAGAACTGAAATATTTAAACCATCGAAATCTAGGCTTGCCTCCCAAGTTGATGCGAATATTGTTTTGTCAAAACCAGTCACTTCACTACTTCGTTCCGATATGATGAATAACAAACCCAAGGTTAATGTTCAATGTTCTAATATCAGGAATACTAGGAGTTCATCTACTTCTCATAAGAAGCATCAAATGGCGATCAATCCCTAAGAAACCCAATAATTACAAAAGACCAATATTCAAGAAGAAAGTGCCTAAATCCAAATCTACTAGCAAAGCTTTCAAATGGATTCCCACTGGCAGACTATTTAAGTTTACATGATCCAAACTGACTTACATACCTAGATCTTGCCTTAAGTGGATGCCCACAGGAAAACTCTTCAAGAATAGTGACCCTAAAGGGATCTCTATTAATGACATGCTTAGATCAAACTGTGCAACATCCAATAGTGAGACTACTCATGTCACTAACTCATCTATTTGCAATACTACATGTGCTTCTAGTGCAATGTGTTCTCAGTCTTTTTCAAGTACAATGCTCAACTCATTCAGGAACTTCATGACGTGGTTTCCATCTGAAATGAATATTGCTCACTCTGGAATGGTTGCTTGCTGTAACCCGACGCATCCTTGTGCTTTGACTCCTATTTGACTTGAATCAGGACTCGCACTTATAAATCTGTGTACAAATCTTTAAAATAAAAATAAAAAAATAAAAAATAAAAACTAAAAAACTTTTTTCTAAATCATTCTTTCAACTCATAATTTTAGTCAATTTCCTCAAACTAATAAAGGATATATCCTTTGTTATCGATAACATCTACGGTCCTAGAAATGTCGTTCAATAATGACACGGGATCATAGATGAAGTTCAAACAAATGATATATTCTTGTTTTATAACGGGTGGGGTTAATTCAATCAATGGTCTTTCGTGACATTGATTGAGGGGGAGAATTTTACAAGTTATCTCATTTATATATGCACAATGGTTGCTTATCCTATTATGTCATCTTAATTATGCTATGTGTGCTATGTGCTAGTTTGCAATCTGATAAGTTCATGGACTGTAAATGTCTATTATACATAATGTGATATGATAGCGACTTGCTTTTGTAATAATAGATAGCAACTTACCAAGACTGTGTTAGCGACTTGCTTTGTAAACCCCTAGCGACATGGTTGTTTCTTTGCTAGCGACTTACTTAACGAGTCTCAAAACTACAGGGACCGAAAGTCTCATGTTGGTATTCTTGTAAATGGTTATCCCTTTACCCTAGCGACTTACAGTTTCTCTTTCATTTTCAATATATCAAAAAGATTTTTCTCTCTTCTCTCTCTCGTGCGTTTTATTCATCCTAGCGACTTGGTATGTGTAGTATCTATTCTTTTACTTCCAAACATATGATTTAGATACTATGCTAACTCTCGCTTCCATTACAGCTTTCCCATCACCGCCAATCTGAACCTCATCATTTGATCCCCTCTATTAGGTTGGTAAATGGATTCACGCTAATGGAATCACTTAATCATATGGTGTATGTTTAGGCTCTTTAGGAATGGCTTCAGACTTTATGTGTTGTGTTAATGGATTCGAGTTATATTGTATTTGCTATTGAATATGTTGTGATAGGGTCGTGTGTACTTGTTTGTGTTTGTCGTGGATTGTGTTTGCTATAGGTAGCGATCTGTGCGTGTTAGGATATTGATTGGACTTTATAGTTTTGCGTGGATATGATAATGTTCTTGATAGTGATTTAGATGTGTTCTTCGTAGCGAGTTGGTTTGCGTATTCTTGGTGGCGACTTGCTAATATTCTTGGTAGCGAGTTAGTTTGCTTAAACTTATTTAGCGACTTACCTAAGTAACTCGTAGCGACTTATCACTATCAATGTTGGTAGCGACTTGTACTTACAAGTCTGCAACTTGTTAAACTTGTAGCGACTTGGTCCTATCATTTTTGATAGCGACTTGGTTCTTACAAGTCTAGCGACTTGCTAGTTCACGACTTGGTTTATTAACTTATTTTAAGGCGATTTTCTAGTATAATTTCATGTTAGCGATTTGATTCAGACTTGCTATAACATATATTGTTTGAGCAATTTATACTTGGTTTCTCTTGTGGCAACTTGGTATCAACTTGGTTCAAACAACCTGCTATAACATCTCCATAATAGTATCTTGTCTCATGATATTATTTCATAGTAACTGAGCTTTTAAATAATTTGATTCAAAAACAACTTGTCTCTCGAAAACTGTGTCAAATGGAGCCGTTACCTTGAAAACTTTCTTTCGCCACTCAATCTTTTTCAACCAGTTTATGGGTTCTCAGTCAATTTTGCTACTTGTTGTGTCTATGTCATGAGGTTGCATTCAACATTGCTTAACTGACCATATCTTAACTAACATGCTTTCAAACATTGCTGTTGTATGTGTGTATCTTTAGATCTTCAATGGCAAACACAACCTCTTCTGAGAACCTTTCTGCCTCTGCTCCACCCAAAGTGCTTACAGACAACGAAATCTTTCCTAAAGATAAATGGGTAGAGATTGGGAAAATTAACTATTATGTGGACATGCAAAAGTTGCAACAAAATCCAATCCTCAAAGTGTCAATTGATATCCTCAAAAACACAAACTTCTTTAGTGCCCTAACCAAGCAATGCACAATTCCCACCATTTACATACAAAAATTCTGGAACACCATTGAATGTGACAAAATCACAACTCAATATACCTGCAAGCTGGATGATAAGGAATTTGTGATCAACTCGGACGTTCTCAGTAAGGCCCTTGGAATCGCACCCTGTAACCCCACCATACGAACTAAACCTCCACCTAGTGAAGAAGAGCTAATAGTCTTTTTGATTGGGCTTGGTTATCAAGTTGGCATATTAAGGGCTTCTGACATCATCACAGGACACATGTATCAACCCTAGAGAGCAATGAATACAGTTCTCAACCTATGCTTATCAGGCAAAACATCAGGGTTTGATAAAGTAAGGATTCCCATCTTGTAAATCCTATGGGGTATCGTCAATGGGGTGAACGTGAATGTATCAGAACGTATCTGGGAAGAATTCTCGTTGTCAATGAACACATTTATCTCCGACATAACAAACTTTCAGAATAAAGCTCAGGGACGAAAGAAAATAAACAAACTTGTGATTCCTAGCATCAGATTCTCGAAGCTTGTCATCCAATACTTGCAACAGACCCATAATTTCAATCCTAGGAGTGAATCAATCCTTCATAATGCCAAAGATGAATTTGTTTTGGGTAACCTTAAGTATGTGGCTAAAGGTAAGGATAAAGAGATCTTTGGACTGCCAATTCCTGATACTCTTCTCACTGACAATATTAAGAAGAGGATCACTTTAAATTGTACAAGCAAAGGGCTTCCAGATCCACTGTTAATGTTGACGTCTCTCCCACTCCACCACAAACCAAAGCTGCCAAGTCTACCTCAGGATCAAAATCTTCATATGCTGCTCTTCCTAAAAAGAGACGTGAAAGGTCACAACCTACTGACACCACAACCCAGAAGCAGAAAAGAAAGAAGAAGGAAGTGGGAAAGGGAAACGTTGAGGAAACTGAGATTTCGAGGGGTAATACGAGTTTGATTGATGAAGATGATGCTGCTCTGCAACTAGGGATCAAGCAAAGCCTAGAAAGTCAGAATGTGAGAGCACCTGTTGGAGCAGTAGTGCTAAGAGAACCTGAACAAGTGCCTCACCAAACAACACCAATCACACAAGACAAAGGGAAAGGGATTGTTGGTGTAGAACAAGATGCTCACATACTTCTGACCTTCTCCTCTTCACCATCAAGAACTACAACTCAATTTGAGCTGAAGAAAAGAAGTGTTGAATCATCGTCAGCTCAAGAACAATCTGGATTGGAAAAAGAGGTATCTGATGCACAAGAAGAAACTCCTGCATCAAGTGATACCCAGTCTGATCAAAATATTGAAGAAAAGTTGCAACAGGACTCACAGGAGAACCTTGAGTCAAGATCTGATGAGACCAAGCACTTGGAAGAACCTAATATGTCTACTGATTCTCTACCATCATTGAAGAATCTAGACACAGACTTCTCCTTCGGGGATCAGTTCATAAACGACAAAACCACCGATACTGAGACTCTGAAGCAAGGTAATGATAAAGATGAAGTAGAGTCCATGTTCACCGTCGACATACAACAAGACACTTCTACAATTCCGCCTATGTCTGCTCCTACTCTTGAAACCACACTTCCACCACCCAAACCTGCTCAATCAACCGCACTTCCACCACCTGATCCTGCTAATGATCAATCACTTGAACCAGTGGTTACAGTCTCTGACACAGACACTCCTCCTGCCTCACCACATCCTGCTTCACCGCCTCCAGTCAAATCTACTGAGCAGTTACTTGAAGAGGCTATGACACGTATTACAACCATTGAGAAGCATTTTCCTATCGCCTTCAATAATCTTGATAGTCGTGTCAAAAGCGGAGAATTTTAAAATTGATGAGGTTATTACAAAGGCAGTAGAAGATGATATCAAAGATGCAGTTGAATGGGCAATGAAGGCTCATTCAACGATTTAAAGACATGCCAATCTCTGATATGAGATCAGCTCTCTCTGAAAGAATGTACGATGCAGGAGAGCATTTGAACGATACACATAAGAAACTATACGAAGCACTCGAGGAATCAATGAGACTTGACAATTATCAGCAGTTTGTGGAGGATGTACGAGAAAGGGATAATAAGAAGAAAAGAAAGACTATTCCAGAGAAAACTACTGATAAGTCTGGAGGTCCCAAGCCACCACCTCCAACTGGAGGAGCTGGAGCTTCTGGTACTAGTGGATCTTCAGGCACAACTACTACACCTTCACCACAACCACCATCATCACCACCAAAACCTTCCAATCAATCTTGTCCTTCCCGAGAACATGGAACTCAGAAGAAATCTGCAGCTTGGACAACGGTTGATTCAAGATTCACACCCACAGTCTCTTCAATTCCTGAAGATCAAATATTTCATGAAGAGTCGTATGTCATGGCAGAGTCAGAATCCGATGAAGATGATACATCCACCAAGCATATTCCCAAGCCGTCTGAAGATGAATGGTTTGATACATACGTATCAGGAGAACGCTCTAACACATCTAGAGTGGCACCTTCAAAGGACACAATTCAAAGCTGGTTCACCGAAGAGAGACCTCATACTCCAGAACCTTCATGGTCCATCCCGGAGTCTAACATGAAGATTCCTGATAACAACTGGGCATCAACTATCACAAATAACTATGAAGCCCCAGATGAAGACTCTCTTTTGCACATCACTGGAGATATGGGTAGCTTTATGAAGTGGTTTTGTAAAAAAAAGGGAATTTCATCTATCACTCCGAAGGATCTTGAAGGACTTGCTTTTGAAATTGTCAAGGTGTTCCACTCAGATGCCAATCAGCTCCAATACCAGATGGAAGAATGCCACAAGATGTTGAATGATCAAGTCAGTGAGCAGATTGGTCGATTCAATGTGAACAGGCCCCTTCCTCTCGATGGTGAACCTAGACAAATGACTATTCAGTCTGAGTTCTTCTTCAACCATGACCTCGACTATCTTTGTGCTCATACTACTGAAAGAAGACCATCCTTATCAATCTCAAAGATGAAAGCTGCTACCTACTCTGATCAAGGCCTTGAACAGATGGTTCCGGATCAATTCTGGGCAGACAAAGAACAAGTGTATGACATCGAGGCTTCATACGGAATTTCTCATTGGTGGATCAAGAAGAAGAAATTCTACATTGATAGACATAGTGCCAATAAGAGTCGCAGGGCTGTTCGATCCAAGGTGCGAATTTTAAGTGTTGTCAGTGTAGAGATCTTCCAAATCTATGGCGATGATTACCTTAAGAAGATTGTTCTTCGAAGAGTAGACAAGAAGGATCATGTTATTGAAGAAAACGACTTTAAACATCTGCTGCCAAGTTACTTTGAAGATCTCTATCTTTTGAACCTTCAAGGACACCTTGAACACCTACCTGCTCGTGAAAAGAAAGCTCTCTCTGCCGCTGTGAATCTTTGGATCAAAGGCTTAGTCATCCGAAAACGGGTTGAGGACTTTCAACTTGGGATGGAAAGCTACTAGACTCGGGTCAATTTAACAAGGCCACGATGGGATGCCAAAGGACATGAATTTCGTCACGACTATAGAGTGCTTGACACCCCAGAGCCACCCTCTTCCACGACAGGTACAGGACTCACATGCTGATGAGATTGTGCGAGCTCTACAAATTCAGTGATGGTACTCTCAAGATGGTCGAAGAAGAATTGAACTCCAGAGTGAAAGAAATCAGAGTTGATCTGAAGCCGTGGAACAAAAAAAAATTCTGGTCTGATGAGGACTTAAAGAGGTGTGAGGATTTCATTGCTGCAATCAGGCGAAGACTTAAGACTCGAATGATCTTCCGCAGCCTTGAAAGTTTTGTTGGTGGTAGACTTCGTGAAGGTCATTACAAACTACTTCAAAGAACTGAATGAAGACATCTTCCGGAAGTAGTTTCTGTTTTGTATTATTTATGTGTAAAATGTGGTGTACAAACTATGAACAACTATAATGCATGTAATAGTGTTAGGTTATGTACTGTGGTTTCCCTTTGTGTCTAAAAAGGGAACTTCAGTGTTGTCCACTTCTGATCATATAAAATTGGACACATTTTTCTCCAACAAATGTTTTGTCTCATACATATTTAAATCACTTGAGATCCAAAATCTCAAAGGATTTGAAATTTTTGATCGGGGGAGAAAATGTGATATAAATATGAAAGATGATAAAAAATGATCATTTTTGTCTCAAAGTGCATACTGCTCTCTAATATGTGCTAAACTATTTTCGAATCTCGAAGCATATATTAAGGGGGAGCATTTCAAAACAAATTCAAACCTTCAAGGTACAAAGTTTTCCATGCTTTTATATAAGGTACCTTGATTGTGTGTTAAATGGTTTCTAAATGTTTGGTAATCATGGTAGTACTTCAAAAGTCTCTTTCCTCTATGTGTCAAAATGATTTCAAATATTCTACGCACATATTGAGGGGGAGAATTTACCAAGAAAATCAAATGGCTTTTTCTACGGAAATTGTGATCAAGAAATTATTTCAAAGATCTCTTGCCTCCATGTGCTAAAAAATTTCAAAATCATATGCACATGTTGAGGGGGAGCATTTCTAAATGATCAAAACTATTAAGGTACAAAATGTTTTGATCTCGTATCACAAGTACCTTGATTGTTTTTCCAAATGATTTTTCGATTGGTTTCAAGGAAGAAAGAACAATACCAAATGACCGACCAATTTAATTTATGCATGGTGTTATAAGGATGGTTAGGTTAGGTATTCGTTCCCACGATCCGCCAGAACCGGAGGGATCTACCCAGGGACAATCCACTAGTTAGTGTAGAAGTCCTTAGGTATGATGATAAAAGGAGAAAAATGAGATATGGGAAGAGTGCGGACTGAGATTGAGCTAGTACTGGAATAAACCCAACAAGGTTCTAGTTATGAAGTTTCGGTAAGCACTGAAGGGGTTGAAGAATGAAAAAGAATTGAATGAGAAAAAGGGTGAAAAGAAATAGTCCTCCATTTATTCAACCTTAGGGCAGAAACCGGGTTCAATTCATATGCTACTGGTTGTTACCAAGGTAACATCGGTATTGAAGCAAGACGTCATGGACCCAGTGACGCACTGCACTACAACTTCCCAAGCCACTCAAGTTTCTCTTAAAAGGACTTGTTTCATTCACACGGGGAACCGACATAATCTATCGACTTTCTCTTAGAGATTGTTGATATTGAAGAAGGAGACCCTCTCCCTAGTCTCTGGCATAGGAACCAAATTATGCATGATTGAGTCTAGAGCCTCGAGATCATCTACAAATCTCTTTAGGACACTTTCAATGAAGACTCTCTGTTTCACACAATGTGGAAAGAGAGATTATATCTTATGAGTCCTACGCATTATCCTTATGGTATTGCCATAACATCTGAGTAGTATGCCAACATACTCAATGAAGATGGAAAGCCTTCTGGAGCCAACATCAAACAAGCTCCTGGTGGGTGGCATGTGAGATCTATCCAATAGATCAACCATGTGACAACCTAACGAAACAATGGGGCGATTCAATCTCTTGAATCAATCCCGGTTCAGGTTATGGATTGACGGATACCTTTGAAAAACCGGTCGTTGTGCTTAAAACTCTTTTCTTTAGCACATTGACTGTGTACAAATATTTCAAAATAAAAGGTGTTTATGATTGATAAATGATCTTCATTAAAACCTTAGTTGTATTGCAAAAACAATTTCTATTGAGCGATACACGATTGTTTTTCAAATCTCTTTTATCAATCAGTGAATCTCAATTCGCTGGTTCACTCACTCCGTGTTGTCTTCTTTGAGACGTTCGGTTTGAGAACAGCTAGAGCAGCTGCGAAACCCTGTCAAGGAAATTCTTCGGAATTATACCTAATCACGTGCGCATTTGTACCGATCAACGGGGAACCGTGGGCCGTGTACCTCAATTCAACAAAAGTGATCAAAGACACTTTTGTGCACTTTATTGCTAACTGTTTTATGCAGGAACACCCGACGTTTGCAGCTGATCAGAATGAAGCGGTTAATCGATAGCCGCATGCTCACATAACACATTCATTTCCAAAGAAATCATGATTAGTGCATCAATGACTCTGATATTTTCACTCCATGCTTCTGCTACGCTGCTGCCAATATCATGAATCAACGAAAGCTTCCGCCACTCTGATAAGAAGAAATCATGATCCAGAATGTGAGCATGTCGGTCCAAATGTCACAGCATCATATGCTGGCAACACAACAATGGGTGATGCTGAGATTTACTGTGGCTGATGATCTCTAGTAATGCTCAAAGGTCTTCAATGTGGATCAGCTCAATAACCTCCACGAAACATACATTATAGTTGAACAATGATGAAATCACCTCAGAAGCACGTAGCTTGAATACTTTGATGAAGAGAAGTCTACGAGCTCAAGACTGAAGATTTATTAGAATGCTAGGATTCACAATGTAATTCATGGGGTGACCTCCCTTAGGGGGATATTGTTAGGAATTGGAAATACTAGTGTGAAGCATCGGTCACCCCAAGTATAATCTAGCTTAAGTTAGCTCGTAGACATATCGTTTGTAATGATAGTTGTTAGTAAGTTATTAGGTTAGTTTTAGTCTAGTGCAACACCGTGGAGGAATGACGGGTCTTTACCCTCAGTATACCTGATCCACAGGCTGTCAGGAGGTCGTTTAGTTTGTAACCTATAAATACCCTCTACCTTGCAAGGTAGAGGGTTGGATGTTCTTTGTGGAATCTAACCTTCCAAGAGTTTCTCTTTCTAGAATATCCCACTTTCTCTCTCTAAACCATCTAAATTATACGCCCATATTGAGTTTGTTTATGTGCTTGTGAAATCCAATATGTTACAAAAACCATAAACTTTTATTATTATTTTCGTCTATAACCAAGGTTGCAAAAATCGCTAGGCGGTAGCTGGGCGGCCGGGTAGGGCCTAGCCATTAATCGGTTAGGCGGGGATTAATCGGGGATTAATCGGATTGGATTTTTTATATATAAAATTATAAAATTTTGAAACTATATGCCCGATTTGGCCGATCTAGCAGATTGTTTTTCGATTTGGCCGATTTTTTCTGATTTATCTGATTTTTTTCCGATTTTTACCCGTAACTGATTTTTCCGATTTATCTGATTTTTTCTGATTTGGCCGATTAATCGGCCGCCTAAGCCGATTAATCCGATTTTTATCCGATTTTTGTCAGTAACCGACTAATAAGGCCGATTAATGAAAATCGGAACGGCTAATCACCGCCTAGCAATTAATCGGCGATTAATCGACCGCCTAGACCGATTTTTGCAACAGAGTCTATAACTCATTTTATTTTCATTCAGTTTAAATAGTGTTAGTGTTTAATAATTGTTTTGAAAACCGGGTTTCTACTCGATCCGGTCAATTCACCGGGTCACCAAGTTACCGGTTCGACCATCGGGTTAACCCGGTCTTCCACAAAAGTTAAATTTATATCTATTTGGAATGGTACAAAAAAAAGTTTTTATATATATCTCGAAAACCAGGTTGATCCGGGTCACTTCAAACCCTAACCGGGTTTTAAAAATAAAAAACGATTTAATTTGACCTATTTTTTTTCGACTGGAACCGATTCAACTGGTGGAACCGGCCTGGTCGAACCGGGCTATTTTTTGTTTATAACCCATAATTTTTTTATCATTACAACTATCTGCCGCTATAAAATCATGTGGCTATACACGGGTACTCGTCTAGTTTACCCATATATGCCAATTAGTCTTGTGAATTTCATTTTCAATTAAAATTGTATGCCTTTTATTATTTTTAGTCTTGAAACTACATTTTTAGTAATGAAATTTTCATAGTGAAAAAGTTAAAACTTATGCCGCCTAAAAATGAAACTTTCAATATGATCAAAATTTTGGCGCTTAACTTGAATTTTCACAAAGTTATGTGATGGGCGCCTATCCAAATTTCATAAACTGTAATGTGGTTGGAAAACTTGAAAAATATTCACAACTTCTCCCCCAAACTGACCACATAAATCTACTATCTTAAACTCTTAATTGATTTCGTGAAGTAGCAATCGATGTCTTGAACGGATCAGCGTATGGATATAAAAAATATCTTAAGTCATAACGTTATACGAATAGAGACGGACAAATTCACGAACGGAGCAGAAACCGATGGATCTAGTATTTCACTGAGTTGAGTGGCTTGTTCCCTGAAGAAGATTCTTTGATTTTTACGTTTATAACATTCAAAGAACAATTTTCTTTAATCGTTGGCAGAATCACAACTTCGGTACTCTAACATATTTATTCGTGTAATTTTTTTATGTTTAACCCAGGAAAAACTAACTTTTAAAGAACAATTCTCCTTTTGGTGATTACATCTTGTACTTTGAAGAAGCTCCACTTGATTGGTGAGAGTTTTCGGTTTTTCAGTATTTGTATTTACTTTCTCTTCTATTGGATTTCTAAGAAGTTTATGCAAAGGCATTAGTTGGTTTGGCAAAATAATTTCACCTCATTATTCTCATGTAAGTTGCACAATAAGTATGTTATTGACTAAGGTCTTGGAACTGATTTTTTTGTTCTTCATTTGCGGATAACAAATCGGAAATCAAAGAAAACCAATTTGGCATACCTACAAAAGATTTAGTGGCATGTTATGTAGTTAGATAAGGCCTATCATAAAAAAGACAATTAAGTTTTACTAAGTTGAATTAACATGTTTTAACTATAATGTTGAGAAGGAGTGAGTAGTCTGAATATGGATTAAAAATTTATGTAATTGACACTTTGTATGATAGATTGTAGTTGACTTCCTTACAAGTTTCTTAACATGCCTTGTATACTCAAATAGTACTTATATTTGTTCTTTGTATGAGATGAGGCGTTGATACATTCTTAGAGGTTTCTATATTGCTTGAAACACTTGATTTGTTGTAATTTTAGATATCTTAGTATATTTAAGGATGCAAATTACTAGTCATGATACTATTTTTATGCAAGTGTTGATGGAATTTATGCGCTTGGTTAGTTAAGACAATAATGATCCTAATTTTATGCAACAAAAAGGAGATTATACTAATGTACCAATTTTTTCTCAAATATTCTTCCAATATCTTCATGACCAGGAAGGGCAAGTCATCTTGATACTATATTAACTTTGCAGATGTTTAGTTAAACTGAAGACATATATGATATGCAGGGTATGGAAATAAAAATAGTTATGATTAAAGACAACATGTGCAAACTTGTGCCAAAGCACCTCACTCAATGAAGATACCGCTCTGGTGGACTGCTAGCTCGAGAATATGCTCAATGAGTAATGCACAAAACTATTTTTGCATACGTTGTTGATGCACCAACTTGCTTTTAGAGCATCCAAGTGTTAGCTATGTTGTAGTTTTACTACCTTATTATTGACTGAGTTGTAGATTGTATTATGAAGATATAGTAATTAAATTCATTATATTTGTGTTTTTATGTTTGGAATCCTTTCTCATAGAGAATCATATGAATTGTGTTGTTTTAGGGCTATATTCTATAAACTGAACTACATGGAATCATATTATGCAAATGGTGATTATATTGGACTAATTTACCCATGGATATGGTTGATCAGTGACTTTTACACCCATCAAAATATTTGTGAGTAATTTTACCCATGGAAATTTTGGGTACATTTAAAACTTTTACCCTCGTTTTCTACACACGAATATATATGTGGGTAAACTATTACCCGCGATTTACCCTCGATCACACCTATGGGTATTTCCGTGGTCTTTTGTAGAATCCCATGGAACTTACACCCACGAACTTATTAGAAACACCCACCTAAAATATCATGGGTAAAAATACCCATAGAGTGAACAATAGTGGCTAAAAATTTAGCCTCGGAGGATATACCCATGTTAGTCCGTTTGTGATTAATTTGTGGGTATTCGCCAATTACCCACGAATTTAGACCCTTTACCCACAAATTTGGTCCGTGGGTATTTGACAGATTTCTTGTAAGAGACTGTTAAACCTGATCAGAAGAAAGTTCCAAAAAGAACTTATGCTAAACCAATAAGACGTCTAGTTGCAAGATTTAGGTCTTACACTACTGATATGAAGCATAGTCTTTACTATAGGGATGATATTTGGAAACCAACGGGTAGAATTTTCACACTCCAGAATGGTAGAATGAGCGATAAATCAGTATACCTAATTGAAAACTTCTATGAGTGTGATCAGGATTTTACCTCTAACCCAAAGGAACCAAAATCAAAACGGTTTCCAAAAACATCTTCTTCTGTATTTGGCAGGTTATCGAAATATGTCTTTGGATCGTCGACTCGGGTTGCTCCAAGCACATTACCGGGAATCTGAAGCTGCTGATCAATTTCGTCTGGAAATTCATGGGAACCGTTCGTTTTGGAAATGATCATGTAGCAGCTATCATGGGTTATGGAGATCTACATTTTGGAAATTATTTGATCACTCGGGTTTACTATGTCGAAGGGTTGGGACACAATTTGTTTTCAGTCGGGCAGTTCTGTGATGCATATTTAGAGGTTGCTTTTAGGAGAAATGCATGCTTCGTTAGAAACTTAGATGGCACTGATCTCTTAACTGGGAGTCGTGATACAAACTTGTATGCTATCGACATAAACCAAATGACCTCTTCATATCCAATATGTCTTATGACACGAGCATCTGGAAAAAAGTACTGGTTGTGGCATAGAAGGCTATCCCATCTCAATTTTGACACTATCAACAAACTTGCCAAAGACAACATCGTCAACGGACTTCTAAAGTTCAAATACACCAAGGATCACCTATGTCCATCATGCGAACAAGGAAAAAGCAAAAGAGCATCATATAAACCCAAACCCGTACCTAGTTTGGAAGCAAGGTTGCATATGTTGCACATGGACTTATGTGGCCCAATGAGAGTTGAAAGCATTAATGGGAAAAAGTATATTCTTGTCATTGTCGATGATTATTCAAGATATACATGGGTTAGGTTTCTGAGATCAAAAGACGAAGCACCAGTGCATCATCATCACCTTCTGCGTATTCAAGTACTTCTTCAAGCTCCAGTAAGGGTAGTAAGAACAGACAATGGCATAAAATTTACTAATCAGGAGTTAAGAGCTTATTTTGAAGATGTTCGAATCACTCATCAAACATCAGTTGTTAGAACTCCACAGCAGAATGGGGTAGTTGAAAAAAAAAATCGAACTCTTGTGGAACCTGCTCGCACAATGCTAATTTATTCTAGTGCACCGTTATTTCTATGGGTTGATGCTGTTGCCACTGCTTGTTTCACTCAGAATCGATCCCTAATCCATCCAAGATTCAATAAAACCCCATATGAGCTAGTGAACAACAAAAAACCTGACATCTCTTACCTTCACGTATTTGGCGCTTTGTGCTATCCGACGAACGACAGAGAAGATCTAGGAAAACTGAAAGCTAAAGGTGATATTGGAATCTTCATTGGATATTCAGATAACTCGAGGGCATTCAGGGTGTATAACAGGAGAACTAGGAAGATAATGGAGATGATGAGTGTGAATTTTGACGAAATTTCACAAATGACTTCAGAGAGACTCGCTCTAGAACCCGCGCTTAATCCAATGGCTTCTACTCAAAACATATTAGAACCCGCACCAAACCCGCAGACTTCTGGACACATCAGTTAAGGACTCATACAACAAAGAGCTCCATCAACTTTTGCTGACACACCTCATGAACAAGAATGGAAGAATTTCTTTGAGTTAATGTTCGATGAATACTACGATGGAACTTCGACAAATGCATCAAACCATCATTCCGCTGCACCCGCTCAAAATCATCCACCACCAACAATAGAAGATGCATCTACCACGGTCGAAACCAATGCACCAACTCCATCAACGTCATCTACATCGACTTATGCAAATCTGTAAGACCTTAAATATATCAACCTTATCACTTTACCAAACTAACCAAACAAGTAAAACATGAACACAAACACCCACGTTAAGCGTAGAAGCTACAAGAAACAAAGATGGAAAGATGGTGACTTGATGATATAGGTTATGCGTATATGTGTTAGAGAGAAAAGATGAAAACAAGAAACTTGTATTACTTAAAAGAAAACAGACACACATACACACTCAAGCACACCCCTCAAATGAGACTTTGAGGGGTATTTATAGTACAAGACAAAACGCCCTAAAGGGCTTTCCATGGGCCTCGTGGTGGACTTGGATTGGATTGGATTACATGAACTTATTCAAGGCTAGCTTAACATAACTTCTAGCCATTTAGCTTAGTCCAATCCACGAGCCCGTTGACTATTCTATCACTATATCTAACACACGTTACAAAGTTCCTAAAATTGAATGACCATCACTTCTAATAAAAATGTTACGGCTAACAATCTCCCCCTAAGGGGTGGTCATTCAAAAGATGCTCCACATGGATAGGTCTTTACTTTTCTTTGAGCTTGAACTTTATGTATAGATATAGAATAGTCTTAATTTTCATTCTTTCATGCTTTGTGGTCAATTAATGTGGTTGTCTGCCGTTGTCAACTTCGTTGGTTAGGTGTCTTCACGTCTTTCTCCACCATGCTCACACTTCTATTTGACTTTGAGTTTCCAATTATGAAGTTCTCGAGTCTTTACTCTTTGAAGATTCTTTGACATAGACGAAGAATCATCTTTAACTTTGAGAAGCCTTTGATTTTGATGAGAACATTCATTTGTTGTTGGTATGAGCATGTGGAGAATCTGCACGATCTCTTCCTCCCGCAAGCATCCATAAGAAGAAAACATAAAAACATGGGTTAGAAGTAATCCACCGCTTACAAGTTTGAACTTCGAGTATGTTAACAACATAGTGTGAAAATACGTCTCTAATTCTCACAAAGGCCGTTCCTGAACTGGAGTCCCACAAGAGATAACGCGATGTACAGAAGTACACCTACAGTTCAGATGAGTCGTTGAGGTACACCGAAGCATCACCCCACGACTGTAGACCGTTTGAGACAGACTAAGCGTAATCCACGGGGAGTTACCGAAGTGACCTACTGTCAGGGATGTTTGATGTTGACCCAGGCAGGAGTTTCCATTCAATCATTGAAGATCACAGATGTGAAACTTCTCATAAATGTTCTGGCAGATAGCTAAGATCTACGTAGGACTCTAGAATATATCACTTGTGTCCTTTTTGATGAACAACAAGCGATGTCATGTCAAGTGTTCCTATGAGATCTTTTAATGAATCTCGTGGCTCTAGACTCAATTAGTGCATTTTGGTTTTCTAGAGCGGAGACTAGGGAGAGGGTCTCCTTCTTCAATACCAACGATCTCTAAGAGAAAGCCGATAGATTATGTAGGGTTCCCAGTGAGAATGAAACAAATCCTTTTAAGAGGAATTGAGTGGCTAGAAGGTTTAGGTGCAGTGCGTCACTGGGTCCATGACGTCTTTGTCTTCAATACCGGCATCATCTAAGTGACAACCAGTAGCATATGTATTGAACCCGGTTTCTGCCCTAAGGTTGATTATGGAGGGCTATTTCTTCTCACCCTTTCTTTTACTTTTCTTTTTAATTCTTCAACCCCTTCTTTCTCCTTTCTCACTTTACTCCTTTTTTTTAATCATTCCTAAGGACTTCTAATTCTAACTATTGGTAGTGTCCTTGGGTAGATCCCTCCGGCTCTGGCGGATCATAGGACGGAATTCACCTTATAACTCCATGACTGTCCCATGTTGCCATAAAACCATTTTTCTTGAAAATCTCTCAGAGTGTTTATGATAGAAAACATGTTTGAAACACTCTGTGGGTTTTCTATTTTCAGAAACACTCCCCCTTCACATGTGCTTATAAGTTTTGACAGAAATCTGCACATAGAGGGTAGAGTTCGACTTTTTGAATTGATCGGCTCATGATAGACAATTCCCCACGAGAAACGGTTAGGTTGCCCAGTTAAAGAGTTCCATTGTCAGTTTTTAGTTGACAACTAGCTCTAATAACTAACTTGAAGTTGTAAACACTCCTTGAAAAGGTGGTTAGACCCATAGAAGTGCATATCTATCACAAGTTTCTCGAAATGGTACATATACTGACTTTGATTCCCGTCAATTCATTTGTTCCGACTGAGTCGAGCTCATTTTAAGATTCAAACAACGATCATTAAACTTTTTGATCACATTTTAATCACGTCTTCTCCCCTTAAAAAATAGCATATTCGTGATATTTTTGATATCAACGGATTAAATAACATTTTTCAAATCTTGTAGGGAGACAAACAGATTTGATTTAAGCATGTATTTGGAACATTTTGGTTTTATACTCTCCCTTTAATAAAGCATAATCAATTAAAGTGTTTTAGAGGGAGTTATCTTGAGCACAAAATATTTTGAGAGATTTTGAAAATCTTTTTGAACAATCTTGAAAAAAAGGTGCTCAAGATGATGATGATTTCTCACTAGTTTTAAATGTAGTGCACTGAAGCGTACACTTGATTCTTTCTTTAAAAACACGAGTTTTGATATGAGAATAATCAAAAGTCATCATTTTAGTCCGGGTTTCATACTGAAGTATACGAGAGCCATTTTTGAAGAAATTTTTAAGAAACGACATGTTTTGGAAAACATTTAAAGAAATCTCGCTCAAGCACCTGTACATGTCTGTATCATTGTTGAATGACATTTCTAGAAACGTACAGAATATCGATTATACGAGAGACATGTCGTGAGAAGAATTTTTTTGGATTTTTGATTTTCTATTGTTTTTGTGTTTTTGAAAGTTTTATATTTTTATATTTTGCTTTTGTTGGTTTTTCAAATTTTGTATTTTGTTTTTCAAAAATATTTACAGCGAAGCTTGTTGGAAAATCATTTTCAAGAAGATTTGAGAAGACGTTCTAACTCCTCCGGGGTTAGGCTTCGCATTCCAATTCGTCGAACTAAATCGTTAAACCTTTCTTTTGAAAGGGCTTTAGTAAATAGATCGGCGAGTTGGTAATCAGTCTTCACGAAGAATAATTCAACAGTACCTTGTTCCACATGTTCTTTTATGAAGTGGTAGCGGACTCTGATACACTTAGTCTTTGAGTGATGAACAGGATTGCATGATATGGCTATGGCACTTTTCGAGTCACATTACATAGGTATTTTATCGAAAGTAAAGCCATAATCTATGAGTTGTGTTCTCGTCCATAGAACTTGAGCACGATACGCAGATAGAGACACATACTCAGCTTCAGCGGTTGAAAGTGCAGTGCAATCTTGTTTCTTTGAAGACCAACTAACTAACTCTTCACACAAAAATTGTGCTCCTCCGGATGTACTTTTGGCTGTAACTTGATCACCTGCGTGGTCCGCATCTCAAAAGGCAATTAGATCAAATCTGGATTCCTTCGGATACCAAAGTCCCATGTGAATGGATGTCTTCGGGTACCGAAAGATCCTTTTAACCTCTTTGAGGTGCAGTTCGGTAGGCTTTGCCTGAAACCGTGCTAATAAGCAAACATCAAAATGAATATCGGGTCGACTAGCAAGTGAGGTACATGAGAGAACCAACCATGCTCGATATTTCTTCTGGTCGATAGGTTTCCCAAACAAATCGGCTCCAATTTTTGGTGAAGTTACCATTGGTGTTCCGACCGAATCACAATTATCCATACCATGATTTTTCAAAATCTCAGTTGCATATTTAGCTTGATTAATAAAAATTCCACGTGGGGATTGATGAATTTGTTAACCAAGAAAAAATTTTAGTTCCCCCATCATGGACATTTCAAATTTGTTTTTCATGAGATTTTCAAAATGTTTTGAAAGATTCGGATTAGTGGACCCAAAAATGATGTCGTCCACGTAAATCTGAACAATCAAAATGTCATTTTTGCATTTTTGTGTAAACAAGGTAGGATCGACCGTTCCTTTGGTGAAATTGTTTAGGATAAGGAAAGAGGAAAGTTCGTCATACCACGCTCGTGGAGCTTGTTTCAAACCATAGATTGCCTTTTTGAGTTTGTAGACGTAGTCTAGATGTTCCATGTCTATGAAGCCTTCTGGCTGACTCACGTACACTTCTTCTTTCAGAGTTCCATTCAAGAACGCAGTCTTAATGTCCATCTGATAAACTGTGATGTTTTTGTGAGCTGCATAGGCTAAGAATATCCTGACTGCCTCAAGTCTAGCTACTGGCGCGAATGACTCTTCGAAATCTATCCCTTCCTCTTGTCTGTATCCTTTGGCCACAAGACGAGCTTTGTTGCGAATTATAGTCATCTCTTCATCCCTTTTGTTCTTCCATAACCATTTGAGATCAATGACTCGAATTTCAATTGGTCTTGGAACCATATCCCAAGAGTCATGTAGACGGTATTGGAGAAGTTCCTCCTGCATTGCTTCTATCCATGCGGGTTCTGCCATTGCCTCGCGAATGTTCTTTGGCTCTATATTGCTAATTGAGCACAGGTAAATGCATAGGTCGCAATCGGTGGCAAGTTGGCGTCTCGTCTGAATTGGCCTTGAAGGTTCACCAATAACTTGTTCAATTGGGTGGTCTTTTGTCCACTTCAAAGTAGAAGGATACCGTTGGTTAAACATATGCGAGTTAGATGGTTCTCGTAATCTAGAAGATGATTCAGCTGATTCCGTAGCAAACGGGTTTTCAAATAAGTCTTCATCTAACGTTGCATTGTTCTGGTTTTGTGAAGGTTCTCCTTGAAATGATATATTTTGGTTTTGCTCATCAACTGTTGGTAGAATGGTTTCAAGAACTGGAGTAGGTGTAGATGATGTTGATGGAGTTGGTGTATTGGTTTCGACCATTGTAGAAGCATCTTCTGTTCGTGGTGGTGGATGATTTCGAGCGGGTGCAGCGGAATGATGGTTTGATGCATTTGACGAAGTTCCACCATAGTATTCATCGAACATTAACTCGAAGAAATTCTCCCATTCTTGTTCTTTAGGATTGTCAAACGAAGTTGATTGAGCTCTTTGATGGTAATGAGTCCTGAACTGATGTGTCCAGAAGTCTGCGGGTTTAGTGCGGGTTCTAGAGCGAGTCTCTTAGAAGCCATTTGAGAAAGTTCATCAAAATTTACATTCATCGTCTCCATGATCCTCCTAGTTCTTCTATTATACACCCTGAATGCCCTCGAGTTATCTGAATATCCAATGAAGATTCCAATATCACCTTTTGCTTTCAGTTTTCCAAGATCTTCTATGTCGTTCGTTGGATAGCACAAAGCGCCAAACACGTGAAAGTAAGAGATATCAGGTTTTCTGTTGTTCACTAGTTCATATGGGGTTTTATTGAATGGATTAGGGATCGGTTCTGAGTGAAACAAGCAGTGGCAACAACATCAGCCCATAGAAATAACGGTGCACTAGAATAGATTAGCATTGTGCTAGCAGCTTCCACAAGAGTACGATTTTCTTCTTTCAACTACCCCATTCTGCTGTGGAGTTCTAACAATTGATGTCTGATGAGTTATTCCAACATCTTCAAAATAAGTTCTTAACTCCTGATTTGTGAATTCAGTGCCGTTGTCTGTTCTTACCACCCTTACTGGAGTTTGAAGAAGTACTTGAATACGCTTCAGAAAGGTGATGATGATGCCTCGGTGCTTCGTTTTTGATCTCGAAACCTAACCTATGTATATCTTGAATAATCATCGACGATAACAAGAATATACTTTTTCCCATTAATGCTTTCAACTCTCATTGGGCCACATAAGTCCATGTGCAACATATGCAACTTTGCTTCCGAACTACGTACGGATTTAGGTTTATATGATGCTCTTTTGCTTTTCCTTGTTCGCATGATGGACATAAGTGATCCTTGGTGTATTTGAACTTTGGAAGTCCGTTGACGATGTTGTCTTTGGCAAGTTTGTTGATGGTGTCGAAATTGAGATGGGATAATCGTCTGTGCCACAACCAGGACTTTGTTCCAAATGCACGTGTCATAAGACATATTGGTGATGAAGAGGCCATTTGTTTTATATCGATAGCATACAATTTTGTATCACGATTCCCAGTTAAGAGATCAGTGCCATCCAAGTTTCTAACGAAGCAAGCGTTTCTCCTAAAAGCAACCTCTAAATCTGCATCACAAAACTGCCCGACTGAAAACAAATTATGTCCCAACCCTTCAACATAGTAAACCCGAGTGATCAAATAATTTCCAAAAGGTAGATCTCCATAACCCATGATAGCTGCTACATGATCATTTCCAAAACGTACGGTTCCCATAAATTTCCAGACGAAATTGATCAGCAGCTTCAGATTCCCGGTCTTGTGCTTGGAGCAACCCGAGTCGATGATCCAAAGACATATTTCGATAACCTGCCAATAAAAGAAGAAGAAGATTTTGGAAACCGTTTTGATTTGGTTCCTTTGGGTTAGAGGTAAAATCTTGATCACACTCAAAGAAGTTTTCTATTGGGTATTCGGGTTGGTCACTCATTGTGCCATTCTGGAGTGTGAAAATTCTACCCGTGGGTTTCCAAGTGTCATCCCTAAAGTAAACACTATGCTTTCTATCAGTAGTGTAAAGCCTAAGTCTTGCAACTAGTCTTCCTACTCGTTTAGCATAAGTTCTTTTGGAACGTTCTTTTGAACAGGCTTATCATTCACATTCTTAGAAACACAATCATCTTGAACATTAATTAAAGATTTCTTGCAAGTTAAACAAAGAGATTCATCACATTCATTAGACTTAGCAAGTTTCGTAGGTTCATTACATTCAGATGAAATGTCTTTCTTATTGTAAAGCGGTAAATTCCTAGGGTGTTCTTCTACTTTCTTCTCTTTATTCAAGCTACTACTTTTAGAGGCATGCGAGACTCTATTATTCCTTGTATTGCTCTTAGGCTTTAGTCTGCTGCTCCTAGAGGTGCTTCCTAGTCCTGTAGAAGGTAAGGCACACTCATTAGGATTCACATTTTTATCTAGAGAAGTGGTTTCAGCTTTCCTAGTCTCCTTAGAGTGCTTTTCTAAACTTATGTCGTTTGTTCCATATGTTTTAGATGTGGAGGCAGACGCATTAGTGGTACTCAACTTACAAAGACCAGGAGCTAAAACTTTTGGTTTCTCGAGAACAACTTTTCCTTTTTCAACATTTTGTTTAGGCAAGGTAGGTGGATTGACTGGTTTGGATAAATCATTTTTCTCATTGACTTTTGGAGGGGGCATAGAAACAGACATTTTTGGTTTTAAAACCGGTTTGGGAACATTTGCTTTCTCCTCAGTCAATGGTTTTGTAATCTTAGTATCCACTGCCTTTACTTTTTGACATTCCAGCTGAGCCCTCAAAAGATCATTTTTTGCTTTCATGTCATTGTAGGCACGTTCATACGACAGTTTGTCATACTTGCATTCCTTAGTTTTTCGATCAAGTTGTTTAAAATATGATACATTTTCTTTTTCAAGTTTTTCAAGAGCTTTTTCATATTTTGAAACAATTTTAGAGGTCTCAGATCTGAGTCTTTCATGATCTTCAACAGAATATGTTTGTAAAATAATGGACATAATATCAGTAGTCAGAGCATCTTCAAAGAGAGAATCATTTAAATTTTCCAAAACTTTGATATGTTCAACACTTTCATTTGCTTGCTTTACCATGGATTTATGGTCCTTGACAAAGTCAGCTGTTTCTTTCAAAAATGTTGTTCAAAATGAATTACCCTTGAGTTGATGTTATTCAGCTGAGGGGCAATTTCAGTTTCAAAAAACTTTTTATTTTCATTATCAAAACTATTAAACCAGATGTTTGTTGTAATGTTGGTTTTAGTTTTAACAGTCTCTTGAAGATCCGCAATTCGAGTTTTCACATTTTCTAAAATACTTCTCGCATCACTTGTGTTAAAAGGATTGTTTGAAGACATTTGTTCAATGTTCGAAAGAGATTTTGAGACAACAACTGGTTTTGAAACTTGTTTTGAAACTGGTGTTGACTCTTTGTTTGAAACACTTGGTGTGATGGAAAACTTTGACTTTTCTTTTTGATTCAAAAAAGTAATTGCATTAATTTTGTTCCATTTGTTATAATCAATTGGTTTGATTCGGATGATTTTTTGTTTCATTTTTGATCTACTCTCCTCAGATAGTTCTAACGTTTCAAGAGAATCATGAATAATTATGGGTTCATGCAAAGGTTTTCCAGTGTTCAAAACATTATGTTCTGTTTGAGCTTTCTTGAGGAAACAAGGAGGTGTGTTACCAAGAGCCATTTTTGTGTTGTATGAAAATACGGATTTGTTTGATTAATCAACATATTGGTTGATTTGGCTGAATGACCCGTTGTAACAAGCAAATTTTCCAAATTTTTGATCATTTCATTTTTATCAAGAATTTCATCAAGAAGAGAATCTTCTCGTTTTGAAAAATCAGTAATCAACTGTTTCTTCTCTTTTTCAAGATTAGAATAAGTTGCTTGTTGTTTAGAAAGTTGGTCTTTAAGATCGGAAATTTCCTTGTTTAAAGATTTTATTTTCAAATTCAAATTCACATCAAGTGTGTTATACTTGATTTGCAATTGTTGTTCTCTTAAGACGGAATCTCGATAACCAATTTCTAATTCTGACTCTTTGTTTTTATGAAATTAAAAAGCTTTTGCATTATCCTTGTAACTCTCAAGCTCAGCGGTCAATTTAGCATTCGCGGCCTTAACTTTCCGATTGACCGTTTTAACTTTCTCTATTTCAATGCCACAGTTATTGATTAATGTTTCAAAATAAGCACGTGTTTCCTCATCAGCTCAAGATTTTGTGCCACACAGCCTCCACTAGGATCCACATCTGGAGTTTGAGAGTTAGTATTGCTACAACTCGGATTGTCCAGGTATGTATCATAAGTAGGTGCTGATGTCACAGAATGCTGTTCGTCATGAGTAAACACATCAAATCTGACATTGTTTTAACATGGATCAATGATTGGTACCTCAGATACTGTGTTGGCGTCATAGACAGGAGGTGCGTCAGAGTCAGTGTCATACTTAGTCTCCTGAAGATTTTCCATGAAGATGCAATTCGCATTGATTTCCTCTAGGTCTTCCAAATCATCCATAATAGCCATAAAGTCATGTTCCTCAGCACTCAACTGAAGTCCTGCATTTTCCTTTTGTACCAACATGATAGCTTTCTGAAGATACGCAAGATCCTTCTTTTTCGGCTTTGTAGGACAATTTCTTGCAATGTGACCTACTCCTTGACAGTTATAACACTTAACCTGATTACCCTGATTCACATTTCCATAATTCCCAACGACTGGAGCTGCATCATTCCCATTCTGAATACCCACTACTCTATTCCCAACATTCTGTCCAATCTGATTTCCAACATTCTGACCTAACTGATTACCCTGATACGGAACCGCCTGATTACCTATGTGAAATCCAGTAGAATATCCCTGTTGATTCCCAATAACTCTAACCATTTATCCTTGATTGCCCATATTCAAACCCGGCTATGCAATTTGCCTGTTGCGAGTGTTTGATGAAATCCTTTGGTTGTTGTTAGTTGGTGTGGAATAGCGACTTCGAGTGCTTTTACCCAAGAATGCAAATGCATGTGACAAAGCTTCTTCTTGTTCAGTTTCAGGATCAGTGATTCCTTGTTCCTGGTATTGTGGATACCGTTGTTGTTGAATGACTTGTTGTTCTGGTGGATAGAATTGTTGTTGAGGGATAAATACTTGTGGTTGAGGAATGTATTGCTGCAAGTTGTTGTTGGAAGATGATGAAGCTTGTTGTTGTGTATTCACTGAAGTTAGAGTCTTTGCAATGAGTGCCAATGGATCATGATTCTTTGCCAATCTTTCTTTCCTGACTTCATTCACTTCATTTTGGTTTTGTTTCAGAAAATCGTTTAGTTGATCAAAGTTCACCTGATGTAAGTCTTTTGTTTGGTTGACAATAGTGACATATCGCCCCATTCTTATGGTAGATTGTTCAGGAACTTGATGTTACTCATGATAGTTCTGGGTGTCAACTTGTTTCTGATCAGCTCATTCATTAAAGTGCAAAACCTTCCATAGTAGGATTCAATGGATTCTCCTAGAGTAGATGTAAACTTCTCCCATGCAGTTAGCAGCTTGTTCTCCGTGTCTTGTTGACCAATTTCGTTCCATGACAAAGCCGCCTAACACGCTCCCACATATCAAAAGCAGTTTCACAACCGTCTACAGCAGAAAGATGTCTCTTGGTAAACCCGTTGGAAAATGTGAATTGCCATGTCATCTCGCTTCGACTTGTTTCTGATCCTCTTCATTGTATTCTGATTCTTTTTTAGCACGAGAAGATGGTGGGACGGGAGGTGTTGCATCAGGATATCCAGGGACTTGGACTTGTCGAGGCTTAAAGGGTCCATTCGTAATGGATTGAATCATCAATTTTCCATTAGGTTTGGTCTTGATGTAACGAAGCATACGACTTGTCCATTGAAGATAACTACCTTTTTCCAACATAGGAGGACGGTTTTCGGCACCAGCTGCATGAATGTCTTGTTGAGTTGCCATTGATGAAGATATTTGATGATAAAGTTGATGTAGAATCGATTCAACGATAAAGGAGTTGTGTTTAATGAAGATTAAGCTCGGTTGTTGTAGTGAAAATTTGGTCTCCCAAAAACTTAAATTCACCTAAAAAATAACTTCTAAGGTCGAGCGTTTTAGACTCAAATGTTAGTTATGACATTTTGACGCCATTCTCCTTGTTCTCAAGGTCATTTTGATGGGTAGAACGCTGAAAACGGAGTTACGGTTCAAAAGTTATAGCCGTTTGAAGTTTTGCTCAAAATCTTACTCGTAAACCTGTTCTTAAGCATACGAATTGGTGCTTATGCGTAGGATTCTTATGCGTAGAAAGCTTAGGCACAGTATTCCTTATGCGTAAAACCCAACTTACGCGTAAACTTAAGGTTAAACGTAAGTCTTATGTGTAAACAAAATGCTTAGTCGTAAAAACCTTACGCGTAAGTGTTACTTAGCGTAGAGTGTTACTCGTAGTTTATTATGCTTATGCGTAATTTTAGGTTTAAAACCAAAATCCTTTACACTATCACAGTGTAAAAGATATCCACAAGTCGAAGTGTTCCACAAACTTATCCAAGTGAGGGAAGCACTGAGTAACCGTTGTTGCACGAAGATGGTTCACCAAAAGCTTATGCGTAAAATTCAAATCTTACGCGTAGACCTTATTCGTAAAAAACTAGGGTTTTGACTTTTCTTACGCTTAAAAAGAGGGTTTTGACCAAATGATATTTACGCGTAAAAACTGCCTAAAAATGCAAAAACACGAATTTTTTCACCAAAAACGCGTTTCCAAACGATTTCTTTTGCACAAACTTCTTTCAAAACACTTAAAGATCAATAAAGTCAACAACTTTAAGCTTAACAACACGTAAAAATCAAAACTTTATGCAAAAAGCCCACGTTTATAGTGAAAAACGCAACTTTTCTTGTAAAGCTTTAACAAAAAACGTAACACAACACTCCTAAACCATTGTTAGGCTCTTGATACCAATTGTAGGACCTTAAATATATCAACCTTATCACTTTACCAAACTAACCAAACAAGTAAAACACGAACACAAACACCCACGTTAAGCGTAGAAGCTACAAGAAACAAAGATGGAAAGATGATGACTTGATGATATAGGTTATGCGTATATGTGTTAGAGAGAAAAGATGAAAACAAGAAACTTGTATTACTTCAAAGAAAACACACACACATACACACTCAAGCACACCCCTCAAATGAGACTTTGAGGGGTATTTATAGTACAAGACAAAACGCCCTAAAGGGCTTTCCATGGGCCTCGTGGTAGACTTGGATTGGATTGGATTACATGAACTTATTCACGGCTAGCTTAACATAACTTCTAGCCACTTAGCTTAGTCCAATCCCTGAGCCCGATGACTATTCTATCACTATATCTAACACACGTTACAAAGTTCCTAAAATTGAATGACCATCACTTCTAATAAAAATGTTACGGCTAACAAAATCCTATTCTTGAAACTGTTTTACCAGCAGTTGATGAGAAAAACCAAAACATATCATTTCAAGAATAACCTTCCCAAAACCAAAACGATGCAACGTTAGATGAAGACTTATTTGAAAACCCGTTCGCTACGGAATCAGCCGAATCATCTTCTAGCTTACGAGAACCATCTAACTCGTATACGTTAAACCCATGGTATCCATCTACTCTGAAGTGGACAAAAGACCATCCAATTGAACAAGTTATTGGTGAACCTTCACGGCCAATTCAGACGAGACACCAACTTGCCACAGACTGCGACTTGTGCATTTACCTTTGCTTAATTAGCACTAAAGAACCAAAGAACATTCGGGAGGCAATGGCAGAAAACGCATGGATTGAAGCAATGCATGAGGAATTTCTCCAATATCGTCTACATGACTCATGGGATCTGGTTCCAAGACCATTGACATTCGCGCATTGATCTCAAATGGTTATGGAAGAACAAAAGGATGTAGAAATGATGTAATTCGCAACCTCATCTCGCTGGCCAAAGGATACATGAAGAAGGGATAGACTTGAAGAGTCATTACTAGCTAGACTTGAAGCAGTCAGATATTCTAAGCCTATGCACTCACAAAAACATCACGGTTTATTACCAGATTCTTGAATGGAACTCAAAGAAGGCTTCATAGACATGGAACATCCGCATTTTCTTACAAACTCAAAAAGGCAATCTATGGTTTGAAACAGCTCGAGCGTGGTGACGAATCCTCTTCTTGATAAAAAACAATTTCACCAAAGGAACGGTTGATCCTACCTTGTTTACAAGAAAATACAATGATGACATTTTGATTGTTCAGATTTACGTGGACGACATCATTTTTGGGTTCACTAATCCGAATCTTTCAAAACATTTTGAAAATCTCATGAAAAGCAAATTTGAAATGTCCATGATGGGGGAACTAAAATTTTTTCTTGGTTTACAAATACATCACCCCTCGGAATTTTTATTAATCAAGATAAATATACAACTGAGATTTTGAAAAATCATGGTATGGATAATTGTGATGCGGTCGGTACACCAATGGTAACTTCACCAAAAATTGGAGCCGATTTTTGGGAAACCCGCATCAAAGAAATATCGCATGATTGGTTCTCATGTACCTTAGTAATATATTCATTTTGTCGCTTGCTTATTAGCACGGTTTCGTGCAAAGCCTACCAAACCGCACCTCAAAGAGAGTTAAAAGGATCTTCGTACTGAAGACATCCATTCACATGGGACTTTGGTATCCAAAAGAATCCGGATTTGATCTAATAGCCTTTTTAGATGCGGACCACGCAGGTGATCAAGTTACAACAAAAAGTACATCAGGAGGAGCACAATTCTTGGGTGAAAAGTTAGTCAAAAGAAACAAGATTGCACTGCACTTTCAACCGCTGATAGTGTGTCTATGCTTAAGTTCTATGGATGAGAACACAACTTCACTTATGGCTTTACTTTAATAAAATACCTATGTATTGTGACTCGAAAAGTGCCATAGCCATATCATGCAATCCTGTTCATCACTAAAGACTAAGCACATTCGTGTTCGCTATCACTTCATAAAAGAACACTTAGAAGAAGGTACTGTTGAATTATTTTTCGTGAAGACAGATACCAACTCGATCTATTTACTAAAGCCCTTCCAAAAGAAAGGTTTAACATTTAGTTCAACGAATTGAATTAAGCATAACCCCGAGGAGTTAGAACATCTTCTCGAATCTTCTTGAAAATGATTTTCCAAAGCTTCCCTCAAATATTTTGAAAAAAAATACAAAATTTGAAAAACCAACAAAAGGAAATAAAAATATAAAATTTTGCAAAATACAAAACAATATAAAATCAAAAATCCAAAATTCTTTTCACGCATTATGTCTTCGATAATCGATATTTGACGCTTTCTAGAAATGTCATTTAACAATGATACAGACATGTACGATGTTGAGCGAGAGTTCTTTAAATGTTTTCAAAACATGTCGTTTCTAAAAATTTCTTTCAAAAATGGCTTTGATACTTCAAGACGAAAACCAAAAATGTTGACTTTTGATTATTTTTTTTTCAAATCAAAACTCGTGTTTTTAAATAAAAAATCTAGTGTATGATTCAGTGCACTACATTTAAAACTGGAGAGAAATCATCATCATCTTGAGCACCTCTTTCAAGATTGTTCAAAAAGATTTTCAAACACTTTCAAAATATTTTGTGCTCAAGATAACTTCCTCTAAACCCTTTAA